>CM047816.1:24383781-25583781 GCA_026214975.1 Gentiana macrophylla | reverse complement strand
ATGATAGGAGGAATTCACTATTGTTTTCACAGATATAATAGTACGATTGTCCTTGACTACACAAGCTTCACAATCTGCAAGACTATCACTCCACAGCTTCAAAAGCTTCATGACTCGAGTCTCATCATTTTGCTCCTTGAGAAAAAATCTTTCAGCAGCTATCACAAAGGTTGCAACTCCTTCTCAGATTCCACTGATTCAATTGCCTTAGTTGCTATGAATTGGATTCACAGACTTGTGATCAATCTCAGTGCTTGATGTGGAATTTTGAGCTCTAAATTCTGAGTTGATCTCTAGATGTTTTCTTTTAAGTACAGATAGAAGGCTTTTCAATTTGACAGTGTTTCTGCTTGTTTTTTATCAGATTTAATCGTTCTCAATGTCTATCTTTCTTGTCTGTCAATGCCTTCTATTTATAGCATTGATAATCTTTGATTTGAATTTCCGTCCGTTGGCTATTTAATGTGGAGCATAATCCTTGATTTGATTCTTGATTCCCCCTTAATTTTATTCTCCTTGATTTCAGTGATCGGATTTTTCTTCAAACGTTTATCAAAAAATCCGTCCTCGATTGATCCTCAATTGATTGTGCATTTAATGCTTGATCTTCATCATTTCAAATCTAAACAAGTAAAGTTTACTTGGCCGTTCCCTGAACGGTTAAGTGATCCTTCTGACTTTGCTGTTTAGATCTTCCGTCACTGCTTGGTCTTTACTCAGCCGATAGTCAGTTTACTCTGCCAGTTTACTGCTTTGTTATTTTCTTTGATCTTTCAGGTACTTCTTGTATTTCACTAATCTTTGATTTGGGTGAGATCAGTGTACACCATAATTGACTATGTATTTCATCATTTGAATTATAACTTAGACTTATCCAAGGTCATCACAGACTTCCTTGGTTATAAGTCAGACCATAAAGTCTTCATGCTTCTCTGCTGGTACTTGGCTGGGTTCATCGATAATTGTTTTACTTCGTCATCCTACCAACTAGTACAGTACTTGTCTGACTCAACCTATACAACATGTCAGACTCTAAGTAAAGGCTTATACAGAGAATTCTAGTTTATTTCAGGCTTGTTATAACAGGTAGGCCTTCATCAAAACATAATTAAATGTTCCTAACATGACTCATCATCATCCCAAATCTGAGATTGATTAAAATATTACTCTCATTGAATGCGAGCAGAATCATGAAATCACTCAAAAAATGGAAACTTATCCTCAATACACTGAACACCGCGACTCACGAAAAATTCATGTGTAGTAAGATCATACTTTTGACCAAAAGGATAACCAACAAAAATACACGTATGAGACCTCAAGTCAAACTAATATTAACACGAGGCCTATTAGCCGTATAACATAAACATCCAAAAATCCGAACAACACCAAATGAAGGGGTAACCAAAGAGGCACTCATAAGCAGTTTTATTAGCCAAGATATGAGTAAGAGTAAGGTTAATCGAATGTACACCAACCAGAACACATTCACCCCAAAAATACTTACGTAATTTGGCATGGAACTGCAAGGCCCAAGCCACATTCAGAATATTCCTATGTTTCTATTCCACGTGACCATTCTGCTGAGCAAGTATCAACACACGTCCTATGATGCACAATGCCTTTTCATCAAAAAAATGGATGTAAACTCAAAACTTCTTGGCCATTATCACAATGCATAATCTGAATGTTTTTATTAAATTGTGTTTTCACTATTTGAAAAAACTCATTAATTAATGATCCAACTTCATGTTTACCATGCATCAAATAAACCCAAATAGCATGCGGATAATCATCAACAATAGTAAGGAAAAATGAGCATCACAACTAGAGACAACTTCATTCAGACCCTAAATATCACAATGAATCAAATCAAAAATAGTAGAGGCTTTATTGAAACTTAAAGGAGACAAGTTTCGAGGTTGTTTACGTATAAAACAAATTTGACAATAAATGTCACAACTTTTACTGGAATTTCCACTACAAACAATGCCAGGTATAGATGAAATGGTGGTCAAGGAAGGATGACCCAAATGCCTATGCCATAATAAACGTGTATCGGTAACTGCCACTCTATTTGCTTGAGAATCACAGACGGAAACCGGCTGAAAATAAAGACCCTATTATAGAGCACCCCACTCTAATCAGGTTCCTCAAAGTGTGGTTTTGTATAAACCACAACTTGGTTAGTAAAAATAACAATATATTTCTTGGTCGCGAGTAAAAGAGACACAAACAACAAGTTGCGGTAGGCCATCTAAAACGACACTTCCTTGCTTCGAGACATTAAAACTGGTTCCATCAGGCATGCCCACATAAGACGACACATCAATCACATTTGTAAATAATGCAAGATTATCATACATATGATTGGATGCCCCTGTATCAATAATCTAATCAGTGGAACCATACGTACTCGATAATTTTTCAGTGGAGGACGGAGAGGGTTTAAAACCCTTGAGAGTGGAATGAATTTGTGTCCATTGGTCATCACTCAAAGTTGGAACATTAGCATGATTTGTTTCCCTAGCATCTTGCATATTTGCTGACCGAGAGATGCGTATGTTGCTGGCAAATAAGCGGCCACCCCGGCCATGCCCCAGGCTTTCACGAACACCACCATGAGTGGACCGACCACCATGATCACCACCACGTTTATCAGCTGTAAACCAACCAGGATAACCGATAATTTTGAAACACTTATCTTGCTTATGGCCTGACCGACCACAATGCCCAAAAACACAGGCAGTATCATTTGCGAGCATTTGTAATATAGCAAAGGTCTAGGATGATCATAGTATAGAAAAGGCAAATCAAGGTCGAATCCACAAAGACTCGTAAGGATGCAATCAATTCAATATTGGGAACAATTAAGTCAGTATATGGCCAATAAAGGTGCAAGGAAAGTAAATATTTATGACACGCAAGATCACAATTAAGACCACTCTCTATGAGTTGTTAAAGATTAGTCCTAACTATTAGTGATTAACTATTCCCCCCAAACTATGAATCAAACTTCCACGTTGGTAAATTTTAATTCTTTATCAGCTACGGGTGCTAACCCCTAATGTTACCATACTTTCATTTGCAAGGAAAATAGGTGCATATGTGCAACTAACATACCTTAGGCTGTATTAGTATCATATGCAATAAGATCTAGGGATAGCCGGCTTAAGACCGAGAACCTCCCCAAGCAGCTATCGACGCTGACTAGCATGTTCCTATAGATCGATAAACCATGTCCTAAGTAGCACTTCACTGATAGTCCTTCATGCTAATTTATGATAACATGCAACTAGTTGATCAGGCTAATAACATGTAAATTAAAACTAAATATCAGACGTAACATGCGCCGATTATCATGAAACATGATTTACTAGGTATCTTGATGCGTAGTTATGGACCGTCGACTCGACTGATTTTAGAACGAGTGTTAGGTAGATAGTAGAGTAAGAAAGGCATTTGTGAAAGTTTCTTCACCTCAAAGGGCGTCCAAATCCAAGTCAAACAAAGATAAATTCAAAACTGTTTGCTGGACAAATAGTTGCGTAGATGCCGCCGCATAGACTAAAAGAAAAAACTATTATTTGATAAAACAGCCGGCAATCTGTTCTAAATCAAAAGGATTCCTTTGGAACGATCGAAGTAAATTGTTAGCAACCATGATAGTGCGTTCAAGACAATATCGTCCTTAATGTCGGACGTGCACCCGTAGGGAAACTCTGAATACATAATGTCATCTCTATAGCTTACCAAGATCTCTGAGATAGAGCAGGTTCTCGACAGAGGTGCGAAGCCACTCGAACGAATGTGAGAGGAAACTTCCTCAGCTGAAATAGCTACACTTAGGCCTAATCCCAATGCCCTTACGTCGCCCGCACCGGATACTCCTCATAGATCCGTAAGACAATGGGTGCAAATAGCCATGCTTAGTTGAAGAATCTCATGCCAAAGGTTACACCTATCCATGACCGCCCTCTCTTCTCGGCCTGCTTTCGGGCCTTCTCTTTATCGCTTCTCCGAGCTCTGGTTATAGAGCCGGAAGGTCAATATTTTATTGAACGTTCCATCGATCGGGGTTCCCCTCCATTCACAAAAAAATAGAGAAATTTTTTTCCTGGGATGAAATAGTCTAATTTGATAGAACCTAGGACGCGGGTCGAGAGAACGCAACCACTATTTCATGATTTCTTGACCAACGATTCACATATACTCACAATCGGGGAAAATAAGCATGACTTATATAACAATTAAAACAAACTCATTACAAATCGATAGATCCACCATCTGAAAATAAGCATGACTTATATATGAAAGGTGTTGGCTTCTAATTAACTCTCTCTAAGAATCTCTCTTAGTCTAGTAAATTAGAACTCTTCTAATTGGGATGTCCAAAAGAGAAAGCCAACATGTTTCATATATAGGGTGTCTGTGCCTCTTAGTAGTCCCAATCTGATTGGAAGAAACTTTCTAGTAGATTGAGGAGAAAGAAAACCTTCTACTAGTAAAATAAGGAAAATACATTTGATTGATTTATCTTATTTAATTTAATATCTCATATTAAATATTTCTAAGATATTGTCAATATCTAATATTGACTATCTTTATCTCATTACCATAAATCTATTTTTCATAAATATATTAATATCTAATATTAATTAGATTGCACAATCCAAATGTATCTTGTACACCTAAGTCTTGCGCCCCATATGCCAATATATTGGTATCCGGAATATTCTTAATTAATATATTTCTATGATTAATTTCTTTGAAAGGTAATGCTATGATTAATTAATTAGGTTAAAAGGTTGTGAAGGACAGTTTTAATCTAAAATGGTTGAGAAGGACAAACATGTAGTAACACATGTAGTATATTTAATTAATCAATATAATCAATATCTTGTATTATATTTATTCATAATAAATAAATACCACTATATTAATTTATCACTATAACACTTTATAGTTGAGATAAACTTTCCTTATTTGGTTATCACTACAACCGCATTTTAATCTGGATATATGTTCCTATGTGTGTGACCCGGTAGGCTACCGAATATGTTGGCCGTAGGGACAAAGTGCAATTACAAAAATGCCCTTCACACCTAACGATCATGGATAGCGTCTAGCAACACATCCACGAACCCCAATCATCGGAAGAGTCAAATGCAATGACTACTACCTTTCATGTGAAACGGTTACCATGTAAATAGAATCCTATAGCTGTTACAATATCCATATGGTCGTACGTCGAGTGTCAAACATAAATGACCGTACCTTATAATCTGGATATCCTACTCTCTCGAAGTAACATATTACTTCCGCTTTGCAAAGACTTTCGAGAATAAGACATTCCCTATAAGAAGGCCCTTTTAGATATTTACTCCTAATCATAGGATACACGATTTCTGGACGAGCAACATGAATCCTACGCATGCTTCAGTATCACACCCAATCACTACCGCATGATCGCCCCATGGCTAGGGGAAACCTTAATAGTGTCAAAGTATGACAATCCACACTGTGATGCCATGAAGACTCCGGTCTCAGGATAATTACACAACCGCCACATAGTGAGACACTTAATAAAGTAAGTGGGTCAGTCTAGCATATGCATTCTCTAATACACGTCCATGTACAGTCAAGTGTCCATACACTTTGATAGACGAGATCTATCCCTATCTTCAACAAGTGGGTCAGTCTAGCATACGCATTCTCTAATACACGTCCATGTACAATCAAGTGTCCATACACTTCGATAGACGAGATCTATCCCTATCTTCAACAAGATAGAAGACATCCAATACGTGCTAGTCTAATTGTACTATTAACGTACAATTTAATAGCACATACGACTAGAGACATTTAAGTATCAAACCTTTTAAAGTGACCCGAGATCTCATCTACCATAATCACTATTATGATTTCACTCTCACAGTTTGACACTAGGGACGTTATCATATATACACAATATCATAATTGGTCCACTAAACGAACAGATATATAATAAGAGAAAAAGCCATTTATCATATGTATAAACATAAAGAAATAGTAGAAATGATCCGACCCGGTCGGATCCGGTCCAACCTGATTGGGTTTAGGACACTATTTCAACAATCTCCCACTTGGCCTAAAGCCAATCAGTCGTAGACACAAGACCAAGTTGAAAACCAAGAATGTCATGCAATACTTGCGACTAACTCGATGCGTGAATGGATCACTATCCGTGGGGACTCTAGACTATCTTGATATCATGCTCCAAATGATCAAGTCAAAAAGGAACCGCCTCAACACACTCATGAATCTCTGATGAGACCCTGGTCCTTGCCTAAGCAATTAATCCACCATTATATCATCTATACAGTAAAGGTGGAAGAACCACACAAGGTTCAAGAATGAACCTCTTAGATCCATGTAGTGCTCCCGTTGTGCCTCCAAGGCAATACTGTGTTCTGGCCCAGTTTTAGAATCTACAGTGATCTCTAGCTCAGAACATTTCCAGCTCACTGTGTCACTTTAATCAAAGTGACTGTAGCTCCCACTATCTTCATAAGATTCAGGGTATATTTCTGTATAACTATGTTTATTCAATTTCAAGTTTCAATAAACTAGGAACCCATCCTTAACACTTTTAAGGATATTATCGACATTTACCAGAACCACTTCATACTTACACATGACTCCTTATGCAGAGTGAACATCTGTTAAAATTTTTATGACATGGATTTTCTTGCGGTAGCAAAGGGAACCTTCCATGAGTATCATCATTCACCTTATCTTTAGGACTAACGTCCTTTCATAGATAGACCTCAAGAATATAGGATAGCAGTATCTCTTGACATGGTCTATGCTAAACTATTTTAGCATCTCATCTGTAAGGGTGAACTGTGATAATTAAGCAGCTTTAAATCTATCACTACATATTCTTATTTCCAAAATAAGAACTGCTACTTCCAAGAACTTTCGTAATGACCTTGAACTATCAAACATTAATTGACTATATCTTGGGATGACAGTTCACGAGAAGGATATTCAATACCTTGCTCAAAAACCTGTGACACTCCCACTAACCCTTTTGCACATTAGGCATATCCTTTCTTTTGATCAAATCAAACTCTTTTGATTATCAAAGTAAAGAACTTATGTAGAGAAACTTGTTTAAGTCCATAAATGGATCTTATAAGCTTACACATCATGTTATCATCTATGAACATCAAGCATTTGGCCCAACGTTTTTAGCACTATCATATAGTCATGATACGAAGCTACAACAAGCACTATCTAAATAGACTTAAGCTTAGCTGTTGGCATAAAGGTAATTACAAGGTTTTTGCCTCGTAGCCCTTTAGCCATCAACTTAGCTTAACTAGTAATCTTATTTCCTTTCCAATTTAGTCTTTCATAAAGACCTACCACACCTTTCAGAGACATTCCCTTCAGGTAAGTCAGACTAGGTTCATAACCCATTTGTCACATATGGAATCTAATTCAGACATCATGGATCCAAGCCATATCTCTTCCATTCAAGCATTTCTACATAAGTCACGAGATCTTCATTCTTCAAGATGAACACACTAGTAGCCTTTTCAGGCATGGGGTTGTCTACAGACTTATAGAATGCTTATGTGCAACAAGCAGTGTTCTTAACATCATCTCTTTGTGGCCCCTGCTCACGTTCCTGTTGAAATAGTGTCCTAAACCCATTCGGGTTGGACCGGATCCAACCGGGTCGGATTGTTTCAAGCATTTCTACATAAGTCACGAGATCTTCATTCTTCAAGATGAACACACTAGTAGCCTTTTCAGGCATGGGGTTGTCTACAGACTTATAGAATGCTTATGTGCAACAAGCAGTGTTCTTAACATCATCTCTTTGTGGCCCCTGCTCACGTTCCTGTTGAAATAGTGTCCTAAACCCATTCGGGTTGGACCGGATCCAACCGGGTCGGATTGTTTCTACTATTTCTTTATGTTTATATATATATTAAATGGATTTTTTGTTGTCATATATTTTTTCTTTTTAAAGAACCAATTATGAATTGTTATATGATAACGTCCTTAGTATTAAACTGTGATAGAGAAACCATGATAGGTGATTATGGTTGATGAGATCTCTAATCACTTTATTGAGTTTGATACTTAATTGTCTCTAGGCTGATGTACTATTAAACAGGGCATTGGTAGTACAAACCGACTAGCATGTATTAGATGTCTTCTGCCTTTAAGGGCAGGGATAGATCTCATCTATCGAAGTGTAGAGACACTTGAACTGTACGTGGACGTGTATTAGAGAATGCATACGTTAGACCGACCCACTTACACTGTTAAGTGTCACACTATATGGCGGTTGTGTAATTATCCTTAGAACCGAGTCTACATGGCATCACGGTGTGGATTGTCATGCTTTGACGCTATTGAGGTTTCCCCTAACCATAGGGCGATCATGCGGTAATGATTGGGTGTGATACTGAAGCATACGGAGTATACATGTTGTTCGTCTGGAAATCGCATACCCTAATAGTAGGGGTGAACATCCGAAAGGGCCTTCTTATAAGGAATGTCTTACTCTCGTGAGTCTTTGCAAAGTGGAAGTAAATGAATTACTTCGAGAGAGCATGATATCCAAATTATAAGATACGGTCGTTGATGCTTGACACTCGACAAACGACTGTATGTATATTATTACAGCGATAGGATTCTATTTACACGGTAACTGTTTCTCATGAAAGGTAGTAGTCATTGCATGTGACTCTTCCGATGATTGGGGGTCACGGTGTGTTGCTAGACACTATCACGAGATCGTTAGGCATGAAGGGCATTTTCGTAATTTGCCATTTGTGTCTACGGCCAACATATTCGGAAGCCTATCGGGTCACACACATATGAACATCAAGTCGGATTAAAATGCGGTTATAGTTGATGACCAAAGGGGGGCGCCGTTTTGGCCAAGCCCCCTACGTCGATTATATACATTTTTTTTTTGTTTCGCGATCTTAGATCATGCATCTATCATAATTACTATGCAAATTAACTAATGCATATTGCTTAAGCTCGTAGCTCTCTCTGATACCACTGTTAGGAAATCTATGCTGAAGAGCCGCGGAATTTAAAATTTATTTCCTTCTAACCAATGATCGACTTCGTTTAAGCAACAAACATAAAAGAAGTAGACGCAAAATATACCTTGGATGATCTAAAATAGATCGTCACTTTATCTACGGTTGTAGTTTCTGCATGAAGCCGCCCAAGTGTTCGGCCTCTACCGTTGATCCACACAAACAGCCCGCCGGAATCCCATCATGGATTTCTACCTGAAAAACTCGGTTGCTTGATCGATATTTTCTCTCTCTCAAAACTCTCTCTAAGAAACTCTCTATTTTTCTAGTAAATTAGAACTCTTCTCATTGTGAAGTCCAAAGAGCTAGCCAACCCCTTTCTTATATAGGATGTGTGACGCCCCTTAGTTGTCCTAATCTGATAGGGAGAAGCTTCCTAGTAGATTGAGGAGAAAGAAAACCTTTTACTAGTAAAATAAGGAAAATACCATTGATTTATCTCATTTAATTTAATATCTCATATTAAAAATTTCCAAGATATTGTTAATATCTAATATTCAATATATTTATCTCATTACCATAAATCTGTTTTTAATAAATCTTGTAATATCTAATATTAATATATGGTAATACTATTAATTAAATTGCACAATCCAAGTGTATCTTATACACCTAAGTCATGTGCCCCATATGCCAATATATTGGCATCCAGAATATTCTTAATTTATATAATGCTATGATTAATTAATTTACAAAATACATGTGTATTAATAAACACAAATATATTTCGACATACATATACATTATATGTATATTTAATTAATCAATATAATCAATATTTTGTATTATATTTATTCATAATAAATATATACAACTATATTAATTTATCACTATAACACTTTATAGTTCAGATAAACTTTCCTTATTTGGTTATCACTATAACCGCATTTTAATCCAGAAGATGTTTTTATGTGTGTGACCCGATAGGCTTCCGAATATGTTGGCCTTAGGCACAAAGTGCAATTACGAAAATGCCATTCACACCTAACGATCATGGATAGCGTCTAGCAACACATCCACGACCCCCAATCATTGGAAGAGGAAAATGCAATTACTACTACCTTTCATGTGAAACGGTTACTGTGTAAATAGAATCCTATCGCTGTCACAATATCCATACGGGCATACGTCGCGTGTCAAACATCAACGACCGTATCTTATAATCTGGATATCCTACTCTCTCGAAGTAACATATTACTTCCGCTTTGCAAAGACTTTCAAGAATAAGACATTCCTCAATAAGAAGGCCATTTCGGATATTTACTCCTAATCATAGGATATGCGATTTCCGGACGAGAAACATGAATCCTACGCATGCTTCAGTATCACACACAATCACTACCACATGATCGCCCCATTACTAGGGGAAACCTCAATAGTGTCAAAGTATGACAATCCACAACGTGATGCCATGAAGACTGCGGTCTCAGGATAATTACACAACCGCCACATAGTGTGACACTTAATAAAGTAAGTAGGTCAGTCTAACATACGCATTTTATAATACACGTCCACGTACAGTCCAAGTGTCCATACACTTCGATAGACGAGATCTATCCCTATCTTCAACAAGATAGAAGACATCCAATACGTATTAGTCTAATCGTACTATTAACATCCCATTTAATAGCACATACGACTAGAGACATTTAAGTATCAAACCTTTTAAAGTGAGTCGAGATCTCATCAACCGTAATCATTATTATGATTTCTCTCTCACAGATTGACACTAGAGACGTTATCATATATACACAATATCATAATTGGTCCGTTAAACGAACATATATATAATAACAGAAAAGGCCATTTATCATATGTATAAACATAAAGAAATAGTAGAAATAATCCGACCCGGTTGGATCCGGTCCAACCCGATTCGGTTTAAGACACTATTTCAACAAATTCAACCGGGAGGTGGCAAGCTTTCCCAAAGACTATCATGTAGGGAGACATCCCAATGGCGGTCGTGTAAGCGGTTTTGTAATCCCAGAGAGCATCATCTAATTTTAGGGACCAATCATTTCTTGTGGGATTCACAGTTTCTCCAAAATCCTTTTTATCTCCCTGATAGTCACTTTGACTTGTCCACTACTCTGGGGATGATAAGCTGCCCCGACCTTGTGTCGCACTCCATATCTCAACATCAGTTTTTTGGATAACCTGTTGCAATGATGACTCCCTCCATCGCTGATCATATCTCATGGTACCCCAAAACTCGTCAAAAAAATTTTCTTCAGAAATCTCAAATCAACCCTGGCATCATTGGTAGGTGAGACCACTGCCTCCACGCATTTGGAAACATAGTCTACCGTCACCGGGAAGTATCTATTAGATTTTGATGATGTAAAAGGTCCAACAAAATCAATCCTCCATACATCAAACAATTCCACCTCTAGGATATTGTGCAGTGGCATCTCATTCCTCTTTGAAATATTTCCCGTTAACTAGCGGGAGTGACATGCTCTTGTAAATTTGAAAGCAGAATTAAATATGGTAGGCAAGTAAAATCCACACTGCAGTACCTTGGCTGCCGTCCTGTCTGGCCCATAATGGCCTCCAACTTCTCTTTAGTGTCAATATTCCAAGATAATAGGTATTTCCTTCTCATGGACATATTTTCTCAGAATGTGATCACGGCACATCTTATATTAGTAAGGATCATCCCAGTAGTAGTGCCTTAACTCAACAAAGAACTATTTCTTATCATAACTTGTGAATTCTGGTGGTAGGTATCTTCCTGCTAGATAGTTCACAATATGTGCAAACTAGGGGTATACCTTTGCTACTCTTGCTATACTATGTTCAGGCTTGGGTCAAGATACTGGTCAAGCCACCACATAGACTGCAAAGATTTGTCATCAGGAAAATATTCTTCAATTTCGGTATATTTTCTTCATCCATCAGTATCAACCTTAACAGGTGATCAGCCACTTGGTTCTCTGACCCTTTTTTGTCCTTGATCTCAACATCAAATTCTTGCATGAGTAGAATCCATCTCAAACATTCTTGGCTTGGAATCTTGTTTTGTTAGCAGATACTTCAAAGCTGCGTGATCTGTGAAAACCGTGACTTTAGATCCTATAACGTAAGACCTAAATTTGTCAAATGCAAATATCACAGCTATGAGCTTCTTCTCCGTGGTCGCATAATTCGGTTGGGCACTATTGAGGGTACGGCTTGCATAATAGATCGGGTCAAAGATCTTATCCACCCGTTGTCCTAATGCTGCTTCAGCAACCGTGTCACTGGCATCACAAATCAGCTCGAAAGGTTGGTTCAATCTGGAGCTACCATAATAGATGGCGTTGTCAACATTCACTTTAATATGTGGAATGCCTGCTTGCATTCCTCTCCAAAGGCCAAAGGCACATCCTTCGCAAGTAATTCAGTAAAGGTCTAAAAACTTTAGAAAAATCCTTGATAAACCTCCTATAAAATGTTGCGTGTCCAAGAAAGGCTAATATCGCTTTCAAGTTCGTGGGAGGTGACAGTTTCTCAATGACCTCTATCTTGGCTTTGTCAACGTTACTTATATTCTGGGACAAACAAAAAGATGTAGAGTGACTTATATTCAGAAACATATGGAGTAATATAAGTCACTCCCTCCGTCCCGAATATAAGTCATGCTACATCTTTTTGTTTGTCCTAAAATATAAGCCATTGTATGTTTCCAATGGAATTTTTATTACTATTTTCTCTATATTATCCTAATTTATGAACAATCCACCGCTTTTCAATGCTTTATAATCATTTCATTAATGATAAACAAAAGATGTTTTAAGCATTTCCTCTTAAAATTCATGTCATTCAACTACTTTGTTAATTTATGTGATAACACCCAAAATGACTTATATTTTGGGACAAAGTGGAGTAGATAAAAACAAAAAGATATATTATGAGACGGATGAAGTAATATATTAGATAAAAACAAAAAATAAAATTGAATTACTATATTGCTCCCTCCGTCCCAGAATATAAGTTAATTTATCTTTTTTTGTCTCATAATATAAGCCATTCAACATTACTTAAAAAGTATTTATTATTTTTTTCTTTATCTTACCTCTAATTTATTAACAATCCAACAACTTTTCAATACTTTATAATCATTTCATTAATAATATTCAAATGACATTTTAGTCATTTCCTTTTAAAGTTTATAGTATTCAACTATTTTTTTAATCTGTGTGAAAACACATCAAATGACTTCTTTTTTTTGAGATGGAGGGAGTATTTAATAAGGAACTAAAGGAGTAATCGATTTTCCCTCTACACTCTAAAGTCTAAATGTGAAGATCAAGCGTTTACCGTTGTACTAAAATCAATTGGTAGAAGTAAAGACACAACTTTATTTCTTTCGCAATATAAGAGTGTGGGCAATATGTCCCACCACCCCCCCCCCCCCTTCAAGTGTTGGCAATTTGTTCAACACTACAAATTTTTTCAAGAGTGTGAAAGAATGTGCCTCAAGACTTCAAACAAATGTGGACAACCTGTCCCAACACTTGCACAATTTTTATTCAAGAATGTGGACAATCTCCATCAACACCCCCTTAAGTGTGGGCAATCTCTCACAACACTTGCACAACTTTTTTAATTAAGGCAATTTGTCCGAGCATCCCCTCAAGTGTGGGCAATCTCTTCCAACACCCCCTCAAGTGTGGGCAATCTCTCTCAACACTTGTACTTTTTCTTTAAATGTTCCAACCAGGTGTTCGATCTCATGACACCTGGCTCCGATACCATGTTCAGATCAAACGCTTATTATTGTACTAAAACAAATCGGTAAAAGTGAAGGCGCAATTTTATTTCTTTTACATTAAGAGTGTAATTGTAATCTTTCCCAACATTAAATATTGAAACGAGTTTGACTATTTTTTGTGTGGACGAGTTTGTCAATTCTTTACGGTCGTGTAGTGGCTTGTTATAGTGTAACATTTTCCTCGTCCTACCACTTCTACCAACCAAACCAAATCGTCCCCTCCATTAATAATATTATATCATTTCATTCAAAATAATCAGTACATTATTATTGGTTGATTAAAAAATAAAAACAATAACTTAATATGATTATAGAAATCCAAATAGATTGAACTGTCTTTGATTTGACTAAAATTTTGTGTTTATGGTTTTCTTGATTGTGTGTCATATTTAAGGAAAAAATAGAAGAAATAAAGATAAAATACATTGTAGTCAATATATTGGTGCGTTGAATACTATCATGGATATTATGAGAATTAATGTACATGTTCGTTGAATACTATCATGGATCTTCTTTTTTTTTTTGAGAAGGTTGTAACGCATCTTCTTGAGTAATGTTATTGCTACAATGATGCAAAATAAGTATCGTAACTAATGTGACACTGATAGTATATGCTTCATTGCCACATCATAAATTATCACATTAAATTGTGTATAAATGATTCTGTCAATATCAATACTTTGTGTTTTAATCAGGTTTAGTAACCCGTCATCTAATCCACCTTTTCATATATGAGCACCTAAACCATGTGCATTTATTAATTAACCTAACTTGTTCCATTAACATTATATAACATTGTATTAGAAATGATCTCATCAGCTGTATCACCTTTTCTATCTTATTTCAGACATCGACTTAGAAAAACATTAGTTTATTACAACAAACATTCTCTATCAGGGGCATCTCAGTCCAAATTTAGACTCGAGACCAAATATTGTTTTAGGCACTTCTAAAAAAAGAGTAACCAAAAGAGTATTTTCCCCTTTAGCAGGAATTGAACCTTGGCCACTTATTAAGTTATACCATAATGCTCAACATTAGGACAATACCTTATTAGCATTTAAAAATACATTTATATACTATTGAGTCAAAATTTCACGGGAGCCTTAGATTCATATATTTTGGGGGGCTTTGGGCCATGGCCCCCTTGCCCCCCCAAGGGCGCCCGTGTTCTCTAATAATTTTAACACATCATCGACCTCAGAAAAGAAAAATTAATTTCAATTTTACCTCCCAAATTTTTTATTTTTCAGGTTCATTAACTATGGCCAAATTTTAGACAGAATTTTTTTGAAGGTTAAAAAGTATTTGCCCTAATTTTAGTTCGAAAGTATAAAATGCTTTTTAACCGGTATTAAGTCTAGAAAGAAAAAAAAAATCAACATTATATTCGGTCAGAATTTCGTGATGTGTGAAACTGCTAGCGCGGTGATCGAATCAACCGTTCATTTTCTCTAAAGAAAAATAAATATTGTTAGAAACACATCATTCTAAAACACCGAAAATTTTATAATACAACCGTTGTATAAAAGTTGTACAAAGTGGCATAATTACAAAATTTCATGCATAATGCCTCCCACGCGATAAAAGTTTATTACGTAAACGAGAGTAAAAATGAAAAACTCTATGATATACCATTTAGTACAACATTTATACAATAGTTGCAGTATAAAATCTCTCCTAAAACACACACACTACCCCTCCACACCCCACCCCCCTTAAAAAAACCAACTGAGCATGAGACACTGAGGGGAGAAAAAACAAACCAAATGCATGTCTAATTCACACAACCCGCATGTGTGTTAATATTCAGAATCGGGTTTTTCAAATATTAATTCACTACCATGAAGATGAATAATCTTGATTAAAATTAAACCACGTGTGTGTTAATATTCAGAATCGGATCTCTCAAATATTAATGTTGTAGTTCAATTAGTGTGAGAAGCATTCAATAATACTGATCGATACAACTGGTGGCAAGATGCATGTCTAAGTCACACTAATAAACTGTAACATTGGACAAATTTGAAACATAAAAAAGATTGATATAAAGTAAATTGTATTTGAATAAACAGTTGACATTGTACAAGCTAAGTATTGCTTTGAATTTCAAAAAAAAAAAGTATTGTTTTGTGGAATACAAAAAAAAAAATATGTATGGGTATAGGTGTTCAAAGCTAAGTATGGAAGCCCCCTCGACAAGCCTAGATCGGCGTGCTTCTTGCTCTGGAGGAATATTTGCACATCTGCGAATTGCTTGAGGGAGGTTTTTAATGTTACGGTGGATGGGGAGATTGAATGACTTGCTACGGCTTCGAAAAAATTTACCGTCTCAAAGCGTATATTTTGCACAATTGTCCGAGGTAGGATCAAATGAGGAGGAGAAGAAGTGGAGAGCGATTTGGGCGATTAAAGGGCCGCAAAGAGGTAATATGCTGTTATGGCTCTTCCGTCGCGAGGCTTTGCCCACGGCAGATATGCTTACACACAGACACATTCTGGACGATGACATTTGTATGACTTGCCAGAGTCACCCAGCGACTCTTGCACGCTTTTCGCGACTGTGGATGGGTTTATAGAGCTTGGAAAAAGGTAGTGGCTCATACATACCATCGCCACTTTTTCGGTATTATGGACCACCGGGAATGGATAGATACCTGTCTGAGCTAGGATATGCGTGGAGAAGACGATATTACGCAATGGAGGTTCACCTTTCGTGAGATCATGATGGGCGCTTGGTTTTGGCGGAATCAGAGAGTGCATCATACGGAAGAACAACGCCCCAAGTGGAAGTGTTCATTCCTCAGGCAGTTCGTAAGGCTAGGGAATTGAAAATAGCTTGGAAGAATTAAGAGTTACTATAGTTACATTATGTTTTGTGAGTTATATAGGTGTGAATATGTGTTTTCGAAGCGTGTGTTATACATATTTTTTGCATTATAAGTAATAAAGATCCGGTTTTTACCACACAAAAAAAAAAGTATTGTTTTGTGAAATATAAGAATTTTTAAATTGTGTGGTTTTTACAGGACACTAAACCACATCAATCATCCAAAGATATTACAATTATTTTTATTTTGGGAAATGGGTCAGACAAAAAAATTCCAAAATTAGGATGGAAGAACAACTTCCATTTTTGTGGTTAAAATGACAAATTTCTAACAAACGGACAGAAATACCCATTAAAAGGTAAATTATGAATGAAAGGAAAAAAATTGAAAAAAATAGAGCACGTATATTGGAGTCACAGTATTTTTCTGTCATAAATGAGTTGAAGTAAATGCCTGGAGTAATTGTAGGTAGTGAACTTCCAAATCAGTTTATGCAAGTTTAAAAAAATAATTACAACCAGACAGAGTCCGTGAAACCCCCATCGTAAGGGGATAAAATACAACATGATAGGACTGCTGCTAGCAGGAAAAAAATCGTTATGAGTGTGAAAAAAATAAAACACAAAAAAATCAGATAAAGAGTATGTAAAACTCTTCCCACCTTCAAAGCTCTTAAGTTGATATGTCTCTATCGTAAATCAATCTACGCTTCCAACTTTCAAGCTCATTATTGTTACATTATAATTGTTAACAATAGGCACGTATTACTTAATAATTTTGTAACGATAATTGTTACTTCAGAATTTTTAACGATAAGCTTGGGTTACTTCATAAATTTTTAACGATAATTGTTACTTCATAAGTTTTAACAATAAGCGTGTGTTACATCATAATTTTTTAACGATAATTGTTATAAGCATGATACATCATAATTTTTACTTTGTGTTGGATATAATCCTTCATAATTCGTTGTTACTTCATATGTTATTGTTACTTGAATCATATTCTTTATGTTGGAAATGATCATTCATATTGCATTGTTAAGTCATGTAAACATCATTTGTTTTTTATTGATTAATCTGAAGATTCAGTAAATAGCATTGAATTTATTTGTCGATAAGCATTAAATTCCAAGATCTTTATTAGTTGTAACCGAATATCATGGATTAAATACCAAGAATTACAGTTTGGTTCTAACTGCTAATCTTGGAAGAGTATTGATTTTGATGTCGGCAACCACCCATCGTTTTCTTTTTGTAGCACAGCCACCATGGAGCCTATGGCTCCTATGGACGTGGATGGAGGAGGCCAAACAACGGAGGAAGCAGAGATCTTGAGGAAAAGTGAGGATAAATGGAAAGAGGTATTAGAGCAAAGACCGGAGCAACCATCTCCATGGTCGCTAGATGGTGGTGCTGAACTGCTGAAGGAAAACAATTGCCATAAGTTTTTATACACCGGATAAGGGGAGGATGAGTCGGACATAGCAGAGTTTATCACTATTGCTGAGAATTGAAAGGGCACAGAAACCAACGACGACTTGATTGAGATACCAGTTGAAGAGTGTATTGACCTATGGATGCCATGGCGGAGAGCAGTCATAGTAAAGGTACTTGGCCGGAGCATTTCCTACCGAATACTCCATGAAAGACTCCACATCATGTGGTGTAGCTCGGCAGGGCTGGATATAGCAGACATGAAGTTAAATTACTATATGGTTCGATTTTCTAACAAGGAAGACTACCAGACATTGCTGACTATGGGCCCATGGACAATTCATGATTTGACGGTTATGAAAATGCGTCCCTTCTTTCAGCCATCAAAGCAATAGATCTTTGATCAACACATGTTTGGGTAAGATTTCCAGGTGTTCCCTTAAAACTATTTGAGAAAGAGGATTTCCTGTTGAAGCTTACCAAAAGGGTGGGGAAGCCTGGGGAGTTGATGTAGTTACCTGCAGATCCACCCGGGCAAAGTATGCGAGAATTTATGTGGAAATGAACCTGCAGAAGGTAGTGAGATTGAAGGTTATCCTAAATGGGAACCTATTGGCAATGGAATATGAAGGAATTCAACAGATATGCTTTGAATGTGGAAAATTGGCCACAAAACCCAGGATTGTGCGAGTACCCATCAGGATGCATGTGAGGGACAACTCTAGGGGCCGGACAAACAAAGAAACCAGAGAGACCTACACGAGAAAGACCCTTTGGTCCATGGATGATAGAAACAAATACAATAAGAATGCCTATTCAGGGCCAAAAAGGCAAAGGAATTAGGCATGAAGATAGGCAGCAAACTGATCAGTAGGAGGAGATGGCATGAAACAACACAAGCTCCCAAACTGATAGAAATGCAGAGAAGGGCAAAAATGGGGACAGCTACAGGCTCTAGATTTAATGTGTTGAGTGAAGAGCATTATATGGAAGATCAACATGATCATGAGATCCCTCTAGAAACCGTTCAGAATCTGCAAAGTATGATGGAAGCAGCAGCCAACAGTAATAAAGGGCCTACTATAACGTTATTATCTAAGGACAAAGCTAATGATGACAAGGGAGGTATAAAAGGCACTACTTCGGGTAAGGATGCTAGCACAAAAAGATCATCTCCTCAAGAGAGCTGGAAGAGAAAAAGGACAACAGCGAGCTAAGGAACACAAATACTGCCATATAAAATACCAACTACAGTGCAATGGGGCATAAAAATTGAAATGTCCCTACTACGCCACTATATGATATCTCAAATGGCCAAGAAAAGTAACACCATGTCAGAAAGGATACGCAACAAAGGGAAAATACCAGTATAGCCCGGGTTATAAGGGATGAGCAACTACAAAATTTAAAATCCAAATCCTCAGACCAACTATCTTCTTCAAGTACATGAGCTCATTAGGAGAAAGAAGATGGAAGAAACACATTAATGTGGAAATTAAGAGATGAACCACCAGACTGGAATGATATAATCATTAAGGAAGATAATAACTTATAAGTTCTGTGGTTCAAGATCATCAACATTTTTTAGAAATATTAAGTCCCTTCTTGTGGAGTTTGCCATATATTATTTGTCTATTGGAACCAAAAGTTAGTAGTGACAGAGCTTGGTGTATTATGTTGTATTCTAAGTTTAATAAGAGTATTTGTGTGGAATCAAGGGGTTTCACCAGTGGTATTTGGTGTTTTTGGCAAGACGGTGAAGTGAATTTATGGCTTCCTAGCACAAATCAATGTTTGAATATGACCGTTGTTCAAGGGGAAGCAGTCCAATGGGTACTCTTTGTCATCTATGATTCCCTAACTCCTATATCAGAAATGAATGCTGGGATTACCTTGAACGTCTGTCGGCAATTATACATTATCATGGGTGTCTCATTGGAGATTTCAATCAAGTCACAAATCAAGAGGACAAGAAGGGAGGCCGTCTTTTAAATGGAATTAATGTAAATAGTATGAGGCATGTGATCCAAACCTTCAACCTGGTAGGCGTTCATTACCATGGACCCAGATTTACATGGACCGGCCCTCTGTATAAAGGAAAACCGATTCTTGAAGGATTGGACCAGGCTTGGTGTACACCTTCCTGGCTAACTCTTTTTCCTGAGGCAACTCTCACACACATACCAAAGACTCACTCTGAGCATTTCCCACTTTTGATCCAGTTGGTTCAACAGAGGGAAAACGTAAAGGCCCTCCCTTATTGATCTTCCAGAATGCTTGGTTTGATTATGTAGATTTTGCAAATTTTGTGGAGGTTAATTGGGATTTGGATGACCCAGGTTTTGGTGTTGTAGCTAAGAAGTTTTTGACTAGAGCTCTTTAGTGGAACAGAACCCAGTTTGGCAAAAAAATTCAAGGAAAAGAGAAATGCCTGAGAAGATTAACAGGTACATAAGAGTAACTCTCAAAGTATCCATCTTCCTACTTGATGACTGTGGAAAAACAACTTACAGAAGAATTCAATGAGATATTAGTCCAAGAGGAAATTTTTTGGCATCAAAGGTCACATTTGCAGGGGCTGGTGGAGGGGGAGAAGAATACACATTTCTATGACATTACATCCCTCAAAAAGAAGCAGAGAACTAGAATAACTTCCCCAAAACATGCTGATGGAAGTTGGAGTACGGATGAGAGAGATGAAAGGGATAATGAGGGACTTTTAGGTCAATCTGTATTCAAGTGAAGAGGACAAGCACATCTGTAACTGCAATTTAGACCTGCCAACGCTCAGCTCTCATGATGTAAACCACCTTAATCGGCAGATTTGTGTGAGGAAATCGAAGATGCTTGCTTTGATATGGGCACCTACAAAGCTGCAGGCCCAGATGGATTACCACCAATATTCTTCAAGAAGTGTTGAGGACCATTGGGAATTCGGCTGTGACTTTTGTAAAAAAGACCTTTGAAACAGCCAACTTCCTAGTAGAGATGAACGAATTGCTGATCACTTTAATACCTAAGGTTGGCCGTCCTAAGACTCCAGCACAATTCATACATATAGCCCTAGCCAATGTGATCATAAAACTTGTTACCATTGTGCTTGAAAATCATATGCACAATGTCATTTGGCAGCTTGTAAGCACCACCCAGAGTGCGTTCATACCAGAAGAGGCGGCTCAGAGAATATTATTTTAGCACAAGAGGTCATCCATATGCTACATGGAAAGAAGACATGTAAAAAAGGTTATATGGCAATTACAGTTGATCTAGAAAAGGCCTATGATAGAGTAAGATGGAATTTCTGAAGAATCTCATCCAGAAAATAAGGCAATCAGAACATTTGCAAAAGCTTCTTCTGTATTGTCTTACCTCCTCAAGACTCTCAGTTCTTTGGAATGGAGGTAGATTAGAATCTTTCACCCCTAGTCGAGGGCTTCACCAAGAGGACCCTATAGAACCCTACATCTTGGTGCTATGTATGGAAGTATTGAGTGCTAAAATTCAAGACGCAGTCAACCAAAGGAGATGGAAACCGATCAAATTGTCTAGGCAGGGTCCCCTGATCTCACACATATTCTTTGCAGATGACCATATACTCTTTGGGGAAGCAATTGAATCTTCTTCCAAGGTTATGGAGGAAGTGCTCATTGACTTCTGTAAATGCTCGGGGCAGAAGGTTAGTACAGCTAAATCAAAGTTTTTTACTTCTACCAATGTGGTAAATGGTATGATTGTTGCTTTATCCCACTACCTGCAAATGATGCACACAAGAGACCTGGGTAAATACTTGGGAGTGCCTTTACTCCATGGAAGAAAATGAGTCTTCCAATTTACGTATTTAGAAGACAATATGAAAAGCAAGTTGGCCACTTGGAAGACGAAGAGCTTATCACATGCAGGTAAACGAATCCTCATTCAGAGTTCTTTAGCGACCCAACCGTTTGAAGTTATGCAGACTTCTTTTCTCCATGTTACTATGATAAATAGTTTGGAAAAAACTTGTAGAAGTTTCTTTTGGGGTGATGAGTGTAGGCGTAAGATGCATACCATAGGCCACGAACATGGTGCTCTCCAACTTGTAGATATATAAGCAAGCCGTTTGTACAACTACAGAGGGTATAGAAGCCAACCAGGACGGATATGCTTGGGCTGAGCATTCAAAAGGTAATTACACTATTGCATCGGGTCATGAAATACAACTGCGCTCTAATGGTTTTGTGGAAGTGGGGGATATCTAAAGAAAATTATGGGCTTTTAAAGGGCCAACGAGAGGGAATAACTCTTGTGGATGATTGCACATGAAGCCATCCCAGTGAATGCAATGTTGCACTCAAGACATGTTATAGACGATCCTAATTTCAATGTTTGTGAATGAGGAAATGGGACTACCCTCCGTGCTCTAAGGGACTGCCCCTGGGCCAAGAGCATATGGGACCAGTACTTACTGGCAGAAGGAAGAGATTAGTTATTTGGAGCTAGAAGTGTAAGGGAGTGGTTCAACCTGAATCTATCTAGAGAAGAAAATAAGTGGTGATATATGTGGAGGGAAGCCATTTATGTTATCTTGATGTGGAGAAACAAGATCACCCACGGACATGGAGACGAGAGACCTCCTTCTTATGCTTTTCTTTCGAATGTTGTTGATCGTGCGAGAAACCTTAGACTGGTTTGGCAAATAGATTAGGCATACGTGCTGTGATTATTCAATGGGAGAATTTCTTGTAATTATTTGGACTTGCTCTTTAGTAGGCCTTGTTAATAAAGTGATCTTTTGAAAGAAAAAAAAACTTGGAAGAGTATTAATAAGTAATGTGATAATTATTGTGGCTCTTAAATCGAAGGAGACATTGGTGCAATGGTAATTATTGTGGCCCTTAACCCGAAGGTTCCGATTTGAGTTCCAGTGGAGACAAAAAAAAATGTGCATGCGTATATTTTGTATCCGTCAACAAAAAAAGAAAAATAGGCAGATAATCGTATTACAAGGAATTACGGTATATTTATATGTTGATATCTTTTCTTTCACCAAAACGAAATTATCACGTAAAGTGGATATATATAACTCACACCCCATTTGGTGAGACTTGAACCCAAGACCTCATGTTCTTGGAGCCTTAGCTCAACCATTGCGGTAAAACCTCATTGGCTTATATATATTGTTGCCTCAGCTCAACCACTGGGCACACCCCATTTGGTGGGACTCGAACCCAAGACCTTATGGTCTTGGGACCTCATCTCAACCACTGGGGTAAAACCTCATTGGCTTATTTATATTGGGGCCTCATCTCAACCAGTGGGGTAAAGCCTTGGCATATTTATTAGTGGATATTGGAGTCTCAACTCAACCACCGGGTAAAGCATATTTATAAGTTGATATATAGTTTATTAAAAACGAAAGTACCACGTAAAGTGGATATATATAATTCACACCCCACTTGGTGGGACTCGAACCCAAGACCACATAGTCTTGGGCTTCAGCTCAACCATTTGGTAAAGCTTCGTTGGCATATTTATAAGCTGATATACGGTTTGATAAAGACTTATTTGTTTTACATACATTTTACATTGACAACATACATATTCAAATGTCTTTGCGTGTATATACACACTCCTATACACCTTTAAAAAAATTCTAGTAATAGATACGGGTGAAAATGATACAGTTTGATTCCAAATGATTATGATGGGAGAAATGAATTACTTTTTGGGATTCCAAGTCAAACAAATGAAAGATGGAATCTTCATTCATCAAACCAAGTATACCAAGGAGCTACTGAAGAAATTTGGTATGGAAAATAGCACCAAAGTATCAACTCCTATGAGTACAAACATTAAATTGGATGAAGACAAAGTAGGCAAAGATGCTGATCAGACCTTATACAGAAGGATGATAGGCAGTCTGTTGTACCTTACTGCCAGCAGACCTGATATATCCTTTGTTGTAGGTGTTTGTGCAAGATTTCAATCTAAACCAAAAGTAAGTCATTTAGCTGCAGTCAAAAGAGTTCTCAAGTATCTAAAAGAGACTTTGGATGTAGGAATTTGGTATTCAATAGATGGAAGCTTCAAGGTTATATGCTACTCAGATTCTGATTATGCTGGATGCAAGATTGATAGAAAAAACACCACAGGAACCTGTCAGTTGATGGGAAATAGACTGGTTTCCTGGTTTAGCAAGAAACAGAATTCAATATCAACTTCCACTGCTGAAGCTGAATATATTGCTACTGGAAGTTGCTGTGCACAAATACTTTGGTTAAGACAATAGTTAAGGAATTATGGAATTGAAGAAAGAGAAATTCCTATAATGTGTGACAACACAAATGCAATTGCAATCACAGAAAATCCTGTTTTGCACTCAAGAACCAAGCACATTGATGTGAGACATTATTTTATAAGAGATCATGTGGTGGTTCTTTACATCCCTACTGAAGATCAACTTGCTAATATATTCACAAAACCATTGGATAGTGAAAGATTTGCTAAGTTAAGGACTGAACTTGGAATTATAAAAGTTGACTGACACACCTATGATCAGCAATGTACTGGAATTCACCAAGAGGATTAGTCTTTGCTATGTTGGGTGAGCTCACTTAGCAGATTAGTCATTGGTATCAACAATTCCATGTACTTATTTATGATTGGACAATTGTGCAAATGAAGTTGCCAAGGGGATTGGTCTTTGTCATGTTGGGTGAGCTCACTTGACAGATCAGTCATTGGTATTAAACTTCATCTGGTATTATCAGTTGGACAAAACAAGAAGAATTGAAGATCAGTAGAGTAACATTGTCAGCAAGCTGCTGAGCCAAGTCTACTGATGGCAAAGTCTGCTGAGGCATATGTTACAGTCAAACTTTAACAAAAGTCAAAAAGCAAAAGACTGGGATATGTATTCTATCTTTATAACCGCAGTTACACGATCTGACGGTTACAACTCTTTATGGATAAGTTATGGGCCATGTGTCAAGATCTCATTAACTCAAACTTAATCGTGGTTAATGCTACAGTACATGTTCTGACAGTTTCTACCCACTACTCTCTGCTATATATTCAGACATATACACAGAGGATCCTTACATAACTCAGATTGATTTTCTCTACAAATATACCGTGTGAACACAGATTTGAAAGATATCTAGCTTCTTCATATTTTTCTTTAATAATGGCGGATAAAGATGATATTCACATTGGAATGAGCCAAAATGTGAGAGGGTTCGTTGTTGATGCTAACAATACTGAGTTAGCTATCAATATTGGTTGTAGAATCAGAAGATTTGAAGGATTGGAAGATGTTTTGAATATCATATTGGAAAGAATATCTTATACAAATGTTGTTAATTTCTGGAGAAACATTTTGATAAGAGATAACAGAGAGGAATTTACTACAGCAGTGAATGGACAGGAGATTGAAGTTTCCTCAAACCTGCTGAGGGAAGCTTTTGGTTTTGGACCTGGAAACGATGCTCCAACTAATCCTGAAGAAATGGGGCTATCAAGATTGGATTTTGTTGACAGAATAAAGACAAATGATGCTATCAAATCATCTCTGGGAATCAATGTGAAACACATTAGGATGGAATACAATCTGTTGAGCAAGATCATAGCAAAGAATATCTTGGGATTAAGTGGAAGCCTTGACACATTTTCTGGACCCAAGATTGATCTGTTGATCATCATATGTAAAAGAATGAAGTTTGATTGGGCTGGGTTCTTTGTCCAATACATGAAGAAAGTGATAACTGATGAAAGAGAAGGGACAAGGAAATCCAAGGCCTTACCCTTGGGTTTGATGATTCAGGCCATGCTGAATCATTTAGGGATTGCTGATGTGCACCTGAGAATATAAACAAATCCAGATATAAGAAAGAGATTGGCTATCTCATCCCTAGTTTGGATGATGATGAGGATGTGGATGCTGAAGCAACAGAAAGTGATAATGATGGAGATGATGGTGCTGGTGGTGAGCAGGTCAAGCAAGTTGTTAAACTCTTTGCACCCAAGAAAGTTCTTTGAGAAAGGAAGGTCACCGACACCAGAAAAATCATAGAGATGTTACAGCCAAGGAAAACAAGGAAACAGACTGCTGAGTCTACTGAGGGTCCAATTGAAGTTGAAGTTACTAACCCTGCTGAAATTACAAGGAAGAGGAAAGTCACAAAGTTGAATCAGAGCAACTTTCCAAGAGAATGAAAGAAATTTCTAAGAAAAAGAAGCATGGTAAAGGCAAGGAACTGAGGGCCCTTGAAGAACAAAGGGAAGAAGAAGAACAAGAGGCCATTGAAGCTGAACCCTTGAAAATTGTTATGCCTACTGAAACTAGAGAGGTTGTTGCTGAGCAACCTACTGGAGAGGTTGTTGTTGAGCAACCTGCTGAGCCTACTGAAGAACCACAGCAGACTACTGAGTCTGCACCTACTGTGGATGTTGATACAACAGTACAAGACCCTGCAAATTCTGCAATAGTTCAGGGGGAAGAGCAGTCTGCTGCTAACCCTGCTGATGAGCATGTAAGTCAGGGGGAACCAAGTGTGGAGCAGATGGAGGTGGTAGGTACAAATGTACAACCAGAAGAATCTACTGACCTGGAAGCATCTGTAGAAGAAACTCTGAATCTGCTTGTTGAGTCCTTTGGAGGTCAACAAAGTGGACAAATAGCTCCCAGAAATCCAACCATGCCCTTTGAAAGAAAAGAAAAGAAAAAAGAAGGAAGGGTATGTTGATCCTACACTCCTGCTGGTTGCTGATTATTTCCAATGGAAGTTTGGATTTTACAAAAGACAAAAATCAGCTGCTGAACCTATGACATAATTTGAGGAGTGGGCTTTTGCAAAGTTAGGAGTGGAAAACCTGCTTGACTTGGTTGATACCTCCCTTCTGGAAATGAGGTTGATGGAGATTATTGAAAAAGAGAAGGGAGAAGAAGGTATTATGTTCAAGACTCCTAGGGATGGACCGGATAGTGATGATTCATCATCATCTGATTCTAATGATGGTCATCCCCCACATCAAGGAGAAGCCAGTGGGACTGCTATGTTAAATGAATCAAGAGTAGAACAGTCCACTTATGCTAGCAAGTCTGCTGATGGCCAGCAGACTGGCCAAATGGATGAGGATCTGGAAGATCTCACCATAGATGATTTGGAGGCCTTAATCAACGATGGAATAAACCTTGGAGGTAACATGATGGTTGGCACATCTGATGCATTCAAGGTTGTGGAGGCTGATATAAATCCTTAGGATCAGCAGACTGAAGATTTGGTTGAAGAGAATGTTATTGAATATAGTGAGCTTGATGTCAGTTCTGAAGATTCAATTCAATATCAAGATTGGATTGATACTCAGGGCACTATCTCTAAATCTGCTGAGGATTTATAGAAGATTGCTAATGCTGGAGGAATTATAGAGGAAAACATGGCAACTTTTCCTTTTATTTGTGTGGAAGAGAGAGTCCTACTCACTGAGGAACAGACAGTGATTGGACAGAGGTTGAACATGGTGATGGGTGTAGAAGAATCACCATTACATTTTGAGGAGGTTCAGGCTGCTGAGGTTCAAACAAAGACTCAACAAAGGTCGAATCGTGGTACAGGTTACTGAGGACCAAACAGCACCTGGACAAAGGTTGGAACTCCCAATGGGTTTGAGTAAACCCCTGCTGTTGTTAAAGAATAGGCTGCTATAGTAGAGCCTACTGGAGGAAAGGCCACTGAAGGGAAAGATAGTCAGCAGACTGCTGTTATTGATGAGGATGAGCAGCTGCTGGACTATGACTTCAGTGATGAGGAATTTCAAATGCCTGAGGAAGAGCCTATTGATGATGAACCACAACAGACATTTGTACCAATTTTGGAAGAACCTGTACAAGATCCAACTATGGAGGATATACTTGGTGTTATGGTTGAAGAAGGACCTGCCCCTGCTGGAAGGGACATGAGTAGAGCCATGGTTGTCAGCAGACAGAGGGCACAATATAATGTTGAAGAGCCTGCTGATGAAGCTGCTGGACATATGGCTGGAGGAATGGCTGGTGGGGTACTAGCACAGGTGTTGGATGAGTTGAGGGCAGTCAGGAATGACATTACAAGATTAAGAACTCAACTTAACACACAAGAACAAAAGTTTGAAGACTTAGTGAACTTGGTGGAAAAAAAAGAGGAAGAACCACTGAAACTGTTGCTTCCAATATTACTTCCACTCAGTGTGCTCTTGCTGATCTTGCCCAAGATGTAAAAGGAATAAAACAGGGCAATACACTGAAGGATAAGTTCCTAAAAGATCAGTTTACATCCATTCACCAAAAACTTGATAAACTTGCTGAGGCACCCAAGCCTATTGTGGCTGAACCTGCTGGAACACTTCAACCTGCTGGATTGGATCCTAAGTTTACTGAGAGGATCAATCTACTGGAGCAGACAATGCAAGAAAGGATCACTGCAGTTGACACTAGAACAGAGATAATGGAGGGTCAATTAAACAACTTGGTGATCACACAAGAGAGTGTTCATGGCCTGCTGTCCCGTTTTGTTGATGATGTCGATAAGAGGGAAGAGAGCCAAACAAAGAGAGAGCAAAAGAGGCTCGCTGTAAATTTTGCACAGAAGAGATGGGAAGCTGACACCAATGCATACAGAGAACCTGCACCTGGAAAACTTACACTAACTGATGATCTTTTCAAGGAATACAAGAAGCTTTACTACAACAAGAGAAGACCTTACCATGAAAAGGGCTTCCATGAGGGACTAAATTCCTTTTTGGGGCTTAAGTATTTGGAAGCAAGAGTTAAAGCCTTGAGATCTTCACACAGAGGTGGAAAAGGTGGAAGAGGTGGTAGAGGTGGAAGGAGTCTACCCACTACATCAGCTAAAGATTCACTAAATGAATTCAAAGAGTTATACATGCGTTTAGGCTTCAGAGTACATCAGATCAACCTTACTCTACCCGAGGCATGAAAATGGTGGAAGGAAGTGAATCCCCATATTGATTTTTCCCTTATTGAAAATCAGTGGATGAGAGAAATGGTAAGAGATATAAGGGAATATCATGAGCAGCAAGAGAAGGAAAGGCAGGAAAGAGAAAGAAGAAACTAGATTAGCATACTTACAATTTCTCTTATTTTTTGCTGAATCTAGACTGTAATACTTTTTGAACAAATATGATTATAATGAGAAATGACTGAATTTGTTCTGTTTTTGTTTTTACTCTTTTGCTTTGCTGTAAAGAGGGTATTGGCATCATCACCAAAAAGGGGAAATTGTTGGACTTATTTTGAGTTTTAGTGATGAGTGCAAGACTAGCTGTTATAGAGCAAAGGCAAAAAGATGTCTAGATCAAATGAATAGGATTATTAGAGTTTGATCTTTGTATAGGTTTGATCAAACAAGCACTCAGTAAAAGGTCACCGACTTTCATCGCCAGACTGTCTAGATCGATAGGGGTACCCGAGTCAAGAGACTAGTTTAGGAACCTTTGACTGGTGGAAATTGAGGCTCAAACTCGCTTATTGAAGGCTAAGGGATCAAACTTAGTATTTAAGTCAAGGATATGGAATCAGAATTTAGGGAAGTCTGTGATGACCTAAACTGATTGCATATAGCTTGTGTACAAGGTCTAAGTTCCATAAGTTAAATGGTGATTGGAACTTGGTTATGATCAAAATGGTGTAATCTAACTTCATAATAAAAGGTTAGATATAAGAGAAGTCACCGCAGGTGTTTTTATAAACACAAAGAACTTTGATCACCGATCGAAATGTATTTCAAAGAGACTTACAATCACAGGAACTCACAAACACATATTTCGATTTAATCAAAGGTTACATTGGAAGATTACAAAGAAAAGGATGGATAACAACTCTTGATTTTATCAACAAATCAATGGCTATCACATACCAGATCTGATTCATATTAAAGGAAAAGTAAATTGCAATACATAAGTAAACGACAAACCGATGCGAGTAGTTACTCTTTCCTTAAGACAAATTGCTCCGGTATGGTGCCCACGTTAGTAGCAACTGTCTCCCAAGATACAACGGCTTCACGTCTCGGATTTAGAGGCACTTCAAAAATCCGAGCTCCGGCGAACTTACAGAGTGCTCCGACTTCTCTTCGACTCAATATCTAGATCTATATGCTAGACTTTTTATGGTGGAAAAGAGAAAATTCGATGTGTAATTCTCATTCATAGGGGTTCTTTATATAGTGGAGATGATGTGTCAACACTCAATTCTGATTGGCCGAATGACACAATTTATTTTCCCTCAATAAAAGAAACATCAGCCGACTCATTGAATCAAAATTAGCCGACCTTACTAGGTCAATGTAATTCAATAGTCTAAAGTCGATTTCATTCGACTTATTTTTTTCTCCAACTTTAGGCTTTAATTTATCATTCACACGATATCTGAATCGAGCGATTTGAAAGCCCATCATTACTCCGTGAATAGAATTTAACCATATAAATAACTCTCGATGATATACACCGGAGCCTATCCGAAATTAGCGCTAAAGTTGACCGTTCAACCCTGTCGAATCGGTTTTGTTCTCCAACAATCCCCCACATGAATGAATTAATGCATATGCAAGTACAGACTCTGAAGAGAAGTCAGACGGAAAAATATTGCATCAGGAGAGGTAGCTTCTGGCCTTGAACCTGCCTTAGTGAAGTACTATCGGATTTACTCGGCTAATCAGTGAACTAGGTCTTGAATCGTTCAAATTTTTAGTGTAAACCAAGACAATGGCACTCACACAATATTTCCCCTAGCACCTTTCGGTTCTCATGGTGGTGTCCGTCTCGGCCCTGGACAACACTTGGTTTCAGAAAGTGCTTTAGAGAATTCAAGCCTCAAAATTCTCACAGAAGCGGCCCCACTTTGCACTTACATAGGTGACCTCCGTCAAGGGTATTCTGCCCTACCCCACTTGAATATCAAGATATAGGAATCATTAAAATCTAAGCTTAACCTCACACCCTCTGCAGATAGCACTTTTATTCTCTTAGAATGGGTAAGTGCTGGACTGTTCCTTATAGCTTAGTTGTCCCTTTTGAACCATGATCTTGGGATCTCCAGTCAACATGGTTGGGTTGCCACTACAAGGAAACATGCGTAATAGGCTTCAGTCCCATTCCGGTTGTCAAAATTGACATCTGATCTCTAGCTAAACCTTTTGTAAGCGGATCCGCGAGATTCTCCTTCAATCTTACACAATCGATGAAAATCACACCATTAGAGATCATTTATTTAATGGTATTGTGTCTCCGGCATATGTGTCGAGACTTACCATTGTACACACTACTCTGTGCCCTTCCTATGACCGACTGGCTATCGCAGTGTATGCTGATAGCAGCCACTCATTTAGGCCAACATGGAATATCCTCAGGGAAATTCCTATGCCATTCAGCTTCTTCTCCAGCCTTATCGAAGGCTAAAAACTTGGCTTCCATTCTGGAACGAGCTATGCACGTTTGTCTTGTAGACTTCTAGGACACAACACCACCACAAATCGTGGATAAGCGTCCACTGGTGGACTTCGAATCATTTGTATCCGATATCCAGTTGGCATCACAGTATCCTTCTAATACAACTGGATATCTTGTATAACGTAATCTCAGACTCATAGTGTACCCCATGTACCTCACAACCTATTTAAGGCTTTCCAATGATTATGGTCTGGATTACTCGTGAACCTACTCAGTTTATTCACTACACATGCTATGTCTGGTCATGTACAATGGGTTATATACATCAGACTTCCAATCACTTGAGAATATCTCAATTGATCCACAGGTTCATCTCTGTTCTTGACTAAGTGCGTACTTAGGTCAAGTGGAGTGCTCACTGGACTTTTATCAAAGACGTTAAATCTTTTCAAACAGACTCAATATAATGAGTTTGTGATAACACAAGTCCATCGGGTACTCTACAGATCTTAACCCCTAGTACCCACATCTGACACTCCAAGGTCCTTCATATTGAAGTTACTTGTCAGCATCTTTTTCGTATTCATGATACTCTCATGAGTACTTCCCATTATTAGCATGTCATAGATATACTATCACATAAGTGTGTTCTTAACATTACATTGTCAACTCGATATGCCATTGCTCTGGCTAATATTCGAGCCCACAGAGAGGCTTAACAAGTCTACACACCTTACTCTCTTGTCCTTGAACTATGAACCCCTCGGGTTGTTCCAAGTACATCTCTTCTTTTAACTCACCATGAACATCCATTTGATGGATTTCCAGGTTATAGACTCTAGCTATATCGATGAGAACACTCATATGCGTAATTATCGTAACTGGTGAGTAAGAAGTTAAGGCCTTCTTCCTGTCGATACCCTCAGGCTACCGACAACGCCTTACGATTATCAATTAAACCATTAACCTTCCTCTTGAAGATACACTTGCACTCAAGTGGTTTGTTTCCCGTTGGAAGACCAACCAACTTCCAAGTGTGGTTCTGCATGATGGATTCTATTTCACAACTTATAGCCTCTTTCCAGAAAAGAGCTTCTGGAGTAGACATTGCCTCAGCATATTTCTTGGGTTTGTTTTCTACCATATAGGTCAGAAAATCAGGGCCAAAAGACTAGGAAGTCCCAGCCCTCATACTACAACGAGGTTCCTCAAGTTCTTGAGGGTCATTCTCTTCTTCAGACTCATATGTCTACTTACTCATGCTTGCTTTATTTGTTTCCTTATACGGAAAGAGATCTTCAAAGAACACAACATTCATTGACTCGATGTTGACACCATCTTGTACATCACAGATGTCGATTTTATGCACCAGAAACTAATAGTCACTCCCCCACATTTAGTTTAGGTACTTCTACCTTTGCCAAACACCCCCACATTTTCAAGAATTTGTAGCAAGACCTTGGACTTTCCACAACTCATACAGGGTGTCATCCTTCTTCTTTGAAGGGATATTATTCAGAATGAATTTTTCTTAGAGGACAGCTCCCCCCACAAGTTCTGAGGTAAGCCCGAACTTAGCAACATAGCATTCATTAACTCTCTAAGAGTTCGGTTTTGCACGTAGCAATACCACTTGACTGAGGTGCGTATGGTGTAGTTGTTTGATGAATGATGCCGGGCCCTTAGCAAGACTCATGAAACAATACATCATATCCACTACCACAATCACCACGGATACATCTCATCCGTTTGCTATGTTTATTCTCACATTCATTCTGATAAATCTCAAGGCATCACGAGCCTTATCTTCGCTTTTCAGCATTTAAATATCACAATCTTTGGTGATATAGTCAATAAAAGTAACAAGATACTTTTATCACCTCTAGTATGAACGAATCTAGAGGTTCTGTGTTCATTTCTATCGGTCAACCGGTGAGCTAGCCAACATGGCTTCAACTCATACCAGACACCACTTGTGATTGGGATCAAATTTGGTAACAACTCCCTGTTCATCAATGGACGAACGAATTTGAAATTTGCACGTCCTAGTGTCACAAGAAATATTACTCAAGCATGTAAGCAGATTTTAAAGCCAATCTCACTGGCTCTTTACGAAGCATCACTTTTGTGCTCCACAGACAGTTTCACTATCATCATACCAATCACTCCAGTGTGATCATCGTTCGTTGCACCACCGAACTTCTCCATCCAAGGGATGAGATTAACCGGTCACTAGTGCTACTACAGGCACGTACACTTGTGTCACAGCTGGCACAATTTAGTTTGGATTCACCTCAGTGTATCATTCCATTTACATTCAATGAATGTAAGATCGACACAATCTACTACATTCGGTTTGTTCGCAGACGCGCACAACCATGAATAAGGATTGGAGCAGTAATTCAATTTTCCCATTTAAGTATCCAATGTATATATAAAAACTTACTGGCAAGGTCCAAGACCTAAACACTTAGAAAGCACTCAACCAATTAAGTATTCCACTTGAAACATATGAGAGAATCCACGGCAATAATTAAATGAATATTTAATCACTTGCGGATCAATTATTTCCTTCTCAGTATTTACTAAAACTAATCAATTAAAGAAACTAGTAAATACTACTAGATACTTACTTCCAGTAAGCACAAGAAAATACCTTAATTGATTAACGAACTGTACCTTAATTGTGGTTACCACACCGAAATTATTGTACCAATAGACCATCAAACGAATCCGGGCATCAATTAATGACTATTTCCAATCAAATTACTTACAAGAAATATACACAGCATCAATTAGCAGGGCACGAGGAGGCAGGAGCAATGCAGTGCTGATTTTCTTTTTCCTTTCTTCCAATGATAATGACCAGGCTCACGGTCAAAATATTAAAACCAAAAAGATATAGATATTGTGATAGTGTATCGTGTGTGTTCTGATTTACAGAACAGGTCCGTAATTATCGGGAATTAATTACGGATTATTGATTAGAAATTAAATAACTCATAAATAAAATTTATTTTTATAGTAGATCTAGTGAAATAAAGCTACAACGGTGTAGATCTGATGAAATAAAACTATTGCAATCTAGATCTAACAAAATAAAGCTATCACATACCAGATCTGATTCATAACAAAGGAAAAGTAAATTGCGATGCATAAGTAAACGACAAACCGAGGCGAATAGTTACTCTTTCCTTAAGACAAATTGCTCCGGTATGGTGCCCACGGTAGTAGCAACTGTCTCCCAAGATACAACGGCTTTACGTCTCGGATTTAGAGGCACTTCAAAAATCCGAGCTCCGACGAACTTACAGAGTGCTCCGACTTCTCTTCGACTCAATAGCTAGATCTATATGCTAGACTTTTTATGGTGGAAAAGACTAGAGAAAATTCGATGTGTAATTCTCGTAAGGGTTCTTTATATAGTGAAGATGATGTGTCTACACTCAATTCTGATTGGCCGAATGACATAAATTCTTTTCCCTCAATAAAAGAAACATCAGCCGACTCATTGAATTAAAATTAGCGGCCCTTACTAGGTCGGTGTAATTCAATAATATAAACTCGATTTCGTTCGACTTATTTTTTCTCCAACTTTAGGCATTAATTTCTCATTCACACGATATCCGAATCGAGCGATTCGAAAGCCCATCATTATTTACTCCATGAATAGATGATATACACCGGAGCCTATCCGAAATTAGCGTTAAAGTTGACCGTTCAACCCTGTCGAATCGGTTTTTTTCTTCAACACAAAGCCTGATTTTCCAAAATCCCCAATTATCGAGACTTTCGAACGCTGCAACAAGACTTTTATATTTTAAAAGGATAAATACGAGGTTTTTACATGAACAATGACGTCTAGTGCATAGATGTGCCTCCCGGCCCCGGGAACTTCCAAGAACAATGACGTCTAGTGCATTGAATTGAAGAAAATTGAGCATTGAAAAGAAATAAAAAGACGAAAACAGCAGGGTAAATGAATGAAGCTAGCTGGCGTATGTTATACATGTTGGGGAGTTTGTAGGTAATTAGAACAATGGTATCAAAACAACAAATAAAAGAGAACTTAATATATAAACGCAGAGTCGAGCAGAGGCTCTTTCCTGCGAAAACTATTCGTCCCCTAAGATTTCCTACGAGTAAATCACGAATGTATTCACGGGATAAAACTACGTCCCTTTCTATCTTGGCAATTAGATAGAAAGATAGCTACAAGAGTTTTGTTTATTTGTGCGTAGAACTTGAGGTTTCAAGATAGTATTCAAAGAAAATGAATAAATCTTTTAAAGTGTTGATCTCTCTTCTTTCTTCAAATATTTCAAGTGTTATGTACTTATATCATGTGTTATTCTACATGAAAAACACAACATAACCCTTCAAAAACAGTTAAGAAACGTTTTCATACCGAATGGACATCAGTTAAAACCGAAGGGACACAAAAAAACTGCTGGAAACCAAAATTCAGTTTTGCATCCTGTAACTCATCCGTACGGATAAAATACCCTATCCGTACGGATAGATTACAGTATCCGATTTCAATTTAACAGGCTTCATCCGTACGAATAGTTCAATCTATCCGTACGGATACGCAACGATATCGCTTTTGGTTCAACACTTGATCTAACACTTCCGTAAGCTTGTAAATATCAATTATAAGCATGCACCCCGCATCTCCTAACTCATATCAATTGTTTCAAGCTTACCAAACCTCAAACTAAATCCAATTACACTAAATCACATTGGTGATAAAATCACCAACAATCCTCCCCCATTTAGTGTAACCCTTGATTTAGTTAAATCTTATCAACACACAACAATTCATCTTTCCATGACAATGTCACGCAGATTGAATTACCATCTAGTATATTACACATTCCAAAATATTCGAGTATTGGGGTGTGACTAAGCATTGAACCCCTTTACACATTTGAATACTTCAAAGATAATACACAAATGAATCAAAAGACAACTCCTATAGCTTGCTTGACACTCTTTATCCAGGCCTCGTGTCCATATCAATTCATGAGCATGTAGAAAGCCAACCCTAACTTTCTTGAAGCGGCCAAACTTCATACTCATATAGGTGAGTCTTATCAATCGTGTACACCTGCAACAACACTTTTCATAAGACTTATTAAGATATATTATCAACCTCACATGCAGGTCAAGCACAAACCTTCGGGACAAAATATATGTGCCAAAACTAAGTCATTAGGCCTCCCACATTGAATTCAGCCCCAATGTCATATTAAGGGGGAATTGGGTATCTAACGCAAAGTTTCAATGGGTTGTAGACCCATCCCGACAACCGACTTGATGAACAAGTCCTTCGCCAATGCCTTGGTCAAATGATCGGCTAAATTCTTTTGAGATCTCACAAAAGCAATCGATATCACACCGTGAGTGATCAACTCACGAATCGAGCTATGCCTAACTCCAATATGTCGCGACTTTCCGTTGTACACTTGACTATAGCATTTAGCCAATGTATTTTCACTATCACAATTGATAGAAATTGGTGATATCGGTTTTGGCCACAATGGAATCTCAGAAATCGATGTTTAAGCCATTCCGCCTAAACCGGCCGAAGCCAAGGCAATAAACTCCGATTCCATTGTTGAGTTTGCATTACATGTTTGCTTCTTGGAAGCCCATGAAATGGCACCACCTCCAAGTAGAAACACCCAACCACTCGTAGAAGAATGATTTTCATTTGATATCCAACTAGCATCCGAGTAGCCTTCATAACCGAAGGATGTCCAACATAAGTTAAACCAAAATTTTTGTAAACTTAAGATACCTTAACACACGTGTCACCGCATGCCAATGAACACTACTTGGATTACTAGTATATCTACTAAGTTTTCCAACCACATATGCAATGTCCGGACGTGTGCTAGTCATTGCATACATCAAACATCCTATAACTCGAGCATATTCAAGTTGAGACTCCGGATTACCCGAATTCAACTCAAATTTCTCATGAGGATCCATGGGAGTTCTTGCCGGAACAGAATTTTCACAATTGAATTTCTTCAACATTTTCTCGATATAGTGAGATTGTGTCAAAGTAATCCCTTTGTCATTCCTTATGATTTTTATTCCAAGGATAACATCCGCCTCCCCCATATCTTTCATAGAAAAACTTGATGACAAAAATGATTTACAATGGTCAACTTGATCTTGGTTTGTACCAAAGATCAACATGTCATCAACATATAGGCAAATGATTACACCATTTCCGGTTTCATCAAATTTGCTATACAAACACTTGTCCATTTGGTTAAGCTTAAAACCATTAGACAATACAACCTCATATTGAAATCCTACTTCATCTCTTGTACCCTCCACCAAATATGTTTGGAAATCGGGACCAAAAGATTTTTCTTTCCTTGCCCTTTTGCTTCTTCGAAGCACTAAAGGCTCATCTTGTGACTCTACACCACCACAACTTTCTTTAAATCCAATGTTCATAGGAACAACATCTCTAGGCCTTGATATAGAAGAAAACCGACTTTCATCAAAGAGAGCATCCCTTGATTCAATTACGGAATGAACCGCAACTGAATCATTTGGTTCTATAACATAGAACCTATATGCCTTGGAATGCAAAGCATATCCAATAAATATGCAATCAATGCCTCTTTCCCCCAAGGTTTTAATCTTGGGATTGGGTAGTCTTACGACGCTTACATCCCCAAACACGCAAAATAATGCAAGTTTGGCTTCTTTTTATACCAAAGCTCATATGGGGTAATAGGACTCTTTTATTAAGAATCTATTCAATAAATAACAAAGTCGTTAACATAGCTTCTCCCAAAATCCCTCACTCAATCCCGAGTAAGAAAGCATAGTATTCACCATCTCTTTTAGAGTACGATTCTTTCTTTCAGCTATCCCATTTTGTTGTGGTGTATAAGGTGAAGTTCTTTAATGTATAATCCCACAAGATTCAAAGTATGGTGGATCAAAGTATTCTCCACCTCTATCCGTACGAAGTTTCTTTATTTTAGTTTCAAGTTGCAAATTTTCTAGAACTAAATTGTAAATTTACAATTCCTCTTCCAACAACAATGGCTTTAGACTCGTTGCCCATATGCACAATGGATCCATCTTCAACTTTTTCATACTTCGAAAACCAGGATCTATCCTTGCATACATGTCTAGTCGCTCCCGAGTCTATCCACCAACTAACATCATCATCCTGCAAAAAACATGCTTCGGAAATCAGTGGTACATAATTCATATCTGAATTAAAACCACAATTATAATCATTCGTACCTTGATGTTTAGGTGGATCCGGGTCTTTAGCCCCATTCACCGGGCCTTTACCCTTACCATTGTTGTGCTTTCTAGCAAAACAATCCGCCCTGAAATGGCCTTCTTTACCGCAATTCCAACAAGTGCCTTTTGGCTTCTTGTTGAACTTTGCCTTGTTTTTTGTTGTTGGAAGAATCAAACTTTCTCTTGTTGTTATTCTTTTTAGAAGTTTCTCCAACTTCAACCATATTGATTGAAGTTGAACCATCTGCAACGTTCTTACCGCAACCCACAACATTCTAACCACTTTCTTGTGAACGCAAACTCTCTTCTATCCTTAGATGACTACCAAGTTCAATTAAAGAGAGTTCTTCATTTTTATGTTTCAAAGAGTTTTTAAAATCCCTCCAAGAGGGAGGCAACTTTTCAATAATACTAGACACACATATGGATTCATCCATAGCCATCTTATGCATAGAAAACTGACCAAACAAATGCAACAACTCATGATGTTGATCCATAACAGGACGATTATCTACCATCACATACTTCATAAAGTTACCAACAAGAAACTTCTTACTGGGCGCATCCTCACTTACATATTTAGCCTCCAACGTATCCCACAACTCCTTAGACGTCTCAATTTCAAGGTAAGTATCAAAAAGACTATTAGACATACCGTTAAGGATGTGACCACGGCATATATAGTTTACTTTTCTTCCTTGACTCTTCCATGGTGCTGTTATCATCAATCTGAGGGCATGGAGTACTCAACACGTACACAACCTTCAATGAAGTCAAAAGGAAATGCATTTTCTTTTGCCACCTTCGGAAATCCTCACCATTGAACTGTTCCAACTTGCTGAAATTAGAAGTCATCTCCTTGATACTCGACATTGTTCAAACAACAATAGTTTTCGCAGATTGTTGGGGAGTTTGTAGGTAATTAGAACAATGGTATCAAAACAACAAATAAAAGAGAACTTAATATATACACGCAGAGTCGAGCAGAGGCTCTTTCCTGCGAAAACTATTCGTCCCCTAAGATTGCCTCCGGGTAAATCACGAATGTATTCACGGGATAAAACTACGTCCCTTTCTATCTTGGCAATTAGATAGAAAGATAGCTACAAGAGTTTTGTTTATTTTTGTGTAGAACTTGAGGTTTCAAGATAGTATTCAAAGAAAATGAATAAATCTTTTAAAGTGTTGATCTCTCTTCTTTCTTCAAATATTTCAAGTGTTATGTACTTATATCATGTGTTATTCTACATGAAAAACACAACATAACCCTTCAAAAACAGTTAAGAAACGTCTTCATACCGAATGGACATCAGTTAAAACCGAAGGGACACCAAAAAACTGCTGGAAACCAAAATTCAGTTTTGCATCCTGTAACTCATCCGTACGGATAAAATACCCTATCCGTGCGGATAGATTACGATATCCGATTTCAATTTAACAGGCTTCATCCGTGCGGATAGTTCAATCTATCCGTGCGGATACGCAGCAACGATATCGCTTTTGGTTCAACACTTGATCTAACACTTCCGTAAGCTTGTAAATATCAATTATAAGCATGCACCCCGCATCTTCTAACTCATATCGATTGTTTCAAGCTTACCAAACCTCAAACTAAATCCAATTACACTAAATCACATTGGTGATAAAATCACCAACAATACACTTGTCATCTTTTTATGGAAAAGGAGGAAAACGTCTAGTAGAGATTATTATTATCTTGTGATGGTGCGGAAGCTTGTCGACCAAATTTACATTTGTCTCTTTAGGAGAGATTCCAGAGAATTCAACTTTGACACGCCATTGTCTTGAAATCTCATGTAATTTATTTGTCTTGATGATTATTTTTTATTAATCATATATCATTCATCGATATAGGTATCCACGTAGAGTTAGACTTAATAATATAGAATAATACGTCCAAAAAAAATAATATAGAATATTGATGAAACAAGTCCTACCGACACCGGAGCATATATCATCAAAATTAAATTTAGGGAACAAAATGCGAGATAAAATCCATAAGAGGAGCTAGCAACCATGATCGAGCTTAAGCTCATCCTAGTGGTAAGTCACTAGGGCTTACCCTGACCTTCAGTGGAAGGTCCATGGTTCGATCATCCTTCTCTTCCTTTCGTTTCCAAGAAAGGAAAAAAAAAAAAAAAATAGCAACCATGGTCAATGAATAATAGATACTCGCGTTTCATATAATGATTTCAATTATTTGTGAAAATTTATGTCTTTTTTATGTTTCAGAAATTCGTACGATTAATTTGAAGATAAAATCCATAAGAAGAGCTAGTAACCATAGTGATACTTAATGAGCTATTTCGGATCTTTTCAGCAGAATGGGCCAAAGGAGGTCATCACAATAAGATGTCCTACATTTCAAATAACCACGAAAAAGAGCACTTAGTCAAGTATGCAGCATCTCCCAGCTCGTTCAACCGATATGGTACATGTTCACATCGATTCAAAACTCTTAGCTCGGGACATGCCATCACTATCGACCTCAGGTGTTCGAACTGGGCAATCCGGTCATTTAGCAGACAATACCCCATGATGATAATTGTCACAATAATGGTCCCATGATTCCTGATCCATTATGGCATGATCAACAAACTTCTCCACGATCCTGACCATTTTACATATCACATGCAACATTGCATTAACTCCGACATCGGAGCTCTATAAGAACGTGTCATCACCCTCAAAATCGGAACTGCGTTAACAGCTTGATCTCAAATGTTCTAAGTATGTAGGCAATCAATGCACATTGGCTCAACTATAATTCATTAACAAAACCACTAGTCAAAGTAATCAGATTATCCTCACGAAGCATGACTACCCAAATTCATTACTGAAGATTTCAGACATCGTCAAAATGGGGTTAAAGACCATATTAGAAAATGAAGTTCAGAGGTAGGTCAATCAATTGCCAAATATCTTATGGGCATTTCGAACAACTTCATCAGCATCGGCCAAAGAAATGCCTTTTGCATTAACATATGAGTGTGAACCAGTCATACCAGTTGTGATAGGAGTGCCACTCTCAAGAATGGATTTTTTTTAACGAAGAAACAAACGAGCTCTAGCTATGTGGACATAAAGATGACCTGGAGGAAATGAGAAAAGTTTCCGCCATCAGAATGGCTAAGTATAAGCAAAAACTTTCTCAATACTACAACTCCAAGGTACGGCACTCTTATTTTCAGGTTAGAGACCTAGTCCTTCGAAATAGCGAAGTCAGTCAAGATGCGCCAGTTGGTGCATTGCAACCGAACTGGAAAGGGCCTTATAGAATCACAGAAGCTCACAAACCATCCCAAGAGTATGACACGCTGATAACTAAGGAAATATTCTATATGTAATAGAAATCACTCTTCCACCCATTTTTTTTTTTATTATTAATCTATTATTGCTGCTCAAGAATCTAACCTTTCCTACCTATAATTAATCATTTCCTTAAATTTCAAGTCATATGCATACATAGTTGAATAAGAAATGTTACCACTACAACTATTGTATCACAACACATTTTTATACCTTGATGATGACAAGTTCGATATTTACTATTAGATCATAAATGAAAAGAAGTAAGAAAAAGTCCCTCTATTTTTATTACTTTAAAAGATATATCGAATGAAGAAAGAAAGCTTGTTTCATATTAAAATAGTTAACGAGAAAATATCAGACTATGCCCAAACCCAACCCCAACCACAACTGTTGAGAATCTAACTTTGAAGGATTATTGAAAACGAGAACGAAATTGCAGCAAGAACTTCATTTGAAGAAGATGAAGTTTCAAGAACAGAATTCAAAAATAAAATGAGCGGAAAAACATAGAAAATTTTGATTCTGGTTTATTGATCATGGAATCATAAAATTGATGATACAAATCTTTTTTCTCTTCTTCAATTCTACTATATATAGACTAATCAGTTGCTAACTTCTTCTATAACTAAATTAACAAACTCCAAACGTCCATGTAGAAAGGTGTTCGACGTTTTTCCTCTTTGGGCTAACTGACTTCGATTTGCTGCTGATGTGGTGTCTTTAACTTCATAAACATCTTTCAATGGATATGCCTGTAACAATCTGAAAAAGGTAGTCTTGTCCATTGGTTTTGTGAGTAAATCAGCAGGCTAATCCTTTGTGTTGATAGTTAATGGTATGATGACCTTAGCCAGACACTTTTCCCTCACAAAGTGACAATCAATTTCTATGTGCTTTGTTCTTTCATGGAAAACTGGATTTCCACAATATCTAAAGCACTTTGACTGTCACAATACAAAGAAACCTCTTCATTGTAAGAAAATTGGAAATCTTTGAGTAAATACAGAATCCATTGTAGATTACAAGTGGTAACAGCCATTGCTCTATATTCTGCTTCACTGGAACTCCTTGTAACAATTGGCTGTTTCTTTGATTTCCATTATTAGGGCATCCCCTAGAAAAATGAGGAATCCAGTAACAAACCTTCTAGTCTTCTTGCAACCTGCCCAATCAGCAACACTAAATGCCTTAAGTTTGAGTGAGCCAGAACTGGGAAAGAATAGACCTTTTCCTGGAGCAGACTTGAGAAATCTGAGGGGCCTGAGTGTAGCTATTAAATGTGCCTCATTTGGTTGATCAAGAAACTGGCTAAGTTGTTGTACAGGGAAGGAAATATCTGGTCTTGTATTTGCAAGATAGAGCAGCTTGCCTACTAATTTGCTGTAATAAGTGTTGGAGTCTAATGGAGGAGCTTGCACTTCTGTTAAATTCTGAGAGGTGTCCATAAGAGTCATGATTGGTTTGCAATCCAGGAAATCAAACTCTTTTAGAAGATCTAAGAAACACTTTCTTTGATTAATAACTATCTCTTGTTTAGATCTTGCTACTTCAAATCCTAGAAAGTATCTTAATTCTCCAAGATCTTTTATGGTAAAGGCTTTATGTAAAAGATCATTTAAGGATTGAACCTGTGCCATATCAAGACTTCCAACTATTATGTCATCAACATAAACCAAAAGTGCCATAAATGTGTTTCCTGACCCTTTGGTAAACAAACTGTGATCATTAAGGGATTGTGTATATCCATGATCTAGTAACTTTTGTGTTAATTTGGCATTTCATTGTCTGCTAGCTTGCCTGAGACCATAAAGTGACCTATTCAGTTTGCAAACCATGCCATTTGCTTGTAGTCCTGGAGGTGCCTCATGTAAACATCTTCATCAAGATCCCCATGTAGGAATGCATTATTTACATCCAGTTGATGTAGATACCATCCTTTTTGTGCTGCCAGTGCCATGTACAATCTGATAATTGTTTGTTTTGCCACCGGTGAAAAAGTTTCGAAAAAGTCAATGCCTTCTGTGTGAGTGAAGCCTTTAGCCACTAATCTGGCCTTAAATCTTTCTACTGATCCATCTGCTATCCTCTTGATTCTATAAACCCACTTGCATCCTATTGGTTTGACCCCTTTTGGTAATGGAACCAGTGTCCAAGTGTTGGTCTTAACCAGTGCTTGCAATTCTAGATTCATGGCATCTTGCCATCTTGGATCTTGAGATGCATCTACAAAAGTGTTTGGTTCCAAATCTTCATGGATGTTTTCAATGAATCCCTGATAACTAGCAGAAATATTAGTATAGGACATGACATAGTCAATATTGTGTGGTGATTTCCTTCTTAGATTATTAGGACATATATAATCGTGTAGATAAGGAGGTATGTGTCAATTTCTACTCAGCCTTTATGTTGCTTCACGGATGCCAGTATCTACTGGTATTGCCTGAGCATTATCAGAAGGATTAGTAGCAGTATCTGAAACATAACCTTGTGTGTTATCAGTAGTATCCATGAAAGGTACAAACAAGCATAGATTTTCTGTAGTGAATAGAGAGTGATGAGTACAAAAAAAGGAAAGTTTGTTCATGGATACTGACATTTTTGGATATTGAAATAGATCTGGTCTGAATGTCCATGACCCTATATCCTTTCATGTGTTGTTCATATCCGAAGAAAATGGATTTTGCACTTCTATTTTAAACTTGCCCCTACCTTGTGCAGTAATGGACACAAAATACAGACAACCAAAGACTTTGAGTGTTTCAAAACTAGGATCTGTGGAATAAAGTGAAAAATGTGGAGTTTAACCATTGAGAAGAGGTGTAGGAATCATGTTAATCAAATAGGCTGCATGCTGAACACAATAATATATGTTGATGTTTTCTTTCTATTAGTCCATTTTATTCAAGAGCTCTTACACAAGATTTTTTATGAACAATACCTTTCCTTCAATAAAAACTAATCATGTTAAACTCAGCACCATGATCAGACCTAATGATCTTAATGCATTTGTCAAACTGTGTTTGAACAAAGGTACAAAACTGTGCAGAAGATCATTGGCTTCTGATTTGGCTTTCATCAAGAAAATCCATGCATATCTATTATGATCATCCACAATAGACAAAAAGTATGATTCACCATTTATTGTGGGAGTTCTATTTGGGCCCCAAATGTCAACATGAATTAGATCAAAACAATTTGAAGTGGAAGAACTACTAACAAGAAAACTTGGCATTCATCTGTCATGACATTATTGACAACATGTCCACCCCTGCCATAACCCTTGAAATTGGGTGGGAATCCATATTTTTGTAGCATTTGTCAATTGTGTGTTCCTCTTTTCCACAATATGTACACAAAGGCCATTTTGAATTTCTGCACTGCCTTTACCTTGCCTTATTCTGGTATCAAATCTAGATTGATTTCTTGTCATTGCATTACACTCAAACCTGAACTTGAACCCTGGAGACCAAAACTACGGACTCTGAACTAGCAGAAGTGTAATTCAATTGAAATTCATGGTTTAAAGCTATCACAAATGTTGTTTTGATGTCAGGCAATGTCAATGTCATTAAGACTTGAGACTTAACAGTACTGAAGTTTCCATTTAGACCTTTTAAGAATCTTGTGGTGTAAGCATTGTCATAATACTCTCTAAAAATTTGTAATGCATGACAAGTACAAGGTGGTATATGCCTTAACACGAGGTATTGATCCCAAAGATATTTCAGTTTTGTATAATAATCCGTGACATATAATACCCTGTTTGGTCTTCTCTATTTCTTCATCCAAGTTTGAAAGCCTATAGGCATCACCATGACCAAACCGATCTTGGAGATCAACCCAAATCTCTCTAGCAGTGACAGAATACATAACACTTTCTGCCACTGAAGGTATCATGGAATTAACGAGCCAAGAATGCACTAGGTCATTTACCTGCATCCAAGCTTAGTATCCAAGATATGTAACTTCTGGAATGGTTGAAGAACCATCTACAAAGGCCAGCTTACCAAGAGATGACAACATTTTCGTCATAGAACGCTTTCAGTGATTGTAGTTATCAACGCCTTTCAGCAAGGGCTTGACTAAAACCAGACTGGGATTATCAAGAGTGTCTCCAGAATTTCCAGGAGTAGCCATCGAAGAAAAAAATATCAAGTAGGCAACCAAAATTCACATAGGAGTTTTTAACCAAACTGAAGCGCATTGTCTCCAATTTTTCCCGGTAACAGCACGAAGGAACCAGGAAACTTCCTACCATTGTTTAGGATGAACTTTGTTGCCCGGAAACATTGGTGGATTGGTTTCTAGCACGTTCGATCACTTTGATTAGTTTTGAAATTCTTGAACACACTAGAATCACCTTTCTTAGAAGTAAAAAATTATAAGAAAATGAGGAGCCATGTCTCTTTAAAATAGTTGAACCCTAACCACAAGGGTTCTATTCTCTTGTCTAATGGTATGAATGTGGACATTAATCAGGTAGGCTAGTGGTTCAGAATCATGAGTTTGTTATTATACCCTCCCTACCCCTTTGTCTAATGGGATGAATGGACCTAGTTGCTCAGAGTCATAAGCTTGCTAGTATACCCTTCCTACTCCCTTATCTAATGGGATGAGTGAAAATATTAATCAGGTAATCTAATAGTTCATAGTTGTGAGTTTGCTATTATAATAAACAACTGAAAGAAGTCGCCAATATATGAGGTTCGAAATTAATGGCATAGAGTCATGAGTTTGCTATTGACTCAAAGTCATGAGGGCTTGCTATTGTACAAAAATCTGAAAGAAGTCGTCTATTTACGGGATTCGAACCTCCACAATTTGGAGTCTGAGTCCAAATTGTCATTTTAAAAACTCAAACTCTTTCTGATTGGGTCAGTCACTGGGGACGAGAGCCATGTCTCTTTCATCCTATTAAAATCAGAAAAAACTTATATAAGGAGTCACTATTAGAACGGATCGTCGGATTACTGCAACGTGTATAAAAGACAAAACTGATTTGTTTGTTTGTACACATGTCACAAATCCAACGGTTGAATATAATATAGAGTCCCTACCGCAGAATTACCGATTAAAAATGGCATCTTCTCCATCCTATTTATATAAGACACAATTCTGTCAATCCCAATACAATCCAATACCAATAATATTCTTACCGGGCAAAGAAAAAACCATCAAAAACAAAAGCTGCTACACTTAAAATATCATCCAATCATGGATAACAAAGAAGCTCCCAACACCATTTTAATGCTACCATGGTTAGCCCACGGCCATATCTCCCCATTCCTTGAGCTAGCCAAGAAGCTAGCTGACAGAAACTTCCATACTTACATTTGTTCCACTCCTATTCTCTTACAATCAATCAAGAATAAAATCAGCCAAAAATATGCTAATTCAATAGATCTAGTCCCTTTTCACATCCCACCATCTCCTGAGCTTCCTCTTCACTACCACACCACCAATGGCCTCCCACCCCATCTCATGGTCACACTCAAGAATGAATACGAAAAATCCAGCTCTCAATTTCCCACTATTCTTTCTGAAATTAAACCCCATTTAGTCATTTACGATTTCAATCAACCATGGGCAGCAGAAATGGCGGCTTCTAAAAATATCCCAGCTGTTCAATTTCTCACAGTAGCCGCCTCTGCTTTTGCTTTCGGACTTTTTATGATACAAAATCATCAAAAAGAATCCCCTTTTCCGGAAATTCATTTCCGTGGGCATGAGAAAAAGATAGTAGAACATGTGGATACAGATGTGAATCAACTCAAAGATATCGATATGTCTATGCAAGCACTGAAAAAGTCGTATAATATACTGCTGGTAAAATCTTGCAGAGAAATAGAAGGGAAATACATCGATGCACTTTCGAGTTTATCTGGGAAGAAAGTTGTTCCTACAGGTCCGCTGATTAAAGATTCCGACTTTGAGAAAGAAGATAACCCATCAGAAATCATGGAATGGCTCGACGAAAAAGAGGAGGCATCAGTTATCTTTGCTTCTTTTGGGACTGAATATTTCTTGACAGAAGACGAAAGATTCGAAATCGCAAAAGGGCTAGAGCAAAGTGGAGTGAATTTCATATTGGTCATAAGATTTCCTGTAGGAGAGAAGATCACAATTGAAGAATCCCTTCCAGATGGGTTTTTGGAGAGAGTGAAAGGCAGAGGATTGGTAGTGGAAGGATGGGCACCACAAGCAAAGATTTTGAAGCATAAGAACACGGGAGGTTTCTTGAGTCATTGTGGATGGAGTTCTGTGATGGAAAGTATGAAATACGGTGTTCCGATTGTTGCGATGCCGATGCAAATTGATCAGCCATTGAATGCTAGACTTGTGGAGGCACTTGGGGTAGGAATTGAAGCTGTTAGAGATGAAGAAGGAAAGATTCAGAGCGTGGAAACTGCGAAAGCTATAAGAAAAGTAATGGTGGAGGAGGAAAGCAGAGAGGATCTTAGGAAGAAGGCGAATGAACTAAAGAAGAAGCTGGAATGCAAAAAGGATGAGGAGATTGATGATTTGGTAGTGGAGATACGAAACCTTTGTAAGAAGTTCAATAAGCAATCAAATCTGAAGGGATAGGGAGTTATACTGTTATGTTACTTTGTCTCTTTTGTTTTGTTTTTGTTTTTGTTTTTGTTTTGTTTTGCTTTTGTTTTTGTTTTTGTTGTTTTTGTTTTGTTTGTGAGAGATTATATGGTGCAACGGTTGTAGGAAGGTTGTATCAAGTGGCATATATTAGAGCTTTTTATTTTTACTCTCTTTTACATAATACACTTTTATCGTATGTGAGAGGTTAGAAATAAAAGGTTGTAATGCACGTGTCGGCTTATACAACATTCATCTGACTTGTTTAATATCGTAAAATTTGTCTTTGTTTTGTTTTGTTTTGGTTTGGTTTCTTGAATCAAATAATGTTGTGATTAAAGCGTGTGAAGTGTTTACGATATTTATAGGCGACTCCTATTGGGATCACGAATTTATTATTGACACCATTTTTTTTTATTATTTTTAATTTACTTCATTACACCGCTAAATAAATTTTTGGCATCATGTTACGCGCGTCAGAGCCACTGAAGTTGTATTTCACTCACAACGTCCAATGTTGAAAGGTCCAACGTTTTCAACATTGATACATTTATAACTGTAAAATCAGTGTCACTGACGTTGGGATTGGAATTCAACGTCAGTATAAGTGACACGCGTATCGAATACACGCGTCAGTGTTACCGACGTTATGCTGTATAAAATAATAAAAATATTCAATATGGTGGTGATTTATAGGGTGTCGAGAGTAATTGTGGTGCCGTGAGCAATTTCGGGTGCCGATAAAAGCCGTCTATTTATAAATACAAGATCAATTTGGTAATTAACGGGTTGGAAAAACGGAATAAAAATTACTATGAAATGAGATTAAGAAATATGTGAATTAAGATCTGAAACGACTAAATGCAAAATCGAAAACTACAATGCCAAAATAAATAAAAGGAGAACAAAATGATTCGAGTGTATTCACTAAATCCTTAAGATAATACTGTTCCGATCACGTGTTCACTGTCATAGCAATTAACTACCAAGATCAGTCTTGAGTTTAGCGGCACTTCAAAAAATCGAGCTTCGGCGAACTACTAGATGGTCCAAATTTTCTTCGATACAACACAACTCGATGGGTGCAGAATAATTTTTAGTGGAAAAGATGAGAAAAATCGATGTAATTACCGGTCATTGGGATTATTTACATAGTGTAGATGAGTGACTAAAACGCGCTCTCTTGTTCCTCAAGACTAGCCGACTTTCATTGGAGTTAGCCGACTTGATTAATCACATTATTAAGTCGGTCTAACCTTGTTCACACACAATCCCCAATGGTCTATCAGTCTTAATTAAGAGTTAATTAAAATTAATATTTGGTTTAATTCTATGAAGAAATTATGTTCCAAGAATTAATACTAATTAACAACCGAACTCGATCTCGAGCCAGACAACGGCAAAAGCGACACACGCGTGTGTGGTGAATTAAGAGTTAACTAGGTACTCCCTCCCGTACAAAAGTAATCTTGGCCATTGGGGCACATCCAATACTCTCAACTTACATTTTAATAAAAAAAAATTAAAACATGATTACAGAAAGTGTTTTAGAGAATTCAAGTCTCAAATTTTTAACAGAAGCGACCTCACTTCATACTTACATCAGTGACCTCCCATCAAGAGTATTCCGACATACCCCACTTGAATATGCAAGATATATATATGAATCATTAAAAGATTTTGATTAACATCAGAATCTCTACAGATAGCACTTTTGTTCTAACAGAATGAGTAAGTGCTCAACAGTTCCTCATAACTTAGTTGTCCATTTTGAACAATAATTTTGGTATCTCCGGTTTCAATGGTTGGGTTGCCCCCAGTGATTCATTCGTAACATGTTTCAATCCCATAATGTTTGTCAACCTTAACATATGATCTCTAGCTAAACCATTTGTAAGCGGATCCGCAAGATTTTCATTCGACTTTACATAATCGATGGAAATCATACCGATAGAGTTAAACTGTTTTATGGTATTGTGCCTTCGACGTACGTGTCGAAACTTTCGATTGTACATGCTACTTTGTGTGTAGTAAGTGATTAATGAGTCATTTAACGAATCCTAATCAACTAAGAGACGAAAGATCATTTAATAATAATTACTTATTAGAAACGTTGAGGTTTCAACTATGTGACCAAGTATGTTGATTTAACGTGTATAACTAAGATGCAATCCTAGTTTGTTTGTCAAGCAAGACAAAGTCCTAAAGTTTTCCTAATGAGTTGACAAAAACAAGTTTATTGGATTTTAATCATTTCTATTTAGAATAGATTATCCTAGTGTCAAAACAGTTTTGCAACTTGTAGGAAACAAGTATATATATATATATATATATATATATATATATATATATATATATATATATATAGATTATCAAACAAGTTTGGTATAAGTTAGGATATGCCAATCCTAAGTGATGACAAGCAAACTAAAACTACCACAAAGAAGTTTTCACTAAATTATGCTCAGATTTCAAGCAGTTGGGATCCTATGCTGTGGATTTTTGCTGATGTATTTGCTGTGATAACTGAATTGATGTTAGTTCTTCTTTTTTTTTTTAATTTCAAGCTGACGATTTCCCATTTTTGGCCTTGAATATACACACAGCACCCTGTTGTATTTATAAGTACACCAGAGGATCTCTGCTCGATTACAAGTACCTTCTAGATCACTAGCTACTGATTCTGAATCAAGTCAATCACCATGCAATATACTGCAGAGATTTCCAAAATACCATAATCAAATTCTCAACCACTCAAACAATTTGAGTGAGTGATGAGAATACAAACACACTGGAACCCTTAATTGACAGATCGAATGGGCTTTACACGTAAAGAAAAATGTTTGATTGGACTGAATTGAATCCAATCGAGGTTGATGTGATGGGTATTTATATAGCATGATTAAGGCGTAAGGATCCCTAATTCAAATTCAAAAACGATTCGCAAATCAGTAACTTAAAAACCGTTGGTCATATAAACAACGTTTTTGAAAAACCGTAGCTGTAATATTCCGATTCTCGGGAAAGGCAGACGCATCAATTTGCGAGAACATATATATATATATATATATATATATATATATATATATATATATATTTGTTGGGGACTAAACTGTATTTAAGGGAAAACTTAAGGGGTTTAACAAATTAACTAGTGGGAGGTTTTATTTGGAGAAATAACCTCCCCACTAATTAGCAAATCCTGTCAGAAGTTTGAAAACACGTCTATGCAAGTATGAGAGCAAAAGTGAGAGACAAGCTACATCTTCAAAATTCTGAGTGAATACTTGGTGGTTTTCAGATCAAAGTAGGACACCAGAATCGTGAGGAGACAAGGATCATTTTGATACTACGTTCTTCAAGTTTCATCAAGGTATGAAATTCGGCCTAAGGGCGGTTTTGACCAAGTTTGGAGTTTTCCTGGCTTAATTAGTAGTCATAGATGTTTGGAAACCTTGATCCTAACTAGTTCTTGAATTGGTTGTGGATCAAATAGGTTTTCGTCAAAGTTTGGAGTGGTGCTGTAGATTTTTCTGCAAGTTTGCTTTGGCTTGGTGCTTGAAACAAGTAAGAGATCTTCCTATTGTGTTAATTCAAGTGTATAAAGTTTGGTTGTGAGTTTGGAGTTGTTTTGGTGCAAGGTTTCATGTGTTTTGATGTTTAGATCAATGTGCTATGATATGGTATGTTAAAGAGTCATATTTGCCGCTGTTTTGCTGTTAAAACTGATGCAGAACGTGTTGGAAAAGTTGTGGATTCGTGAGAAGTGTAGAAAATCATGTTTAGGGTTTTTCCCAAGTCGAATGCGTACGCATCGCTGGAACAGGTTTGGATAGGATGTTTCTAGCAGGTAGAATGCGTACGCATTCCAATGAATGCGCACGCCTTGCTGCTTCAGGATGTTCAGGATTGTTCCCAGCATGAACAATGCATACGCATTGTAGGCAATGCGCATGCATTGGTTGAACAGGAACTTTCAGCAAGTCTCTGAACCAGTGAATGCGTACGCATTGGCCCTATTTTTGGAAAGTGATTTTAAGCTATGTGTTGAATTTTAAGTGTTGTTTTCTTGATCAAATAACATTAAATAAAAATGATCAAGCCTTGATTGAGTTTCTGATGCGTTTAGTTCTGACACCGGATGTACTCTTCCAAAGAGTTGAAGTTCGGGACCGTCGGAAGAGCATGATAGGCTTGTGCTTTGGTGAATTAACATTCACCAATGTCTGTGTATGTGATAGGACGTTGTGTCTAGATGACTAAGTGATGGAGTAGAGTCGGTTAAGGTGAGGCTTACCTTGAAAACACATTCGTTTGTTTTGGGTTGGAGTTTTTTTTGGGGCTTTTTTATATACTAGTGAATAATAAAATATTATAAAAATGATTGAAGTAATAATTAGAAAGTTAAAATATTTTTTTGAAATTTGTATAGATAAAAAAATGAGTGGTGAGAGAAATTGAAATAAAGTAGTATAATGAATAAAATAATGTTAAAAAAGTAATAAAGTAGATAAAGTGAAATGGTGAGAGATGATTTAATATTTTATTATTTATAGTTGAAGAATTGATTGATGAGAGAATTGTAATAAATGATTGGTGATGTAATATATAAAAAAAACTCCCAAAAAAACCCCAATCCAAAATACCCAAAACAAACAAGGGCATATTAGGAAATTTATACGGGAACGCAGCGGAATTCAAAATTTATTTCCTTTTAACCCAAGATCGACTTCGTTTAAGCAACAAGCATAAAAGAAAGAGAATACCTTGGTTGATCCAATTGGATCGATGCTTTGTCTACGGTTGTAGTTCTGCGCGAAGCCGCCCAAGTGTCCGGCCTCTACCGGTGATACACACGAACAGCTCGTCGGAATCCCATCATTGATTGCTACCAGAAAAACCCGGTTGCTAGACCGACTTTTTCTCCCTCTCAAAATCTTTCTCTAAGAAGCTCTCTAATTTTCACAAGAAACTATTAGTCTCTTGGAACTGTGATGTACAAAAAAGCTAGCCAACCCCTTGCTTATACAGGGGAGTGGTGCGCCCCACGCAGTCCTATTCTCAATAGGAAAAGCTTCTGTGTAGATTAATGAGAAAGAAAACATTTTCCTTATAAAATATGGAAAGTATCTTTGATTGAATTATCTAATTTAATATCTTATATTAAATATTTCTAAGATATTGTCAATATCTAATATTGAATATCTTTATCTTATTACCATAAATCAATTTACACATGTGTATATGTCAAATATATATAACTAACGAAATTGTGCGCATGTATATCCTATATACAGCACACGCATATTCATATACATATACATTTATTAATATCTAATATTAATATATGGTAATACCATTAATTAAATTGTACAATCCAAGTGTATCTTATACACACACAAATTGCGCCCCATATACCATAATATTCGCATCCGGATTATTCTTTAATTAATATAATACTATGATTAATTAATTTGTAAAATACATGTGTATCAATATACACAATAAATTTCGACTTAGATATACATCATATGTATATTTAATTAATCAACATAATTAATATCTTGTATTATGTTTATTTATAATAAATAAGTACCACCATATTAATTTATCACTATAACACTTTATAGTCGAGATAAAACTTTCCTTATTTAGTTATCACTATAACCGCATTTTAATCCGGCTAGATGTTCTTATATGTGTGACCCGATAGGCTTCCGAATATGTTGGCCGTAGACACAAAGTGCAGTTACGAAAATGCCCTTCATACCTAACAATCACGGAATAGCGTCTAGCAACACACCGTGACCCCCAATCATCGGAAGAGTCAACTGCAATGACTACTACCTTTCATGTGAAACAATTACCGTGTAAATAGAATCCTATCGCTGCAAAATTAATATCCATACGGTCGTACGTCGGTGTCAAGCATCAACGACTGTATCTTATAATCTGGATATCATGCTCTCTCGAAGTAACTTATTTACTTCCACTTTGCAAAGATTCACGAGAGTAAGACATTCCTTATAAGAAGGCCCTTTCGGATATTCACCCCTACTAATAGGGTACGCGATTTCCGGACGAACAACATGAATCCTACGCATGCTTCAGTATCACACCCAATCACTACCGCATGATCGCCTCATGGCTAGGGGAACCTGAATAGTGTCAAAGTATGACAATCCGCACCGTGATGTCATGAAGACTCCAATCTTAGGATAATTACACAACCGCCACATAGTGCGACACTTAATAAAACAAGTGGGTCAGTCTAACATACGCATTCTCTAATACACGTCCACGTACAGTCCAAGTGTCTCTACATTTCGATAGACGAGATCTATCCCTACATTCAATAGGATATAAGACATCTAATACGTGCTAGTCTAATCGTACTATTAATGTCCCGTTTAATAGCACATACGACTAGAGACATTTAAGTATCAAACCTTTCAAAGTGAGTCGAGATCTCATCAACCATAATCAATATCATGGTTTCTCTTTCACAGTTTGACTCTAAGGACGTTATCATATATACAATCACAAATTGGTTCATATAAATGAACCGAATATATAACAACAGAAAAGTCATTTAATATATGTATAAACATAAAGAAATAATAGAAATGATCCGACCCAGTCGGATCCGGTCAACTCGATTGAGTTTAGGACACTATTTTAACACATAGGTGGTAGTTAATGTTTAATAAAGACATACTAGTAGTAAAAGATTAAATGCCATGGCATCTTCTCCATCCTATTTATACAAGACACAATTATGTCAATCCCAATACAATCCAATACCAATAATATTCTTCCCGGGCAAAGAAAAAACCCATCAAAAACAAAAGCGGCTACACTTAAAATATCATGCATCCAATCATGGATAACAAAGAAGCTCCCAACACAATTTTAATGCTGCCATGGTTAGCCCACGGCCATATCTCCCCATTCCTTGAGCTAGCCAAGAAGCTAGCTGACAGAAACTTCCATATTTACATTTGTTCTACTCCTATACTCTTACAATCAATCAAGAAAAAAATCAGCCAAAAATTTGCTAATTCAATAGATCTAGTCCCTTTTCACATCCCACCATCTCCCGAGCTTCCTCTTCACTACCACACCACCAATGGCCTCCCACCCCATCTCATGGTCACACTCAAGAATGAATACGAAAAATCCAGCTCTCAATTTCCCACTATTCTTTCAGAAATTAAACCCCATTTAGTCATATACGACTTCAATCAACCATGGGCAGCAGAAATGGCGAATTCTCAAGACATCCCAGCTGTTCAATTTGACACAGTAGCCGCCTCTGTTCTTGCTTTCGGCCTTTTGATGATACAAAACCGTCAAGGACAATTCCCTTTTCCGGAAATTCATCTCCGTGGGAAAGAGAGAAAGATAGTAGAAGAACATGTGGATACAGATGTGAATCAACTCAAGGATATCGATAGGTTTATGCAAGCAGTGAAAATGTCGTATAATATACTGCTGGTAAAATCTTGCAGGGAAATTGAAGGGAAATACATCGATGAACTTTCGAGTATATCTGGAAAGAAAGTTGTTCCTACAGGTCCGCTGATTATAGATTCCGACTTTGAAAAAGAAGACAACCCATCAGAAATCATGGAATGGCTCGACGAAAAAGAGGAGGCATCAGTTATCTTTGCTTCTTTTGGGACTGAATATTTCTTGACAGAAGACGAAAGATTCGAAATCGCAAAAGGGCTAGAGCAAAGTGGAGTGAATTTCATATTGGTCATAAGATTTCCTGTAGGAGAGAAGATCACAATTGAAGAAGCACTTCCAGATGGGTTTTTGGAGGGGGTAAAAGGCAGAGGATTGGTAGTGGAAGGATGGGCACCACAAGCAAAGATTTTGAAGCATAAGAACACGGGCGGTTTCTTGAGTCATTGTGGATGGAGTTCTGTGATGGAAAGTATGAAATACGGTGTTCCCATTGTTGCGTTGCCGATGCAAATTGATCAGCCATTGAATGCTAGACTTGTGGAGGCACTTGGGGTAGGAATTGAAGCTGTTAGAGATGAAGAAGGAAAGATTCAGAGCGTGGAAACTGCGAAAGCTATAAGAAAAGTGATGGTGGAGGAGGAAAGCAGAGAGGATCTTAGGAAGAAGGCGAATGAACTAAAGAAGAAGCTGGAATGCAAAAAGGATGAGGAGATTGATGATTTGGTAGTGGAGATACGAAACCTTTGTAAGAAGTTCAATAAGCAATCAAATCTGGAAGGATAGGGCGTTGGGTTGAAATCACTTAAGTTGTTTGTCTAATTACTACATCGTTTTAGGTATATATTTATATTTCAGTTTTATGTATATTTCACTGTTAGCTTGTCTAGTTACTATGTCGTTTTATGTATATTTCAGTGTTAGCTGTTATGTTATATTGTCTATTTTTTTTTTTTAATCAAATAATGTTTGGATTATAAAGTGTGTGAATTGTTTTACAATATTTATATATACAAGGCCAATCTGGTAATTAACGAATTGGAAATACGGAATAAAAATTACTACTACCTTGATACCAAAATATAGGTCCGTTTAGCTTTTTGAATTTATCTCATAAATAATTCCAAAAAAAAAAATCATCTAGAATACCAATGGATCATTTATTATATTTTTTTTCTTCCTTTCACTCTTATTTTATTATACATTCACATACAATATAACTATTACGTTAATGAAAGTTAAAGAGTGTTCTAGACTTTTAGTATTATAATTAATGACACTTAACCACTTTTTTAATATGTGTGAAAAAACCTAAATGGACATATATTCTGGAACGGAGGTTGTACGAAATAAGAGTCAGAAATTTGTGAATAAAGATCTGAAACGACTAAATGCAAAATCCAAAACTACAATGCCAAAATAAATTAAAAGACATCAAATCGCTTCGAGTGTATTCACTTTATACTTAAAGCAATATTACTCTGATCATGTGTTTACTGTTGTAGCAATTCTCTATCAAGATCAGTCTTGAGTTTAGCGGTACTTCAAAAACTCGAGCTTCGACGAACTACTAAACGATCCGAATTTTCTTCGATACAACACAACTCGATGGGTGTAGAATGATTTTTAATGGAAAAGATGAGAAAAATCGATGTGTAATTACCATTCATTAGGATTCTTTACATAATGGAGAGGAGTGACTAAAACGCATTTTCTTGTTCCTCAAGACTAGCCAACTTTCATTAGAGTTAGCCGGCTTAATTAATCACATTTTTAAGTTGGTCTAACCCTGTTCACACGCAATCCCAAATTCTTCGAACAATCCTAATTAAATGTTAATTAAAATTAATATTTGGTTTAATTCTATAAAGAAATTATTTTCCAAAAATTAATACTAATTAACAACCGAACTTGATCTCGAGCCGACAGCGGGAAAAGCGACACACATGTGTGTGGTGAATTAAGGGTTAACTAGTTCCTCCCTGTCGTACAAAAATAATCTTGGCTATTAGGGCACATCCAATACTCTCAACTTACATCTTATATATTGAGTTAAGGATCTACAGTTGAGGAACGTGGGAGAAGGGTGTGAAGTTCTCCCTTCAACTCCTCTTCCACACACATTTAGACATTAATTTTTCTCATTCACCCGATATTTGAATCGAGTGGTTCGAAAACCCATCATAAAAGTATTTAATGATATCATTTACTCTCGATGATACACAACGGAGTCTATCTTAAATTAGCACTAAAGTTAACTGTTCAAACGCTTAACTAAACCCATTAGCTGGTTTTTCTCTAACGATCCCCAAATTAATGAAAATAATATAAATGCAAATGAAGACTCTACAGAGAAGTCGGAGAAACATTGTATTAGTAGAGGTAACTTCTGGCCTTGAAGCTACATTAGTGAAGTACTATCGGTTTTACTCAGCTAATCAGTGAACTATGTCTAAAACTATTTATATAGCTTTTGGTGTAAACCAAGACAATATCACTCTCACAATATTCCCTTAACACCTTTCGGTTCTCATGGTTGTATCCATTCTGGCCCTACACAAAACTTGGTTTCAGAAAGTGTTTTAGAGAATTCAAGCCACAAAATTTTAGCAGAAGCGGCCTCACTTCACACTTACATCGGTGACCTCCCATCAAGAGTATTCCGCCATACTCCACTTCAATATACAAGATATATATATATATATGTTGAATAGATGTCATAAACCCAATCGGGCTGGACCGAATCCGACCGGGTCGTGTTATTTACAGTCTATTTAAATTCATGTAAAAACTTTATTATGATTAATAAAAGCACTTTCATTATTATATACTTTGTTTATTTATTAGACCAATGTGTGATATTGTGTATATGATAACGCCCTTAGTATTAAAATTTGATAGAGAGACCATGATAATGATTATGGTTGATGAGATCTCTAATCACTTTAATAAGTTTAATATTTAACTGTATTTAGGCCGATGTACTGTTGAATAAGGCTTTGACAGTGCGAACAGACTAGCACGTATTAGACGTCTTCTGTCTTTAAAGACAGGGATAGTGATGCAGGATGATTTTCAATTTTATTTCATTTTATCTACTTATGGTAATAAGTTAATAATTAATAGAAAATAAAATTAGAATCCGATTTGAATCGGATTTTAACACATGTCGTAATCAGTGCACCTTGATTTCCGCCTGCTTAATGTTTGAATAAGTTGTGATTCACTTATTTTTAGTAACTTTTATTTTTGACAGCTATATAAGTCCGGCTTGTGGACTTAGTTTTGGGGGGGTTTGAATTTTGATAATAAAAAATATATATTTCAGAGATTTTTCTCTATTTCTATGGTTTATTTGTCTTGCGTTAATCCCTGCGTTATTCTCTGATACGCCTCCGGCATCAATTGGTATCAGAGCATCCCTACGTTCTTGGGCCGAGAGTTATCATCAGTTTCTAATGGCTGGTGGTTATGATGGTCGTGTTCGTGGACAGGTTTCGACTGAGAAAGTCTACAAGCATCGCGATCCCGTCGACCCACGTTCGAGGAGAAAATACTTGTAGCGGCAATTAGCAGAATTAAACCAAGAACTTGCGGAACTCCGTAGTCGAAAAATGTATCAATGTAATTTCGATTCCGGTTCCAAAAACTCGTATCACATCTATGCTCGACATTCGAAGCATAGTGACCGAGAAAATCATCAAGTGATCTCGTTGTCAAAGTGAATGTGACCGACTTTTCCAATGATGATATTTTCATAAAAAAAAAGACAGAGTCTTTTATGATGACTAGTAAAATGCACGTGCGGATGCACGTGTTTTAATTTAGTGAAATGATACTTTTGAAAACAATATTAATTAATATATAATTTATTAAGTATTTATTCCTCGTAAAATATATACAATTATACAAAATAATCTTAGTTTTTTGTTAGCATTTTGAATTTATAACTTCATGTACTCGATGCATTTAACACCCTTCTAAAGATAATAAGCATTCTAAATTTGCAAATCTGTGTATTTAATACATATTAAGAACATGTTCTTCATAATTATCTAGTAAACATGTGAACATTTACAAAAAAAAGTAAGCAACTTTTGTGATGTTCTTACTCTAAACAATTCATTTTGATAAGTGCATTCAAAAATTATAGAATGTGGGTTTCATGTGCATATAATGTGATACGTTTATAATATCATAGATATGAATATACTTTAGTAATTGTAAAGTAACACTTATTAAACAAAGTAATATTTGAGATAATTATCAGTATATTTTAAACATTTGATATATAAATCTAAGATTCAATTTTAATTATGATAGAAAGAATTGTGAAACTGTAGAATTTTATTGTCGGTTGTGCATGGTTAGACATATATTTTAGTCATTATAACTATCATTCAGTTATTTTATAAGTTATATTTTCATCGTTCCTATTTAATTGACGAAGTTGCCAAAACCATGTATGCTAGTCCAACATATCTCTCCGTATAATAAATGTGTTCCTATTTAATAGATGGATTATACAACCTGGAATTACTCTTTGTCCCCAATTTTACATGTCATACTATCTTTGGATTAGACATGATCAACTCATCTTAAGTGCCCTTATTTCTTTTCTTTCTCAAAATATCATCTCGTAAATCACTCAGGAAACGACTTCTCGTGAGGCAAGGAATACTTTATATGATACATATGCAAAGCCATCTCTGTGGCCGAATCAATCAAATTAAACAGTACCTCAAATCTATGCAAAAAAAGTTCTTAAGCAATCTCTAATTATCTTCATGTTATGAAAACTAAAGCTGATAAATTAGTCGACGGATCTGGATGATCTTGTGAATCTTATTTTAGACAATTTGGGAGATGACTATAAAGACTTGAAAAGGGTTGTTCAAACACGTGACATCCCTATTGATTTTGAAGAGCTTCAAGAAAATCTATTTAAATATGAGACTCTTCCGTCTAAAGATGCCACGGTTCACTTTTTCTGGTCTTGCTACAATTTGATCGTACGACATCCCTCTCCCGAAGATCTTGATTCGTTTCACGTCTTACTATTCCCCGATTCTTGGAAACATCCACAAAATACTTTCTCTCATGCAGTAGCCTCGAGTTTTCACCCTAAAAAACCTAACTTGGTTATTTCCAGTGTGGAAAGTGCAATGACATTCAGAGAAATGGTGCATTTCTTACCAGGTTCAACCTCATTCAAAATTTTATCATTCGGTCCAGTCCTTCAACATTGCGTCATCTTCAAACACATTTGGATGCTCTGTCATCTTCTCTATGGCTTCTTGGTAGTGGTGTCATGCATCATGTTACCACTGATCTCAAATATTTGGCATTACGCATGCCTTATTATGGCAATGAAGGCATCACACACATAGGTTTTATTTTTCTCTCTACTCCTTTAAAATAGTTTATGTTTGACGATGTATGAAATCCTCTGGTTACAATTGAGTTGATATTCGGGTAAATGTACCTCTAGGTGATGATCCAAATAACTTTTGTAATTGAGGATGATGATACTTTATATAACACTCCTTCATAGGGGGGTGAATTATGATGCAATGTAGTCATGGTTAAGGGAGTTTACCATGTATTGAAGTAATGAAGCCTGCTATGGAGCAGTTAGAGATCAGGCTATAACGGAAGGTGAAATTTCAAAGCCATCACTATATCCGTTACTATTGTGGAGTAATGTTTGCGTGAAGTCCGGAACTCTCATCGAAGATAATGTAACCGTTGTTTGAGGTTGAGGATGATTGTATTGTATTGATCATAAATTACCTGGGTGACTTGCACGACATCGGTAATAAGGGACCGTAGACGTCTTACATCTTGCCGATTAAGAGGGACAGAATGTGACATATGTCATGTCAAACATAGGATGACCTACATCATGTCGGATGATGATATAATGATGGAGCTTGCTGGTTAATGCCCGATATCGATCTGAGCTCATGCCGTCCCATATATTGATATGTCATTTATCACTCTATGTGAGGCATGATGAGTGTTGAGTGTACAGTGAACTGCTGAACTCGTCTTATTTCTTCTCCTTCTCAAAATATCATTCCGTTTATCACTCAGGAAAAGATTTTTTTGTGAGGCATGTACTACTTTATATGATACATATGCAAACCCCTCCCGTAGACAAATCAAACAAATTAAACAGTACCTCAAATCTATGCAAAAAAAAAAGTACTTCAATAGTCTCTATTTATCTTCATGTTGTGAAAATTTAAAGCAGATGAATTAGTCCACGGATTCAGATGATCTTGTGAAACTCATTTAGGACAATTTGAGAGATGACTATAAAAAGTTGGCTAAGGTTGTTCAATCATGTGACACCACCATTGATTTTGAAGAGCTTCATGAAAAGCTACTTAATTATGATATTCTTCAATAAAAATTGCAGCCCGATCGCTTTTCTTTGGTCTTCTTATAGCTCATTCAGCCGTATGACATCCCTCTCAGAGTACTGGTTCATTTTCACATCTTAATATTCCTAATTCTTGAAACAGACACAAAATACTTTCTCACATGCAATATGCCCATTTTTCCCCTAAAAACCTTACTTGGGTATTTTCGGTGTGAAAATTGCAGAGGACAGAAGAAATTGTGCAATTGTTACGAGTTCAACCTCTTACAACCTTTTCTCATTCGGTCCACCCTTCTTCAACATTGCGTCCTCTTATGCCCCATTTGGATGCTCCGTAATTTTGGCATTACACACGCCTTATTCTAACAATGAAGACATCATGGTTGGTGATGGAAATAATCTTTCCATCACACACATAGGTTCTATTTTCTATACTCCTTCGAAATATTTTACATTGAATGATGCTTGAAGATGTCTGAAATCGTCTGGGTTACAATTAAGTTGATATACGGGTAAATAGACATCTGAGTGATGATCCAAATAATTTTTGAGTGGATTCAAGAGTGGACCTACAATTAGAGCTTTTTCGGGGGGACACTCTCACGCTCAAGGCAATATTTGAATAGAGGAATTTCTATTAAGGCGATGGCGAGAATGTATATCAAGTGTATTATCTTGCGTACATCTTGTAATTGGGGATGATGACCACTTATATAAATCTAACTAAGCTTGTCGGGAGTAGATTATGATGCATTGAAGTCATGGTCAAAGGAGTTTACCACGTATTCATGTAATGGAGCATGTTATGGAGCCGTTATGGCTCAAGCTACAACGGAACGTATATTTTAGAGCCATCACTATAGCAGTTACTATCAAGAAGTAATGTCTGTGTGAACTCCGGAACGATCATTGAAGAGATTGTAACCGTTGCTTGAGGTCGAGGATGACATGTATTGTTTGAACATAAATGACCGAACTAACCTACATAACGTCAGCAATAAGAGAATATAAGTGTCTTGTATCTTACCGGCTATGAGGGTCAGAAGGCGGCATGCACCATGTCAGACAAAGGACGACATGCGCCATATTGGTTGAAGATATATTGGTGGCATGCACTGTACTAAAGATGGACCTTGCTGCTTGAGGCCCGATATCAAGTTGAGCTCATGTCGCCCCAAATGTTGATATGACCTTTATTACTCTGTGTGAGTCTGAAAAGTACTACACATAAGGTGACCGATCTCACTCATTTCAATGTTTGTAGTGTTCCTGGCATGTCTCGTATTTTTTTATCTATATCTTAGCTTTGTCAATCCCATAATGTTTCTTTTGAATTCTTACCCTCTAAATTTTTAAGGGATCTTCAAACCACTACTCTTATTATTCATCGAATGTTAAAAATGAATTGTATGAATGACCAAACTCCTTTTTCGACTTTTCACAGTGAATAAATTATCAAAAAGAGCTTGGCATCATCGTCTTGGTCATACAACTACCCCCATTTTCAAGATATTCTTTGTCTAAATAATCTAAGTGTTTCCACCACGTCTGTTTATTCCATTTGTTTTACTTCTTTAGAGAATAAAAGTCACAAACTTTTTTTTGCTATTTCAATTTTATGTTATTCCCCTCCCCTAAAGATTAATTTCACCGACGTTTGGACATCCCCGATTGTGTCGTGTGATGGTTTCAAATATTACATAATTTTACCAAGTATACATGGTTCAGTCCATGAATTTGTATATTTGATGTGATTTGTGTTTTTATGACTTTTAAGGCTCTTGTTCAAAATTCTTTGATACTGCAAATAATATTATGTTGATACTGATGGTGAATACATAGCATTTAAAAAGTTATCTGGCACAAGAAGGTATAATTCATCAAACCACACACATGAACACAATTTTTTAGAGACTTCATCTTATCATTATTACCCCACCTTTTATCTATGTTATTTAACATTTAACCATGATTGTTATAGTTAAGGAGAAAATTAATTAGGGATAAACACTTGTTGAGAGAAATATTTAGGAAAGAAACTCACTTACACTATTATTATTTTTCTGTTTCTAAAATTTGGTTAGCAATCAACACACTAATTATCTATGTTATTTAATAACTACATTATTGTATTTAATGATATAAAATAACTGTGAAAAAGATTTTTAGTGTATGTGGGATTTTTTTATTATACGGTTTATTCTTCTTATGTTTTTATCGTGTCCTGTGATTTTTTTAGATTTACTTTTCTTACTATTTTAGTTAGATTAGAATGAGAGATGATTATATAGTTTTATTTCACAGTTAATGAAAATAAATATTATATAATAATATGAATATTCTTCTTATGTTTATTGTTAGTTAGATAGATAGATGATTATGTATTTTTCTAAGTTATGTAATGTGCTTATTCTTCTTACGCTTTTAGGTACGCTTTTTCATTTTCATTTGACGTATGCTTTTGTTATATAGATAAATCATTATAATATTTCTTTTAAGTTTATCATTTTGTTTTATTTTTTTAAAGGTAAGTTTATATTTTTTGAGTTGATGTGGGGAATCTTTTGATGTCGGCTTATTACCTTTTCTTTCATGTAAGCCTTTTCTTGTTAATTAAAATAATAACAGATGATAGATCTCTAGATGATTATATTTATGATTAGATAAATCATATTAGATATATTGATTTTTTTATAGAGTTTAACATGCATTTTTTTAAATAAATTTAATTTTGTTTTGTTGAATACTCATTCTAATTAGATCACTATGGAGTATATGAGGGTTAACTATCAGGTTAAACCATGCACGGTGTATTTTGGATTTTGAATCACAATTAGTGAAACAGTAACTAATTTCCACACAACTTAATTATTCATACGAAATATGCACGTAGGCAAATCAATTATTTTTTCTGCTTTGTTTCGTACTTAATGAGCTAGAAATCTCTACTTTTTGCTAATTTGTGATGTTTCAATTAACATTGACCGTGAATACACAGACATAATCAACACATAATCCACACACACAATTCATGTTAACAAATGGACTGCTTATGAAAAACAATACATGAATCGTTATATTTACAATTTATTATTGTATGGTCACCTTCTACGCACGGTGTATTTTGTTTTCCTATCATTGTTGATTTTTTTTAGATCACTATCATTTTTCAACTTTATCATCTTATATTATTTGTTATTGGTATTTTTATATTTTTTGATTTGATGTGGGTAATTTTTTATGTGGGTGATTATATAGATGATTATGTTTATGATTAGATTAGATAGTTTGATGTGGATAATTTTTTATGTTGATGATTATATAGATGATTATGTTTATGATTAGATTAGATAGATGAATGGTTTTTTTTTTTTGTGTGTAGGATTTAACAATTGATAAATGGCTTGATTTAACGATAGATGATTATGTTTAATGATTGATGCTTGTGGATCAATATGATAAATGGCTTGATTTTTGTGTTAAAAAATGATTGATAAATGAAGATGGATTTAACATTAGATAGACGATTGATTTTTTAAATAGGAATTACATTTATAATTTAATAATTACTTATAATTATTATATTTACTATTGAAATAAATTAACATTTTCATTGAATTTTTTAAATAAAGGTTTTAACATGTTGCTACAAGTTGATAAAAAAAAAACCAAAAAAAAAAAAAAAAAAAAAAAAAAATCGTGTTGCTACAAAAAAAAAAAATACCAAATTTAATGTGTTGGTACAAAAAAAAAAAAGGTAATTAAATTTATGGATAGTTTCTACAAAAATAAAAATAAAAATTATGGATAGCTACATATATGGAATTTAATTAAGAACATGATTGATTGATTGTATATATGGAATACTTAATTAAATTTATAACAATTTTTGAGGAAACACTGACGGAAAACACCCATTTCTTTTATAATAGTAATGATATGGGTGAAATTAATAGCCCACCCATTTTTCACGACGATAGTGCTGGTGAGTTTTTCGAGGAAAGAATTATATGGGATGATAATTATGCTAAAAACATGTCACCCATATATGACGATGACAAAGCGGATGTGAATGACAAAATAAAATGGGATGATTTTTATGGTGAGTCCAATTATATGTTGGAAAAATTAGATTATTTCAAAAGTTTATTATTATAATATTGTTTATATAATTAATCTGTTGGAAAATCATTTTGCGTAATATTTGACATATTCTCAAATATATTATTTGTTCTCGGATAAATTAAGATGAATAAATCCTTTTATTGATAATATGTTTTGACTTGTTCAACATGTATCAGTAACTCTAGCCGCAATATCCGTCCATATTAATTTTCTAAACATTAGTGCCAACTTTGTTGAGATATTGTTGGATTTATGCTCATTTACCGGGGAGAGTCTGTTTTAGAAAATACACTTATATATATTTATGGAATATGCGGATGGGGAAAAAGAGTAGTGAGAACAAAAGGAAGGTTTTATGTTTTTCCAAATCATCTTTTTTGCTGGGTTTATGCCTATGAATATTGTCATTGATTCCTGGAGCCTCTTCTTCGATGAAAAGAAGAATGTGTTTTATCCTAGTGGGACATTTATTTCACGCTAAATAAGTCGCTTTAGGACAATGTCAATTGACATGACTCACACTATTTGGTTCGGTTGATCATTACGGTTAGCCGATCGATCATTACAATTGTTCTACAATGAAGATCGGTATTGGTTGGAGCTTTACAATGGAGATTGTTCGTGTCCCAGTGAATTTATGAAGATTGTTAACTGTTTGATAATCGATTATGAAGACCGTTACTTGTTCGAGTGTAAACCATCAAAATCGTTACTTGGTAGATGATCTATTGCGGAGGGGATTACGTGTTCGTGACATCACTCGAAGCCAAAAATTACAACATTATAATGGTAACCTACCCGTCTCAATTGATGCGGACGATGTCCTTGAAAACAAAATTTTATTGGATGATGAACATCCAATATATGATAATGATAACGAGGTTGCTGTTGAAGAAATTATATTTGATGGTATTGATGACTTAATTGAACAAGCTGATTTTGAAGTTTATAAAGATGATAATGAATCCATTGAGGCAACAATTCAAAGGGATAGTGGTTGTGTGAAAACACAACCCCAATCTATGACGATGAATGGAGAGATCGAGCACCGAAGATAAGATCCCTTGGGTTATAAATTGTGATGATTTGGTTGATAATGACAATGAATTTGGTGAATGGATGGATAATACTGATGACACTATTCACGAGATTGTGTATGGAATAGCTGATGAGCAATCATTTTCTAATTCGATTCTTTATGAAGATAATTTATTGTTGGGATTTGCGGTTTCTATTGAGAGAGTTCAACTACTCTTTGCGCTTTCTATCAACTACTCAATTTGTGTTGGGCATAATGTTGATGCATCCGCAATGTGCTTCGAGGAATGGCAATTATTGATTGGTCAACCATTTGATCGTGGAAGGATGCATATGAACTCGAGGACGAGTTCTCTTCAACACGGGGAGACTGATGCAGGATGATTTTCTATTTTATTTCATTTTTTCTACTTATGGTAATAAGTTAATAATTAATAGAAAATAAAATTAGAATCCGATTTGAATCAGATTTTAACACATGTCGTAATCAGTGCACCTTGATTTCCGCCTGCTTAATGTTTGCAATAAGTTGTGATTTACTTATTTTTAGTAACTTTTATTTTTGACAGTTATATAAGTCCGGCTTGTGGACTTAGTTTTGGGGGTTTAATTTTGATAATAAAAATATATATTTTGAGAGATTTTTCTCTATTTCTGTGGTTTATTTGTCTTGCGTTAATCCCTGCGTTATTCTCTGATACGCCTCCGGCGTCAGATAGATCTCGTCTATCAAAGTGTAGTGACACTTGGACTGTACGTGGACGTGTATTAGAGAATGCGTCGTTAGGATCACCCCACATACACTTTATTAAGTGTTACACTATCACGACGGTTGTGTAATTATCCTTAGGGATCAAATCAGTATGGCATCACGGTGTGGATTGCTATGCTTTGACGCTATTGAGGTTTCCTTTAAACATGGGGCGATCATGCGGTAGTGATCGGGTGTGATACTGAAGCATGCGGATTATACATGTTAGGTCATTTGGGAATCGCGTATCCTATAAGTAGAAGTGAATATCCGAAAGGGCCTTCCTGATGAGAGTCAACTTTGCTATAATTTCATGTGCATTTTACCCTATATTTGTAGCTTATTCGATGTGATTTTTGGGGTAGTTAAGTGTTTTATAGCACATTTCACCACTAGTTGAATCACGAGACGATAGAGCGTTTACGTCCAAATCTCCATATTTTTGGATGAATTGTGTGCGTTTTATTGGCCTTTGTCACGCTTGGGTTTTCTTGTTTTTATTTGTTATAGGTGCGGCGTGATAGGCGGCGTGAGGATCATAGCGGTATGAAAATTGTCCAAAACGCGAAGTTGGTATAAAGATATGGCGTGAGATTCAAGTTCGAAGTTCGGAAAAAGAAAAGAATAAGAAAATTCGAGAAAAAAGCAAGTATCACACCTAGGGTGTGATGGAGACTGTTTTTCACTCTTTAAAAACATGCCCGAAGTTCAAGAGTTGAAACGGATCAAACATCGTTGATGTTTTCATGCTTCTGTCAATTATACCGAATTTTAAGCTCCCTTGGAGGCGTTTTCTGGAAAAGTAGTCTTCATCAAAGTTGTAGGGGATTGAATAAGCTTTCCAACGCAACTTGAATCGCGCAAATCGGAGCTCTACACACAAAGATATCGTCGAATTACTGGAGATGTGTTTGGCTGGCAGCGCCGATGACGTCATCAATACGCTGGATGACGTCAGCAGTCGCGAATTTCCGAGTTTTGCACTATTTTGGGTCGAATTTTGCCTATATAAAAGCCAAATTAGATCAAATTTTCACCACAACTTCATACAATAATTTTTTTTCTTCAGTTTTTTAGATTTTTCTTCCCCCAAAACTTCTGATTTACGTTAAATTTCTTGCATCAAATTACTACGATTATTAGTTTCTTTTCGCGATTTCTTCACTTTGGATTGACAAACCAATTGGGGGATTGCTTCTACGTTATTGGTAATTTATTTTTCTTATCTTTTATCATGTTTTCTTCCCAATTAATTATGATTTCTTGTTTCGTTCTTGTTATTATGTGTAGCTAGGTTTTTGATAGCTCGATTATGTGATAGAATAACGAAATTGATGCCTAAACGATGATCTAGGGATGAGTAGGTCTTAAAATTTAAATCTTTTGAATGTTTGTGTTCTAACACTTGAACCTAGTGCCTTTAATGGAGTTGCTAACCATTAATTGATCACACACACGAACTCTATAGATGTATTTTGCGAGGGAGTGTGCGAAATAGGGTTTTAGGAATGCCATACACGAACTAGTCGAGTTTTTCGCAGCGTATTCCTTGGTAAGGTTTTTCTCGCTAAGCCGTGAACTCGGTGGATGCGGAGCGTCTCACAGATTTAATCATATTAGGTCAATTAAATCCCATAGAGGGGACTATTGAACCGAATATAGGGTAACTAGGTTGTGGTATTCGCGCCTAGGGATCAGTTTAGGAGATTGCACCCACAACACATTCATTAGAAGTGATTGGTTGGTTGGTAGGTTAAGGATCGTCCCTAGTGATTCGGTAAAGGTGTTGAGAGTATTGTTCTTGACCATAGTTTAGCTATCCTTGTATTCATATATTTTAAAGTCATCATTTTTATTTTCTCTAGCTATAATATATTTCACCCTTTTGTGAGCCTGAACTAAATACGAAAGTGGTTGTGATACTTGACCAATTCCTCGTGGGATACGACCTTGCTCGCCGCAATAGTACTTCCGACCCGGTACTCTGCCGGTTAAAGTTGGACATCACTGTTTTGGCCATCACTTCCTACAAGGAATGTCTAGTTCTCGTGAATTTTTGCAAAGTGGGAGTAAATGAGTTATTCCAAGATCTTGATATCCAGTTTGTGGGATACGATCAAGATACGATCGTATGGATATTACTACGACGATAGGATTCTATTTACACGCTAACCAAGCACATGAAAGGTAGTAGTCATTGCGTATTGACTCTTCCGATGATTGGGGGTCATGGACGTGTTGCTAGACGCTATCCATGATCGTTAGAGGTAAAGGGCATTTTCGTAATTGCACCTTATATCTATGGCCAACATTTTCGGAAGTCTATCGGGTCACACACATATGAATGTCGAGTCGGATTAAAATACGGTTATAGTTGATGACCAAAGAAGGAAAGTTTTATCTCAAGACTATAAAAGTTATAGTGGTAAATTAATATGTTGGTATTTATTTATTATGAATAAATTAAATACAAGATATTAATTATATTAATTAAAGAATATTCCGGAAGCCAATAAATTGGCAAAAGGGGCACAGATTGCTAGGTGTATTGGATACACTTGGATTGTGAAATTTAATTAATAATATTACCATAATATTAATATTGTATATTAATGGATTTTTGGAAAATAGAATTATGATAATAATATAAATATATTCAATATAAGATATTTACAATATTTAGTTTTTATTTATAATGAGATATTAAAATAAAAGTGATAAATCAATTATGGAGATTTTCCTTATTTTATTAGGAGAATGTTTTTCTCTCTCATCAATCTACTAGAAGGTAATCCCAATCAGTTGGGGAGACTAATGAGGCGCCACCTTCATCTATAAAAGAAAGGGGTTGACTAGCTCTTTTGTATATCATAATTCCAAGAGTTAATAGTTCTTGAGAAAAATAAAGAGCTTCTTAGAGAGAGTATTGTGAGGGAGAAAAAAGTCGACCTTGCAGTCGAATTTTTCTAATAGCAATCCAGGAGGATTCCGGCAAGGCGTTCGTGTGGATAACTGATAGAGGCCGGACGCTTGGACGGCTTATGCGCTAATACTTCTACCGGACTGTCAAAGCTTCGATCTTTAAGATCAAGAAAGGTATAATCTGTGTCCTCCTCGTTATATGTTTATTGTTTAAACGAAGTCGATCCTTGGATCGGAAATCAAAATTTTATTTTCCGCTGCGCTACTCGTTTGATTTCCTAACAATATATATATATGAATAATTCAAAGTTTATGCTTAACCTCACTCTCTACAGATAGCACTATTGTTTTAACATGATGGGTAAATGATCAACAGTTTCTCATAACTTAGTTGTCCCTTTTGAACTATAATTTGGGATCTGTAGTTAAAATGGTTGGGTTGCCATTACAATGCTTCATGCATAACATGTTTCAATCCCATAATATTTGTCTACCTTAACATATGATCTCTACCTAAACATTTTGTAAGCAGATCCAGAAGATTCTCCCTCGACTTTACATAATCGATGGAAATCACACCGATAGAGTTAAACTATTTAATGGTATATATTATGCCTTCTACGTACATGTCAAGACTAACCATTATACATGCTTATTTGTGTGTAGGATCGATACGCTCACAGATTCAAAGAGAAAGGGGGGGGGGGGGTTGTGAACGAATCAATACCACTTTTTTAGTTTCTAACCGATTAACGAGTCATTTAACGAATCCTAAGCAACTAAGAGGCGAAAGATCATTTAATTACTTATTATATAAACGTAAAGGTTTCACCTATGTGACTAAGTATGTTGATTTAACATGTATAGTTAAGATGCAATCTTAGTTTGTTTGTCAAGTAATAAGACGAGGTCCTAAAGTTTTCCTAATGAGTTGACAAAAAACAAGTTTACTAGATTTTAATCCTCTACTAGTGGGAGCGACCGTGCTCCGCACGGTATTTGCCCTCTGAATTGTTCGTTACATTAGGTAAGAAAATTTTCACGTTTAGTAGTGTTGAGGATGAATGTAGGTGAAGAGTAAAAGTCAGAAATTGGCAACTTATTGTACATTGTGCATCATAATATTATACAATATGCATTTAGATAAGTTATTTTACAATATGCATAATATTATACAATATGCATTGGATTAGTTATTATACAATATGCATAATATTACACAATATGCATTTGGATTGGTTATTATATAATATGCATAGTACTATATATTACATTATATAGGTGCATTTGTTCTAAGCTAAGTGTCTTGCCGGAAATACAATGAGAAAGCATTAACAAAGGAGCACTTATAAGTCAAGAGACTAATTGGTTTTCAAACTTGATTTTTAAGAGGACTTGAGGTTTGCATCACAGATATCAGCATATGCCATAAGTGTTGTCAGCAGCTCGAAAAATAAAGGATCAGGTTATTACACAATATGCATTTGGATTGGTTATTATATAATATGCATAGTACTATATATTACATTATATAGGTGCATTTGTTCCTAAGCTAAGTGTCTTGCCAAGAGTAATGCAATGAGAAGCATTAACAAAGGAGCACTTATAAGTCAAGAGACTAATTGGTTTTAAACTTGATTTTTAAGAGGACTTGAGGCTGCATCACATGAAAACGGTTTTCAGCTTCAGTTTTTTAAGAGGACTTGAGGCTGCATCACATGGTTTTCAGCTTCAGTTTTTTAAGAGGACTTGAGGACTTGAGGCTGCATCACATGGTTTCGTGTCCGCAGGATGCGCGCTCGCACACAAGTTCAAGCTGAAATCCGGATGGATTTGCACCCCCCTGCGCCCGTGTAGAGAACGGTGTATAAAGTTGGTAAATTCTTACCACTACACTAATACAACATCATATATATATTGGCTCTTTTCCTTCCTTCCTTCCAATGTGGGAGAAATTGGTTTCTCCAATTTTCCCTTTATTACTAACGCTTTTCATTCACCACTTAGGCCCAATAGGCTCAATATGACATATCATTTAAAATATCCATTTTAACAATCATTTTCCAACAGAAAATATTGTGAGAAATGTTATGATCTTTTCTGGCATACCTGATGAACCTGCGAAAATCTCTGGGGGTGGTAGCTCAAGCTTTTTGACATACCATTTATGCACAAAGTGAACCTTGTAATTTTGTCTCAGTATACTTGTCTCTGCTACCCGTATCTCAAAGCAATTATCTTTGAGATTTTAGCCAACTTTCGTGTCACAAATAAGTTTGACTATTGCCTATAAAATATGATTGAAATGTCGTTAAGATCAATTTAATCCTTCGTTTTTTTTAACTACGATTCGATACCTCATCATCCAAGTTTTGCAATTCGGTAGCGATGTGATGGAGTAGCGCCTCGTGCCTTGTCAAAGAATGTTGCTTTGATTATTCCCGATCGTCAGGACATTTGTGCGAATACCTTACAAGCTGTGGTTGGTAACATATTAGTATATACAAAACATGGGAATAAGAACGTAAAATGTGTAGTAGAATACCGTGGTATTGCGGTTTGAGTTTTTTTGCACGTGCTACAAGGAAATCCTCATGAAGTAGTGCTTCAATTTTGCAAAACCACCGTGGGCAAGCCATGTAGGAGAAGCTGCTGATGCAAATTTCCAAGGGTCAATGTTACCTCAACCCATGCATTGTCTTTGAGTTAAGCGGGAATTAGTATCACATTGAGGATGTAATGACTCTGTAAGAGTGCGATCGCATATGACATTGTATTTTACTACCTTTGAATCGAGGCTCTATATCATGCCCTTTGAGTGATTTCTAGGTTGGGATCATAAGATGAGAGTGGATCCATAGTTTCCTCAACTTTGTCGGATTTGTGACATGGATGACATCAATATTGTTTTCAATCCTAGGTGTTTTAATGTAAATGAACATTTGGAAAATAAGGGTGTGCAAGTAAAACTTACTCTTGGTGCATGACGGTGAACTCCTGGAGTGGTGTCATTTTCCCTTTCACTTCTCGTTCTCTGGTGGTTGTCTGACCACCACAACAGACCATAAATCTGTGTAGAATGTGCACAACATGTAAAATAGGGGAGCTTGTGTGCAGGGAAAGTCTTAATTGATTTCATTCTAGTAGAATCTAGTTATTGTGAGAAGCAACAATGATCTTATTTTTTTTTTTGGACTAATGCATGTTTAGTGCACCTATTTTTCGTTGTTGATGTAGCCGGGAGATCTGTGAAAGGGATTGTGCGAATGTGAGGATAAGGAAGAATTTCTTGCTTATCGATTCTGAACCTTATGAAAGTCGATTTCTTTGATTTTCCATTTGTCTTTGTCATACCATTGGCGGTTGGAAGGTAAGCGGGGTTTGTTGGTGATTTAAGTATAATCACAAGCCGTTGAGGTAATCGGGGCTTGGTACAAGGGTGGATATACTCGTAACACTTAATAATAAGTTTGGAGGTGCGGAGTGCACGCTTATATAAGTGTATATGAGTATACGGATGGAAAATAAGCAAGTATAGTTCGAGAAAATCACTTAAAGGACCGGAAAACCAGTTAAAGGACCAAAAATCAGCTTTTGGTGAAAGCAGTGACAGGCGCTGCGCTTTGTGGTATCGACAGCTGCGCTGTGGTGATTCAGCATGCCTAAATGTTGAACAGAGAGTTTTGCGATTTTCTGTTGATCACAGGCTGGCCACACGCGCCCTCCTGTGGCCCGAAAACTGATTTTTAGGTACCTCTTGGTCCTTTTAAGTGGTTATAACCAAGTGATACCTTTTCACTTAGGTTGCAACCTTAAATTACTGAACTTGTAACTTATTTCTCTGCAATCCAAGTACCATAAAAGGCTTTTTACATTGTTGAACAAACACACAACAATTGTATGCATCCTTGATAAAGTCTTAAACATCTAAACACTTCAAGTAATCTTTTGATCTATTTTGTCCTAGACAAAAGGCAAGGCTCTCGGTCTGTATCTCACTTAAATTATTCGTGATACTCCGGACAAGTTAGGGGTCGAATAAATTTAAGAAGGACAGCGATATACGCGTGACTGCGAGGATCCGTTCTTCATAAAATTTGCAGGTTTTTTTTATAGCATTGGTGATCAATCAAGACCCTCAAAACTACAACAATCTTCTTAAATTTATTGTTTTGATCACAATGGTGAATGCAAAGGATTTGATGATGAATTTCGGGAAATTAGACAAGTTTGAAGGAGTTGATTTCCGGAGGTGGCAAAGGAAGATGTATTTCCTTCTCACAACATTGAAAGTGGTGTATGTTCTTAGCACAGAAATACCAGAAGTTGATGATGATGCACCGTTGGAGGAATTGTGAAGGTGGAACAAATGGGAAAATGATGACTACATCTGTCGTGGTCACATTGTCAATGGTATGTCTGATTCGTTATTTGACATTTATCAAAACTTTGCTTCTGCAAAAGAGTTATGGGATGCACTAGAAACTAAGTATTTAAATGAAGATGCATCTGCTAAAAAAGTTTCTAGTTGGTAATTTTATGAAATACATGATGGTAGATTCACGATGCAGAATGGAACAATTCAATGAACTACAACGCATTTTAGGCCAATTTGCACAACACAAAATGGAAATGGATGAAGCCATTTACTGCTTCTAGTATCATTGACAAACTACCACCATCATGGAAGGATTTTAAGCATATGTTGAAACACAAAAGAAGAACTCTCCTTGGTTGAACTTGGTAGCCATCTGTGCATTGAGGAATCCCTCGGGCGCGGGAGGGGTTAAAACCAAGGGCAAGGAAATTGATGAATCCACATCCATTCATGTGATGGAGGTGGGAGAGAGTTCTAAAACTAACAAAGGAAATACCATGGCAAGAAAAGAAAAGTCAAATGACAAAGAATCCGGAAAAAAGGCCAAAAGGGGCTGTTGGATTTGTGGTAAAGACAGGACCCTACAAGGCTGATTGCCGAGTTCGAAAGAATGGTAAAGGCAAGGGTCGAGCAAGGTCGAAAGACCAAGGACCACCACATCATCAAGGTCGAAATGTTAATTATGGTATTAATTCGGTTATGAATTATGTGCCATTTATTTACAAGCTTTTATATGCAGGATGATGATGTTACGTGGTGGATCGACTCGGGAGCAACAAGACATGTATGCAAAGATCGACGCTGGTTTGAAGACTTTGAACCAGTGAATGATGGATCTATCTTAAAGATGGGAAACAAGTCGAAGGCTGTAATAAGTGGTGTAGGAACTATTACTTTAAATTTCAGTTCTGGAAAATCTGTAAAACTATTTAATGTTTTATTTGTGCCATGCATTCGAAAAAACCTTGTTTCGGGTGCTTTGTTATGTAAATCGGGCTACAAACAAGTTTATGAGTCCGATAGGTTTATTTTGTCAAAACATGGTGTATTTGTTGGTTTTGGTTATTTGTGTAATAACATGTTTATGCTTAATGTTGTTAATAATAAAGTTAATCAAGTTATGCATATTTCTGATATTAATATTTCAAAGTTGTGGCATGCACGATTAGGACACGTACATTATAAGCGTATGCATGTTATGTGTAAGAATGCTTTGATTCCCCTTTTGATATCAATATGGATAAGTGTACTACTTGTATGCTTACTAAGATTGTAAGACAACCTTTTCATGGTGTTGAAAGGTCGCTCTACAATTTTGGAACTTATCCATAGTGATTTGTGTGATCTTTATGCCACACCTTCTTTGGGAAATAAGAAATATGTTGTTACTTTTATAGATGATCATACTCGCTTTTGTCATGTATATTTACTTAATACAAAAGGCGAAGCACTTGATAAGTTTAAAGTTTATAAAAGTGAAGTTGAATTGCAATTAAATTCAAGTATCAAGCGTTTTCGTACCGATAGAGGTGGTGAATTCTATGATCCAACCTACTTGGTCGTGTGGTATAATACACGAGGTTCTTGCACCATATCGTCACAACAAAATGGCATTGCAGAGAGGAAAAACCGTACTCTAAAAGAGATGGTAAATTCCATGTTATCCTACTCGGGATTGAAGCGGTGGATTTTGGGGTGAGGCCATGTTAACGGCTTTGTTATCTACTAAACAGAATTCCTAATAAAAGGAATTCTCTACCCCAATATGAACTTTGGTTCAAAAAGAAACCAAACTTGAATTACTTGAAAGTTTGGGGCTGCATGAGGCGGTTGTTAGACTTCCGATCCTAAAATTAAAACTTTAGGAGAAAGAGGCATCGATTGCATATTCATTGGATATGCAAGTCATTCAAAGGCATATAGGTTTTATGTTTTAGAACCTAGTGATTCCGTGGCTGCACATTCGGTTATAGAATCACGAGATGCTATCTTTGATGAGAATAGATTTACTTCTATTCTGAACCAAAGGATATTTCTCCTACAATAGTTGGAGTGGAGAATGTGGAGAATAATGATTCTCAAGTTGAGCCTTACGAACTTGAAGAAGTAAGAGGGCTAGAATAAGCGAAAACATTTCCACGGATTTTGTTACTTATTTGGTGGAAGGTTAGAAATGAAGTTGGATATCAATACTCATATTGCTACAATATTGAGGATGGTCCAAGAACATTTTCTGAGGCGATGGGATCTCAGGATGTATCATTTTGGAAAGAAGCCATCAATGACGAGATGGATTCCATAATGGGTAACAATACGTGGATTCTTACGGATTTACCACGTGGTTGCAAACCATTAGGTTGCAAATGGATTTTCAAAAGGAAAATGAGAGTCGACGGTACTGTTGATCGATATAAAGCCCGGTTAGTTATACAAGGCTTTAGGCAAAATGAAGGTATCGATTATTTCGATACTTATGCTCCCGTTGCTAGAATCTCCTCAATAAGGTTATTGATTGCCTTAGCATAATTCATAACTTGGTGATCCATAAAATGGATGTTAAAACAGCGTTTCTAAATGGAGATTTGGATGAGGAAATATACATGAAGCAACCGGAAGGATTTATTATGCCCGATAACGAGCATAAGGTTTGTAAACTTGTTAAATCATTGTATGGACTCAAACAAGCTCTAAACAATGGCATCAAAAGTTTGATGAGGTTGTCTTGGCTAGTGGGTTTAAACTCAATCGATCGGACAAGTGTATTTATAGTAGATTTGATGAAACCGTAGCGGTGTGATAATCTGCCTATATGTCGATGACATGTTGATTTTTGTGCAACCAAAATCGGGTTGATAAGTGTAAAGAACTCTTATCTTCTAGATTCTCTATGAAAGACATGGGGGCGGATGTAATTCTTGGTATTAAAATCAAGAAAAATCGGGGAGGATTTTCACTAACACGAGTCTCATTATATTGAAAAGTGTTGAAAAAGTTTAATTGTGAAAATTGTACTCCGGCAAATTCTCCCATGGAGCCTCATGAGAAGCTTGGACCTAATAAAGGTGAAACAGTGAATCAACTTGAATATTCACGAGTCATTGGTTGTTTGATGTATGCAATGACTAGTACACGACCGGATATCGCCTATGCAGTTGGGAAACTAAGTAGATATACTAGTAACCCAGGTAACTGTCATTGGAGAGCGGTTGTTCGTGTATTGAGATATCTAAAGTCTACCAAAAATTTTGGTTTGACTTATGTTGCATATCCTTCGGTGATTGAAGGATATTCGGATGCTAGTTGGATATCTAATGTAGAAGATCATTCTTCTACTAGTGGATGGAGTGTTTGTTTTAGGTGGAGGCGCCATTTCTTGGGCTTCTAAGAAGCAGACATGTATATCTAGCTCGACTATGGAGTCGGAGTTTATTGCCTTAGCAAAGACCGGTAAAGAGGCGAGAATGGCTTAGAATTTGATTCATGAAATTCCTTTATGGCCTAAACCAATATCACCAATATCTATCCATTGTGATAGCTCATCTACACCGCTTTATCTAAAGCATATAGTCAAGTGTATAATGGTAAGTCACGACACTTAGGCGTTAGACATGGCGCGATGCGTGAGTTGATCTCTCACGAGGTGATATCGGTTGTGTATGTGAGATCTCAAAGAAATTTGGTGATCATTTGTGAAAGGATTAGCTAAGGACTTGTTACAAAAGTCGGTTGTCGGGATGGGTTTACAACCCGTATAAGTTTCGATAATGGGGCCTTGATTTCCCTTTGGTACAATGCCTTAGGCTAAATTCAATGCGGTAAGCCTGTTTTTGGAAACTTGAGCACATGTATTAATCCCGAAGGTATGTGCTGTTTACCTGTGAGATTAGGTTGACGTGTTATCTTCTTAATGAATCTTATAAAGTGCTAGTGCAGGTGCACGGTAAACTAAAGATTCACCTATATGAGTATGAAGTATGGCCGCTTCAAGGAAAGTTGGGTTGTCTTTCTAAATGCTCAAGAATGGATATGGACACAAGGCCGGTTTTCAAGAATGGTGTCAAGTATAATACTTTGAAGTAGTTTCAATTTATGTGTATTGTTATGTACATGTATTCAAAATGTGTAAAGGGGTTCAATGCTTAGTCACACCCCAATACTCGAATATTTGCGTGTAATAATACTAGATGAAAATTCAATCTTTGTGACATTTTCATTGAATCATGAATTGGTTTGTTTTATGACTGTTTTGTTTTACTAAACCAAGGATTACACTTAAATGGGGGAGGAATGTTGGTGATTTAAGTATAATCACAAGCCATTGAGGTAATCGGGGCTTAGTACAAGGGTGGATATACTCGTAACACTTAATAATAAGTTTGGAGGTGCGGAGTGCACGCTTATATAAGTGTATATGAGTATACGGATGGAAAATAAGCAAGTATAGTTCGAGAAAATCACTTAAAGGACCGGAAAACCAGTTAAAGGACCAAAAATCAGCTTTTTGGTGAAAGCAGTGTGACAAAGCGCGCTTGTGGTATCGACAAAGCGCATGCCTGTGGTGATTCAGCATGCCTAAATGTTGAACAGAGAGTTTTGCGATTTTCTGTTGATCACAGGCCGGCCACAGGCGCCCGCCTGGTGGCCCGAAAATGATTTTTAGGTACCTCTTGGTCCTTTTAAGTGGTTATAACCAAGTGATACCTTTTCACTTAGGTTGCAACCTTAAATTACGAACTTGTAACTTATTTCTCTGCAATCCAAGTACCATAAAAGGCTTTTTTACATTGTTGAACAAACACACAACAATTGTATGCATCCTTGATAAAGTCTTAAACATCTAAACACTTCAAGTAATCTTTTGATCTATTTTGTCCTAGACAAAAGGCAAGGCTCTCAGTCTGTATCTCACTTAAATTATTCGTGATACTCCGGACAAGTTAGGGGTCGAATAAATTTAAGAAGGACAGCGATATACGCGTGACTGCGAGGATCCGTTCTTCATAAAATTTGCAGGTTTTTTATAGCATTGGTGATCAATCAAGACCCTCAAAACTACAACAGGGTTGATGTTGTCTACGGCTGCACTACCGATCAGATACGTGTGGAAAGGCTGCAAAGTGTCTTCCAGCAGTTCTATGTCATTTTGCCATATCAAACCTTGGACCCTGCCACCCTGTAAAAACGATTAAATCAAAGAAGAGAATCTATTTTAATATCAGAAACGGTTTAAAAAGCATAAGAAATAATCGAGAAAACAGTGAATTTGCAATATTACATTTCCATCAGCAAGCTCCAGCCTTTGAATTTTTATCCCACCTTTTGTGGTATTGGGGTTATGCTTCTCCATGACTATTACTTTAGCTCTCCACTTGGTAGTGTTTGATTTGATTTGAATCATTTGATCGATACGCAATTCGGTAGACATTGCCTGTTGTTTTTTGGGGAGAAGTAAATGCAATGTTAATGTTGGTGTTGCATATGTAAATGGGCATAAAATAAGGCAACATATGTGTTGTTTGTTGTTTTTAGATTAAAGAGCAGCGGCATTTAAAATTTCATGGTAAACTACATTTTTTGTAGTCTTCTTAGCAGTTGAATCAGTAAATGTTGGAGGAGTAATTAATATTTTTATGTCGGTTGATTTCTTAGCACGGTTGTAGGAAGGAATAGTCCTTGAAACATCTTATACATTATCTGCACATGGGTTAAAAAAACTAATTAAGTTGGTTAGCAACAACCCAATAGTTCTTTCGCATGAGTGAAAAAGTAAATGTTTGTTTGTCTCTTGGTCAAAGATTTTGTGTTATTTAATTAGGCATTACTGTAGGCCGTAAGCTTTACTCATTCCTGAGATGCAATAGGGTTTGCAAATATGATACTTCAAAAGGGGAAAAATGGACGGGATCTTAAAATACCTTCTTTAACAACAAATTATTTTGATTCGGCAAATCTTTTTCCTGTCATATACACACCACACCATGCAATCAACATATTATTCATAAAGCCTAGTAACAGAATCATAAATGCAAGAACAGGCGCAGATGCAGGGATGAGAACTCGTCAATGTTTCATGATGTTTCGGAAATTGTATAATGTGTGACCGAGTATGGAGGTATATGCTTGAACTATGAAAATGCCAGAGCATAGAAAATAAATTTATGAATCCAAGAGGACAACAAGGTCTGTTGAGTTTCAGAGACAACAATCGACAGAAAGAAAGAAAATCGTATATTCATAAAACCTACAATCCATTGAAAATTTACTATGAAAGTCGTAAAGAATTTAGTATCTTATCTGAAGCCTGAAATTTGGAATTTTCACAACAAAACACAATTTCCCACATATCTGAAACAAAAAGAAAAAAAAAACAACAGACCTGCAATTGTGAAGACTTATCAAGACAAAGTCAATTCAAGCCATAGTAGAAGAACAAAACCGAAAACAAGAATAAATTAGTCGAGAAAATCATACAGGTGTAGAACAATGGAGGTTTGTCGCGAGATCAAGTGAAATCGATAATTCACCCCACCACCATCATTAGATTCACACCTTGCTTTGCCGCCGCCGCCGCTACGCAATCTCGTCAACCTCATTTTCGAGAGGAAGCCGGCCAAACAAATCCACAAATGCTACATGTAAAGCCAGAGCACGCATACATATTCAGAGCAACAATCAAAGAACAACCCACAAAGAAAACAACAACGAAGAAGAAGCTATTTACCTTGTCAAGCAGATAACTATCGGTGAGCGGAAATGGATAAGAGAGTGATACAACAATCGAAACAGAAAATGCAACCGACGAATGACGATATGAAAAGCCAAAGACTAAACTTTCAGACTCGATTGGAAGCAGGGAAAAGGCCATGGTTGTAATTCGAGGACCCTTTATTGTTAAGATAATGTTGACACTTGTCCTTATATAAGTGGAACAAGTGTAAGGACAAGTGTAATGTTTCTATTGGTACACCTAGAGATCTTATCTAGTATCATAGATTGTTAATCTGTACTAATATATTCCCTGCAAATGTACTGCTGAGTTACTTGAATGAATTAACAAGAATTATTCTATATCATTTTCTTTCTTGGTATCAGAGCCACTGGCGGCCATGGCAACTTCAGGCCAGCCTTCCGGCGAGTCATACCCACCTTTAACAACTCAGATAAATACAGCTTCAATCGGACTTATCTCCTCCGGCATCACAGCAACCACAAATCCTCCCTTCATGTCCTCTATCAGCTCATCCTCCATTATTACTCCGACTCGGTACCAATACACATCCTCTCCGTTGATTCAAACAACTGGGATTACCTCGTCGTCCATGTACACAAGACCTCCACCTCTCTTCTCTACAGCTGCAACTCTGCAACAGACTTCACCATCTCCACCCAATTTTCTCCTTCCGGCTAAACCTCAATTTGGGTCAAATTTATCACAAACTATCACTGTCAAGCTGGATCGGAACAACTATCTTCTGTGGAGATACACTATCCTCCCAATCATTCGAGGCCACAAGCTTGAAGATCATTTGTTTGGGATGAACATACCACCAGCTCTTAGACCTCCAAGTCTGGGATCTCTGGGACCTTCAAATCTGCAAACATTCATCTCAAATCCCACTTATGAAGAATGGCAAGCTGATGATCAACTTCTCCTATGATGGCTCCTTGGATCAATGACAAAACAGGCTGTACAAGAGGTTGTTGGCTGCAATACAGCTCATGAAGTTTGGGTAACCCTTGAAACTTTGTTTAACAGTCAATCTCAATCCAAGATCCTTGAATACAAAGATGCTTTAACTAAAACTACCAAAGGAGCTAGATCATGCCCGATTATCTTGTCATTGTTATGAAGGATACTCTGATGGATTGGCTGCAGCTGGGTATCCAATCTCTAGCTCAGAATTGATCATTGCCACTCTAGGAGGTTTATCTAAGGAATATGAGTCAGCAATTGTAAACATCACCTCTAGGATCCAGTCTATGAGTTGGGCAGAGGTGCAAGCCCAACTGACTACTCATGAACGTCTCATTGCAAGGTTCAATTCAGCAGGCTCTCTGGATATGTCTCATCCTATTGCACTGATAGCACAAGGCAGAGGAAGGAATCCCTACAATCAGTCAAATTCTTCCAGAAGAAGAGGCTCAGGAAATGGCAGAGGTAGATCAAGAGGTAGAAATGGAGGTAGGAACAACAACTCTACATCTCCTGCTGGAAATGGTGCATCCAGGCCAACATGTCAGATCTGTGGAAAGTCTGGACATGTTGCTATAGAATGCTGGCACAGGTATGAAGAGAATTATGTGCCTCAACAGTCTGCAAATCAGCAAACCTCTAGGCAAATGGCTGCCTACCTTGCTGCACCAGAAATGTCACAGGATTCTGGATGGTATGCTGACAGTGGAGCTTCTAATCATGTCACTTCTGATCTTGGTAATCTGTCAGTAAGGTCTGAGTATGAAGGTAATGACACTTTAGTGGTTGGTAATGAGAATCATATGCACATTGCACACACAGGATCTGCCACCTTAACTCCTAATCTTCACTTATCTAATATCCTTCATGTACCTAAAATCCATAAAAGTCTTCTTAGTGTTTCAAAATTAACTGCTGATAATCATGTTCTAAATTGAGTTTTCTGCTTCTAAATGTTATATTAAGGATCAAGCAACAATGAGGGTGTTACTGGAAGGCACACTGGAAAATGGTCTCTACAAGATTCATCCAGCCAAACTCACTGAACCATGTCTCAATGTCCACTCTCAGAGCTCCCCTCAATCCAACCATATCAAGTCTGTTTTTAGTATTACTTCTAGAAATCAAAGTAGTGAAGCCATTGTATGGCATAGAAGGCTAGGTCATCCTTCTGTTAGAGTTTTAAATCAAGTTCTTAAAGATTGTAATGTTTCTATCAATGAACAAATGCCTTTTTGTGATGATTGTCAGTATGGTAAACTTCATGCTTCCCCTTTCCCTGTGTCACATAGCAAGACCTCTCATCCCCTTGAATTAATCCACACTGATCTCTGGGGACCATCCCCTGTTAGATCAACTTCTGGTTTTCTTTATTACATACACTTTGTTGATGACTTCAGTCGGTTCACATGGATATATCCCCTGAAATTAAAATCTGAAGCCTATAATGCTTTCACTGTCTTTAAGAAACTGGTAGAAAATCAGTTCAATAACACCATCAAAACTGTCCAATCTGACTGGGGTGGGGAATATAGAAATCTAGAGTCTTATCTTGCTCAATGTGGTATTAAGTTCAGGCATCCTTGCCCTCATATCCATACTCAAAATGGTAGGGCTGAGAGAAAACATAGGCACATAGTAGAAACAGGCCTCACCCTATTAGCTCAAGCTTCTCTTCCACAAAGTACTGGTGGGACAACTTTCTTCATGTTGTCACCTTAATTAATGTCCTTCCTACCCCTATCTTACATAACTCCTCACCATACCAAGTCATGTACAACAAAAAGCCTACTTATCATCTTATCAAAACCTTTGGATGTGCTTGTTTCCCTTACCTTAGGCCCTATCATAGTCACAAAGTTCAATATCACACCCAAAAGTGCATTTATCTAGGTCTCAGTCATGTCCACAAGGGTCACAAATGTCTTGATGCTACAGGAAGACTCTATATCTGCAGAGATGTTACCTTCAATGAGCATGAGTTTCCTTATCCCTCCATGCATCCTAAATCATCCTCCTTGCACCCTAGCAACACTTCAAGCCCCAGCATTATCACCACCATACCAGCTGGTCTAGTAACACCGGCTCCTGCTGCTGCTGAACACCACTCAACAGGTAATTTTGATCCTCAACTTCTTGTACATTCTCCTAGTATCTCTGATCAGCATCATGATTCACCACCATCTGCAACACCACACTCATCCACCAGTTCACCAACTCCTGCATCACACTCACCCCATGATAACACTGCATCTCCTTCACATTCACCACTTATTCCTACACCACCATCCACTCCACAATTTTCACCACAACAAACTCCTCATGTTCCTGCTCCTGGTCATGCAATGCAAACCAGGTCCAGACATGGTATTTTTAAACCTAAACCTATTTTCACCCTTGTCACTGAGCAGTGCTCATCTGATTCTCTCACTTAACCACTTTCTGTGTCAGAAGCTCTTACTCAGCCAAATTGGCAGAAAGCTATGGCAGAAGAATACAGTGCCTTGATTCAAAATCACACATGGGATCTTGTGCCTCTTTCCCCACATCATCACTTGGTTGGCAACAAGTGGATTTTTAAGATCAAACACAAGCCCGATGGTACTATTCTCAAGTACAAAGCTAGACTTGTAGCCAAGGGCTACTCACAGCAAGATGGGGTGGATTATGCAGAAACATTCAGTCCAGTGGCTAAGTCTGGAACAATCAGAGTGTTTCTTGCCATTGCTGTGACTAACAACTGGCCTGTTAAACAGGTTGATATCAACAATGCTTTTCTAAATGGAAAACTACAAGAGAGTGTATACATGCCTCAACCAACAGGGTTTGTAGATGCAGCCAAACCAAACTATGTGTGCAAGTTAAACAAGGCTTTGTATGGCCTCAAACAGGCACCTAGAGCCTGGTTTGAAGAATTAAGAACTCAGCTATTAGTCTGGGGATTCAGACAAGCAGTTTCAGACACATCATTGTTTATCTTGAAAGAAGGCAGTGTCACATTATATATTCTAGTGTATGTTGATGATTTTCTCATCACTAGCAATTCTGATCAGCATATACAAAAGTTTGTGAAGCTCCTACACTCCAAATTTCCTCTCAAAGAGTTGGGAGAAGTTCATCAGTTTCTAGGAATGCAAGCACAAAGAGATTCCAATGGTCTGTTTCTCAGTCAGAAGGTTTATGGTCAACAACTTCTGGACAGGCTAGGCATGAATAATCTGAAGCCTGTACTCACTCCAATGGTAACTGGTAAAACCTTTGAACCAGATGAAGGCACTCCTATGGCAAATCCTACCCTCTACAGGAGCATCATTGGGGCACTCCAGTACATGACATTCACTAGGCCAGACATTGCCTATGTGGTAAACTCTTTGAGCCAGTTTATGCATGATCCAAGGGATGTCTATTGACAGGCCCTTAAAAGACTGCTTAGGTATATCAAAGGCACATTGAACTACAGTCTTTACTTCAAATCTGGAGGCAATATGGACATCACTGGTTACTCTAATGCAGGATGGGAATGCTGCCCTTATGATAGAAAATCAGTAGCAGGACATTGTATCTACTTAGGGCCATCCTTGGTCTCATGGCACTCAAAGAAGCAACAAGTGGTGTCTAGATCTAGTACAGAGTCCGAATATAGGAGCTTAGCACATGCTGCAGCTGATATTGCTTGGTTAAAGTCATTGCTGACTGAACTTGGGATCAAAGTTACAAAGAAACCTGTTATTTACTGTGACAACACATGAGCTGAATCTCTTGCACAGAACCCTGTTCATCACTTCAAAACCAAGCATATTGAGATAGATGTCCACTATGTTCGAAATCAAGTCTTGGAAGGAAAGCTGGATGTAAAGCACATCTCAACATGTGACCAGCCTACTGATGTGTTTACTAAGGCTCTAACAGGAGTCAAGTTTCTACCTTTCAGGGACAAACTGAATGTTCAAGCTCTTCCACATTCTCTTTGAGAGGGGGTGGTAAGATAATATTGACACTTGTCCTTATATAAGTGGAACAAGTGTAAGGACAAGTGTAATGTTTCTATTGGTACTCCTAGAGATCTTATCTAGTATCATAGATTGTTAATCTGTACTAATATATTCCCTGCAAATGTACTGCTGAGTTACTTGAATGAATTAACAAGAATTATTCTATATCATTTTCTTTCTTTTATACTGCAAAATTCCAAGATAAAGCGGTGGTGGAGAAGGGCTGCAGATGAAGCGGTGATGGAGAAGGGCGGCAGCAAATCAGAGCTAGGTTTAGTGGAGAACATCCAAATGACGTTTGAAAGCCAAGTCTTTATCAATTGAATGCAGAATGACATCGTTTAGCTGTATAGGTGGCAAAAAAAACGGAAAAGCAGACAAAGGCCGAATAAGACAAGATAGTCAACTAAGATTTGCGTAAATAATACTCTGCAGAGGAAATTGAAGAATATACACAATAAATTATCCTGTCAAAACAGTTTTGCAGCTTGTAGCAAACAAGCATATAGATTACCAAACATTTTGTTTTAAGTTAGTAGATGCCAATCCTAAGTGATGACAAGCAAACTAAACTACCACAAAGCAGTTTTAATTTCACTATGATGCTCAGATTACAAGTACAAGACGATCTTAGGACTGAAGAAAAATACAAGGTGTTATTCCTAATTAAGACTTACTGCTAAATCTGAAGATGAGTGAAGAATTTTAGCTAACCACTGGATCAAAAGACCCTTAGAGATTCTACCGCAGTTTCTCCCAAAGTAACAATACAACTAAATGACTAAGAGAAAAACTCACAGTGAATACCGTAGGTTCAACAGTATCGAACTCTGAATTCACCCACAACCAGTTCACAGCAGTCCATATTACCACTATCTCAGTACCTTCTAGATCACTAGCCTTGGATCTAAAAGAACGCCTGAGAAATTTGATGCTACCACTACTGATTCTAAATCAAGTCAATCACCAGTATATTGCTGAGATTTCCAAAATACCAGAATCAAATTCTCAACCACTCAAAAAAATTTAGTGATGAGAATACACACAGTGAAACCCTTAACAGGAAAAGGTTTTTGTTAGATAACGTGTAATGTGTGAGTGCCATGTGTCCTATAGATCATAGAAGTGACACTTGGCATAAGTTGTTAAGTTGTTGTGCTAGATTCCCCTATGGTAGTATTAATGTGTGGTGTATTGAATGTTGTATACATCTGAACAATACCTATGAAATAAGATTTAGTCTGCTCCTTCTTTTTTGTTGGAATCAGAGTGATGACGATTGACGAGCGCTCCTTCATTCTCCGCCGTTCTCCGCCGTCACAGCGCCTCCGCCCATTGCTCCGGCTGTAAGTGAGAGCTCAGGCATTACCATCCCATGTCCTTACTATCTTAGTACAGTTCCATCACTGGGAATTCCTTTCTCAACACCCATAAGTTTCGGGTTAGTTGCCGGAGCTCCGATTTTCTTCCCAACATTATCTAACGGCGGTGGCATTCTTTCTTCGATGTATGTTCCTACTTATGGGACACCTAATTTCTCCCCTCGTCCGCCTCCTTTTTCCCTGATGTCCACCAGGAATGCACCTTTCACCGGTCATCCTTCTCGGACGTGCTCTTTCGAGCTTGATCGCAACATTATCTGTTGTGGAGGTACATTGTTCTTCCTATTATTAAAGGACATAAGCTTGAAGATCATCTCACCGGAAATCATCCCAGATCCTCAATGGTGGGTGGTCTATCCTTGAATCCCAACGCTGACATATGGGATAACATCGATAATCTACTTGTTGGTTGGCTCCTCAGCTCCATGACTGAGCAGGCCCTTCTGGAGGTAGTGAAGTGTAACAATGCGCAAGAAATTTGGCAAACTTTAGAAGTCCTCTTTAATAGTCAAGCTGAAGCCAAGATGTTGGAATATTAAGATGCGTTGACAAAATCTTCGAAATGATCTAAATCCATGGCCGATTACTTGGTAGAGATGAAGGGATACTCTGATAAACTTGCTGCTGCTGGGTATCCTATCAGCAAATACAAATTGATTCTGGCCACTCTTGGTGGATTGGATCGTGATTATGAATTAACCATTGTTAACATCACAGCCAGAGTTAGATCCATGAGCTGGCAAGAAGTGCAATCCCAACTTATTACCCACGAAAGACTAATTGCCAGATTGACTGGTCAGATCTCTGAGAATCACCAACCTTCTGCCATGCTTGTTGGAAGCAAACCATTTAATCAAGACAATCAAGGCACCCGTCAATATTCATCCAACATAGGTAGGGGCAATGGAGGATATAGATAATCATGTGACATTTGATTTGAATAACTTGCATCTATTTCAGTTCAAATTTGGCGATGGGAAAGGTGCTAACGGATTTGACTAAGCACTTAGTACTACTGAACAAACTTGCTATAATGAAAGGACAAACTAATAATTCTCATTTTAATTCTGCTTGAATTCTAACAATTTCTATAAAGTCATGCAACTTTTTGCTGATATTGCACAATGCACACATAGGGATGTCCACTCTCACAAGCAGGTACATGTTTTAGAATCATTATTTCATCCCATTTTTGCTTGAAACTTAGTAAAATCTAAGACTACAAACTTTGTTGTCCACATTTGAAAACCTATCTTGCAAATCCATCCTACTTTTCCTAGATGTTTTAAGCCATAGAATACTCTGTGTTATGTCTTGCACAACAGACTTAAGATTCCAAACAATAACAACAATGTTTCATTGACTCTATACAACTGATCATTTACATCATGTTTTTCTATAGTTCCATCGATAAACCCAACTTATTCTTAATCTATAACATCATTAACATGGATCATGACCATGAATGGTAATAATTGCCTTTTATTGGAGGTGATACCAAGATGATTACTAGATTATCATTGGGTTGAAGGTAGAACTGATTTGAAGGATTGATCTCAGGGCCTCTAGCTTTATTGATAGCAACTGCATCGGTTCTTTGATTTAGGCTTCCTATAGCACTTTCTGTTTGAACTTTGAAGAAGAGTACTCACAAAGTTCTCTCAAGATTCTATGAATTATGACCAAGGAATGAAGAATACTCTGAAGATTCTTATAAGAAACTAAAACAAAGTACAAAGTTAACGAATATTGTGTTGTTTAAGCTATGATACCATGCAGAAATTCAAGTTTTAAACTACATAACTTGAAGAAAACTGGAAACATTTGAAATGAATAATAGGCGGGAATACTGAAAAATAAAAAAATCGAAGAATAAGATTAATGAATAAGAATATTGATTGAAAATCACAACTTACCTAGGAATAACATACGTAATAGATTTGATACATCAATACTATTATGTGAGTTAAGACAAAAACATATTTTAATAATTATTTCTTTTGAATTAATGTCTACCCATGGTAATAATATCTCAAAACCAACCACCCCCTCTACCATCGTCTAAAGTAACAAAAAGCGACACTTATTATCAAACTTCTTATCTAGGCATAAACAAGAAAATAAATAATCGTATTTTACTCATTTCGTTCCAACAATGAAAACATTTACACATTATTAATATTGAACTAACACCCACAACATTAAATAAATAAAATAAATTATAACATGTCTCTTGGTTTTGAGGCCTCATCATTTACCACTGGTGACAAAATAACATTTCAGTGAGATCATGTGAGAGATATAAACGTATCATTTTCATACCATAAGAGAGAGGTGAAAGACAACTAGCTATCACACATATTATATAAAATGTTGATTTATTTCAAATATTTGTCTAGAAGAAGCACGGAGAAGACGGATTTATAGGTCGTGCATTATGAATTGTTTATGTGTTTAATGTTCTATGTGATCAATACGTTGAAGATTAGTGGGTGAAAGGATTAATTAAAAAAATGTATGTTTAGTGTAACACCCCCAAACCCCCAGAGTCTGGTACCGCTAAGTGAGCCATAAAGGATCCATCCAATTGCTTAGACCATCTTCCTCGCTTGGTTTAAAAGGCTAACCCGAGTTGACAAGACATTTATGTCTCACACTTATAAAGATGTTGCGCTTCTCCCACACCCAATGTGGGAATCACATTCTTCCCTTTATAAAAACGGCGTCCTTGCCAGGATTTGTCTCAAACTCATCCCTAGTCCCCACCAGAGGAATCTAGACATGCCCGGCATTTAGTTCCGTCTAGTAGTCGGCACTGATATATACCAATTGTAACGTCCCAAACATCCTGTGTTTGGTAGCGCTAAGTGAGCCATAAACGATCCGATCAACTGATTAGACCAACGTTCTCGCTTGGTCTAAAAGAGTTAACCCGAGTTGACAAGACTTTTATTTCTCATACTTTTAAGAAGGTTATGCGATTCTCCCACATCCAAGGTGAGATATCACATTTAGGATATAGAATTAATGATGGATCATCAATATATTTCAAATACGAAAATAAATTGTTTGAGTTGAAGAGAATTAAGTAGACAAATAATTGGATATTATTATTAATTGAAGTATGCCTCCCATTTGATCGGTTTTGATTTTTTCATAATGAAATTAAATTGCATTAGACGTTATGGTTTTTAGTTATATGAAATCGATTGAAAAAACAGTGTATTCTTTTTCAATTTGGTTCAGCCTGTTGGTTTAGTTACTGAAATTTTGTTTCTCATGTTTATCAAAATGGTTGTGTATATATATACTCAAAACAATACATTTTTACACACTTGATAATGCTGTAAGATTTGTTGATTATAACTTAGATCCAGCAAGATTAAGTGTGTAAAATTATGTCATGTCACTTGTTAATTATATTTCACTCCACTTATTTGCCATTTACATCATGAAAAGATATCGACATCTCAGCCATCAATCACAAGCGATCGGATGGTCAGTTGAATAACTCGACTAACACAACGGCATTCCCACCAAACACTCAAAAGACAATGTTCAGTTGTTCACTCTATTTAAACAAGCCAACGATCCTTAAATTCTCAGGAAATTCATCCAAAGGCAATTTCCTTACCCCACCAATTAACAAGTTGTTCAAAAAAAATTTCTCGCTCTTTATTTTCTTAAACAAATTCTCCTTTTTTTTTTTCAAATCTTTTTTATTCTCTAGCTAAGGAAATCCCAAGTGTAATTATGATGAATGATGATCATGAAGTAGAGACTTTTTGCACAAATAATAAATCAACATTAATGATCCATTAAATTGGAACATGGCTGCTGAATCTTTAAAAGGAAGTCATCTTGATGAAGTGAAGAGGATGATCATTGAGTACCGGAATCCAGTGGTCCGTCTAGGCGGTGAGACACTTACTATTGGTCAAGTGGCGGCGATAGCCGCCAAGGAGGAGGCGGTCAAGGTGGAGCTGTCGGAGACGGCCAGGGCCGGGGTGAAAGCAAGTAGTGACTGGGTGATGGAGAGCATGAATAATGGAACAGATAGTTCTGGTATCACAACCGGTTTCGGTGCAACGTCTAACCGAAGAACCAGACAAGGCGGAGCTCTCCAAAAGGAATTAATTAGGTAAGTTTAGTAAATATTTATTTATGGTTCATGTACTAATTTATTAAAGGGGAAGTGATTTAAAAGGGAAGAAAAAAGAGGGAAAATATAAATCAGGACAGTGGAAATATAAAATGGGTGATGAGGATAAATTCACGGTTCATAACCCCAAATCCACTGTTTTCTACAGTGGAATTGTCTCAAATCCAATGTTTCACTATCACAATCGAATAAGGACATGTCATTTTTACCCAAAAAAAATCCACTGTCCTCATTGCATATTTCTAGATTCAAATTGTCTTTTTTAACAATAAACCTTTTATTAAAAATGGGACAGTTTTTTTTTAACAAACGATCTTTTAATTCATTCATAAACGTGGAAAAATGTCCCAAAATACAAAGGATTGTCTTTGCAGCAACGTAATAAATCAAAATTCCAAACTAGTATAAGATTCCTAACTCGCGTCTTCCTATTTAAAACTAGAATTCTGACCGGGGATGAGCTTCTTCTACTCCATGATGAATTTTATCCCTCCAATATCTCTGAATTGATATGCTTTCTTCTTATTTCTTCGCTAAACATCAATGTACATTCTGATCCATTCCTGAGATGTAGTTCGGGAGAAGAACTCTCTCTAGAGTTGCCTAGGCAGAATATTCTTCCAAAGCTTCCTGGGCAATATGTAGTCCTTCAAAGCATGCAGGTTAGTTTACTCGTCCATTTTGCAAATCAAACTGTTGTTGGGCTTACATGTCTCCTAAACAACATAGACATGGCGGGGAGGGCATTGTGGACAGCTTGCCACATCAAGAAGTTGTTACACAACCTGCTTCTTTGACAGAATAAGACTCCAATCTGCAAAACAAGGTTAGAAACAAGAAACCGAAAGAACAGAAAAACAAAAGGTGAGTCTTATGTACCACACAGTGTCCTAAAGACTAATTCACCCCCTCACCAGATCGTGCTTGGAGTTGAAACGGAGTGTTAGTCTCCCAGGATACAACAGCTAGCAGAGACAGGATGCACAGAGCCTTCAACTGCTTAAGAACCAAATATGGTGAACTCTCCGATAGCATAAGGAAAAAGATAATGTATGTATATATTTCTGTTGTGTGTAGTACCGCTTTTGAATCAGGAAGGAAGCAGCTTATATAGGGGCTGAAGGAGCATATGTAGAGACATCCAGTAGTGAAAACGTCTCATTACTTCATCTGTAATGAAGGCAAATGGAATGGAACAGTCAGGAAGATGGAGAGGAGGCTTAACAGTTTGCAAAACTGAACTCGCACGACCAGCCCCGAAACCGAGCTGCATTCGTGTCCGCAGGACGTGCGTCCATGCACAAGTCCAAGCCGAAATCCCACCGGATTTGCACCCCCCCTGCGCCCACGCGTAGACTTTGGCGCATAATATTGGTAATAGAACATACTAGTACATATACTACCATAGTATATATATTGGAACTTTTCCTAGTATATTACCAATGTGGGAGTTTTGCCTTTAACTATTTCCTTCCTTTTCTTTCACTTTCCATTCACACACTTCCACTACCTCATTACTACATGTTTTCCAACAGAAGTTTAGTCTTATTGGACCTTTAAGGTGCGATACATCATCCATAATCTGATCAACACAAGTGTTGGTGTCCTTGGTAAGGTATTTGTAGCTGTTAGCCGTAGACTATTTGTTACCAATTTCATCCCTCCACACTATAGTGTCATTTTCAACACCAATACCATATTTCTGATATGCATTTGCAAAGAAGATATTCTTCCATACGAGAGAACTAGTAGGCCTCGGTCTCACAAAAGGGCTCTCATACTTTTAAAGTGACATTTACCCATAAGGCTTGATCATCAGTGAGTGCTTGCCATAACAGCTTCCCCAGAAGAGCAGTATTCATGTGCTGAAGGTTCTTGAAGCCTAGGCCTCCACTATCCTTAGGCTGGTAGAGCTTGCTCCAGGACATGTAATGCATATTTCTCTCTCCATCATCCTCACCCAAAAGAACTTTCTATAGAGTTTCTCCATTTCGGATAGGCAGCTTTGGGGAAGTTTCATTGTTTTCATTTCATAAAAAGGGTGAGTGCCAAGAGAACTCTTGATTAAAATCATCCTTCCAACTCTAGAGAGGCATTTAACTTTCCAACATGATAGCTTTTTCCTCATCTTGTCTGTTTTTTAGTTGTAGCTATTCTTTGTAAGTATTGAGTGTAGCAGAGGATCTCCAAGATAATGACCCAGGTTTTCAGAGTGTTGCATTTCCAGCTCCTGTTTTATCATCATTTGCATTTGGTTGGAAGTGTTTCTGGACACGTGAAATCTGGACTTATTAATGCTCAGTTTATAGCCTGAGATTTTGGGGAAAGTATCAAGAACCTGTTTTCTAGTGCTTGCTTGATCAACAGTGGCCTCCCCAAAAAGGACTATGTTATCAACTTAAAACACACATTACAAGAAAAACATTTTTTTGCTTCACTAGATTTTGTCACACAAAAAAAAGTGTTGTTATATACTTAATTTAGCCACAATAGTGTGGTGAATGAGTTTAACTAAGTATATATTAGCCACACTTTTTTGGCGTGTGTGCCAAAAAGTAGTGTAGCAAAAAGATGTTTTTCTTCTAGTGACATGAGACAAGGATAGGGAATATCTACTTATCTTCACTGGCTTTCAGGATCCATTTTGAAGGGATCCTTTTATCTGTTGACTGAGGTACTTCATACATAGAACAAAGAGATAAGAGACAAGGGATCCTTTGTCCGAGGCCTCTCTTAGACTGGATGTGGATCTAAGCATTCCCATTCCATAGAATCTTCATCTGGGATGTTCTCGGATTGAACATGATCAGATGCACAATCTTTTGGGAGAATCCTATTTTGTACAAAAATATTTGTAGAAAGTTCCAGTCCACCCTATCATAGGCCTTCACAAGATCTATCTTTAGCATCATAGCACCCTTTCTCCTTGTCTTCTGCCTAAAGTAGTGCAGAACTTCCTGGGCAATGATAATATTTCCAATGCTCCCTCAGCCTAGGATGAAGGCTAACTGAGTCTGGCTAACAAGTTTACCACTACTTGTTTGCATTCTATTGGAAATTACTTTTGATATGATTTTCACACATACATTCGTCATTGCAATGGGTCTAAACTTAGAGACAGTCTCAGAATGATTTGCTTTAAGGATTAAAGATATGACAGTTTGGTTAAGTCTAAGATCAAATTTTCCTTCCTCAAAGCATTAAAAACAAATGGGAGAAGGGTCTTACAAGTAATATGCCAGCATTTTTTTTTTGTAAAAAACAACATGGTTTCCATCTAGCCCAAGGGCTTTGTAGTCTCCTATATCAAACAGAGCTTCTTCTACTTCTTTTTCAGAGACTCTTCTCTTCAGGAATTGGATGTTTGATGAGGAGAAATATGGAAGATTGATCTATTAATCAGTACTTCTGGGTGTAGGGTCTTTTTTAAAGAGCTCCTCATAAAATTTTCTTACCATTTGCTCTAGATACGGCATGTCATATATCCAATTTCCTTGGTCATATTTGAAGCAGGCAATAATCCTTTTCTATTTTCTTTTTTATTGTAGACATATGATAGAAATAAGAGTTCATTTCACCCTCTAACATCCATTTCAGCTGGGATCTCTGATGCATGTACACTTCTTCTTGGATCAGAATATCATCTAACTTCTCATTAAGCTTAGAGTGAAGATTTGACAAGAACAAGGACGTGGCTCTTTCAAGACTCTTCTCCACCCATTCCATCCTAGATAAGCAATCCTTCCTTTTGTTGAAAATGTTCCCAAAGACTTGATGATTCCATACATTTGCTGCTGAGCAAACTTCTGTAACATTGTATAGATGTCCAGCTGCTCTTCCCAGGTCTCCGTAACCAGATCCTCAAAATTTATGTATTCCATCCAGGCTCTTTAAAACAAAAAGATTTGTTCATTCGGTTTTTGGTGGTTCTGATATCAATATCTAGAAGAATAGGGTTGTGATTCGAGTTCTCCAGAGGCAAGTGTTTTAACAAGGCATTTTCAAACTTTTCCTGCCAAGCCATATTACTCCAGACCTGGTCAAGCCTGTGCTGAATTCCTTGAGTGCCATGAGTTTCTCCTACCCAAGTGAACCAAAGTCCTTGAAAGGGGATCATAGAATACCACATAGTTGGGTCATAGACCACATCTTGACTCTATTCAACCCCCCAACGCTTCTTCCTCCTATCTTGTCCCTTTGAAAGATGACCTGATTGAAGTTTCCCAGAAGACACCAAGGCTAATTGTACACACTCTGGAGCCTGGTTAGGTACTCCCAGAACTCATTCCTAGCACTAGAAATTGGTGAGGCGTAGACTAGTGTAAGGATCTAGTCTATCTCTCCACCTTTGAGAATGGCCCTGGTGAGGGATTGATTTGAGCATGTGACATACTTTCATGGGCACGTCTTCATCCTTCCAAAAGCACCATAGCCCCTCTACAAATCCTCTAGTTTCCACTACAAAGAGGTCGATAAAGTCAGTTTTATGTAAGATTTCTATTGCCCTCTCACTAAAACACCTGGTTTTCATAAGATACAACACATCATGCTTAGAAGTAGCCAGAATCGATTAAAAATGTAATTTATCATGATCAACAGTTCAGATGATCATTGTGTCACCCATCGTGACACAACGGTTTGTGCCGGTATCATTACAGATATGATTGAATCACAGTCCGCTTTGTTTTGCTTTCCCCGCTTTTCTATTTGGATTTGTGTGAAAAATCTTTTTTTTGTGTGTGTAATAGTTATCTTATCTTAGAGATGTATTAAATGCACAGTGTGATGTATTAATATTATATCTTTATACAAATTTCTAAAATTGCTAAATGAATCCGTGACAGAGCTAGAAAAATAATAAAATTCACTTGCTAAGAATTCATTATACATCTATATTTATTACTGACTCAGATAAAATTTAATTTGAAACTAATAAATATATCTTATAAAATGTTAATTAAAAAAGTATATATCTTTAAAATGTATGTTATTTTTCTTTATCATTAAGTTTGAATGCTACATTACCTTTTTTGTTGTTAAATTCTATTATGTTGACATTACATTCATAAGTTTTGATAATTTTTATCGTAGGCAACTATGTATATGTCAGAGGCTTGTAACAGCCCAAACAATAGGCAAGACGAAAAAGTAAATGGTCGCTCGTCATGTGCATATTTCGTGACTAAATGCACACATAAATCTTACGAAATAGTCGTATCATACATAAGTGCGGAAGATTAAGAGAATACATTAATTTAGAAAGAGCGAAAAATGAAACAAACATTTAATTACGGAACTGATTTGTCTCAGAATTGAACGGGTGGAACAAAAAAATAAAACAAGAAACCAACCATGCCTCCGATGCAGGGCATCTTCCACAAAGTTGGTAGGGCAAATTCCCAAGAATTCCTATCTTCTGATACAGATATATCTACGACTCCAAATAATAAAAAGGACAATCCAAAATATTGCAAAACAATTCCCAATAAACTTCATACACCAATTCCGTTAAAATAAAGGAGTTACAACTAACTCACTATCTACAATCGCAAGAAAGGAAACTGAAAGGACATAAATTTCAGAGCATTAACTATGGACGGCGCACCACAAAGAAAGTAAAATACAACTTATATCAATAGAAAAAGAAACAACTTATATATTAGGGTGTCTTTAAAGGCACCACACTTATTCTACTAATGGCACCACAACAATGTAAAATATAGGTGTTTACTTTAGACACCACACAATAATTTTTTAAATGATAATTCTACCACCGGCACCGCACCTAGAAAAACATTCAAATTTACTGGTTACAAATTGTTTTAACTATTGACAATCTTTTTTTTACAAAATAGAACCTAAATTTTTTAAAATTTCATTTCAACCCCAACTATTCCACTAGTCCCTTTTCTTTCCCCGTGAACTTCTCTTCCAATTCATCAACATTACAAGTACAGATCTTTGCCTCTTCTTCTGTTTTGTTTTTTTTTTTTTTTTTTTCGATTGTAGAAAAAAAAAACAATTAGAACCAATTTCTGTCCTCCAATCTACCCGATGAAACCCTAGACCGACGGGACAGACCGGAAAGAGGCACGTCGGAGCAGGAGAGTGGAAATCATCTTCCTCAAGATTGCAGAAAACGATGTTGAATCCTTTAATTTTTAGGCATTTGCTTAACGCAAGCGGTATTTGTTTTTTCATAAAAAGAAGAAGAGAGAATATCAATGGTTAATGACTATAGCAGCTCACCAAAACAAATTTCTTAAAAATATGTATCTTTTGATCCTTGCGGTGGCCGGAGAAGTAATCAAAAGTTGATGAAGATCATTTTTCTTTTTTTCTTTTTTGTAAAGAAGATAATGATGATGATGGTGATATGAAGAAAAGATCAAGAATATGAAATATAGTTAAGAAAGAACAAGAAGGAATAAGGGGAAGATGATGGTGTGTGAATGTGTGATGAAGGGGTTGATCGAATTGGGAATTAGGATTTTTGGGAGAGAAAAGTGTGGTGTCATGGATAAGGTTTATTTTGTCAGATTCAAAATGTTCAGGGACTGAATTGTTCTGATTGTGTTAGGGATATTTAGATGAGGTGCCATAGGTATAAATGACAATATTGTAATTAAATTGTGGTGTAATGAGTATATACAAAAATCGACGTGGTGCCTTAGGTAGAAAAACAAATGAAGGTGTGGTGCCTCTTAATTTGGGTGCCCAAATAGAATATGTGTGGTGCCTCTAAAGGCACCCTATATATTATAGGGGGAGTGGTAATAAAGGACAAAAAAAAATTGAAAATAGGATTAAGGACAGTGGAAAAAAAATCATGTGTTAAAGGACAATTCCACTGTTTGTTACTCAAAAAAATACACTTTTGTTGGTTGTATTGTCTTTACAAAGGAAATCCACTATTCCACTGTTTGGTTTGTCCTTTTCACCCAATAAAAAATTCCACTGTCATTTTTACACATTTCCACTCTTATTTTGTCCTTTTTAACAATAAAGCCTATATGATATACTAAGAGTCATAACAACCATCTTCTATGATCCTTCTCATGTCTCCTCGGTCTCAACAATACTTGATATGAAAATGTTAAGTAATGGGTGAGCACGGCACTCCAGTAAGAAATATACAATTAAAAGGAAACTATTGTATCTGTGAAATACACTCATAGTTCTCTATCAATATAAGTACACTTTCAATGTACATATTATTAATTATCATGCTATAATGTTACATAAGAATTATAGGAATAGGGAAATGGACATTGCATAATTCAATGCATCTTACATATTTACTTACCGTATCATAACCGCCGTATCATAATTACCATAACATACTTACCCTATCCTCTTCAACATATATTTCATTAGTTTCTCATTACTTAGTGATATGCACAGTTACGTATCGTAGTCATACATATCACGCTGTGTACTATTACATATAGCAGTCATACACAGTTTATCATATCCCTCGTTACTTAGTGTTATTAACCGTTACGTATCGCAGTCAGGCACAACACACTGTGTACCAATTCGCATCGCAGTCATACACAATTCATTACTATTCCTTATTACCTAGTGATATACACCGTTACGTATCATAGTCATGCATATCACATTGCGTACCGTTACGCATCGCAGTCATACACAGTTTACTACAATTCTCATTACTAAATGTTATTCACCGTTACATATCGCAAGTCATACATAACATGTTGTGTACCGTTATGTTCCGTAGTCATACACAGTCTACTCAAACCGAGTATTATTGCGCTGAATTATTTAACCATTAAAATGCATATATATATATATATATATATATATATATATATTCTAAAGCAAATACGTAAAATCCCTTAATTATAAAAACGAGTCTATACAATCTCCCTTCCTTAAAAGAAGTTTCGTCTTTGAAACTTCATAAGCTTGAAGGTGGAAAGAAGGCCGTTGGGTGTTTTGCTCGCATCTCCTACTCGAGCTCCCTAGTAACTTCATGTTCGGTGTGGTTGGACCACAACACTTTAACTAAGGACACTATCTTTCCCCTGAAAGGATCTATGTATCTCTCCGAGATCTGAACAGTCCATTTTGACTGAGCATCTGTCGGAGGATGAAACGTTGTACTAAACTTCAACTGCGTTCCTAGATTATCTACTCTTTCAAAACTCTGAAATGAACTTCGTATTTCGGTCAGATTCTATGGCTAATGGGACCCCATGAAGTCTTATTAACTCGTCAATATATAACTGCGCCAACTCATCGAGTGAAGTACCACTTTTGATAGGTAGAAATTGTGCTGACCTAGTCAATCCGTCCGGTAATTTGATCATTTCTCGATTTGTGCATGTCATCTTTATACGATCGTCATTTTAATCTTTATCTATATCGTTCTATTTCTTTGTTTTGATTCACTAACATTAGACTTTCTACCTAAAGTTTTTTTACTTTGAATGTAATAATTGATCAATCAGGTTCTTGAATGCTGGAATATTTGGAAATGGAACTGAATCAAGTCACACATTGCCTAATTCAGCAACAAGGGCTTCAATGCTTGTAAGAATCAACACACTTTTACAAGGATATTCAGGCATCAGATTTGAGATCTTGGAAGCCATAACCAAACTAATCAACCATAATATCACCCCTTGTTTACCTCTCCGGGGAACGATCATGTCGTCCGGTGACTTAGTTCCGTTGTCTTACATTTCCGGTTTGTTAACCGGACGGCCAAACTCCAAGGCTGTTGGACCTGATGGAACATTCTTGGATGCTACCGAGGCTTTTAACCAAGCCAGGATCACCTCGGGGTTTTTCGAGTTGCAGCCTAAAGAAGGGCTAGCCCTTGTCAATGGAACTGCTGTTGGTTCTGCATTGGCTTCACTTGTTCTTTTTGAGACTAATGTTTTAGTTGTTCTTTCTGAGGTTATTTCAGCTCTTTTTGCTGAGGTGATGGTCGGAAAACCCGAGTTTACGGATCATTTAACGCATAAATTAAAGCATCATCCTGGTCAGATTGAGGCTGCAGCAATAATGGAACACCTTCTTGATGGAAGCTCATTTGTTAAAGAGGCACAAAAAGTGCATGAAATGGACCCTTTGCAAAAACCTAAACAAGACCGATACGCCCTCCGAACGTCCCCCCAATGGCTAGGTCCTCTGATTGAGGTGATTAGGTCTCAACAAAGTCCATTGAAAGAGAGATCAACTCTGTTAATGACAATCCCTTAATCGACGTGTCACGTAACAAGGCTTTACATGGAGGAAATTTTCAAGGCACCCCTATTGGTGTATCGATGGATAATACTCGTTTAGCGATTGCTTCGATTGGAAAGCTTATGTTTGCACAGTTTTCTGAGCTTGTTAATGACTTTTACAATAATGGTTTGCCTTCAAACTTGTCAGGAGGGCGTGATCCGAGCTTGGATTATGGGTTCAAAGGCGCTGAAATCGCAATGGCGGCTTATTGTTCTGAACTACAATTTCTTGCTAATCCAGTAACCAACCATGTCCAAAGTGCTGAACAACATAACCAAGATGTCAACTCGTTAGGATTGATCTCATCGCGTAAAACCGCTGAAGCAATCGATATACTTAAGCTCAAGTCTTCAACATATTTAGTTGCCTTGTGTCAAGCAATAGACCTAAGGCATCTAGAGGAGAATCTAAAGGCCACAGTGAAAGACAAAATCGCAACAGTTGTGAAAAAAGTCCTAATCATTGGATACAATGGTGAGTTACATCCATCTAGATTCTCTGAAAAAGACTTGCTCAAAGTTGTGGACAGAGAACATGTGTTTGCCTACATTGATGACCCTTGTAGTGGAACCTACCCTTTGATGCAAAAGCTAAGGCAAGTACTAGTAGATCATGCTATTTCCAATACCGAAAACGAAAACGACGCAAACACTTCGATTTTCATGAAAATAGGCACCTTTGAGGATGAATTGAAATCCCTTTTGCCTAAAGAGGTTGAGAGTGCAATATGTGATGTGGAGAATGGAAAACCCGCGATTCCGAACCGTATCGAGAAATGCAGGTCTTATCCATTGTACAAGTTTGTTAGGGAAGATCTTGGGGCTTGTTTCTTAACTGGTGAAAAAGTTAGATCTCCAGGTGAAGAATTTGATAAGGTTTTCACAGCTATTTGTGAAGGGAAACTGATTGATCCTTTATTGGATTGTTTGAAGGAATGGGATGGTGCTCCCCTTCCAATTTGCTAGTTAATTATATGTTCTAAGAACAAAATTGTTGTATTTCTTTTTCTGTAATGGTCATTATTAGACATAAAACTTTACTATTACCATATGAACTGATTGTTTCAAGTATTTTAATTCAACATTTTATGATCTTCAACAAGTAAAGAGGTGTTGAATGTTTCTTTCTTATACCATTTTCTTAGCAATTTCAACTAATTTGATGGATATTAAGCATCAAGAACAAAATTTTGTAGCAGCACCAAATCCATTTGAGATCATAAGTAACGACCCGAGCTGGAACTTACCTAATTACCCGAATCTGAATCGTTCGGTCATGATCCGATACCGAAATTTAATTAAAGATATAAGCCAAATCCCGTGAAATGGGGGCTTGAAACATGTGTTGAAACAGTCAACTTTAGCGAAAATTTTGGATACGCTGCAGTGTGATTCACGGGGAGCTTATTATGTCTAAAAATACTAATCACAGGGTAGATGATGTTTGGCTTTGGAATCACTCGATTCGGATATCGGGTGAATGAGAAATTAATGTCTAAACTTGGTTTAAAATATATAGGAGATAAGAGTCGAAGGAAAGACCTCACCCATTCTCCCACATTGGTAACTTGTGTGTTGAAAACTCAAGTAATAAGAGTTTGTATTGCTCTTGTGGACCTACTCCAAGGGGCAAATCACTTTTATGCAGGAGGGATGACTTAGATAATTCCACACGCGTGCCGCTGCCGCTTGTCCGCTTAACTCGGTTCGGGTGTTGCTATTAATTTCTTGGATAAAATTCCTTTTATGAAATTAACCAAAAATTAATTTCTTTACCACGTGGCATGTGATTGAGTCATCCGATCGATCAGCATTCAAGAATTCATGAGATCGAGTCATTCGTTTAATCATAATTCGGACAACGCGTCATCCGACCAATCAGAGTTGATGATTAAGTCGGCCAATCTTAATCCGAACGTAGTCGACCTATTAACTTTTCTTGGGAGAAAAGTTGGCCAATCAGAATCAAGCATTGACACATCATCTCCACTATATAAAGAACCTCTTGGATGAAGGTTAGAGCATCGAATTATCTCTTGCATCTTCCACTACAAAGAGTCTATTATATAGTATTAGAGTTTGAATTGAAGACAAGTCGGAGCATTCTGTAAGTTCGCCTGAGCTCGGATTTTTGAAGTGTCTCTAAATCTGAGACGTGAAGCCGTTGTATCTTGGGAGACAAATGCTACTACAATGGACACCATACCGAAGCAATTTGTCTTAAGAAAATAGTAACTTACTCGCATCGGTTTGATCTCTAATCCTTTATTTATGCATTATACTTTTATTTTGTTATCGTTTCAAGTTAGATCTATACTGTAATAGTTCATTGTCAGATACTTATTAAACTAATTTTATTTTCATGTTCTTTATTTTCTATTTTACTTTTCCGTAATTACTTTCGATATTTGCGGATTTGTTCCGTAAATCACTTTACACACGATACACTATCCTTACAAATTTCGAATCACGAAGTCTTCTCTTGAAAAGGCGGATCCAGGTAATTGGGTAAAATTTGGGTCCTATTCATTACACTTACACAACAACATCTTGCACACCAACCGTTGTCATTGTTTCCTACCATGTAAGTTATTATCTGACATTAAAGCATTTGAATCAGATACTCTTAACGAATTCTCTATTTTACAGTTTTTTGTTTTCGCAATGTATATATCCCTAGACATTTGTCTGAGACTAATCTTTCGAGTTATTGTCGAGCACCAAAGGTGGGGACCTCTCCCAACAAAATTTGCTGCATTCACAAGGGTTGTAACCCGAGACCTCTTGCTTAAGAGATCGGAGTCCCTTCCACTCCGACTAACCTTTGTTGGTTCTATTTTAAAGTTTTAAATACTATACTTTCAAATTTACAGAATGTCTATCTAAAATAAAATGCATCAGATTCTCTATTTTACAATTTGGATGAATGTAGTAGACATACACAAAATTTTACACAATCTGGATAAATGCGGTTGATATAAAGGAAATTTGACGGAAACTGTTTGTTTTTGGTTTTTTTTTTTTAAATTTTAAAATCTGAATGTTCCAATCTCTGAAATACAACTTTTAAGGAATTTACTCCATCTGCGGAAAGTGTTAATATAGAAAGTTTAAAAAAAGAAAAGAAGATTTTAATCTATTAAATAAGGGTTTTAATTTATTAAATATTGAGAAACTAATCTATTGGACTATCATCTCCAACTTAAGCTGATGAGAGGCAGATAATTAACATATTATACTTTAACACGTCCCTCAAGTGTGGGCAATCTCTTCCTACACTTGCTCAATTTTAAACATTTCAACACACCCCTCAAGTGTGGGCAATCTCTCCATACACTTGCACACAGATAATTAACATGTTATACACTTTTAACACGCCCCCTCAAGTGTAGGCAATCTCTCCCTGCACTTGCACAATTTTACCTCAAGTGTGGGCAATCTCTCCCTACACTTGCAAAATTTTAAACATTTCAACACGTCTCCTCAAGTGCGGGTAATGTCTCCATACATTTGCACACATATAATTAATATGTTATACACTTTAACACACCCCCACAAATGTGGGCAATCTCTCCCTACACTTGCACAATTTTAAACATTTCAACACGCCCCCTCAAGTGTGGGAAATCTCTCCCTACACTTGCAATTTGACACGCCCCATCAAGTGTGTGCAATCTCTCCTTACACATACACAATTTTAAACATTTCAACACGCCCCCTCAAGTATGGGCAATCTCTCCCTACAAGCACTTGCACACATATAGTTTACATGGTATAGACTTTAACACGCCCCTCAATTGTGGGCAATCTCTCTATACACTTGCACAATTAAATTGGGAAAAATATGACCCCGGGCTCATATATCATGTTGAACTATCATCTCTCCCAAAGTTTAAGATGATAGAAGACAGATAATTAATATGTTATACACTTTAACATCACTTCATTACACACTGGCATATAAATACATGCATGCATAATTGATACATGTATTGATGCATGATTGATAAATTTGTATGATACTGAAATAAAAAAAAATTCTTGCAATGGTATAAATGCATGTGACACCGTATTTGGTGATTTGATTTCTTTTTAAGCATGCATTGCTAGATTCTTATTCTATTTGGCAAATTTCTTTCCATTTTACATAAGAATCCAACTACTGTCAGGTATACACGATTTTATTTGCTTTGGATGACAAGGGCCCAAAATATTTAATAATTTAATAATAAAAATTTCCTACTTTTACCCGGTCCCTAATTTTCTTCTTTCATATATATCAATGTGTGTGTGTATTATATAAGTTTATCCACCACTTCCTTTTGGCAACTCCTCTGTGTACTACTACGTATGAAAGCAACATGGAGAATTAATGCAAGGTAAGGCCCTTATTAGCTTTGATTAAAAATAGGTCCAAGTGTCAATGAGGGATTATCCTAGTCGTAAAAGTTGAGACCCCTAAACCAAGAGGTTTCGGGTTCAAGCCTCCCTTAAGGCAAAATATGTGGGTGTGTGTGTGTTTAATCTTTCATTTTGAATAACTGCCCCCCAGGCTGTCTCGGATAATGATGCCAATCCAGAAGCATCAACATTAACAGTATAGGTGCCAGCTGGAGGAGCTAACCAGCGAGTGTTATTGGGCTAAATTACAATTTTGATCCTCTAACTAGACATTTTTTCGATTTTGGTCTGGAGACAATTTTAGTCCTGTATGGTCTTTTTGCAAAAATAGTCCTGAGCGCCGGAAAGACCACTTACAAGACTAAAATTGTCGCAAAGACCACTTACAAGACTAAAATTGTCGCAAAAGACCAATTTTAGTCCTGTAAGTGATCTTTCAGGCTTCTATTTTTGCAAAAAAGACCACTTCAGGACTAAAATTGTCACCGGAGAAAAACCAGGACCAAAATCAAAAACGAAAGGACTAAAATTGTAATTTAGCCAGTCTAGAGACATAGCTGGATTCTTTAGTGTTCTGAAAAGCATGAGTCACCCTCACATAAATTAAGTCTTGAAACGGGGGGATATTTCACATAAATAAAATCCATTTCACAATTTCCCAATAGAAACAAAACAAGAAAGGAAAAAAGAGCTGCGAAGTGATACAATGACTCTAGTCAATTTAAAATTAAAATAAAAATGGTCCAAGTGGCTTTCATGATTAAGGTGCATGTAGATGATAGTCTTCAATGCAATAGTTGTAATGTGAATAAAAGTGGTTGATGGACATAATATAGGAGTAAGATGATGAAATGTATATTTAAGCTCCTTGGTATTGTAAAACCATGACATCCCGTTCAAGAAGCCATGCCCTCAACTGAATACGCGTGTCCAGCACGTGATTAGTACGTTTTAAAACCATAACATCCCGTTCAAGAAGCCGAGCCCTCAACTGAAAACGTGTGTCCAGCACGTGATTAGTACGTTGTTACTTATAAGCCGAGCCCTCAAGTGAAAACGTGTGTCAAGCACGTGATTAGTACGTTGTTACTTATAAACCAAGTTAGTTGTCATACTCAAATTTCAGAAATTTACTGTGGAAAGAGTGGGAGCAACATTAAATAAATTAAAAACTCGAAAACAAGTCTTTTTGACTTGAATGGCGGCACAGGGGCAGCCATAGCCAGCGCGGCGGTGCTATTCTTCGAAAACTCAAGCGAACATTGTTGTGTTTCTACGTCATAATACAGAAAAGCATTGCATCCATAATATTTAGAATTTAAAGCAGAATGCTAATATCCAAAGAACAAAACTAAAGAGTCGAATACTCAGGGCCGGCCCTCGTGTGAGGCAGAGACGGCCGTCTTAAGCCCAACGGTGTCGGGAGGGCCCAACGGTACACGTTTCGCTAAAAGAAAAATAAATCCGTGTAGATTCAATCCGATCCAACCTAATATAATATGTTAATTTTTTTGATAAAGGCCTAAATTTTTTTTACTCCAATCGATAAAGGTCCCAATAAAAAAATTTACTTGACCCAAAAAAAAATTAGACATACAAACAAGTTTTATTAATTTTTTGTTTGGAAAACTATAGAAATTAAAAAGACTACTTTGTGTTGGAAAATTTTGATGAATAAGAATTTGACAGACTTAGAAAAAACTCTAAGGCACGTAAGAACGTTATCTTTAAAGAGATGTTTCGTCCCACACAGATTGTCACTTAGGGATTCAAACGAAAATCTCTCTCAGGATACAATGGAGGTGTTAACCCGAGGACACTCAATATTTGTTCTGATGATGCTGTAAACTATTTGAATTTCGACTGCATACTTGTGCCTTTTATTGGCAGAAGGTACCCCATAAACAAATGGAGGTACTCTTTACACGAAAGGGTAGAATCATGTCAGTTCGGCCTAAAACATGCAACTCTTGAATTTTCTGAGTTGCATCCTGATTGAGCTTAAATTCACCCTTCAAAAACAATTTATAAAGACTCGAAACCGTGGGTAAACTAACTCTCTAACCGGCAGTGTACCGGGTCGATTGCTAGAATAGCTATAGGAGCACGAGGTCGAACCCAAGGGAAAAGTGTTCGTGAGTACCAAAGTGAATGTGTTACTTAATCTAGGTGATCAATCTTTTTAAAGTGTTTGTTTACTACAACGACACTAAAGTGATTTTTACTAACGAGTCTAACGATAGAAAAGAAAGATAGACGATTAAACTACTAAGTTTTAAAGATTGATTAAGGGACATAGCCGAACCATGATCAAAATAGCTATTTTCAACCCCAAGGATAGACAAAACCGGGAGTGTGCATTATAACAAACGAACTCTCGCATTCAATTTCACGGGTGCAAGCTCCTAATCCCGGTGCTAAGGTCTTAACAACTCTCTCCTAACACATTATGCCATGTTAACTACCCTTCCCTAAAGAAGACTCACTAACAAGACATGCTATGCACTAGAGCCGCTTAAACGTTAAAATGAGTGACCTCACTTTGGGCTCGGACTTAACAACTAAGTCGAGTCTACGCCATGATCTTAGAACCCTTTTTCCCACATCCTTCTATCTGAACAACTCTCTAGGGTGATGTGTGGGATTTTGACCTAGGTGATCAATCTAGCCCAAATCCGTTATAACAAGTTCTAAGACATGAAACAAGAAAGATTAAACAATAAAAAGCACTACACATTCCTAATTTCATCACCCAAAGGGTGATTTCACTAAATTTCACATGATTCGACTATAAAAATGGATTAGCTACTCATTATACTAATCAAAACATACACAAAATAGTAAATGAAAGCCATAATAAGTAAAAGAAAGAAGAAATTTACCATTAATTTGTAGAAAATCGAGATTAGATCCAAAGAGTACAAAATAAAGAACTAATTAAAAGATGGTCTCTTAGTGTTTGGAATAGAAATCTGAGCTAAGAAATGGAAAGATTAAGCTAAAATAGTGTTGATTTAAGCTAAGAGAAAGTATTCTAAGCTATTACAAAAATCGAGCTAAGAAATGTGTAGAGTTTTGCTAAGAGAATAATTGATATCCAAGAAATAGTCTAAGGGGGGTATTTATAGGTGAGGGAAAATCTGTAGGAATTTGGCTTCAAACGCACGTTTGGAGGGCTGACACTAGCGTTTAACATCTTCAAACGCACGTTTGGCTTAGTGCAAACGTGCGTTTTGCTTCATTTCTGGGCAGGGACTTGACTGATCTTCATCTGGAACGCACGTTTCGAAGGTTCAAACTCGCGTTTGGAGAACTTGGAACGCACGTTTTGGGTAGTTTCAATCGCGCGTTTGGAGGGCTTGAACTCTGAATCAACTGATGACTTCTTAAACGCGCGTTTGGGGGGTTCAAACGTGCGTTTGAACCCCTGTTGCCCCAAATCTTCAACTTTTCTTCCTTTGATCTCTTCTCTTGCCTCGGTTATGCTTTTTACCATAAATCATCGCCTTCCGGGTCCTCAAGACACTGATACCCTATAACATCATAAATGACCAACAACATCCAAACAATTCCGGAGGGTAAAAGTGCTCGAGAATGGGGTTAATATCAACAAAAAGGGGTAGTTATCTATCATAGTGACGGATTCAGTCCTCGTGCCATAAGCTCACGATAATACCCCAAAAACGGTCTAATTCCCCCAAAAATGTGCTGAAAGTGTGGTAAACGGGGATAAACAATGCACCGGAGTCACGTAAAGTTGACTCCCATCAACCACCCCACACTTAGCCTTTGCTCTCCCTCGAGTAAACTAGGCGTTTTAAAACAAAACCAAGGGATTCAACTTTGTGACGTAGGTGCTATTATCCACATTCTCGAGGTGACCACAATGTAAGAAACACGAAAATATACACACCGGTTATAACATTATCAAGAAAATGGAGTGTGTGTGGTGCAAAGCTAAATCCAAGTGCTCAAAATGATTGTCGGGGCTTGAATCCCGACCAAAAGTCTACCAACTGTTTCATACTCACTAGTCTCTCCACTAATCAAGGTTACTAAGTTTGGACACGATCGGGTAGGACTTGATAGGTTATAATGTTAGGCTAAGGTAATTCCGGTTAATCGAGACGGATATTTTGGGAACTAGAGAAAAAGAAGTACGAGTGAACCTAATCAACAAGTGTACCACCTTATCTTTACCATACAAACCACCCAAACTCCTTTTTGATTATTTTTAAAAATTTGGGAACCATAGGATGCGAACATACCCGAACTCATTGCCTAATTCAACTATGTTTCAAGTTTCATAAGGCGAGGTTAATCGGCCTTTTCTAAGTGTCCAATCTCACCGGCAGTGTACCGGGTCAACTGTAGCCTAGAATTGGTGAGTCAAGGTCGTATCCCACAGGGAATCTGGTCGAGTACCAAGTCGGTTTCGTCCCTAGTTCAGGTCAACACAAAAATTGAAGGCGGTGATTTGTCAGATCACCGGTTCTACAAACTAATATGCACAACAAAGAGAGATTTAAAACTATATAAAAGTGATAGCCGAGCTATGATCCAATCTAATACTCACAAACCCTAGCTAAGTCCCGAGGTATTCTTGATTCACCTAAACGTTCTCGATGTCACAAAGGGTGTCGTTTCCTGGCTCTGAGAATATACATTATTTCAATAATCTACCCTCCTATGTCAGGTTCAACAGTCCACTCAACGGATTTAACTGACCTCACACGGTCTACGATTTATGAAACGCTCGACAAGTCGATACAAAACCTCACAACGAAACCGAGTCTGAACAACTCAGTCAGTTTTACACAGTGATCATATAACCCCGGCTCCCGTATCCTCTCGCAAAATACATATGTAAAGACGATACGTGTGATACGTTTATTAAGTAGCTAATTCAACAAACATGATAAGAATAAGTTCTAGAACTATGGTAACATCGAGAATCAACAATCAAACATCAAGAACACCACATGAACAGGCTAAGGTTCGATTTCAAAGACTATCACATAACTCGACTATCGGCTATTACTCTACTATATTATATTAACAAAAAATCAACAATAAATCAAAAATGGGGTATTTATAGTGTTTTATGAGTTCCGTCAATAACGCATCGCTAGGCTTCAGCGCAATAATCTAGGAAAGTAAGCTAATATACCTACGCCTAGGATGATAAAAACACGATTTGAAACTTTGTGGATCTAGATCCAAAATGGGGTATTTATAGTGCTTTATGAGCGTGTGCTAGCATTTGTCACGCAAAACGCGCCAAATTTCGCGCTTAGCATTTGTCACACACACCTTCAGAAAAACGGTTATAACTTTGTGTGTAGACCTCCAAAACGAGTGATTCAAAATCCATTGGAAAGCTAATGAAATTTTCTACAACTTTCATGAGGATGTCCATCCCAGAAAATGCCTCTAAGTTAGATCGAAATGCAGATCAATGGAAGGTATGGTTGTAGTACCACCGCGTTTTGATCCGTTTGAACGTTTAAGATTCGGGCACACGTTCCAATCCTCGTAACTCGCATCCGGCCTTCTTGAACACCTAAGTCCTGTACAAGAATACAACAAATACCACACGTAATCCCTACAGGACACTAGGGTGACCGAGAATGTATTAAAACACCGAAAAATAATGAGATTTCCGGACTTTTCGTCCTAGGTCTTGAAATGATTACCAATGTGTAAAATACATCAAAATACAATCAAATGTCTCCGGAAACATATAAAACGAGGTATAAACGGGGTATAATTACATAGTAAATGATAGTCAATTTGACTCTCATCAGAGGTCGAATACATTAGCACCTATCTCACTATCCCAACTCCAACATCATAAGTATAAATTTGAGCTCAACATTTTGGTTCCAACCCTTTATTTTTATAAACTCCAAACTTTTATTGCATCTAAGATAGATTTTTTTTTAAAGAAAGAAAGAAGAATTTTTACAGATTTTCTTTTCTTCTTGGGCCAAACCCAAACACTAGGCCCAAATGAGCTCCTCTTCTCCTTATAGCTCCAAAACAAGAAAACACCAACCCATCAAAACATCATTTCCCCCACCCCGCACTTGCCTTAGCAAGTGTGTCCTAACAAAAGACTAGTCCACTCGTAGGGTATAAATGAAGGAAATATGACCATAATTAAGGCTCAAGGTAGGTTTCTGACTAAGTAACAAAACGGCTATAAAACGAATGGTGGTCAGACCTTTCTATCAAGGTTGAGAGGGGCTACGAAGGTCTAATGTTTGGGATTGGGCTTATTTGGCTCTGGTTGGTCAAAGAGACGCCAGGACCGTCATCCCGTATCCTACTTAGGCATGTTAGGTGTGATGTCCGAAAGACAATTTTGTAATTGTTTTATTTAATAAATGAATTGACATTATTATTCATATTTATTATTCTCATATTCACCGATGTGACAATAGTATTTACACTACAGAAAACCCTAAAGTATATCGTTTATGTAATCACTTAACTCAGTGTATGGTATATACACGGGAGGATTGAGTTAGTGAAGATGTACTGTTGGGGAGATTTTGCATCATTAAAACAAAAGAAAATTTATAAAACCTATACTACCATGCAAAACTACCTCCTAACCGGCCGAATACCGGGTAGTTGCTAGTAAAGTTGGATAAGTACGGGTATCGATCCTCAGGGAATTGGGATGTTGAATCTAATTTTATTAATCCTCTCAATTGTTACTCAAGAAAACAAATAAACGAAAGAACGAACAAATAACACATAGAACAAGTAAACTAAATCTAAGCTAAAACGAAATAAAACTAAACTAAACTAACGATACATGGGCTCAAACAATGTACAAACTAAGTGATCTCAATCCTAGTTCATCTCATGACTTTAATTCAAATTGTGGTTTCACCTTGACACGAGACACAAATCCCTAATCTCTTAGTGAATCCGTATTCTCAAGCTCTGAAATCCTACTCTCGTAGTGAATTCAATTTATCAATCTCTCCTCTCTCGAATGTTGAGACCGATATTCAAACAAAACGAAGGTGTAGATTCAGGTTAACTCTCGTATTTTAGAATCTAACAACCTAGATAATTAACCAATTAATTTGTCATCATTAACGGCTAAAAATCCTATCTTTCTATGGTGATCTAGTTTACGCAACTTCCGTATGTTGTAAACATCAATAGCAAACTGATCTCTCGATCTAATTCACATCATAGCATCATAATCATAGAACGATACAAAATAAATTAAAGATCATGAAAAAAACGAATAAGGACTGAATAAATTAAATAAATAAACTCACGTAGTTTGGTACATGATTGAATCCATGAATCGAAAACGGAAGAAAAACGACATCCTAATCTAACCCCGGATCACCCGAGCACAAGGCTCGTGTGACCGGCCTTGAAAGCTTCAAAGCTGCCGCTGTTGTGTAAAATTGCGGCTGAATATTCGATATGAATTATTCCATATAGGTTTTCAATACATACGCATATATATAGGAAAAGAGAGGCGGCTGGCAATTATCCTTTTCCAATTAGGATTTTTATGTATGTCGGTTGTGCATGGAATAATCCTTCGATTAGATATTTATTGGAATAAAACTTCTAAAATTCATATCTTGAGTTGTAGACCTCCAAAAATTATGATCCGAATGTCATAAAAAAGCTCTCGGAAAACTCTACAACTTTCATTAAGGACTCTTCTTCAGAAAACGCCTTTTTGATTAGCCCGTCGTATTACGAGTATATTTCGGGATTTTCCCAAGCTTTATTTCATCTTCATCCTCTTGTATCTCTTTCTTTCCACTTTAATCTTCAATCAAACATCATTTAGACCTCTTCCATTCCACATTTGTGCACCTAAAAGATGACAAAACCGAGCAAAACGTAAAACCATACAAAATAGATAATAAAACCACGATATTTACTCGATTTTGCATTTTAACTATTCAAAACGTCATTTGCTCAATTAATCGATTATAAGCTCGAATTCTACGAGAAACATCCATATATGGGGAATATTGATATAAAATATATCCTTATAAAATATATCCTTATATCCTTATAGATTCGCTAAGGAATTAGGAGTTTATGTCTCGTGAAAAGGTGAAACCACAAATTAAATTAAAATCATGAGATTAACTAGGATTGAAATCACTTGGTTTGTGCACTGTTTGATTCCCAAGCTTTATTTCATCTTCATCCTCTTGTATCTCTTTCTTTCCACTTTAATCTTCAATCAAACATCATTTAGACCTCTTCCAATCCACATTTGTGCACCTAAAAGATGACAAAACCGAGCAAAACGTAAAACCATACAAAATAGATAATAAAACCACGATATTTACTCGATTTTGCATTTTAACTATTCAAAACGTCATTTGCTCAATTAATCGATTATAAGCTCGAATTCTACGAAAAACATCCATATATGGGGAATATTGATAGAAAATATATCCTTATAAAACACTATAAATTGACCCTTAACATGTACTTAAAATACAATTAGCCCGTAGTGAAGTTAATCGAGAGTATCGGGTCTCTCCTTTAACGTGCTATTAATGCGCCCATAACACAATTGGTGTGATTGTCTTATCCGGACTTTCGGTTAAGAGAACCTAGTGGGGCATTTATATATGATAGATATATCATATAGGGCTGGACCGATTTGATTAGAGTTCACGATATAATTCCGTAATCGAGAAGTCTTATCGAATCAATAGATGATCATATTTATGGATATATCTTAATCCTGAGGTGATCAAAGTCAACTGCTTGAATCAGTATGAAGTTTGACTTGACGGTTAAGGATTACACTGAGTCTGTGGTCTGAATTACCCCATCTTGGCATTGTACTGGATTGAGTGAGTAGTCTGTGTGTTATCACAGATACGGAATCCATTCCTTCCATTTATGGAAGTAGATGGACAGTTCCCTTATTTGTTAATCCTAGAAACTGATCGATCCATGGAGTTCATATTACACTGATTAGCTACCAGTGAGTTGTATGAATTAATTGATCACTAGGGGGTTAATGGTAAATAAGGATAAGAGGTTCTAAAAAGGGTTAACGGTAACTTCCCGATTTAGAATGAACAGTCTATGGAGGATTAATCCATATGTAATGATTATATCAATGGACGCTTATTATCATTCTCGTGAGGAGATAAATATAATCTCATAATCGGAGGAGTGCGATCACGGGATTATGGTGGCATATTCTGTGATTGATTTATCGAATATGATTATTACGTTCGTAAGATAATTATTTATTTGATTTATCGGAGCCACGATTATTAGTCCATGGTCCCCGACGTGCCTCCTAATATAGCATAGCTATTCTCGGACGTCGAATCCTAATAATATTAATTTAGTTCTTGTTGGACTTTATTAAAACGATATGTGAATTAATTGTTTAGTGGACTATTAAATTAGTTGGGCTAAATAATTAAATATGTGGAAAAGACATTTTCCATAATCTTGGCCCAATTATTGTGTAATGGCAAAATTAATATTGACTATGTCAACATATAATTTTCGCCCCATGTCTATTTTTATGGAACAAGAAATTGTTTTCTTGTGTATTAATAAGACATGTGCATAAAATATTTATTGGATAAATATTTATGGAAAGAAATAAAGATAAATATTATTCTAGATTTGTTCTAGAATATTATGGGATTATCTTTTATTTAATGGGATTATTATAATTGATTTTGTATTAATTATTAAATCTTTGGAGGCTAAGTTTTACTCTCCTATATAAAGAGAGTTCTCCCAAGCCTTACACACATTGTAAATTTCGACTTCCACCTCTTAGAGAGGAGGAAGAAATTTCGGCCAAGGGTGGTTGAGGAAAAATTTTGGAGATTTTTCCGGGTAGCATATCGGAAGGATTCGAGACGAGGATTTCCTTCCACCGGGAGTTGCTTGGATCACACGTACGGAAGATCGTGGTGCTCTTCACACCTTCGTTCGTTCTTTCTATTGCGGTTCTCCAACTTGGATTTTGAGATCCAAGAGGTATGTTCTACAACCCCCTTGTAGATGTAGATCTGGTTATTTTATTACGTGTATTTTATAGATCTAGATCCTTAAATCGCTTCCGCTGCGGATGATATTACTAACAATGGTATCAGTCGCCAAGGTGAGCTATATTTATACGTATAAAATATTAGATCTAGGAGTGGTAAACATGTAGATTTTTTGTCCCAATTTTTTTTTTTTGGGGCCGATGCATACATATTTTTTTTTTATGTTATGAATGTCGTGGTTGAAGAGATGGATTGAGGTTGGTACTGTTTACCCGTAGATCTATTTTGTAGCTCTTTTGATTAGTATCACTTGAGCATATGATTGTAATTTAATTATGTTGAATTCGAAAATTATGTAAAAAGGTAGTACCTTTTGTTTTTAATTTTGATCCGGGTTCAAGACGACGAAGATCATGGTGTTGAAGATCATCAAGAAGATAAAACGGGAGGAGGCCGATTTGTTTAATATTTTTTTTTTTAATTCAACGGCAGCAATTTTTTTTTTATGCGGCAGCAATTTTTTTTGCAAACCTATTTTTTTTTGTGGGAAATTAGGGATAAGGACACAATCTGAAATATTATTAAGCAACAGGACAACTACATATTTTTATAGGGAGAAGGACAACTGCATAATTTTTATAGCGAGAAGGACAAACAGTGAATCCCGAAAATCAGTGAATCCCGAAATCAGTGAATTTTGACAGTGAATCCTGAAAATCAGTGAATCCCGACAATGAATTTTGAAAATTAGTGAATTTCGATGCGGTGAATTTATTGAAGAATTTAAATAAAGAATTTCAACACAAGTGAATTTCGATAGTGGATAAATAGTTTTGTCCTTTATGCAAAAGTTTCAAAAGACTGTCCTTCTACTTAATTGATGAAATATTTTTGTCCTTCTCCCTCATTACCCCTTTTTTTTGTGACTTTGGCCGCAAGGCCTAATTCTGTAGCCAAAAAAAAAAAAAAAAATTCCTAATTTTTTGATAATATAATTGCCGAGACCTGTTTAAAAATAAAAAATAAAAAAAGATCCTTTTTTTTTATATAAAAAAATTTGATAATATAGATATATTTTATAATATATTGGTATATTATGGTCTCCTCCTCGTCGTTCGTGGTTCGTGTAGAGATCGAAGCTTTGAAGATCCGGAAGTTTTTGAGATCAAGATCGGAGATCGAGATTGAAGACTTAGATTAATTTTTACTTTTCCTTAGAAAATAGGTTAGTCGGGGGTACCAACGATCCATCTCGGTGTTTAAATTTTCCGCAATTTATTTTTTATGTGTTTGATCATAAAACAGATATAAAATCGGAATTGCCATGACATGCATCATATCATAAATCCACTCCATGCATACATGTAGAATTTTAATTTTGGTAATTAAAATAGGCATGTATACAAACTCGTGTAATTAGTAGAAATTTAATTAATACGTGGTAATTAATTAATTTAGTAACTAATTAAAGATCCGAGGACGGGTTATGAAATCGTTAAGCCTTTCGGTGTGTGTTCTCGGTGAACCGCCGTAAAAGCCCAAACGAGATCACGTTTTCGATTCGTAGTGTCTACGAGATTGAATGATGGTAAAAGAACAATAAATCTTGGATAACAACGGTTCGCCTATAGGTTGGGCGGTCAACTGAGCTTTGCTCGACCGACTGAACCCTCCTAGTGTGATGTATGCACGGGGGTCCGGCAAGACTAAGCTACACCAACGAGCGGAGGGGTGATTCCTTCTTATCTCAATGGGGCTCTCTTGACCCGACTTCGTCCGGATCATCACATATGTTCCAACGAATAGGACGGGTAGGCTTGCCTACGTTACCGACACCATTCGGAATCCTTGATTTGATGTGCTTTTATGTTAAAATCAAAGAAAGACGTGGGAGCGGGGGAGGCGACAGCCAACCCCACGGCCTCTACTATAGATACAAGTAAGTGAGAAAAGGGTGACGCCTCGCGGCGCTTTGATTTCGTCCCCCTACGGATGGTGTTCACCCCTATCAACATTCATGGCTTGGTCTCCGAAAGGATAGGATTTCTGGGTACTCGTCGGGTCACTGACCTATCCTACGACGGCACACTCGGGGCGTACCTAAGAGATCCGATATAGTAGGTCACACTCATAAAGGATATTTTTGGTAATATCTAGGCTAAAAAAGGAAGGTAGTCAATGAATAAAGGGATGTTCGATTCTCGTGGGATGTTTGATTCTCACAAGTTATTCATTGATGAGATTGTCTCGATTTAACCGTCATCTCTTTGACCTACCCTACGGCGGCACTGAGATGCGAGGTTAAAACCTTGGAATGGTAGAGTAGACTTAATTTTAGTTTACAATTCCTAAAATAAATATAGTAGTGTTAAACTTGAATTAATATATGTCATTTTATTTACAGCATTATATCCCTTACTAAATTGCTTAAAATTTATAATTGACTAGTATTGACTTCGTTAAAAAGTGGAAAGTAACTAGGACGTTGAACTAGTTAATCGATAATGCAATTAATTTTCGGAAGAGATATTTTCTCTTAAGCCTTTTAAAAACCAGAGTGACATACAAGTATGTCACTAATGTCATTCGTGTCAAACGGAAGACAAACTGAGTTTGATCAAAGGTGGTTTTGGACTTTGAAATTCTTCTAGTGAATTTTGAGTGTGTAGTAATTACACAAGAAATTTTCTAATTGAAAAATCGGAAAATCATGAAGTGTTACTAGTTGGACGATATTTGGAAATCGATGAACTAGTGGGAGTTCTATGATTTGTTGTTTTTCTGGAAACATTGGAACTATGTACGAAAGATTTTTTAATCGAAAAAATCGGAAAATCATAAAAATAAAGCATTGCTCATTAGACGGTATTTGGAACCGATAAACTAGTGGGAGCTTTAATGTTATGATTTGTTGTTTTTTCTGGTATATTAGAAAATCCGAGAAGTCCCGACGAGTAACTCTCGAAATAGACATCCTACGCTTCAAGAGTAGTGTCTACTCAAACGAACATTTGGTTCAAGACTGCTTTCCATTCACGGAAAGTCAAGAATGGGAGAATATGTCTAAAAGTGTTAGTCATCTAAACTGAGAAAATTTTAAGGTGAACCAAAATTAATTAACTCGAAAATCATAGGATTGGGACAAGTGATTTTGGATCACCAACCTATGAATCCTTGGTGATTTTCTCGAGCTAAGTTCTTTGGAAGAACAAGGTAGCAAAGGCATTTAACGATTAAAAGAGTAAACAACGGGCGATTAATTTTAGCTAGAATAGTGGGAGTGATATAAGGAAATGAATCTCGGATTCAATCCTTGGATATCGCGGAAAAATTATTTTCTGCTTAAGATTCGTTGGAACGAATGGATTTACCTTCTATCCGATAATTTGTTTGTCGTATAGAAAGTGAATATACCATTTGTAATACTGAATCCAAGACTCGGACTTTTGTTTGATAAAGTCAAAACCACTTAGAATCATTGAAATATGTATATAAAACACATCTTAAGAATCTGTTAAAAGCAATTGGTTTCTATATTTAGATAAACGCTTCTTCATATTCCATAGTTAGTGCATAGTCCCTAAAAGACAAGACACAAGACCGCTCAGGGTGATTCCTTTTCTCCCGATCCTGGTTATATTGTCTCAAAGGTTCAATGACTAAGTTTCATTTCAATTGGGAAAGGATAATGGATATAAAGAAGTAACATAGCTTGTTCATGACGACCTTCGGGGTCTGATGAAAGATACGAGCTAGTAGGAGCTTCCGAGTAGTGACTTCTTGTCTGATAACTATTCAAACACTCTGGAAAGTTTATCCAAAATATTTTGAGGTTTCTCTGCTTTCAACAGAGATAGAGTATTCTATACTCGGAATAGGCCATTCATAGTCCTCGGGACGATGCTCACCGCCTCATTGTGACATGTTCTCACTAAGTGAGAAACCGTTAAATTGCCTTACATAGTTTTAGATGTGCTACAATACACTGCTTAACTCAATAAAGATATTGGAAGCGAAATAACGGTTTACATTGAAATGTAAGACCGAGAAGTCTACCTAAAATATGCTTTGGAATTTACGGATAAGGTGTGGATTCGGTTCACCCCACTTCCATAAATATAAACATTTAGCACACGGTGCTTGAAGGTAGATTGGGAATTTCACGAACACATTCGGTCAGTGACCAATCGTTATATATCTTGTAGCATTGAGAAAAAGGTTTGTTATAAGATTCTTGAAATCGGGAAAGGACAGTTATACTGTTTCATCCTTCCTGATAGAGTCCATGAACAGCAAAACATTGAACCTTGAAGCACGTTTACTCAAGGTAGTTACTAACTTATTAAAATCAGACCACATCCAACATCGGTTGTTGGTGATAACACTAAATACTACTAAACTAGATCGAATTTGATCCACCCAAAGAAGTATTGGGAGTATGGTTTATCCATTACCCATTACGGTTTTTGCAGACTTTGTGGTCCGAGGATCGATTGATGACCTATGGCTCTTTTGTGAGCAGTATAGGATTCTGATAATAGAGGTTGGTTTAATAGCCATAACCCTGTGAATGGAGTTTGGTACTCCAGAGCTGTTCATACTCTTGTAGAACCACCTGAGTGTCTCAGGCCCAGTGGGGGTAATTGGATCTACACGGAAAAGAGTAGAATGCATAGGAAAGTTTTTCTTTCAGAGCAAAGCTTGAGTGGTCTAGGGGTAATTCCCTAAGAAGTAGAGAGTTAATCAGACCTTGAACTCTCTTACCACTTAGTATTTCATGATTTCGTTCAAAAGAAAAAAAAGGGGTGATTCCCTGAGACTTTGTTGCCAAACAAACGGAGTCTGGATTTATTCGGAACAGAAGGGTATTGCCTTATGAACTTATGACAGGATGACTGTCAAGGCTTATGTCCTTTGTGGATAAAAAGCAAACCTCTCGGTCACTAGAAGTCATATATTTCTACAATATGTGTAGTTGACCAGAATATTGATAAGTCTTTTGTAGACTGGATATCAATTTTAGTACAGTAGTGAATATATACATACATATATTAGTGTTTGTGAAGGATAACACTGCACCAGTTGGAATCAACATGGGTGTGTTATCTAAAGTCAGAATCTGACAATGCCACAATTCTCTTCAACAGAGATTTGGACAACATTCTTAAGAGTTTGACTCGGTCGAATTCTTTAGAATCAGTCACTGGTTTCCCATCCATCTTATTGGTTAAGATGATGCATCTGTGTATGCAACATTCAACGAGGAAGTTCTACCCTATGCCTCAGGAATGACTCTCTAAATCTTCGGATCAAGAGAAATGGGATAGATTCTCTTTCTAGTAAGAGATGGTCAGGTTGTTGAACGTCAACTTTGATCGAATCTTAGATTCGGAGGTTAACAAAGCAAGTTTAGTATGTCCTTTAGTATCTTGAAGAGAACGAGGAACAATATGCGGACATATTCATGTGTGAACTTGGATGTGTGTGATACACTGATTTTGACTTTAAGTCGATTGAGGATGATCGTTAAGTCGATCTCGGGCTCGATGTTTACTCGATACCACATGATTAGATGGACCGGTAACGTTTGATTCTACGGATCGTCTCGAGCCGACAACTTGACTAATCATTAAGACCCATGACATTTAGATGTAGGTACTCCCCGAGTCACTGACCTATCCTACGACGGCATACTCGGAGTGTACTTTGGAATCTGAAATGGTTATGATATGCTTAATGGGTATTAGAATACGGGATCGGTCTCCATTGCTTTAGAGCAAGTGGGAGATGTAGTTTGTTGTATTTTAAATAATAGGGTGTGCTCTAAAATAATTAATCACATGCTTTCGTGCAAGTGGGAGATTGTTAGGTGTGATGCCTGAAAGACAATTTTGTAATTGTTTTATTTAATAAATGAATTGACATTATTATTCATATTTATTATTCTCATATTCACCGATGTGACAATAGTATTTACACTACAGAAAACCCTAAAGTATATCGTTTATGTAATCACTTAACTCAGTGTATGGTATATACACGGGAGGATTGAGTTAGTGAAGATGTACTTAAAATACAATTAGCCCGTAGTGAAGTTAATCGAGAGTATCGGGTCTCTCCTTTAACGTGCTATTAATGCGCCCATAACACAATTGGTGTGATTGTCTTATCCGGACTTTCGGTTAAGAGAACCTAGTGGGGCATTTATATATGATAGATATATCATATCGGGCTGGACCGATTTGATTAGAGTTCACGATATAATTCCGTAATCGAGAAGTCTTATCGAATCAATAGATGATCATATTTATGGATATATCTTGATCCTGAGGTGATCAAAGTCAACTGCTTGAATCAGTATGAAGTTTGACTTGACGGTTAAGGATTACACTGAGTCTGTGGTCTGAATTACCCCATCTTGGCATTGTACTGGATTGAGTGAGTAGTCCGTGTTTATCACAGAATACGAATCCATTCCTTCCATTTATGGAAGTAGATGGACAGTTCCCTTATTTGTTAATCCTAGAAACTGATCGATCCATGGAGTTCATATTACACTGATTAGCTACCAGTGAGTTGTATGAATTAATCACTAGGGGGTTAATGGTAAATAAGGATAAGAGGTTCTAAAAAGGGTTAACGGTAACTTCCCGATTTAGAATGAACAGTCTATGGAGGATTAATCCATATGTAATGATTATATCAATGGACGCTTATTATCATTCTCGTGAGGAGATAAATATAATCTCATAATCGGAGGAGTGCAGTCACGGGATTATGGTGGCATATTCCTGTGATTGATTTATCGAATATGATTATTCTGTTCGTAAGATAATTATTTATTTGATTTATCGGAGCCGCTGATTATTAGTCCATGGTCCCCGACGTGCCTCCTAATATAGCATAGCTATTCTCGGACGTCGAATCCTAATAATATTAATTTAGTTCTTGTTGGACTTTATTAAAACGATATGTGAATTAATTGTTTAGTGGACTATTAAATTAGTTGGGCTAAATAATTAAATATGTGGAAAAGACATTTTCCATAATCTTGGCCCAATTATTGTGTAATGGCAAAATTAATATTGACTAGGTCAACATATAATTTTCGCCCCATGTCTATTTTTATGGAACAAGAAATTGTTTTCTTGTGTATTAATAAGACATGTGCATAAAATATTTATTGGATAAATATTTATGGAAAGAAATAAAGATAAATATTATTCTAGATTTGTTCTAGAATATTATGGGATTATCTTTTATTTAATGGGATTATTATAATTGATTTTGTATTAATTATTAAATCCTTGGAGGCTAAGTTTTACTCTCCTATATAAAGAGAGTTCTCCCAAGCCTTACACACATTGTAAATTTCGACTTCCACCTCTTAGAGAGGAGGAAGAAATTTCGGCCAAGGGTGGTTGAGGAAAAATCTTGGAGATTTTTCCGGGTAGCATATCGGAAGGATTCGAGACGAGGATTTCCTTCCACCGGGAGTTGCTTGGATCACACGTACGGAAGATCGTGGTGCTCTTCACACCTTCGTTCGTTCTTTCTATTGCGGTTCTCCAACTCGGATTTTGAGATCCAAGAGGTATGTTCTACAACCCCCTTGTAGATGTAGATCTGGTTATTTTATTACGTGTATTTTATAGATCTAGATCCTTAAATCGCTTCCGCTGCGGATGATATTACTAACAAGGCAACCTTTCTATTTCGTCTCGAGACTAGTGGTATAAGAAGTGGTAGTAATCAAATTGTGCACGAAGTGTAGCTTGCGTAAAAATAATAAACTCCATTCTCAAGATAATATCAAACCGCAGTGTACACGTTCGGGGCCCCTACTAAGTTGGTCACCACTCGAATGTGAGAATAACACACACAACATGGTGTTAAAAACCCTTGAAATTTTTTAAAAATTACCCAAAAAATCGACTCGAGCCCGGTCATAGGCTAAGCATACCACATATTAAGCACATTTAAACAACAAAAACAGAAAAACGGCTAAGTCTCTCACCCCACACTTAAACGAAACACTGCCCTCAGTGTGTGAGAGATAAAAAGAGTAAAAGACTTAGCTGTTTGACCAAAACCCGGCAGAAAGGCGCAATCGTGACTCGAAACACATGACACCCTCGCATAAATCCATCCCAAAACCTAAAGCGAGATCAACAGAAACATAGAAAGCGCATGCACGAGACTGAATACACGTACTATAAAGAAAGCAATAGGGTAAGCGGGTGCGTAAAATAACGAGTCCATGCCACAGTAACGAAATCAAAGTATAACGAGGGGGAATACGGGGGATGCAATGGAAGGTTAGAAAAGAATCAATAAGAACAGGACATCCATTCATCAGATAAAAACAATAGAAATAATATCCCCGTCATCCCAAAGTAAAAATCCAAGAAAAGGAAAGCATACACAGTCAAGCAGGCCTCAGGGGCTCGAAAATAAGTGTGTGTGCATGCAAAGTGAAGTGTATCCAAAGAATGATGAAAGAATGTCAAAAGTAACTGAAATATCATAGTATGTAAGAGACAAACTAGCAAAAATAAGATAAGAAAATGCATGAAAAACATGCTAATCTGCTCCATGTCCCTGTACATCAGTGGTGGAGTCAGGTGTGCTCGAAGATGGTGCAGCCACAGCAGCTGCACTCTCAGTCTGTGTAGGTCCAGCAGCACATGTCCTATATGCCTCTGTCTCAGCCCCATCTGTGCCAATCAGATCATCCAAAGAAATGTCATCAAACCCCTCATTTGGCTCATCAACTATCAACTCCTCTGAAACCCTCTGCAAGTCCGCCTCAATCTCTGCGGTATACTGGAATGGTGACTCATCTAAGGCCAACTGAGGAAGGCCTATCTGTCTGGCCTGAGCGAATACCCTCTGATTCTCCACAATTCCATTCAGTGTCAGCCGCAAACTATCCATCCAGTCCCGCTGTTTATGTGCAATGAGAAGCCCCTGCCGCTCACTAAGCCACGTCCCCCCCGGATGTAGGTGCAGAAGGTGGAGGTATAGGTGTGGTGGAAGGTCCAGTAGTAAGTGGAGGAGGTGGAGGTATTGTGGTGGTGGTGGAGGTGATGATAGGTAGAGGTATAGGAAGTGAGGTGGATGTAGTGGAAGTGCTGGGGCGGAGGACAGTGTGAATAAGTCGCGAGGAGAGCCTAGGAGGTCTTGGAGCGGTGCGGGCATTGAACGGCTTAGGAGCTACGGGCTGATTCTTCTTCCTCAATATCTGATCGTCAGGGTATTCCTCAACCGGAACTCTCTTGCATAGGCCATAAATGAGGTAGGAGGACATGAGCATACGACGCTTGACCTTCTGATTCTCTCTAAACTCCTCGAAAATAGTCTTCCCGACATATACCTTCAGATCATAGTGTAAGGCATACAACATTTGCAAGTCCTTTATGTGGAAATGCGTAATGTTGTCCTTCGGTAGTAGGCGATTCTTGGAGAACTTCGCTTTAACTTTCCACCCATCAGACCAAGTTGTCGTCACTAATTGATTCCGTGCACTACTCCCCTTAGCTACCCATTGTAAACTTGGATTGATGTCCTTCCTCATCTTTTCCAAAGGATCCTCGATGACGTATTCCCCAATCTCGCCTCTCCGCAAACCAACTGATATAATCCTGGCCCTCAAAAGCCGGTATCCGGTAGTAATCATTAATGGCCTTGACGGACCACGGGACATTGACTCCTCGGACCTTTACAGAACCCCGACTCTAGGTTGGCGACACTAAAATTAGCATACCATTCCCGAACTAGTGTGAGGTTGAGGTTCCCTTCCGGCTCAAGAATCAAGTTGTTCCACCCTCTCTTTCTCAAGTTGTCAATGAAGGTTGGGGGAACCACCTTAAGATCTAACCCCTTCTCGTAACAAAAGTTCTTTGTAGCGATATACTCGTTGTAATTGGTCATGGCCACTGGTGAGTTAAAACGCTACTCAAAAGGTAGAGGGTCATTAGGAGGAGAAGCTAGTGGAGGATCTTGCTCGGGGACACTCTGTGGAAGGGCATCATGTGGAGGAAGTGAAACAGGTGTTTGCACAGTTTTGGCTCGCTTCCGTGCTAAGGGCACAGTCTCAAACTCAAGGTCTGTTGCTTCCTCACTCTCACTACTAAAATTCCTTCCTTAGTGTCCGGCTCAAAGTCCTCGTCTGAAGTCTCATCTCTCAACTGTCCAACAGGCTTAAGGGCTCTAGGATTCCTACTCTCAGCACGGCCCGCATCACCAATCCGAATACCACCCTTAGGTATCCGGGGATAAACTAGGGTTTTCTGCTTCTTGGGCATTGTTTAGGGTGATTTTATACGATTTCTAATGTTATATTTTATAACAATTTCCTCCATATTCGTGTAATTTGCATAGAAATCAAGGGTTTAATCGAATTATTGAGCAAATGAGTTTTAAAAGTGGTTAAGTGCAAATTTGTGTTAATTATGTGGTTTCATTGATAAAAATCTTTGAATATGAGATGTTACATTTTGCACGATGTTATCATGAATGTAGGTACGCTTGCATGTTAAATGAGGAGCTTAAACGAAGATCGATGAAGATTAAGAAGAAAGCTCGATTCGATTCGGCCCAAACTTGGTGATCAAGTATTTCAAAATATGCCACGTAACATTATATTTTGAGGCCTAAAAGATGGATTTTGAGGAAAAGAAGAAGATGCCACGAGTTTACGAGATCAACGGATCAATATTTTCCAACGTACTTCTACCGTAACCTGTTTTTCGATGGAAATTTTACCCGACTTAGAGGCATTTTCAGGGGAAGAGTTCTTGACGAAAGTTGTAGAAACTAAAATGAGCTTTCCAACGCATTTTGAATCACGTCAATCGGAGGTCTACAACTCAAGTTATGATTTTTTACCGAACTGCTGGAATTACGGACGAACCGGAGATATTTTGGCCAAGTTTGATGCATGTTACTCCATGTGCTCCTTAATGATGATGATGATGAGTCATAACAAACTCCACATGCTATTTTAATGACTCCTCACCTTCACATGCAAAGTCATTATCACCTCCCACATGCTTATAACAAACTTGAGAATATTCCTTAGCATATTCTCCCAAAAATATCTCCTCAACTACAACCTCTCCCTTATACACCTCCCTCAACTCTCCCTATAAGAACTCCCTCAATTTCCATCCATAAAGGCGCCTCCTTGGTCACTTTTGGCCAAGCTTTTACTTTTCCGTCTTTTATGTAAATACTCTGTAGGCGTTATGCCGAGAATAAATTAGAATAGTAATCTTGTTGTAATGCTTGAGCTACGACCCGATTCTCAAATCATAATCGAGGATGATTGGCTAAGGTCTCTAAGCTAGAACCATCGTTGTGAAGCCACCATCACCGGAATAAATAAGGATTTCGCTTTAATTCATTTTAAGTAAGTTATCTTGTTCTTCCTTCATGTTTTACTTTGTTTAAGTGCAATGTGTATGAACAATATGTGTGTTGCATGCTAATCGAATTTAGATACGATAGTTGATAAATTCGTAGATTACCGTGAAGGAGAATGATAATAGTCTTCCAACATACGTAAGTTGAGGGTGAATGTTGTTAGATTAGGATTTATATCCATATCTTTGATCCGTAAATGCTTTAGTTGTACCGAGAGTGGTGAACTAATTAAAAGGCGATGAACCGAAAAGGGAAAATGCCTCTTTAGCAGATAATAATCCAAGAACTTACGAATGAATATGTGTCTTTCTTGTTATTTTCGGTGGGGTGGTGGATCATCGGTGCGTTCTAGTTGTTTTAAATTATAAATTTTTATTATCGTAGTTTTCTTTCTTTTCACGTTTGCTACCTTAGTTTGTTAATTGAAAATCCGAGATCATAATCATCAACTTTATAAAAGAAATCGAAGGCAAAAACTCTTTTTCGTACAAGTCCTGCGGATACGATCCGGTTTCACCACTATAGTCGCGAGCCTTCGCACTTGGGTGACATCGGTTTTATTTTATTACTTGTTATCTTTTGCTTTGCATAAAACCGCGAACAAGTTTTTGGCGCCGTTGCCGGGACTTGCACACGGAAAATTTTCGTTTTAGTTTTTTTGTCAACTAAGTTATCTGTTTTAAATCTTAAACAATAAAAATAAAAATAAAAATAAAAATAATAAAAAAATCTTTCGGTAATTACCGAGAGAGAAAAAAATATTTTCTTTTAGCTCGCTTTACATTACGTATTAGTTTTATAGTATTTTGTTTCTTTTACTTTGCTTAGACTGTTTGAGCCTGTTTTTAGTATAGTTTTTTTAATTCTAAAAAAAAAAAAAAAAAAAAAAATTTAAAAAATTCTCGATAAATACCGAGTGGATTCGGTAATTACCGAGAAAGAGAGAAAAGAAACACGGAACACGTTTCAATCATTGAGGTTGGGTGATGGATTCTCGGTGAATCCCACTCTGCGGAAGCATAAGGATAAAATCCCGAAACCTCGTGATTTAGGTGTTGGTGCCCAAACGTAGTTTATGCAAACTCGAACTCACGGGGACCACTTTTGTATAATCCGGAGATAGAGCGAACCATCGCCGACCAAACAGACGCTTTGGCCCGGCTCACCGACCAACGGACGAGGAACCACGGAAGGAAACAATCCTGAAGGATACGTTGAGGGAGAAGCTCAAGGAGGAGCCCAGGTTGAAGAAATGGCAGAGCAACGGACATTGGCAGACTTTGCCATGCCATCTACTGTGAAAGTTAATCCTGCGGTCGTGATTCCTGAAATCACGGCTGATAATTTCGAACTCAAAACTTCTTTAATCAATTTGGTAAGAGGTTCCACATTTCATGGATTTTCCACTGAGGACCCGCACGATCACATTCACTCATTTCTAGAATCGTGCGGGACTATTTTAATCAAAGGGGTCACTGAGGACGCCCTAAAGATGAAACTTTTTCCCTTCTCACTGAAGGGAGAAGCGAAAGAATGGTATAAATCCTTACCAGTCGAATCCATTACTTCGTGGGGAGGAGTTGGAGAAAGAATTTCAGCCGCGATTTTCCCACCAAGAAAAGACGGCTCATCTTCCGAATCAGATATTCACTTTTGTGCAATCTGAGAAGGAATCTTTTACGATGCGTGGAGACGATTTAAGACTCTCTTGAGAAAGTGCCCCACCATGGGTTGGATAAACAAAGATTGGTCAACACTTTCTGATGGTTTGACCGAATTGACTAAGGGAATGGTGAATAGTTCTCTGGAGGTGCATTTACGAGAAAGACACCTGATGAGGATGGATGTTGTTTGAAGATATTGCAAAGTATAATTATGCCCCTACTTACGCATGCGAGTCGTCAATCGAAAAGCTCATTGCAGGAAAGTATGAGGTAGATGAGACCACGTCTCTAAAAGCTCGATTGGCGCACTTTCTGAAGCAAGTGACGGACGGCAATGAATGTTCAAAGTCTTGTGTGTGACAATTGCCATGGCCAAGGCCATCGTAGTAATCAATGCCGACTTGACCCGATCTCACGGTCAAAGCTCGTTCAAAACAATGTCGTTTGCCAAAATTGCGATACCGTTGAGCACGCATTCCATCGATGTCATCTATTGTTGCATTCGGAAGAAGTGAATACATTCACTTCTCAAAATTATCGACCTTCGGGTCGAATCAAAACACTCAAGGATTCAATTATAACCGGAACCACCCTGGTTTCCGATGGAGTGACCTTCCGGGGCAAAGAAACCCCATCATTTTCAGGCCCCAGGCCTAATCAAAGCAATTTTCAATCCAACTATCGACCAAATGGAACACCAATCCACCGCAAAATCAAAATCAATCATTTCGAGATCTTAGAACAAAAGTTGAGCGAGCAAATCACGGCCAACACTCAATTGGCAAATGCTTTAAGTACTCGACCAAGACTGGTGAGAAATTTGGAGGTGCAATTGGGACAAATTTCGGGGCAGCAAGCAAGTCGACCTCAAGGTCAGCTGCCGAGTTTTACTGAGAAGAACCCCCGAGGGGTTAATCTGGTCCAAAATGACCAGAATTCTTGCACCGATCTCGCTGCACCATGGAACTATGGTCAAGATGAGCTGAATGCTATAAAACTGAGGAGTGGGAAAGCGGTTGGCAGTCAGGCCAACCAGGGAAACAGTAGCCCCTCCCGTGTGAGCGAGGACGCAGGAGGGAAGATCTTTGTTCTCCTCGTAAGGATGTTGAGACTACTATTGATCCAAGTGAAGAGAAAATTCAAAGAAAAGGTGAAAGTTGAGAATTCTGATGATGAAGAGAATACTGCTGAGAAGAAGTCAGATTCTAAGTTAAGTTCTGGGAAGCATGTGAGGTGGAAGGATAGGGAAGACAAAGCAATCAATGATAAGACGGCAAAGAAGCACTTTACTGAGGAAGACTTTGCTGATCTCCCTTACCCACCTAGCAAAAACAAGCTGTCATTAACAGTCGATAAAGAATATAAGAAGGTTATCGACTTGCTCAAGAATACTGAGGCAAACATTCCATTAGTTGATCTTTTGATAGGAATGCCAAAGTATACAAAGTTTATAAAGGACGCAGCATGAGTTCGAAAAAAGAAGCTCCAAGAGCTCGAGCACATAGTATTGAATGGAGAATGCTCAAAGAATCAGCCAGACTAAACTTCCCGTGAAGTGTCCCGACCTCGTAGATTTACGATTTCATGTACTATTAGGAGCAGGGGACTTCCACAATGTTTTGTGTGATTCGGGAGCATCAATCAATCGATGTCTACGCCAATCTTCCAATCTCTTGGATTGGATCAATCTATTACGCTTAAACCTATTTCTCTTCAACTTGCATTAGAAGTGTGAAATATGCAAGGGAATTGTAGAAGATGTATTGGTCAAGGTTAAGAACTTCATATACCCAACCGATTGGGTAATCATGGATATGACCAACGATAAGAAAACCCCTTGATCCTTGGAAGACCTTTTCTTGCAACCGCCCGTGCCTTACTAGATTCCCACAAAGTGGCGAAAGTGACCTTACATTTGGAGGATGAGAGTATAAAGTTCAATGTGGGTAATGCGTTGAAAGCACCCGTCCATGACACTTGTTTAGCTATTGAGGACGATTTCACTGATGAGTATGATAAACAAGTGTTCATGGGTAGTTGGGATGAGGAAGAATTCAATAAACTATCTCAAGAACTTGGACTAATGAGGAGTGGATAAAATTTTTAGAAGAGATTGACAAGGAAAGTTACGATTACCACGAGGTGGTAGGAAAGAAGATGAGGGAGAGGCATGGTGATATGCCCAGATTTGCAAAAGGAGATGAGGCCCCTGTCTGCTTGGGAGGCCATGATGCTTCATAGCCCTTATAATAAGCTTGGAGATCTAGAGCTTAAGGAGATAAATTGAGACCAAGTGTGGAGAAGCCACCGTCCGATTTAGTGTTGAAACCCTTGCCTCAACACTTGAAATACATTTTTCTCGAGGGACGGTGATAAGCTCCTTTTGATCATTTCATCTAAGTTAGAACCGAAGGAGGAAGAAAAGCTTATCAAAGTGCTTGCAAGATAATATCCTCGCCTTTGGTTGGCAAGTGGGAGATATTAAGGGGATAAGCCACGATATCTGTATGCATAAGATCGGACTGCTGAGGATCGAAGAAGGTGCGACACCTCGAGAGAAGGCTAAACCCTCACATGCAGGAAATCGTTAAGAAGGAAATCATCAAATTGCTTGACATGGGTATCATCTACCCAATAGCCGATAGTGAATGGGTGAGCCCCACTCGGGTGGTGCCAAAGAAAGGAGGGATTACTATTGAAAAGAATGAAAAGGGGGAAGAGATTGCCTTACGACAAGTCACTTTGGTTATAGAGTTTGCATCGACTACGAAAGACTAAATGAGGTAACTCTAAAAGACCACTTTCCTTTGCCATTCATTGACCAAATTCTCCTTGAGAGGCTTAGTGGCAAGCAATTTTATTGTTTTTGGATGGCTATTCTGGATACTTTCGGATAGCTATCGACCCCAATCGATCAAGAAAAGACTACCTTCACTGTCCCTCCGGTACCTTCGCTTACCGAAGGATGCCATTTGGTCTCAGAACGCACTGCACCTACATTTCAAAGATGTATGCTGGCTATCTTCAATGGTTTAGTGGAGAAGGTGATGGAAATTTTTATGGATGACTTCTCTGTATTCGGGACAGTTTAGACCACTTTGCTTACACAATCTTGATAAAGTTACGTCCCGGTGCATAGAGAAGGACTTAGTCTTAAATTGGGAGAAGTGCCACCTAATGGTGAAAGAAGGAATTGTTCTTGGACACAAGGTGTCCAAGGAAGGTATAGAGGTTGACAAAGCGAAGGTAAAAGCTATTGAAAAATGACATACCCTAAAAATGTAAGAGAAGTAAGAGGATTCTTGGGTCATGTTGGATTCTATAGGCGGTTCATTAAAGACTTTTCTAAGATAGCCAAGCCTTTGTCAACTCTCTTAAGAGAGGATGTGAAATTTGTTTTCACCCCGAGTGTGAAAGAGCTTTTAAAGAATTAAAAGACAAGTTGATTACCTCGCCAATTCTTATAGCACCATTGAAAGCTCCTTCGAGCTTATGTGTGATGCTTCTAATTATGCGATCGGAGCGGTGCTAGGTCGAGAGAGTGGACGGCGTGTTCCAACCTATCTACTACGCTAGTCACACTTTAAACCCAAAGACAAGTAAATTATGCAACAACCGAGAAGGAGTTGTTGGCGTGAGTTTTTGCCATGGATAAATTTAGAAGCTATTTGCTTGGGTCGGAAGTTTCTGATGCAGATGCACCATTCGCATTGAAGTATCTCATTTGAGCAAGGCCGATGCCAAGCCTCGTTTGATGAGATGGATCTTGATTTTACAAGAGTTTGATGTTCATATCCGGGACAAGAAGGGTAGCAAGAATGTGGTAGGCGATCACATGTCTCGGTGACCGATGATCATCAAATAGAGTCGGATGAGATTGGAATTGATTTTCCAACTGAGCAACTCATGACTATTGATGTGTGCGAGGTTATTCCTGCCCGTACTGGAAAAGGTTCTCCTTGGTTTGCACCTTTTGCAAACTTCTTGAGCGCGAATATCTGGACCCCGACCGACATATCGCCAAAAGAAGAAATTCTTTTGGATTTGAACTATTATGTGTGGGACGACCTATTCTCTTCAAGCGTTGTAAGGATGGATTACTCCGTAGGTGTGTCCCTCGAGTTCGAAAGCAGAGGGACATTATAGAGCAATGCCATGACGGACTGTGGGAGGTCATTATGGAGCCGGGAAGATCGCTGCGAAGATTTTTCATCCGGTTTCTACCGGCCGACAATTTTTAAGGATACAGAGAGTTTTGTAAAAGGTTGTGACCGGTGCCAGCGCACCGGTAAACTTTCTCGGCGAATGGACATGCCCCTACACCCCATTCAACAATGTGAAGTTTTCGACGTATGGGGTATTGACTTCATGGGACCGTTTCCATCCTCGTATGGGAACAAGTACATTCTGGTCTGCGTTGACTACGTGTCAAAGTGGGTAGAGGCAATAGCAACACCACGGAACGACCACAAGGTGGTCAAGAGCTTCCTGAGGAAAAACATTTTTACACGGTTTGGTTGTCCACGAGCTCTCATCAGTGACGAGGGAACTCACTACGCAATACTCCATTAGAAAAGATTTTAGAACGATATGGGTGAAACACAAAATCGCTACCCCTATCACCCTCGACGAGTGGACAAGTTGAAGTAAGTAACCGAAGCCTGAAAAGCATTCTTGAGAAGACGGTGAATTCTCATAGGACGGACTGGAGCCAGAAACTGGATGATGTACTCTGGGCCTACAGGACAGCTTTCAAAACTCCTATTGGCACGTCTCCGTTTCAGATGGTTTATGGTAAGGCCTGCCACCTGCCAATCGAGCTTGAGCACAGAGCATTCTGGGCTATTAAATTCTTAAACTTTGACACCGATTATGCAGAAAAGCGATTGTTGCGATTGCGGGAGCTTGATGAGTTCGGACTCCAGTGCCTACGAGCTCAAGAATCGATGAAGGAAAGGACTAAACTTCTTCACGACAAGAAAATCAAGCATAGAGAATTCAAAGAGGGCGAATGGGTTTTACTATATAATACCAGGTTACATCTGTTTCCTGGTAAGCTACGCACCCGTTGGTCTGGCCCCTTTGAAATTTCTCAGAGTTTTCCTAGTGGAGCCGTCGAATTGAAAAATAAGCGAGGAGAGTTGTTCGAGTGAATGGTCATCGGTTGAAACACTATATTGGTCAACAAAAGGAACGACCAGTGGTTTTCCATCTAAACGACGTCCCTAGTCAAGACAGCTCCGATCTTTTGGAACCCGATGATTTACGTCTCTGTGAATTCTTTGATGATATTGTGATTACTGATGATACACCTCAGCTTGTGGAACTGAAACCTAAAAAGAAGAAGAGAAGAATCATAGGAACTAAGTGGATACAGTAAGTTTATCGATATGGCCAATACGTTGGCGAGACTTTGTTTTTGTAGGATCCATACTATTGACCCGAGGAAATCAAGAATGATTCGGAAAGAGGCCTCACCGCTTTGACCGGGTTGAAAATTTTTGGGTTGTCGAGCAAACGACATTAACCAAAAGCGCTACCGGGAAGGCAACCGGTTTAAAAAAAAAAAAAAAAAAAAAAAAAAAAAAAAAAAAAAAAAAAACTCTACATTTTGCATTATACTTTACTCATACTTTGGATAATAGTTTTCCAATACTTCGAATTGATTTTCATTTTGTTTCACCAAGTCTCAGGATGAATGTTTGAATGTCATTTAAAGGGAACGATTAGGAGGTTATCCGAAAATCCCGAGGGAGTACAAAGAAAAAAATTCAAATGCATCATTTCTTAGATTTAGGTTGTTAGAACAATTTGAAATAACCCTTGAGGATCTGGGTATAAAAGACTCATAGTTAATACTTTGTCACATATTTCATATCATGACCTAGTCTGCTTTTAAATTTTCAAATAATGTGTGACATGTATTAATTCAACTACTATGCAACTAAGGGAATAGGAAATTCAAAGTCGACCGAGTTGAAATTTTATTGTCTAGTCGAGCTCCGACTATAATTAAGCCCTACTAGGGCGGTAACCTAGATATCTTTTCTTTTTTATGTCAGTAGTTTATTTCTGCCTTTATTCCATGATATTGCTTTGTCTATCATCTTTTGTGCCCCTATCCCCGAGGTACGTCTTGTTTTCCCATGGTGTGCGTGATTTTTGCGATAGCGATTGTGAGCTTTTAGATAAATCAGCCACGGTGGATGGTCCACATCTCACCGATTTCATCGAGCATTTTCGAGTCGATTCTAGGCCACTTCCGAATTGCCACTTTCAACCACAATCACTAAGTGTTCTTTTTCTTTTTATTATGCACAACCCGAGGACATGTTGTGATTTAAGTGTGGGGAGGGAATAGTCGGTTATATGTATCTACCATTTGCTTAAATTATTTTGATTCTATGCTAAATGGGCTAAATTTTCAAATTTTTGTTTAGTCCCGAGTAAACAATGCATATCTTTGTTCGTTATTTTTATAATCATTAATGCTATATTCCGTATGTTCGATAAGTTAGTTGTTTCACCCAATATATTTTTCACGAGCCATAGTGAATGATGAGCTAAATTATAAAGCTATATCCCTTTTTGATTAGTGATTTTTGATTATCTTATAAAGTCATGTGCTTAGTGCTAACGTCTGGCGTATCGTGAGAATTATGATAGTTTGTGTTTATAGCCGAGTATGATATATTGTGAATATCCGAACGCTTGAATGTGATAAGTGAAACATAACTAATGTTCTTGCACAATAATTAACAAATAAATCATTGCTTGAGGTGTTATGCTCAAGAGGTTTGAATTGCTTTTAGCATGTTAACCACCGCTCGCGTAAATCTCGAAAAAAGTAATCAATTGTGTGTGTCGAAAGTCGGGTCGATGATTTGAGTGCGGTAGGGCATTATCTCGAAATGTCCTATACCACTATGATGACCAAAGCTCACGACATCATGTAAAAGTCGCTTTATGATTTGAGTAGATAGGGGATTATCTCAAAATTTCCTATTCTAGTATGACGGGCAAAAGCTCATTCGATGTGTGTTCTAAAGAAAAAAAAAGAAAAAAAAATCGAAAAATTTATTATTATGAATAAGTTAAGGACTTAGTTATCGTATACCTTATCCCCAGTATAATGTGACGAGATATGTTGTAGGGATTATCCTCTGAGTATATCGAAATGGCCCTAGATATATTCTATCATTCTTTTAGTGATATGTCACGTTTTGTAGGGTACATCTTATAAGTATCATTATTACTAGTTTGAAGGGGTATTAGCTAGTTTGCTTTGAATTTTCAAGTTTGGACTTAGTGGAAGTTTTCTATGGCTATGCACACACATCGGGTGAACCTCGATTTATTGAGTATATGTTGTATTTGTTGAGGTGTCTATCTTTTTCGAGCCTTGATTCTTGTTTTGTTTTGCTCGACGAGCAAAAGCTAAGTGTGGGGGAGTTGTTTAGGGTGATTTTATACGATTTCTAATGTTATATTTTATAACAATTTCCTCCATATTCGTGTAATTTGCATAGAAATCAAGGGTTTAATCGAATTATTGAGCAAATGAGTTTTAAAAGTGGTTAAGTGCAAATTTGTGTTAATTATGTGGTTTCATTGATAAAATCTTTGAATATGAGATGTTACATTTTGCACGATGTTATCATGAATGTAGGTACGCTTGCATGTTAAATGAGGAGCTTAAACGAAGATCGGGATGAAGATTAAGAAGAAAGCTCGATTCGATTCGGCCCAAACTTGGTGATCAAGTATTTCAAAATATGCCACGTAACATTATATTTTGAGGCCTAAAAGATGGATTTTGAGGAAAAGAAGAAGATGCCACGAGTTTACGAGATCAACGGATCAATATTTTCCAACGATTTCTACCGTAACCTGTTTTTCGATGGCAATTTTACCCGACTTAGAGGCATTTTCAGGGAAGAGTTCTTGACGAAAGTTGTAGAAACTAAAATGAGCTTTCCAACGATTTTGAATCACGTCAATCGGAGGTCTACAACTCAAGTTATGATTTTTTACCGAATCACTGGAATTACGGACGAACCGGAGATATTTTGGCCAAGTTTGATGCATGTTACTCCATGTGCTCCTTAATGATGATGATGATGAGTCATAACAAACTCCACATGCTATTTTAATGACTCCTCACCTTCACATGCAAAGTCATTATCACCTCCTACATGCTTATAACAAACTTGAGAATATTCCTTAGCATATTCTCCCAAAATATCTCCTCAACTACAACCTCTCCTTATACACCTCCCTCAACTCTCCCTATAAGAACTCCCTCAATTTCCATCCATAAAGGCGCCTCCTTGGTCACTTTTGGCCAAGCTTTTACTTTTCCCGCCTTTTATGTAAATACTCAGAGGCGTTATGCCGAGAATAAATTAGAATAGTAATCTTGCTTGTAATGCTTGAGCTACGGCCCCGATTACAAATCATAATCGAGGATGATTGGCTAAGGTCTCTAAGCTAGAACCATCGTTGTGAAGCCACCATCACCGGAATAAATAAGGATTTCGCTTTAATTCATTTTCGTAAGTTATCTTGTTCTTCCTTCATGTTTTACTTTGTTTAAGTGCAATGTGTATGAACAATATGTGTGTTGCATGCTAATCGAATTTAGATACGATAGTTGATAAATTCGTAGATTACCGTGAAGGAGAATGATAATAGTCTTCCAACATACGTAAGTTGAGGGTGAATGTTGTTAGATTAGGATTTATATCCATATCTTTGATCCGTAAATGCTTTAGTTGTACCGAGAGTGGTGAACTAATTAAAAGGCGATGAACCGAAAAGGAAAATGCCTCTTTAGCAGATAATAATCCAAGAACTTACGAATGAATATGTGTCTTTCTTGTTATTTTCGTGGGGTGGTGGATCATCGGTGCGTTCTAGTTGTTTTAAATTATAAATTTTTATTATCGTAGTTTTCTTTCTTTTCACGCTTTGCTACCTTAGTTTGTTAATTGAAAATCCGAGATCATAATCATCAACTTTATAAAAGAAATCGAAGGCAAAAACTCTTTTTCGTATAAGTCCTGCGGATACGATCCGGTTTCACCACTATAGTCGCGAGCCTTCGCGACTTGGGGTGACATCGGTTTTATTTTATTACTTGTTATCTTTTGCTTTGCATAAAACCGCGAACAGGCATGTGTTTAGTTACCGGTTGCTTTCCTTTCCCTTTACCCTCGGTTTCTTTACGCTTAGTGTCTCTCATAATCTCTATACTCACCAAAAACACCACCAATCAACCAAATCAAACAATCAAAACCAACCCGGTTAACGTCCAACCGGGATTTCAAGACAAACCAAACCAATCCACGAATCACCCCACGAAAGCCACACCATTCATCATCAACAATAAGACAAGCAAAACAAAACAAAAAAAACAGGATACAAAATCAATAACAGTCGATAAACGGGAAAGGGGCGTTTAAACCAAAAAGGCTAAAAACTAACCCTAACCGAAACTTAGACGTAAAACTAAAATGTACATGTATTAAGCTTAAACGAGATGAGAAGAATGATTTGGAGCGAAGAACGAGTCCCGAAACGTCAATGGAGGCCAAATTCAACCTATGCAAAAAGTTGCCAAAAGTGAAGATCGAATCGAGAAAATGGGTGATTTGTTGTTGGAATGGATTGATAGAATCAAGAGAAGGGATTGAGAGGTGTTGTTTGGTGTTTGAATCGCTGAAAACGGAGTTATATTGAGTGATTTACAAGAAAAGGGATGTGGAGGCTGCCGGACGTTCATAGGGTTTGAAAGTGAATTCTGAACGCCGGTTTGATAATAGCAGGGGTATAAGAAGGAGATGAACCCAAGAGCACGTTTAGAAAGGTCAAACGCGCGTTTCGCATGTCCAAATAGCACACATTTCCCCGGCAACTTGCAAGATATCACAAATAGCACACATTTCCCCGGCAACGGCACCATTTTGATTGAGCTTAAATTCACTCTTCAAAAACAATTTATAAAGACTCGAAACCGTGGGTAAACTAACTCTCTAACCGGTAGTGTACCGGGTCGATTGCTAGAATAGCTACAGGAGTACGAGGTCGAACCCAAGGGAAAAGTGTTCGTGAGTACCAAAGTGAACGTGTTACTTAGTCTAGGTGATCGATCTTTTTAAAGTGTTTGTTTACTACAATGACACTAAAGTGATTTTTACTAACGAGTCTAAAGATAGAAAAGAAAGATAGACGATTAAACTACTAAGTTTTAAAGATTGATTAAGGGACATAGCCGAACCATGATCAAAATAGCTAGTTTCAACCCCAAGGATAGCAAAACCGGGAGTGTGCATTATAACAAACGAACTCTCGCATTCAATTTCACGGGTGCAAGCTCATAATCCCGGTGCTAAGGTCTGAACAACTCTCTCCTAACACCTTATGCCATGTTAACTACCCTTCCCTAAAGAAGACTCACTAACAAGACATGCTATGCACTAGAGGCGCTTAAACGTTAAAACGAGTGACCTCACTTTGGGCTCGGACTTAACAACTAAGCCGAGTCTACGTCGTGATCTTAGAACCCTTTTTCCCACATCCCTCTATCTGAACAACTCTCTAGGGTGATGTGTGTGATTTTGACCTAGGTGATCAATCTAGCCCAAATCCATTATAACAAGTTCTAAGACATGAAACAAGCAAGATTAAACAATAAAAAGCACTATCCACTCCCAATTTCATCACCCAAAGGGTGATTTCACTAAATTTCACATGATTCGACTATGAAAAGGGATTAGCTACTCATTATACTAATCAAAACATACACAAAACAGTAAATGAAAGCCATAATAAGTAAAAGAAAGAAGAAATTTACCATTAATTTGCAGAAAATCGAGATTAGATCCAAAAAGTACAAAATAAATAACTAATTAAAAGATTGTCTCTTAGTGTTTGGATTAGAAATCTGAGCTAAGAAATGGAAAGATTAAGCTAAAATAGTGTTGATTTAAGCTAAGAGAAAGTATTCTAAGCTATTACAAAAATCGAGCAAAGAAATGGGTAGAGTTTTGCTAAGAGAATAATTGATATCCAAGAAATAGTCTAAGGGGGGTATTTATAGGTGAGGGAAAATCTGTAGGAATTTGGCTTCAAACGCACGTTTGGAGGGCTGAGACTAGCTTTTAACATCTTCAAACGCACGCTTTGGCTTAGTGCAAACGCGCGCGCTTTGTTTCATTTCAGGCGGGGGACTTGACTGATCTTCATCCGAACGCACGCGTTTGAAGGTTCAAATGCGCGTTTGGAGAACTTGGAACGCACGTTTGGGTAGTTTCAAATGCGCGTTTGGAGGGCTTGAACTCTGAATCAACTGATGACTTCTTAAACGCGCGTTTGGGGGGTTCAAACGTGCGTTTGAACCCCTGTTGCCCCAAATCTTCAACTTTTCTTCCTTTGATCTCTTCTCTTGCCTCGGTTATGCTTTTTACCATAAATCATCGCATTTCGGGTCCTCGAGACACTGATACCCTATAACATCATAAATGACCAACAACATCCAAACAATTCCGGAGGGTAAAAGTGCTCGGAAATGGGGTTAATATCAACAAAAAGGGGTAGTTATCTATCATAGTGACGGATTCAGTCCCCGTGCCATAAGCTCACGATAATACCCCGAAAACGGTCTAATTCCCCCAAAAATGTGCTGAAAGTGTGGTAAATGGGGATAAACAATGCACCGGAGTCACGTAAAGTTGACTCCCATCATATCCATTCGTAGGTTCAGGTCGAACCCCGTTTCGTTGCGATAACATTAATTTGTACGTCAACTCGTATGCAAACTATAATCAAAATATTTATTTATGAAAAAATATCTAACACTTTGTAGGCATGTTTTGAGGCTATCAATAAATTGAATTTTGTATTTACGGATGTTAAAAATGCGATAAGTATGTTTTTCAAAAAAATAACAACTTCAACTAAAAGGCCCAATTCGAGGACTTGTCCTTAAGCCCAATAAATGCCAGGGGCGGCCCTGCGAATACTACATGACACCAAGCCATTTATTAAATGAAATATAGAAATGTAAATAGATGTCTAAGCATCCAAGTGGAGTCCGACTCCACTTTACTCTTGCTCCTCTATAAACTCCACATAACCGTCGTCCACATGAAAAACTTCTTACATGGTGATGACAGATAAATTGTCACTCATTTTCATTACATTTTATCCTCATTCCGATGTAATTATGAGCACTAATGTATTACTTTGAACCGTTTTTGCCTATTTTCATCCAATGCAATAGAATTGTTAATATTAATGAGTATTTGTTATTTTGTACTCTTTTGGCTAGAATTACCGGTGTACCATAACTGGAGTTTTATTGTCAGGTTTATGTGTGTTTTGAGCTTGTTTTTTGTCTTTGCAGTGCACAAAGCCCGTTACCCGATGTCCTAGTGGAGTTTGCTGTAAGGATATGGATTTCATTGCATTGATACACAAGTTGGGAATATGAAGAGCTGCATTTTTCTTGATGGAACCCGCCTGGTCGTCCTGGCGCCCGCAACCTCCTCAACCGAATTTACATCATAGAAAAGAGTGGGAAATTGCATAACGTGGCGCATGCCTCTTCTGATGGGCGGACGTCAACTGTCATGCCTGCTCAACATTTAATGCACCTGCAAGAGCCTATAAAAAGGACTTTAAATCGTCCTATGGTCTCAATTTCTCATAAGCTTCGTGTTTTCCAGAATTATGAGTTTCGAGCGGTTCACCTAGGCGATGTAAGACGCCTCCTCAGCGAGCTAGTGTTTTCTCGAATCTTAGTTGTTTCATCGTCGTTTTAATTTGTTTGTGTTTCATTTTGCATAAAGTGGGGAAGTTCACCTTAGCGTGAGCACCTCCCACTTGAACGAGACACCTAAGATCCGACAGAACAAACTGATCGAGTTGTTGGTGTCTTGCACATCACAGTGCTGAGTTTGATTCAGTTCTAAAAGCAGATTCTAACCCAAAAGCATCTTTTGAAGGTAAAAGTCGAGTTTTTGTCGTAAAGTTCTTAGTTTTCATCTTGGTTTATCGTAGTTCTCATGTTAGAACATGTTTCTAGTACATAGATTTTCTTGGAAGTGAAGGTTAGTTGTTTTTTGTTCGTAGTTTTGGTTCATTGTTAAGGTTTGAAGGTCATCAAAAAGGACTCGTATGTTAAATTTGTTGTTTTTATTCGAATTCCAGAAAATATGCATGAAACTGGTAGTTTAGGTTTATGCATATGCAATAAACATGGAATTTTTTCTAGCCCGCCTCAGTGGCCTTGCTCTCTGCCTCAGCTAGCCAAGTGGAATCTCGGAACATCTTCTAGTTCTATTTTTGTAATTATAATGTGTTGCTCGACATATTTTCAAGTGTAATATGTTTTCTAGAAATTTTCGTAACTCGTTTTTATGTATTTTAGTAAGAGTGGTAGAGTAGGTAGGTAATATGGTGTTGCTATGGTCTTTAAGATCACCTAGGGTAGATATGGACTTGAACATGAACTTATGTACTTTTTGTGCTCCAATATGCCTTATTTGGCCCCAGATAGTCTTGGTGAGCTGCAGTTATTTACCCGTAATGTATTACGCAAGTACTACAATAGACCTACGGATCATATTAGATGTATATATGACTAGTTCTAGTTACCCATGTTGCAGCTCAATTTATTACATGAATCACGATCTCACATGTGATGTGGAATGTTAGCTAGTCATATTACCCAGGTTGCACCATGGCCTTTATGGCGGGTTTTCATTATTGGCGGTGTACCCCAAATATCTTGTATTATGTGTTCAAACATGAAAACGAAACATGAATATTCTATGTAATTAAGCAAGAACATGAACATGTAGTAAAAGAAACTGAATAAATACGTGCAAGATGAACTAATGTAGGTAATATGACATGTTTCTATGGATTTCACAGGCTATGCTTTTAAAGTTGTTTCCTTATGTTTCAAGCCTATGCTTTAAATTATTTTGTAAATTGGTTGCAATGCATTTATGTCATGTTTTTCGGCATTTGACAAACATAGATCTCATTTCTTATTTGATATTATACTCTTTACTAAGCTTATGCATGAGCTTACTTCTGTAATCGGTATATATAAGAAGATATATATGCAGGTTCATGGAGAGTATGACATGAGCTTGAAAATCAAAGCTTAGGAATGAGGTGATGGAGTTCTTCATGTTTTAGTAGTTGTTTCCTCTGTATAGGGCATGTGTGCCAAGTAGTAGTAGTAGTTTCCTTTTCAATTATCTTGGTTGTATGAGATTCTAGTGGTTGTTTCGGTTATTTATGAATTTAGTTTGACACCAGTGATCTTGTCGATAATATTTTGTGAAACACCCGGCTCTGTTTGGTTTCAGGCTGGGTTGGATCCATTTGGATCCAAGTGAATATTTTATTCACCTACTATCTTATTTACTATTATTTTATTGATTTTATTAATTTATTATAATTTCTTTCACCAATCATTTCACCATCAACATATAAAATAATATTAATCAATTAATTTTATTCACCACCTACACTATTCAACCATTACTTTATCAATATAATATTTCATTAAAATTTCTCTCACCAATCATTTCTTTTCTTTTCTTTTTTTGATCGAACCAATCATTTCTTTATCTACACAAATTCCAATATAACATTTCAACTTTATAATCATTACTTTACATTATTTTATTTTATTTTCTCTCTCATGACTCAATCCAACCACAATCCAACCTGAAACCAAACAGGGCCGAGTTTGAGCCCCCCCGGGTCTTTGGTTTTTTTTTTTTTTTTGCGCCTTTCGTTATTACTCTGATATGATATTTGCAGGCTTATGTGCGTTTAGGTTTTCTCTAAATAGCATGTGATGAACGTTTCATTTTCAAATAAAGACTCAGTATCCGGAAACGGACGTTACAAGATGATTTAAGTAGCTCAATCCTAAATTTTTTACGGTATCACAAACTTACTATGTTTTATCATAGTTTGCTACATTATTGAATAAATTTTTTCAAATATAGCACTCTATTTTCTAAGTAGAACTCCCATTATTTAAGGAAATTATTAGCCAATAATAATATTCTTGATATCATTTCTTCTATTAGAAAATAGTACTTAACCCACTCAAAAAAAACAATACTACTTAACCAATTAAGATGATTGCCTTCAATCTTGATTTAATGTGGATCATACAATAGGAAAATATTTTAATGGTGGAGAAAATCTAACAAGGACCATTCTCAAAAGTTTCTCCTCATTTATCTCTTCGCCCTACGTTTTCCCATCTCTCACAAGTCACAAACAAACAACAACAATTACACAAAATGTCTGTGCATGACATTAATTACTCACTAATAACTTCTCCTAATTATAATGTGCAGAATTCCATTTTTTTTTTTTTTTTTTTTTTTTTTTGAGACGAATAATGTGCAGAATTCTAAAGAATTAATATCCATTATCCATAGCTTGTGATCGATGTTTGCAAATATAATCAGTACCCCCGGGAAGACCATCTTCATAGGTACACTGATGTTGGTTGTGGTTATTACATTTACAGCGGCCACCTTGGTGAATGAAACTACATTCACCTGTCCGGAAACATGCATGCCTGTATGCATGGATCTCAGATACGCCACCGAACCGGCTTGTGTTACGGCATGCGAGCAGTACTGTCAACAGATTACTGGCAACCATTTAGGGATGTTCTGATCATAATCAGACCCGTCCCTGATTAGGGCAGGCCAACAAGGCCACGGCCTAGGGCCCTGGCCAAATTCGCAATTTCAGGGTTTCGTTTTAATGTTATTGTGGTGTAATTTTGGTTCATTTTTATTTTATACTTAAACTAAACGATCGGAAAGCCTCAAATTCATATCCGAATTTAGTTTAAAAATTCTAATCAATTTTTGTTACATTTTTTATATGCTCATCAACTCATATACCCTGATAATAATTGTTATTGATATTTTTTTCTCATGACTAAGGGTATTAAGAATTGTTTTTGGCCTAGGGCCTTCAATCACACAGGGACGTCCCCGAGGGCAGGCCAACAAGGTCATGGCCTAAGGCCTCCCTCAAAACGTGTAATTTAAGGAACCTTGCTTTCATGTTATAGTTGTGTATATTAGGTCCATATTTTAAAGAAACTACATTATTATTGGTAAGGCTCAAATTCATAACTAAATTCGGTTAAAAAAGTTTAATCAAGTTCCGTTACTGTTTCATCTATCTAATATACCCAAAATAATAATTGTTACATAATATTCTTCACAACATCAATGGCCGTAAAAGTTTTTTTTTTTTTTTTTTTTTTGGCATAGGGCTCCTGATTATAACGGGACGGTTCTGATCATAATTTCCCCAACAAGATACGATGGATGGATTAGGGATTAGGTTTTTTTGTTTTCGTTTTTACTTCCTCATTCGATCTCGTGAGAAGGGGAGGATTTAACTTTTTCTGTTTTCTTTTTGATACGTACTTGTAATTTGTAAAAGCTAGAAATTTTCATTATTTATACGGTTTAGTTTTAAAAAGAGAAGCGTAATTAGGCAGGGAAATTTCTTTATAAAACTTTGTATGCAATTTACTCGCCCAAATTATAATTGCTATTGTTTATCTTTCCTAAATACTCTCTTTAGAACTAGAGTCCTTTCTTTTTTTTACATGAGAAAGAGTACAAAAAAGGAAAAATAAAAAAGAGAACTCTCAGGATCGTCTGTTGTCTCAAAACGACGTCGTTTTGATAGCTTTTTTTTAACATCAAGCTTGAAACGACGTCGTTTTACCAATCCCCCCTTACCATAGCACAGGTGTTGTATTTTCCTCACAGCAGAGGATCTTTGCTCAAAAAGGGAACCAGGTCGAAAACATGCATGATATATGAGTAATTAAAATGGAAAATCGGAGTTCAGAGGAGGGTGAAAATTAATGGAGAGGGATTTAGGCATACATTTTATCCACACAAAAGTCACATAAATTTAATCCAAATGTTGGTATTAATTTATTTTTCTGTTATCCCTTCTTTTTTTTTTATAAACTTCTAATTTTACTACTGAAATGGAAAATTACAAGTTTTTGCCATCCATGGCCTCATCACACCTAAGATGTCATCAATGTGCAACCCCACCTCCTCAAAACTCTAGTCCGAAAAACCCGGGGTGGGAAAAATCGGGTGCTAGGTGAAAGCGAAGTCCAGAAACTAGAAATGACCGTTGCTCATTCTCAATACAAATTCAGATCAAGAAATACAAATTCAGATCAAGACAAGACATTACCCAAACAACAATCAGATAATTGAGATGACTCAAAATTCAAACAAATATATTGCGCCTCATTTATCTACAAGATTTCGAAATAAATGGATCAAGGTGATTTATGGAGAGATAAGGTTGAGTTTGGAGAGATAAGGAGAAATCACCATATCAAAGTCAGAACCTGGACGTGTTTCTGGAATTAGTGATCAAAGTCATTAGCTCCGCATGTGGTGGCAGTTCGATTCTCTGTGTTTATCTTCATTCAAACAGAGGATTATCCTGTCATTCGATTAAACACAAAATTAGAGCACTTGGTGTATAAAATAGTATTGATTGGCATACGTTGAAAGTAAGATGAAAGAAATACATTCAGAAATACTTCAATAATACATCTTCAGTTCTTTTTCAGAATTTGTTCTTTAGTTTAATCTCAGAAAGTGTGTGTGTGTTTGTGTTTTTCTACACTAGGGAAAGGGTATGGGCCTTGACACATTGGCAAAACTAACCCAAGCAAGGAAAATACAATGTAATGAGTATGAAAGCAGCATATACATCCATCTAAAGAGCTAACGAAATTCCTATTCACTATAGCCTTCAAATATTTGCTCCAATAATTATTTTCAAGGGATTCCAGCTGCTGAAAACATCTCCAAATCAGGCTCCTCTTCAAAACACTATGCTTCAACAGACTTTCTTTGAGATTCCGCACCAAGATCCTTTGCAATCTGCTACTATAAGCTTCTCTATCCCAGACAATGATCCATTGCAGTCTTGGAGTCTTGTATCCTTCCATCTGTACAAAGTACCAGCTCTATCTTGCAGACATGTCCTACCATAAATGGTGACAAACCCAAGTAGACTGCTCATATGAAGGTAAAGCATAACACAGAAAATGATGACTGGATCATAATTACAACCTGATCTGCACCCTTCAGAAAGTGATGACTGAAGGGTGCTTCCAAGTGTGTTTGCCATTTGAATAAAGTCCTCCATCAGTGATATCTTATATGAGGCATCTGCATCAGATCTTCAAGAAGGATGAATCCAAGATCTCTATCAACATCCCCATGTATATGATGCTGGATTGTTGTGTTGTGCTTGCCTGTTTTGCAAGGTGATCAGCAGCCATATTTCCTTCTCTATGCATATGTGTAATCTGATATTGATGCTGATGAATCTTGGCAATCATATGTAACATCAACAACATGCTTCCAAGGGGCCTGGGCAGTACCATGCATCATATCAACCAATTGCTTAGAGTCACAATTTTTCTATTATCTTTGTTAATTATGAACATTGTATAATTTGGATCATTTGTGTGAATAAAATTTGTGTACAAAATATTGTCAGTTAAACCATGTACTATTAGCAATGGATGTTGTTTATTAGAGTGTTTTAATTTTGTTGGGCCAATGAGTACGAAGAATATGTGGATGGGTTAAGTGTGTGGTGGGTGGGTTGTGCTTATTATACAAGGTATTTGAAAAATAGGAGCAAAGCCTCTAAACCCAAGCTTTGGCTCCGTTTTTGCCTGAAATGATAGGAAGTTTGAAAATGATGGAAAATCCATTTTTGTGCGTTTTTTTTTGTTTATGGAAATTAATGCTACTTTCATAAAATTGACATAAAAATATAACTAAACGCACTTTCAAATTATCAATCATATATTATCAATAGATTCTGCACTACTCGCGGGACTTTGTTGTGACGATCAGTAATAGAACTAGCACTACTAGATAATATATGAAGTTCCAATGGTATAGAGATGAAATAGTCAAACCTCTCTAAAATATAGATTTAGTTTACAATTAGCAAGCATTCTATAAATTGTTGAAATCCATTTATAGGTTGAAACAGGCTGCGAGGCTATGGAATCAAAGATTCATTGACATGGTTAAGGCGTATGGATTTGACCAAAGTTTTGATTATCTTTTTAAATACAAACCGATCAAATATGATAAGGTGGTGTTTCTAATGTTAAATATATGTGGACGGCATTCTACTCATTGATAATAATTTAGGTATGTTGCCGGACATCAAGAGATAGCTAACCATACAATTCCAAATGAAATCATTGGGAGAATCTAGATATGTTCTTGGGATTCGAATAGTTCAATATTTCTAAAACATGATGTTGAAACTTTCCTATGCATCTTATATTCATAAGAGATGATGATATAGTATGCAAAATTCCAAGGGTTTTATGTCAACACATCATGGAGTGGGCGTCTCTTTTAAGTTCATTGTACTCCAACACCTAATGAAGTTGAAACCATGAGACGAGTACCATATGCATCTATGGTGACAGTGGATGTTCCAGACATATGACGGGTGACAAGCATTGTTTGAAGAACAATTAAGTCAATGATGGACCCAAAGTAACCTTTGGTGGCATTGAAATACCAAGACTGACTAAAGCCATTGAAAGCATAATCAGAAATGGTCTGGAAATTCATGATGTGACGTATGTCTATGGACTAAAGTACAATCTTCTTAGTGCAAGCCAATTCTGTTACAAAGGCTATGAAGTTCTTTTGAGTAAGAAGAAGTACCGGGTGACAAATAAAAAATCAAGACAGACGATTTTGATAGGCAGAAGAAAGAAGAATATGTATGAAGTAGACTGGTCAATGGCTACATCAAAAATACATCTATTGGTACAGACTAAACCAGAGATTATCCATCTATGGCACAAGAGACTAAGTCATCTGAACTACAAGACAATCAGTCGTTTGGCAGGAAACAATCTTGTAGAAAGACTTCCTGATGTAGTATACAAAAAGGACATCATATGAGACTCTTGTCAGATGGGAAAACAAACCAAAGCATCTTTTCAATCAAAGCCAACTTTATCAACAAACACAACTCTTGCTTATGGATTTGTTTAGACCAGTAATACCAATAAGTATAAGTGGAAAGAAATGCTCTTTGGTAGTAATGGATGATTTCTCAAAGTTCACATGGACAATATTCCTCAACAAGAAGAAAGAAACACTAAAAAAGTTGTCGGACTTGCTAAATATAATTCAGAATGAAAAAGCCTCATAGTTATCAAAATCAGATCTGACATGGGAACATAATTTCTTAATCAAGTCATAAAAAGCTACTGTGAATAAAATTGTGTACAACATCAACTAACTGCTGCCAGAACACCACAACGGAATGAAGCAGCTGAAAGAAGGAATATGACATTGAAAGAAGCGGGAAGAATGATGATAGCATATGCAAATATGTCAAAGGGTTATTGGGTAGAAGCAGTCAACATTGCTTGTTACACTAAGAACAGGGTCAGAGGAAAACACCCTATGAGTTATTGAATGAGAGAAAACCCAACATCTCATCTTTTATATATTTGGGAACAAATGCTTTATCCATAATAATGGAAAAGATCAACTAAGAACTTTTGATGCAAAAGCTGGTGAAAGAATCTTTTTTGGATATTCAGACGTAAGCAAAGCAATCCGAATACTCAACAAGAGGACCCTGTCAATTGAAGAATCAATTCATGTTGTATTTGATGAACCCTTTTTCAATAATGAGATATTAGCTGAACCTGGTGGAGAAGTTGTTCAGACGACATTAAATCCATTTTATGTGGAGATTGAACAAAGACTACTCAAGTCACCATAAGCAGACGACTTTCATCCAACTATTTGCAAGGCATGTCTTCTAAAGAGACTCAGATGATACCAGTTGTGGAACCTAATTTGTATTGGTTAAGAGAACATCTAGCAGAGCAAGTTCTTGAAGAACCAACAATCAGAGTCAGAACCAGAAGACAATTATAAGCAAAGCTTACATGTTTCTTCTGATAAGTGAAACCCAAAACTATTGAAGAAGAATATAAAGACATTGATTGGATAATAGCTATGCAAGAGGAACTCAATGAATTGAAGAGAAATCAAGTCTGGGAATTAACAGCCAGACCAAAGCACTCAAATGTCATTGGTACTAAATGGGTTTATAGGAACAAAATGGATGGGAATGGAGTCATTGTAAGAAATAAAACCAGACTAGTAGCCAAAGTATATTCACATATAGAAGGTATTGATTTCGATGAGACTTGCGCTCCAGTAGCAAGATTAAAGGCAGTCAGACTATTCTAGGCCTATGTTGCTCATCAGAATTTCAAAGTATATCAGATGGATATGAATCAACAATTGTAAATGGTTTATTAGAATAAGTAGTGTATGTACAACAACCACCTGGCTTTGAAATCAAAGGACAAGAGGATAAAGTCAACAAACTCAAGAAAGCATTGTACGGGTTAAAACAAACACCCAGGTCATGGTATGAAACCTATCTAAATTTCTTGTGGAAAATGGATTCAAAAAGAGGACAATTGACAAAAATTTATTCGTAATTCAACATAAATATTGCACATTATTAGTTTAAATTTATGTGGATGACATCATCTTTTCATGTCAGAATGAGAAGCTATGTGAAAAATTCTCTAGTCTGATGAAGAGTAAATTTCAAATGAGCATGATGAGAGAACCCAACTATTTTCTTGGTCTCCAAGTTAAACAAATGGAGCATGGAAACTTTATAAATGAAAGCAGTTACATCAAAGATCTAATCAAAAAATATGGGATTGAGACAAGTTCAAAAGCTACAACTCCCATGGATGAAAATCTACACTAAGATAAAGATATAGATGGGAAAAGTGTGGATCAGACTAAGTATAGAGGACTAGGATCCTTACTCTATCATACAACAAGAAGACCAGATATATCATTTGTTGTTGGAGTATGTGATATATTTCAGTCAGATCCTAAAGAAAGTCACTTATTAGTTGCAAAAAGGATGTTGAAATATCTGAAAAACACAATGGATTTAGGATTATTCTATCCAAAAGATGGTGGATTCAGACTAGTTGCTTACACTGATACAGACTATGCCAGATGCAAGGTTAACAGAAAGAGTACTTCAGATACTTGTCAGATACTAGGAAACGGACTAGTAACTTGGTTCAGTAAGAAGAAAACATCAATAGCAACATCTACAGTTGAAGCAGAATATGTAGCTACGGGAAGTTGTTGTGCTCAAGTCTTATGGCTAAGACAGCAACTCAGAGATTATGGGATTGAAAAAAATGATATTCCAATCATTTGTGACAATACTAGTGCACTATCAATATCAGAGAATTCAGTACAACATTCCAAGACAAAACATATTGATATCAGACATCATTCCATAAGAGACCATGTTGAAAAGGATGATGTGAGGTTGATTTAAATCAAAACATATGAAATTTGGTATACATCTTCACAAAGCCTCTTTGTGAAAGAAGATTTACAGAGTTAAGAAGTCTCTTAGGACTTCTGAATCTTTCATAATCCAGACGATCATATGAGATTAACCAGTGGAATTGATCTTTGCAATCTCGGGTGAGCTCACTTGACAGATCAGATACTGAGTTTAATGGTCCCCTAAAGTGACAAAAGGCATAACACTTGGAATCAAACATTTGTTAGGTCTCTCTATCATTTTTTATGATCGGGCGAGTCTGTGTTGAATCAGACTTGTAAAGATAGACAAACTAGTAAAGATAGTCAATAGATTGTGATGAAGTTTGTAGAATTACGAACAAACAAAATAAAATACGGAATTATTATTGATCAAGTAAAGATTACAAGGTAATTACAATGCAGTTGATCATGGGGTATTTATAGCTTCATACACCTCATGGATCGGTCAGAAGTAAGTTACAAACGGTTATAACAAACTATACAGAATAACTGCTTTCTAGTTTACATCATACTGAAAGTGATCAGCAGGCTGCTGAGGCTTCCATACTGTCAGTAGGCTTCTACACTATCAGCATCTTGTGCACTCAACATTCCTTTTAGCCTATATACTGTAACACCCCCCCTCCCATCAAGCTGAGAGTGGTACATGAACATCTTGCACTCATCATTCCATTCAGCTACTTGAACTCTGGATGATCATTGAAACTCTCAATTTATCTAGTAGATGAGAGAAAATAGGTGCATCCAAAGCCTTGGTGAGGATGTCAGCTATTTGTTCTTTTGTAATGACTGGAAGAATTTTGATAAGCCCTGATTTAACTTTGTCTCTCACAACATGGCAGTCAATTTCAGTAAGTTTGGTTCTTTCATGAAAGGCAGGATTGTGAGCAATGTGCATTGCACTAGCATTGTCACAAAATAACACAGCAGGAAACTGAACTGGAATTTGTAAATCCTATAGTATATAGATAAGCAACTAGATTTCACAAACTGCATTTGCCATGGCCCTGTACTCAGCCTCTGATGAGCTTCTAGCAATTGTTGTTTGTTTCTTTGCCTTCCAGGAGATTGGAGCATCTCCTAGAAACATTATATAACCTGATACTGATCTTCTTGTTTCAATACAGCCAGCCCAATCACTATCTGTAAAACCCTTAAATACAAGATCATTGTCTGCTGGGAAGAATATTCCTTGGCCAGGATTGGTCTTCAAGTACCTCAGCAGTCTATAAGCTCCTTTCATGTGATTTTCAGTAGGAGTGTCCAGAAATTGACTTAGTTGTTGTACTACAAAGGCAATATCTGGTCTGGTAAAAGTGAGGCAAATCAATTTACCCATGTATGCAGTGTAATCTTCTAAAAGTGGCGAATCACCATGTTGTAAAGTCTGCTTGGACTCCATAGGTGTCTTAGCAGGTTTGGCTCCCAAAAATTCATATTCTTCTAAGAGGTTAAGTGTGTATTTTCTTTGTGAAATGGATATTCCTTTCGGACATCTAGCAGCCTCAATGCCTAGGAAATATCTCAATTTTCCAAGATCTTTGATGGTGAACTGCTGGTGTAAAGCATCATTAACTTGATGAATTAACTCTTCACTGGGGCTAGCAACTATGATGTCATCTACATATACCAATAAGGCAATGAATGATTGTCCTGATCCTTTTGTGAATAGACTATGGTCATGTTTGGATTGAATGAATCCTTGAGCCTCCAGTGATTCAGTCAACTTGCAATTCCATTGTCTGCTAGCTTGTTTGAGACCATATAATGATTTGGTGAGTTGCAGACTTTGTTTGGTTTAGTTGTTGCACAACCTGGGGGTAACAACATGTATACTTCTTCATGTAGATCTCCATGTAGAAAGGCAGTATTGACATCTATCTGATGTAGATGCCAATTATTGACTGCTGCTGCGGCAAGTAATGATCTGACAATAGTGATCTTGACAACAGGGGAGAAGGTTTCTTGATAATCAATCACATATGTCTAAGTGTAGCCTTTTTTCTACTAATCTAGCTTTGTATCTCTCTACTGATCCATCAGGATATATTGTGTTTGATTCTGTACACACATTTGCACCCTGTGGGTTTCTTGCCTGGGGGCAGATCAACTATTTCCCATGTGTGAGTCTTTTGTAAGGATTCAATTTCTTTGTTCATTTCCTCATTCCATTCATCATGCTTGATAGCATGATTGTAGCTCTCAGGATCTTTAACAACATCAATAGCATTAATGAATCTGGCATAGTCTGCTGAGAGATTGTCCAAACTCATTACTGTACTCATCAGATGTGGAGTCTGCTGAACATTATGAGCACCCCCTTGATAAAAGGCTGGTGATTTCCTTGTTCTTGTGGACCTTCTTACTTGTGTGGGTTCAGGTGCCTGATTTACTGGTTCATGTCTTTCATTGGATGTATCAGTTTCTGTTGGTCCCATTGCCGGTTGGTCTGTTGACTCATTCAGCATGTCATCAAAACTGTCCATTACTGGCAAAGGAACAGGCATGTCAGCAAGATATCTAGGCTTTCCCAACACCTGCTGAAAAAGAGGAAAATAAGTTTCCTGGAATTGAGTATTTCTAGCAACAAAAATATCTTTGTTGGTAATATCTAAGAGAATAGCACCCTTGGAGGTGGTTGAATTCCCAAGATAGACATAAGTCCTACATCTTGAGTCAAATTTTGTCATATACTGCTGAAGTGTGCATGAAAAAACTAAGCAACCAAAAACTTTAAACACAGAATAGTCTGGTTTGGTGCCATAAAGCACTTCATGTGGAGTGCTTTCTTCAAGCAGTGGTGTAGGTGTGGCATTAATCAACTTTACAACATGCAAAAGACAAAAACCCCAATATTCAATAGGTAGATTACTCTAGAACCTCAAACCTCTTGCAACATTCAGCAGATGATGGTGTTTTCTTTCAACAATACCATTTTGCTTAGGTGTACTTACACAAGATGTCTGATGTATGATACCTTGCTCAACATAAAAGTCAGTAAGTTGAAATTATGCACCATTGTCAGAACTATTACTTTTATAATTTTATGAAACTGAGTAGAAACAAATTTAACAAAAGATTTAACAAGGTCAGAGGCTTCAAATTTATGCCTCATAAGATAAACCCAAGTAAATCTAGAAAAATCATCTACAACAGTAAGAAAATATTGTTGTCTATTTACAGTATGCTGTCTCAGAGGACCCCAAATATCCATATGAACAAGGTCAAAAGTAGCATTTACAGCAGTAGTACTTAAAGAAAAAATGATTTTTCTTCAGTTTAGCCATGGGAGAGACATAACAAAGATCATGATTACAAAATTTGACATCAGCAGACTGTGAACTGATGACTTGCAGTCTTTTTTCTGGCAAGTGCCCAAGTCTGTAGTGCCATAAAAGTGAATCATCTAATCTATCAGATAGAGTGTGATTTTTAGGCCAGGGACTTGCAGCAGAGTTGGATCTGCTGACAATCTGATTTTGTCCATGTCCATTATTCTGTGACATTAGAATCAAGGAATCTTGATTCTTGGCCTTGTTAGCCACATAGAACTTCTGTCTTTCAAACTTGATTGCCATTGCAAAGGCATCATGAATTTCTAGAAATGGCACCATCAACATTGCCTGTGAGACCATTGGTTCAAATTCGTCCCTTAAACCTTTAAGGAATTTCATGACATGTTCAGCCTCAATATAATCCATCAGATTGCTGATTACATTGCAGTGACATTGAGGTGTTGAGTATTTTATGGTCCGTAGTTAAAGTGTTGATTAATTTTCAAAGTCCCCCTTTGTAATTCAAGTGATTTAAAGCTTTTAATTATGTGATTATTTTACACATTGTGTTACTAACCGTTCCTGAAGCGTTTGCTTACAATTAGTGGTCGTTATTGTATGTTTCAATATGTCACAGGTACACGTGATAATTTATCATGAGCCTTTGTGACATGTATGTGATGACACATTGAGTTACCACTTATATACGTTATATGAGATGACATTACATGTGCAACTCGTATGATATTATATTTGATAAATCATGTGGAACACAATTAAATAACACAAATTGGCTGTTGATTTGTCTGTTGGATTCAAAAAATCCAATTAATATAACTTTTACCCTAAAACCTTGCAGCCGAGTTTTATTCCCACTTCATTTGCAAATTTCGGCTAAAAGTCTCCTCCGTAAATCGAAACATTTCCCATAATCACTAATTGCCTTTACTGTCATTCATTTCCCCTGATTCTGCAAATCAGAACCCCGTTTTTCTGCTTTTCTATTCTCCATTCCGTCCTCGTGCTGATTTCGTATATGGAAATAATCAGTTGCTGCTTTTGATTCAAACTACCACGTTTTCCAAAACGTTTAATAAAGGTTCAAGGTGTAAATATGCTATCTTTACACGATTTGGTGCTGATTCGTTGGTTTTCAATCACTGCAACATGGTCTATACACGAAGGCATGATTCAGAGCATTCAAGCACCGATTTTTGAGGGATTTTGTTCAGACTTTCTAAACGGGTAATACCTTTTCTGTCGAATATCGATTTCATCATTTATTGCTGATTTTGAACATATTTTCGGCCTTGATTTTGTACCTTATACCCTTGTGAAGGTCTGTGTGAAAAGCGGCTACCTTGGCCATTAATTTGCTGCTGATATGACCATTAAGGTTCTGATTTTGTAAACTTACAGTCAACGTTCGAAAAAGGTGCAATTCGAGCTATTAAAGCTCTGATCTTGTTCACACTATGCATTGAGGGTAAGTCATATCTCCAAGGCTATAAATAGCCAGTCATACCAACACAGAAAGAATCACTGAACTCTCTGAGTCAAAGCAATCCCACATTTTAGTAGAAGTCTAAAATCCCCTTGCTTGTGTAAGTTTGAGTGTCAGTGTGTGTTGTATCAACCCTTGGTGGGGACCAAGCCCTGTTGATACTGTGTCTGCAATTTCTGGAATCAAGAAACCCAGTGCCACTGAGGATTTCAAGATCAGAACATTGCTAGTGACTGGAATTATGCCTGATAATTTCAGTGTCTTTGACTTACTGGTTTTGTAAGTGGTTTCTGCACTTTAATTTTCACTTTTTATGTGGCTTAAGTGGTTAGTTAAAGTGTGTTTTGTTTTCCTGATAATTTACTACCATTAAATTGTGGTTGATTGTAGACTTTCTTGACTGAATCATTCCGGGAGGAGTGTGGTCCAAGGTTGGACAGTAGGTCTGAGAAAATACAGTCTAGGTTCGGTTTAATTGTAGTAAGATTGGTTAGTGAATAAGGTCATGTTGCTTGTCCTTTTATCGACTGTCTGTTTTGTGAATCGGTGAAGAAATTCATTGATTCTGTTTTGAGGTTGTGTGTGTGTTTTGGCTATTACCATTTAATTATTCTTGATCATATATGTTTGCCTCTGCACACCTTCAATATTTTGCTGGAATCTGCTGAGCCATCTTGTGCACCAAATCTGATACTTGCTCTGCCTGCACATTTCTGTTGTTGTGCTGCTCTCAACCATCTGCACATTTCAAAGAACTCGCCGTGATCTAACTCGCATATATATTGCAACAAGAGCTATTATAACTTGTTTTGCTGAACTGTATTTGCAATATTTAAAGTCACTGTAATAGGTCTGTTTACTGATCTACTAGACATTGTGTTCTCCGGACTGATTGTCAGTTTTGATAGTCTTATCGCTGTGTTTTGACTATCATCTCTGAAGGTCAACTGAGAGACTCGGCTTAGATTGATCAGTTCATGCTTTGTACTCCTTCAGTCTGCTGGTCTGTTCACTATTTAAGTTGTTGTGTCCTTGCAAGACTGAACCTTGCTTGCCTTGTAATTTACTGCTGATGCATCTGTTTGGACTGATCTTGGACAGCCTTGTATTTTTGCTAGGAGTATTTCTGGTATTAAATTTGAACAATATTATTTTATATAAACTCTTGGATCTGCATTTATGCATGTATATTTTTGAATAACCTTTCTAATCTAAGTGGTATACTTCTGCTTGAATCATCTTTTCTATTACACTTTGGTTTACCGGTACTTGACGTTTTGTTTAATAATAAACTTAGCAATCAAGTCTTTTAGCAACTTATTGAATCAGCTTTTTGCTTGGTTGATTTGATTAGCTTTATCAACTTGAAGTTTGATCAAACCTTTTGCTGCAGTTTTTTTTTTTCATAATTTGTTTGATCTCCTAATCTGTTGTGTGCAAGTCTGCACAATAATTAGATCTTTATTCAAACCTGTTCTTTTGGTATATCCTTGCCTGATAACCATATGATCACATTAGGTATTCCAACTTAGTCTAATAATTAATTAAGTTTTGTGCTTCCGAGACTTAGTTAATTAGGACTAAAATTGGTGGTAACACACTCCGCTCTTGCATAAATCGTATTAAGTTTAAAAAGTGACCGTGATCCATTCACGCCCCCTGTGGATCACCCTACGCATAGATCCTAACATGAGGATCACAGGAACAGATTGTTACAGGCCCGATGGTCTTGATTTCTTCCCAAAGAATCATCAATTTTGTGAAATACTAATTGACAGAATCTATGCCTTGTTTCAATAGATGCATTTCTTCAAGAAGATCTGAAAGTCTTAATGCATCAACATTTGAAAACCTTGCTGCAAGATTCTTCCAAATTGCATGTGCATTCTTGAAATACATCAAACTTTGTGCAATGGTGTTTTCAACAGAATTTAAGATCCATGATCTCACCATTGTATCACATTGTCTCCATGCAAGCCTGCTGAATCTGCTTCTGGCCTTTTAATAGTGCCGTTTACGAAGCCAATTTTGTTCTTGGTGATCAACACCATCTCCATGGACATTTTCCATGGATTATAGTTGTTTCCATTCATCAATGGCTGAACAAGAACCAGAGAAGGATTCTTATTTGGATGAACATAAAATGGACTGGAGGGACTTATTTATTGTTTCTTAGCTGCCATGGCTATCAAGAACTATAGAATTGATCACAAATCAACAATGATAGTGAAAAACCGATCAAAAATTGATCAAAAACAAAGAAAGAGATGACAGTTTACTCTCAAGAAACTGAAAACTCAGAAAAGATGAAGAAAGCTCTCAAGATTCTTCTAAGATTGAAGGAAAAACGCAGGAAAGTATTTAGAAATTCTCAAATTTCTGCTCCGATACCATGATGAAGTTTGTAGAATTACAAACAAATAAAATAAAATGCGGAATTATTTTTGATCAAGTAAAGATTACAAGGTAATTACAATGCAGCTATTATGGGGTATTTATAGCTTCATACACCTCATGGATCAGTCAGAAGTTAGTTACAAACGGTTATAACAAACTATAATAGAATAACCGCTTTCAAGTTTACATCATACTGAAAGTGATCAGTAGGCTACTGAGGCTTCCATACTGTCAGTAGGCTTCTATACTATCAACAGCTTGTGCACTCAGTATTCCTTTCAGCCTATATACTGTAACAGACTGTGGGTAAACATATGACTCTTGGAACCAGACGACCTTGGAAATAAGAAGACTATGGCAACTCAGACGAGTTAAGCAAATAAGAAGACTATGGCAACATCCTCAGATGAGGATATGCTTAAATTGGTTGAGCTATGGATGGTAATCAATATCAAGCCAAGCTATCCTCAATAATCTGTTCAAGAGACAACAGACTCGGAGGTTCACATCCTTCTTTCTGAACGTCAACAACTCTTGTGGCAGAAGAGCGACGCATCACTGAAAACATCAAAACCATCAACAATTCCTCTGAGGAGGAGGCTTTCCTGAGCCAATTCAGACTACCCAAGAAGTAAATGCTAATCAAAGGCTTGCTCAAGATGAACCAATTTGTGCATCAGGGGAGCACAAGAAGTATTGGCTACTTTGTCTGCTCCCGAAATAGAAAGGTAACCATAGTCAGAATCAGAACAACAACAACAACGGAGAAGCAAAAAGAGGAAACTGCAGTGAACAAAGAGTCCGCTCTACAGGTGAACAAACTAATGTAAAACAACAAGTAGAAGAGACGAGGACAGAAGAAGTCCAAGCTATGCAATTAAAACCTACACTAGAGTCTCAACCTGCCATTCTCTCAGAACCTCTAGTACCACAGACTGGTCTTGAAGGACCCTCTCAACCTAATGAGGTATCTTTCCAACTTACTGATATTGAAGCTGTACAGCCTGACACTTTATATAAAACAAAAGAGCCAGAGATTGATCCCTACCCAGTTGATCTCCAAGATCCCCTAGCGGTTGACAAAAAGAGGGTGATTATTTGGATGAAATGGAAACTAAGTCCTTTCTACGTACAAGAAAATGACAAGGACTTTATGATTAAGGAAGGCGAGTGGGTAATAGATCATCTTAGATCGGATGAACATGAAGTAAATTCAAAATTGCACTTTTTGAAGTTTTTTTATCCATGGAAGCTACTCAACACTACTAGTGTGCTATTGAAAGAAAGAAATGAGAGAACACCAATCTACAAGCCTTTTCTCTCAGAATCAGACGATGATAATGATAACGATGGAGGAAATAGAGGTGATATTGGTGAAATAGAGGTGATATTGGTGGAAACGGAGGAGATCCTCAGAGGGAAATAATAGACGAGGAGGAAGAAACCCATCAAATTGAAGAGACAAAAGTTTTTGGTGAAAATGAAGTCGGAGAAGAAGTGAATCAAAGAATAGAAAGGAAAAATGTCCAGGGGGAAGACGGATTGATTCCCCACAAAACTACATACAATTTGCCTTCAGAATCAATGGTAGCCTCACAAAATCAGATGCAAGAAGAATATGAGAGACACATCCCGATGGACTTAATGCAGGAGATCAATTATGATCTAACTGGCATACAAAATTGCTTAGAGTTGAGACAAAGACTTGATGGAAGAGCTTTAGGATCCGTTTTAGACCAGTTGACCACTATAATAGAATATGGAGATAGCCTCAGACAAGAAGTAGCAACCTTAGCAGGCAACACCAGGCAGACTATAGAGTTCATGGTGCATGAATGCCTGGAAAATCAACATCAAATGTTTTGGAGCAGTTCCAGTATGCAAATGTTATTTCAAGGAGCAGACATGACCACACATATAGAAATATTGATCGGTTGGAAGGGGAGGCAAGGGCACGTGTCGATCACAGTGTATTAGGCACTGATGTGCAGATCCAGAATCTACATGAAATGGTTGCTTCCCTGTCTGTTGCTTTCAATCTTTTCATACAAAATCAATCTGAAATCAGCATTGTCCTACTTGATTCCTTCCTTGATAATACCAATAAGGGGGAAGAGGATAAGGACAAAGATGGTGTTGGATCTGGAAAAGAAGTTGATGGATCTAGAAAGTAAGTCTGAGAAGTTATTTGGTGATGATGAGAGAAAAGAAAGTGTTTTGGGTTTCTGTTGATATAAAGAAGAAGTATTTATTAAGTTTTTAAAGAAAGGATGTAGATGGACAAGAGTCTGGAATGAAAAGAAGACGACCTTAACTAGATTAGTGCTTTTCTTTTAGTATCATCTGTATTTTAGTTATTGTTTTTGTACCTTAAAATTCTTCTAATATATATAAAACCTATCTTTTCTCTCCAAGTCAAAATCTCATTGACTTTATCTATTTTTACTTTCTTTTTATTTGTTTACTTGTATGGGTTTTGGAATCATCAAAAAGGGAATTTGTCTGGTCCTCACTAGTTAGGAATTTTGATGATACCAAAATAGTTGGCTTAGTAACCAAGTATAAGTTTTGCTTAGTAGTCTGACATGTGAACTATATAGGTTTAAGTTAGTCTTATAATTGTAATAAAGTCTTAGCACAGGTTAGTCAGAATACTTGAAGACAAGAAGACCAGACTCTTGATCAGACGACCATTTTACTAATCAACAAGACGACAACAAGCACTCAAACGACATGAGTATAAGCAGATGAGTTCTGATCAGACGAGCATTTAGAATTTTACAAAATAAACTCAAAAATGACTAAGTGACATATGAAGTGGCAGATTAAAGGGTGTATAGCCGTCAATTAGATCAACTCTTGATCAACGGTTAAAAGACAACGCAAGTGGGAGACAAAGCATTTAATGCAAGCTGCAAAGCTATAGTCTATAAATTGACATGCTATCTTATCTGTAAGTACCTAGAACCAATCAACTGATATGTGCTACAACGGAATTTGAATTATACAACCTGGCATTTAATGAGAACCACTCATTGCCTTATACGGTTGTTTATTCAAATTAATATGGAGAACTCAAAGAAAGCTATAAATAGAAGACTCAATGAAGCAGAGAAAGACAGAATCAGAGAAAGAGATAGAGAAAATAGATCAAACGTGAATAGATATACAAAAAGAAATAAGCTCTACAAGAACATATTCTGAAAATCAATCTCTGCAACACTCAAGCTTACCACTCCATATCCAGAAAATCAAGACGATCTACAAAGTACTTACCAAGAATGATCCATAGATCATCTTGATTGGAGCCGCAAAGCAAATCTCACAAGGATAAATCTAGCAAGGCTCTTATTTTGTATCATTATTGATACAACACAAATCTTCATCAACAACTTGTGTTACCAAGAAGTTGATCTAAGCATCAGAAATGTGTGAAGGAACATAAAGAGTTGAGCAGGTGAAGAATAGATCTTTAGAAGAGCTAAGTGGAAGTTGACCATTGAAGCAGTTGATGGTTATAAAGGATTGGCTGCTAGAGTGACAAGCATCTGCGGGTTTCAAGGACACTTGCCTATTGTATTAGAGAAGAGTACAATAGTGATATCTCCTAAGTCACAAGTAAAAGCAGCCACGTAGGAGATTACACCACTCCAAAGATCGATAAAAACTCTCCGACTCTTTACTTTATGCACTTTATTTTACGTATTTAATATTCCGCTGCATTATACACTTTACCTGAAAACCAAGCCCAAAGGCTTTTTAACAATAACATTCCGCTGTACAACTTTATGAATCAGAACCAGATGAGTAGCTTACTCCTCTGATCAGCCATCTCTAGTCTAATTACTCAAGAATAAGTTTTCAAAACCAAAAAAGAGTTCATTCACCCCCTCTCTGAACTCTTTCAAGCCTTGTATTACGGACCAACAGTTACTTTTCAAACTAAAAAGGGAGAAGCATATAAGTTATGTATAGGAACTTGAGTTGAGAGGAAGTTCTTATTTATGTGCTTATGTGCCAAGTCTTTAGGAGCAATGATCATCGTAAGAACTTGCTCTGTTTTACGCGACTTCCAGTGGTTTGACTAGTCAACTCTTTGACAATTCACAACATCTATGTGTTAGCCAACCTCATGTCTCTAAAATCAAACGGTCCTGACGTGGGCCAATCACCGCAAGACTCTTAGTCGAGTCGCAACTCAAGTATTCATGAGATCTCATAACGATCATATCTTGATAATAAATATATACCCGAGGTAGGTCAACTCCCGATGTGGGCCGATCAGTTGGATCCGAACAAGGACTCTTCACCGTCATTATAATATTGGGAGACATATTTATGACTCGATTTTTATTTGTGGGAATAATTTTAAATTAATTCTCTTAAATAATTTTACTTAATTACGGACTCATCTAAGCGTGCATATTACTACAATATCATATAAAGTAAAATATACACAACATTCCGCGCACAAAGTAACCGGTATGATCATGGACTTTTCCTAAGTGCGGTTTCGAATACAAACTGATGAAACCGCGGGTCACAAGCTAAGGGTAGCCGCAACCGCCAATGGATTTTTGATATGCACCATCTCCATGGATCTTTATTTTCTCTCTCTTTCGGCCTTCGTCTTTGTATTCAATGCATCATTACATAAAATCTAACTATTAAATTTTACACCCGCCGCACATGGGGGGAGCTAACGGGAATGGGATAATGCTAAAATAAAACTAGGTCACGTTCTTCATAACGGCATAGGACAACAATAAACCCAACAGAAAAGCATTAACATCTATCCTATTGGTCGATTCCATGATCAATCGGGTCCATATAATCGAATTATATCTACTATCTAATCCATACAATCACGTCTTATGAAAAAGATTAATTTTAAACTAGTTCCGTCTTTATAGCATCCAATTAATTAATTAATTAACTTTTAATCAATTAATAATTCAATAATTTAATAACCATGTACTATATTGAAATTAAATACACAAAACAAAAACGAAAAAGGTTAGGCGTCGGCCGGCAGCCGCCGACAGCACAGGGCCGCCGATGCCGCCGGCAAGTTTTCGGGTGGCGGCGGCGCCGCTAGTCGGCCCAGCACCGCCGCCGCCCCTTTTTTTTGTTTTCTCTTTTTGTGCATCTTTAATTAATCAATAATATATTGGATCTATTTACTATGTGAATTAATTATGCTTATGCTTAAGCTCGAAGTTGGCTATGATACCACTGTTAGGAAATCAAACGAGCAGCGCAGCGAAAAATTAAAATTTGATTTCCGATCCAATGATCGACTTCGTTTAAGCAATAAACATATAACAAGGAGGACAAAGATTATACCTTTCTTGATCTTAAATATCAAAGCTTTGACCGTCCAGTAGAAGTAGATGCGCGTAAGTCGTCCAATCGTCCGACCTCTATCAGTTATCCACACGAATGCCTTGCCGGAATCCTCCCGGATTACTATTAGAAAAATTCGACTGCTAGGTCGACCTTTTTCTCCCTCACAATACTCTCTCTATGAAGCTCTCTTTTTTTTCAAGAACTATTAGCTCTTGGAATTATGATCTACAAAAGAGCTAGCTAACCCCTTTCTTATATAGGTGAAAGTGGCGCCCCATTGCCTCTGAATCTGATTAATTAGGAGAAACTTCCTAGAAGATAGATGAAAGAGAAAAAAAAATTTCCCAATAAAATAAGAAAAATCCCTTTAATTGATTTATCTCTTTTATTATAATATCTCATATTAAATAAAAACTAAATATTGCCAATATTTTATATTGAATATATTTATGTTATTACCATAATTCTATTTTCCAAAAATCAATTAATATCCAATATTAATATTATGGTAATCTTATTAATTAAATTGCACAATCCAAGTGTATCTTATACACATAGGAGTGGCGCCCCATATTGCCAAATATTAGCATCCGAAATTTTCTTTAATTAATATAATTAATATCTTATATTATATTTATTCATAATAAATTAATACCACCATATTAATTTACCACTATAACATTTATAGTCTTGAGATAAAACTTTCCTTATATGGTCATCAACTATAACCACATTTTAATCCGACTCGACATTCATATGTGTGTGACCCGATAGGCTTCCGAATATGTTGGCCGTAGACATAAGGCGCAATTACAAAAATGCTCTTCACCTCTAACGATCACGGATAGCGTCCAGCAACACGTCCATGAGCCCCAATCATTGGAAGAGTCAATACGCAATGACTACTGCCTTTCATGTGCTTGGTTAGCGTGTAAATGGAATCATATCGTTGTAGCAATATCCATACGATCGTATCTTGATCGTATCCTATAATCTGGATATCAAACTCTCTCGGAATAACTCATTTACTCCCACTTTGCAAAGATTCACGAGAGCTAGACATTCCTTATGGAAAGGCTCTTTCGGATATTCACTCCTACTCATAGGGTACGCGATTCCCAGACGACCTAACATGTATACTCCTCATGCTACAGTATCACACCCGATCACTATCGCATGATCGCCCCTGGTTAAGGGAAACCACAATAGTGTCAAAGCATGACAATCCACACCGTGATGCCATGCAGACTCCGGTCCTAAGGATAATTACACAACTGTCACATAGTGTGACACTTAACAGTGTAAGTGGGTTAGTCTAACGTACGCATTCTCTAATACACGTCCATGTACAGTCCAAGTGTCACTACACTTCGATTGACGAGATCTATATCTGTTCTTAAAGACAGAAGACATCTAATATGTGCTAGTCTGTTCGTACTATCAAAGCCCTATTCAACAGTACATCAGCCTAGAGACATTTAAGTATCAAACTTATTATAGCGATTAGAGATCTCATCAACCATAATCACTATCATGGTTTCTCTATCACAGTTTAATACTAAGGGCGTTATCACATACACATTATCATAAATTGGTCTAATAAATAAATAAAGTATATAATAACAAAAGTGCTTTTATTAATCATAATAAAGTTATTACATGAATTTAAATAAACTGTAAATGACTAGACCCGGACGGATCCGGCCCAACCCGATTGGGTTTAGGACACCTATTCAACAAAATCTAGCAAGGCTCTTATTTTGTATCATTATCGATACAACACAAATCTTCATCAACAACTCGTGTTACCAAGAAGTTGATCTTGTTGAAGCATCATAAATGTGTGAAGGAACATAGAGAGTTGAGCACCTGAAGAAGAGATCTTCAAAAGAGCTACATGGAAGTTGACCATTGAAGCAGTTGATGGTTGTGATTGGCTGCTAGAGTGACAAGCATATGCGGGGTGTCAAGGACACTTGCCTATTGTATTAGAGAAGAGTACAATAGTGATTTCTCCTAAGTCACAGGAAAAGCGGTCACGTAGGATATTACACCACTCCGAAGATCAATAAAAACTCTCAGCCCCTTTACTTTACGCAATTTACTTTACGTATTTAATATTCCACTGCACTATACACTTTACCCGAAAACCAAGCCCAAAGGCTTTTTAACAATAACATTCCGCTGCACAACTTTGTTAATCAGAACCAGGCGAGTAGCTTACTCCTCTGATCACCTCTCTCTAGTCTAATTACTCAAGAAGAAGTTTTCAAAATCAAAATTCACCCTCTCTGAACTCTTCCAAGCTTTGTATTACGGACCAACGGCTACTTTTCAAACTAAAAGGGGAGAAGCATATATGTTATGTAAAGGAGCTTGAGTTAAACGGAAGTTCTTATTTACGCGCTTATGTGCCAAAGTCTTTAGGAGTAATGATCATCTCAAATAATAGCCTTAAGTTATCTCTCAAATAGAAATAATTTAAACATTATCAACAAAACGATTTAGTTTTGAATAATAAAATCTACGACTACATCATTTTCACATATCAGTTTAATAGTTATATAACTTATACTTGTGAAAACAATTAAGGCTATTATTTAAGAGGATCATGACTCATCTTTAAAGAGAATTATAATGATTTTTTTTATTTTTTTTTTTTAAATTTGGTGTTATAAGGTGTTACCCGAATCATCTAGAGGTAGAACATGTTTGTATAAGCATCCCCAATTTCTTTCATCATCAACATATCTATTGGTTATTGAACGTGGCATTGTATTTCTACATTTACTAGAATTAAAAAAATGTCGGCAGCTGCACAACCGCCGCCACCGCCCATGGCGGCGACATCCGAAACCACCGTTCCAGAAACCGCTCTTCAGCGTTACCCACTGTTTTCTCGCATCCGCTTGGCAGCTAACTCCGACGTCCCCCATATCCACAAGCTCATCCACCAAATGGCCACCTACGAACGGCTCACTGATCAATGCTCCGCTACTGAAGCAGCTCTTTCAAGCACGCTTTTCCCACCATCGCCACCTCCGCCGTTCACTTCCTTCACCGTCTTCATTCTCGAAGTATCCCACAGCCCTTTCTCTCCTTGTGCACATAACCCTGATTTTTCCCCTGTATACAAGACCTTTTACTTGGATCTCCCGCTGGAAGACCCGGAAAAGGAAACTTTCCGCTCTGGTAACGAGATTTCGGTGGCAGGTTTTGTCTTATTTTTTCCAAACTACTCAACTTTTTTGGCAAAACCGGGGTTTTATATAGAGGATTTGTTCGTGAGGGAATGCTACAGGAAGAAGGGGTTAGGGAGAGCACTCTTTGCAGCGGTGGCCTTGCAGGCGGCGAAGATGAAGTACGGGAGAGTGGAGTGGGTGGTGCTCGACTGGAATGTGAATGCTATCAAGTTTTATGAGCAAATGGGTGCTCAGATTTTGCCTGATTGGAGGGTTTGTAGACTTACTGGAGAAGCCCTTCAAGCTTTTGCCAATGTCAACTTTTGATTTCGCTCAGGTTCTTTCTTGTGCCCGCCAGGTGTTTGAGTGAATGTCAAGCGTTCTTGCTGAAGTGTTGCCTGTTGGATGCCCGTTTTTTTTTCTTCCTTTTTTCTCTTGTAGTAGTGGGTGTAACTGCATTTCTTGGTGGAGTCTTCCTATTAATAATAGTAGCATTTTAACCCGGTTATCTTTTTAAGTTTCCATTTTCTTGTTATTTGCACTGGATAGAAACAGGTTTAATGTGTAAGCTTATGACTGCCAGAAGGGAAAAGTAGGCCTAAATGCCATGATTTTTTGCTGGATTCTGCCATTCTTGTATGCCCCAGAGTGTCATGACTTAAAGTCACATAACCATTATTCTATCCTCAGCATATGCATGTAGATTGTCTTTTTTATCTAAATTTTTTTGTTAGTCCCATTTCTAATAGTGCATTAGGCATATTAGGAATCTCAAGGAAGCATGGATTCTACGATCCTTTCGCTTCTTTCTTCAGTCTAGCTTGAGTTCTTGAGACAGGTTGCACCTAGTAGTAACTTGTTTGAGATTATTCTAGTGTTTTGTATGTCATTCGAGTTTTTAAGTCGTATACCATTGTGTGTGTCTGAGCTCAAGTGCTCAGGCACACAATTCGGTGCAAGGTAGGCAGTGAAAACAGATGTGAAAGGGATTCATCAATATTTAAGAACTTATGTGTACATGGTCGTTGTATTAGTGGAAAGGTTACCTATATAGACTACATAATACTGATATGTGGTGGAACTTCCATGGTTGTGTGATTTAGAGCTTGATTGATTGCAACTCATGAAGTGCCTGAAGGTGGTCGATCAAATACAGGAAAATATAGACACAAAATAGTATGTTTTGGGCATTGTTGCAGACAATGTGGATTCCCATAGCATGAATCATGAGAGATGTAAGTTTAAACTAACTAGCAACTAAAGGCAAAATAGATCACAGTTAAGTTGAAATCAGCAAATTTTCTGCAGATTAAGGTGACTGGGTGAAGTCCCCAGAAGACACACAGGTTTAAGTCAAGAAGTCTACTTATTCATGTGTTCTACGGTATCTGGTACCTGTTATACAATTTAACCCATCCTTGCCATAATTTATCTAAGATGTTTGCAGACATGACACATGTCCAATAGTTGAAATTTCGGAAAGCCGTATTCAAGACTTTCCTATATCATCTTCCCCTTTCATCTATTCTAACTTGTGTATTTGGTTGTCCCCTGCAGAACTTGCAGAATTGTGCCTTGTGACCTAGCGTTCCCTAATGAGAACATGGTCTTTAGTATTCCTTTGAATTCCGTTGAAATTTTTTGACTTTTCCCTGCTAGCATTCTGACTTCTGATTTCTGGACTTCATTACTTATCTCATCCATTGGTATCCTGAAGATGCAAGGTTTGTGCTCAGCCAAATTCAGATATTCAATAACAGGCCTAAGAATTAGCCTGTTGTATCCTTCCGTATTTATTTTCAGGTCGTATCAGACCTGACATTATTTTTAGGTAGCCTGTGTAAATTTACACCGGCTCAACACAAGCCACGTGTAATTTTAGAAAGGCCAGTGGGTAAAACAAATCTTCATTTTTGCACGGGCCGATGGTAACATAGCATAAAACGTTGATTTGCCTGCTATTCTAAGACTTGTGTATGGGGACGCTTCTAACTAGCCCGACTCCCACCTGTTATTCTATTATTATACCTATAGATAGGAAGGTCCGTTTAGAGATACCTAGAATTCTCGTGAGCTCATAGCATCATATCGTGAGTCAAATGCCCAACCATGAACCAATGTGGGAATGCAAGTGATGTGAGTTTGTATTTATTGGGTTGACACATAGAATCCTTACCAAGTTCTCAACAAGGTTCTTGCGGTATTATATTGTTATCTCCTTTTGGCCTATGTTTATTTCAAGGGCTCTGGAACTATGGTGCATTCGAAAGGACTTCTCGTATATTACGGCTCTAGGCCTTCTCGTATATTACTTCAGTTCTAGGGTTTTTAAGGTCATTAATCAGAGGGAACCTACTTAGTTTTAGTTTTAGTTACGATCGGTTTGATATGGTCTGAGACTATTTATAGGAAGAGGAGACTCTCCTTATAACCTTTGAAAAATCCAAGTTTGAAGAAATGTGAAAATCGTTTAGGGGCAAACTTGGAAAAATCAATGGACTACGGCAACTTTAGAAAATAAGATTTACTGGAAAACCTTTCGGAAAAACGTTTAAACAACCAAAAAGGTCATACTTTAAAATTCAAGAAATAGTCTCAGAGGAGGGACCAAAAAGAATGGTCTAACCGATCTGAAACTTTCATAGTCATGCTAAAGTTCAGACCAGTTATGAACCCGAATTGATGGTCCTCACAGTTTAAAAAGACTCGGTGCATAAAATATTACCCGAAATCCAGGTTCTGGGCGTGAATGGTTATGATCCAAACCAAACCCTTCAATAATCCCCTTTTCGAAGTTCCACACAATGAAAAGTAGTGTAAATGCTCTTATCCTCAATGTATGAATTTATAGCAATGATCAAGTGGTTAAGATGCAGATTAATGATAAACTTAACACTTTTTAGATCAACAATAGCACAATACAAGTCCAAGAGTGAGTGATAAAGACAAGTACTCAGACATTGTCAGATTGCAGCAGGGGCGGATCTACGTGTTACTAAAGTGGGTCCACGGACCCCGCTAAAAATAAAAATACTCTACATTTTACCTATAGAAAATTTTTCGAACCCCGTGAAAAAAATTATTTAGCGTGTTAAATATTTACTGACCTCTTTTGAAAAATATTCTACCATTCCACCTGGATTGCAGTGCTAGTTTTGATGAAATTTGACAGTGTAAATGCTTTGATATGAATTCAATAACTCATAACCAAGTAAGGAATGAATCATACAACAACCTCAAAGTAGTAAGTAACCAAAAAGTATAGACAACTATATAGATATGTTCCGACAAGAGGATGTAAAATATGCATTTTGCAGTCAATCATGTACCAATACCTTGGATTTGAACCTACCTTCAATGAGTTTTACAACTTGGTAGCATCTACTAAGCCAAATCTCAATGACAAGACAAAGCTTATTGCACCCAAACTTTTTGTTCAACAACTGCACTTCTCTTTGACTCTAAGTTTTTCAAGGGTCTCTTATTGTTCCTCTAGATCAACAACCGTTGATTGCAGCTCCAACTAAGCTCAATCCAACTCAAACAAACAACTATATTAAACAGATAGCACAGATAACATTGTCTTTTGTTTCTCAACTTAAAATCGGAAAATCGTAAATGTTTCTTTATTACAAGTGAGTTCAGTAGGTTTTACAAAGCCTAAGATTTGGAAAGATAGCATTAACCCTTGAAAAAGCTCAATAATGCCCTTTTTATAGGCAGATTATACAATGGCTAGGGACAGAGAAGTAGCCGTTGCATTTGAATTTTTCACTTGGAAAATATCAGCCATTAAGATACGGAACCTTCATCTCTTATTCCTTTCAATCTTCTCAGCGTATTATAAGGATAAAATAAAGCTCAAGTACACTTCCATCCGTAAGGAGAAGGTGGAGAAAAGTTGGTGGGAAGTTGGACAAGACATGTGTAATATGTAGTAACAAGTTGATCTTTTGAGTAATAGTGAACCACTGGATCAACTCTTGATCTTGTGGCGGTCATGTATTTTTCCTAGCAAAAATATCATCGTGTATAGTGTATCATCTTGATATGATACATAAGTGTATCAGATGTTGACATCTTCAATTATACATTGTATCATAAGAATAATTGATGTCTTCATGTGTTGGTATCTTGTTTTGCAAAGTAGATTCATAGATCATGTAAAGACATCTTCATATCATTTGTATAACATTAAGTTTATACCATGTAATGTAAGCCGAAGACTTTAATGGCATTAGTACATATATGATATAATACAGATACACTATGTGACATAATTTGATCAAATGTGATATAATGAATCAAGTGTGTGGTCAAATTATGATGACATGTTAAAATTAAGTGTTCAATTTAACTACAATTAGTCACATATAAATTGTGTTATTTTGATACAATCAAACAAATCATCAATTAAGGTTAATGATCATCGTTACTCAATAGACTTCTCTCAACAAAAAGAATGTGTACATGTAGCCGTTAGAAACTAGACTAATGAAACATAACCCTTGATTTACATAATTCACCAAACTCTAAGAGCGGGGTCATTTGGGTTGGGGCTCAACCTTCTTGTATTCATTCTCATTTTAATTCATTAGTTTCCAAAATGACACATTAAGTAAGTCTGAATATAATTAATAGGAAATACTACGGTCCAGTAAGTATAGAAAAACCGGCCCGTCAAGTTTACAATTGGATAAACATCAAAATAATCAGAACCGTTTAATTCTATTTGGTACTAACTTCGTCTCAAAATGTAAGTCTGTTTAGAGTTTTTCACACATATTAAGAAAGTTGTTAAGTATCATTAATTTTGATGGTAAAAGTCTAGAATACCCTTTGATCTCATTAATGTAGTAGTTGTAAAGTAGGTGTATGTATAATAAATTAAGGTAAAAAGAAATATATGTAGTAATGATCCATTGGTATTATAAATGGATTTATATTATGAGACAAATTCAAAAAGCTAAACGGACTTATATTTTGCGACGGAGGTAGTACATCATTACATATTATGTACCATCAACCTTTTATCTCCTTCATCCTAACTCTTGTCTTCTTTCTCCCCAATTCATTTACTTCTATACACAAACTTGATGTAATATTCCGATTTCCAGGAAATGGTAGACTTGTAATTTTACGAAAATAAAATATTATATTTATTCTATTTATGGATTTAAAAGTATTAAATATATATTTATATATATTAAAGGGGAATTAATGATATTGGAAATTTTAATTAATGGAATTAATGATTAATTAAAGTTGGTGGGATGTTTCATTTGGAAAATAACCTTCCCAATAACAAAGGAGGTTGTCAAATAGAAATAAGAAGATCAAGTTCGAACTTCAGAGCAAAAAGAAACTAAAAAGGCAAAAGAGGCTTCTTCAAATTTCTCATTGAATTCTTGGTCAAATTTCATATTCAAGTAGACCATTGGAATCGTGAGAGAACAAGGATCGTGTAGATACTAAAAGTTCCAAGTTTTGTCAAGGTATGATTTTAGCCCTAAATTGGATTCAACAAGATTTGATCATGTTTTGGTTGTTTGAAGTGCTTGATTCGTTGTTCTGAACGTTTGGAAACCTTGATCACAAGTTAATCATAGTTTACTTGATGATCAAAATAGGTTTTGGTTAAAGTTCTAAGAGGTGCTGCAGATTTCTTGGAGTTGTGCTTTGATTTTTGCTTCTTAACAAATAAGAGGATCTTCCTTTTGTTTTAATTGTGCTTTATAAAGAATTGGTTGAGTTTTGGTGTTGATATGATGCTAGAATTCAAGTTAGATTGAGGTTAATGAAGTGTGATATGTTATGGTAGATTAAAGATGTGTTTTTCTGTTGTTTTTACTGTCAATTTAATGTTAAACATGTTGGGAATCAGTTAGAATTCATAAAACTGATGTTTAGGGATGTTTAGGGATGTTTTAGGGTTTGGGCGTGCGCCAAAGGCGTTTAGCGCGCCAAAACGAAACTAGAATGTGGGAAAATTTTGCAGAGTTATTTTAGCGCTTGCAGTGAAGGTTTAACGCGTGCCAAACTTGTCCAGAAAGCATGCTGAAAGTACTGGGAGTTTTTAGCGCTCCATAAGCAAACAAGAACTGATGCTGAAACTTCAGAGAGGTTTTAGCGCGCGCCAAAACCCTTATTTTGTGTTTGATGAGTTTTAAGCAAGAGTTTTGAATGTTGTTTCTTGCTCTAACAACATTAAATGAACATGAACAAGCCATGATTAAGCTTCTGGTGCGTTTAGTTCCAGCACCGAATGGATTCTTACTAAGAGTTGAATTTCGGGACCGTCGAAAGGGCATGACTGGCTTGTGCCTTGATGAATTAGTATTCATCAATGTATGTATACGTGTTAGGATGTTGTGTCAAGATGTCTAAGTGAGGGAGTAGAACTGTTAAGTGAGCTTTGCTTTGTAAACACATAGGTGGCTAGTTAATGACTAATAACATACGTACTTCAGTAGTTAAAAGGCTAAACATAATGTCATTCTTGGTAAGGCATAAGTTTATATCGCGATGTGTAGGTGGTCAGTAAAAGTGAATAACTCTGTAGGTCACTGATGTATAACATTTATATGATAAAAATTACGATGTTTTATATACATTATCGACTCTTTTTATATAAAATATAAGTAATTATAACAGATAATCTTATAAAATATTAATAGCTATGAATAAATCTAAATACTATAAAAATCTAGTAAAAATGATAAAAAGTTATAAATTTTGTACCGGGTTAATAACCGGAGTGTAAGTGTCGATTCACGTGGGTATTTTTGGTATTTTACGGACCTTAGGTAAACCAAGACCCAGTGGCGACATTTTTGGAGTAAAATCATATCTTTTGAAGGAATAAAGGAAGTGCCACGAGATTTAAAGTTCAAGTGGATCAATGGTTCGTGACACCGTATCAAGTTATATTTTCGACGAACAAATGGCCCAGCAAAAAGGCATTTTCTGAAAAAGAAGTCTTCATGGAAGTTATAGATCTCCTCAAGAGCTTTCCAACGCATCTTGAATTATGTCATTTGGAGATCCGAGCTCAAGTTATGATTTTATCAAGTTTGGATTAAGATTGGAAAAAATCTATCCGGATCGATCGGATTTACCTCGGATCGATCCGAGGAAACATCATGATTAACCAGCATGTGGCCTGCGCAGAGAATATCCTGGGATAATATTTTTATTCCCGGATCGATCCGGCCCTTTCTCGGATCGATCCGGCTTGGGAAAATATGCCTATAAATAGAGCAGCTTGCAGGCACATAAAGGGGGTACCAAATATATTTTCTTCACCTCTCTTTAGTAGTAGTAGTATGTATATATATAGGCCTTATGCCATAAATAAAGTAGTATCGTTATAATGCTCGAAAATTATCGGAAGATCAATGTTGTTGAAGTTGTTGTAGCATCCGGAAGAATACGACACGATTCAATCATTGTAATCGGGTAAAATTTCTAAAGTATTTATGTTTGTTTTATCTGTTTTTATTTTCGTATAATGTTAGTAGGCTAAATCTAATAACTAGCCAAAGTTATGTAATCGTTTTATTTCGATCTTTTCGGTAAAGGAATGTTGTCTAAGTAAAATTGAATAAAATTGAGTTAATTGAATCTTTTTCTATTGATAAAGTTTGACTTGAAAGAATTCATAATCTAATTATGAATTGACACCTCGTAATTAAGTTATGAACTTCGTTAATAGAAAAACCGGAGGGTAAAATTGGCCGAGTGAAAGCGTGACAACGGAACCCGCCTTCTACCGAGGGCGATTTGTTCTAAAAGATGAATCTTATTAAAATTTGTACTCAAGATCGTACTAATGTTAAATTCATCGATTTAATTGAAACTTAAACCGGAAAGTTGAATCGGCCGCCTTGACAACCGGAGCCTTTAAATAAAATTGACCGTTTGACGAACGGAATGACTCCTTTTATTCGGAGGTAGAATCGTACTCGGGACACGTTCGGAAAAACCGTAATGATTGTGGACTTTGGGTGATGACAATGGACATATGACAATTTCACACGCTAATGTGAGGAGGAATTGTTAACCTTAGGAGTGCACCGTTTCATTTACTCAATTGAACCTAAAGATCGAGCACATTCCATTCAATTTGAAAAGATCGTATAAAATCAATTATATAAACTTTGGCTAGTTCTCTAATAATATATTTGGCATCTATATATTTATATCTATATATATACTTTGCAACTTATGCACATCTATATATATTTATATATCTATATATATTATATTAGAATAAATTTTAAATTACGCATTTATTTTATGTTAAGTAAAATAGTAGTTATACATGCTATAAAACGAGATTTAGATTGAGTTAATAACGACTCTTTGGTGTTTAACCACACTTAGAAGAATTACAAAGTTCCTCGAGGATACGATACTCGACTCACCATACTAGCACTCTGATTTGACCCGATACAACTGTCGGTTAAAGACCGGTATTAGCACTAGAAAAGGCCACGTCGACTTTTACGCGCCGTTGCCGAGGAACGACGCTAATTTCTTTTTGTGTCTATGGTTACTACTTGTATTAGCTCAAAATTCTCGAGAATAAGTCAACACTTTTCTTATCTCATTTCTATTTTTATTTTAAATCGGTACTTACCTTATAGGTAAGTCACCATTTTACTACTATCAATTTAGTGTTATTTTCTATTTTCGTTAGTTGATGACCAGAAGTGGTAAGGCCCCACTCACTCCTTATAAGCCTGACATAAACACTTACGAAAGGCAGTTAAGAGTAGAGAGAAAACGTGGTCATACTAGTCAGGGAAATCCTGACGAATCATCTTCAAACAAAATACGAGAATGGTGAAATCGGTGATGAAACACCTGAACAAGAATTTGGAACATGCTCTGGGCATGGACAAAACCTGTTAACCTTAATAATCAAAATAATAATAATAATAGAAATAATCAAAATCGGAACCAGAATAATCGTAACAACCCAGTAAACCCAAGGCCTATCTGTGACCAAACCATAAGAAGAAATCAGACTAATAATCCCATACTTTTACCTAATGAAGGAGCGAATAATTTGAGATTAAATCTCATCTTTTGGTTTAATTGACGCAAGAGCCCAATTCTAGGAGAAGATGATGAAGATCCGCATCATCATCTCTATCTTTTGAAGAACTATATGCAATGACCAAAAGTCAAGGTGCTCACAAGGAATTAACAAGGATGACTATGTTTCCTTTTTCTCTAAAAGGGCGAGCCGAGATTGGTTTATGTCTCTTCCACATCATTCACTTACTAGTTGGGAGGAGATTCAAACGAATTTACGAAACAATATTTCACTCTGGGACGGAATTTGGAATTAAAAGTCGAGGTTGCTAATTTTAGACAAGGATCTCAAGAAAGCGCTTGGAATGCAGGAAAGATTTAAAAAATTGTTAAGAGCTTGTCCCGACCATGGTTATTCCTTAGATATGCAAATTCAACTCTTACGTAAGTAAATTAAGAAAAGATTCACGTCTTTGATGTAGATCATGCATGTGGTGGTTAGATTAATGATGAGTGAAGCTCAAAGCGATTTACGATGCTATAGAAAAGATTTCCAAAAATAACGAATGTGGGAAACCGGTTCTAGCACCGAGAAAAGTAGCTTTTACGAAGAATGTACGTCTAATACGGAAGTTCTAGCACATTTAGAAAATTTGAGTAGGAAATTTGATGGTTTACAACGAAATAAGAACCAAAGTTCGGAAAATAGTACACCAACCGAATACTCGAATCGAGGATAATATGCCATCGAGGATTGAAGAACCAACAGGATACTCAAGAGAGGAGGTGAGTTTTCTTGAAGAACATAGGAATTTAAACAATGCTTACTCAAACTCGTTTAATGCTATTAGAAGAGATCACCCTACTTATCGATGGTCCGAAAACCCTAGTAAGCAAGGACAACCGCCGTATCCGGTTCCATATAGGAACATGAATAATAATCAAGTTTATCAAGAAAACACGTCTAATCGAATTTACAATCATTACCTAGATCCTATCCTCAACATACCACTCAAAGTATACCAAGAACTCAAAGTTCAACTCGGCTGCGAAGGAGTTGAAAAATGGGAAAAACTAATGGAAAATATGATGGGTGTAGTATCTACTCAAGCTAAAAATATAAAAAGCGATGGTGACTTCTATTGAGTACAGTCACTAAGGACATGAGTTCAATGAAAACATCTATGAGTGGACATGATACCAGGATGAGAACGATAGAAGCCTCATTAAGGAATATGGAAGATCATTTGAGTAGGGAAGGTGAACGTAATAACAATGAGACCCAGGAGGATTACCAAGTAACACTGAAAGGAACCCAAGAGAGGTAAATGTTGTAGTTCACGAGAAGTAGGAAGCTCGATGGAAGTAATGGAGTTGAAAACTTTGGGAATAATGAAGTAGAAGATGACTTAGATGGTAAGAATGATAAAACTAAAGATGAACTTGAATTCTGAGATGAGGAAGAAGAAATTATAGAAAATTTCTTGAAAAGAAATAAAAGTTCGAATCTGAAAGTGAAAGGGAAAATTGGGTAAAAATCCTAAGATTCTGAAAGATCCCATGGATAAAGATTTAAGGACTTTATTTAAGGAACACATTAGAATGGAAGATAATGAAAACAAGGATGAAAAAGCAGGAAGAATCTGAAGGAATCTAAAGTAGAGATTGATTCAGGGAACAATTTAAAAGAAAAATTCAAGAGCACGAAACATGGCAACCGAGTAATACTCAAGGTTTAAGGAAAAGGAAAAGAGAAAGCGACAAAGGAGCCAAAGGTCATAGATTTAGAATCTTTACCTTACCTCTCCTAAAGATCAAATCAAAAGGCAAAAGCCCGATAAAGTATGCTCGTTTCCTTGACACTTTTAAATCATATTCAAGTTAATATCCACATTATCGAAGCTCTGATTAATATACCTGCCTATGGAAAATTTCTGAAAGAAATTCTGTCAAACAAGAAAAAATTAGAGGAATATGAGAATATATGCCTAAATGAAGAATGTTCCGCAGTTTTGCAGCATAAGTTACCACCTAAACTAAAAGATCTGGTAGTTTTACCATTCCGTGTGAAATTGGAGGATTTCTGTTTAAGAAGGTCTTATGTGATCTAGGAGCAAGTATAAATCTAATGTCTTATGAGGATTATAAAAAGCTAGGCATAGGAAAGCTTACTACGACTGAAATGACTCTGCAAATGGCAGATAGATCGATTAAGTACCCTAAAGGAATTATTAAGGACATATTGGTTAAAGTAGACAAATTCTATTTTCCATTAGACTTTGTAGTTATGGAAATGGAAGATGGTTATTCAAACCTCTTATTCGGGTCGCCCATTTCTAGCTACAGGAAGAACTTTAATCGATGTTGAAAGGAGAATTAATTTTGAGAGTCAATGAAGACGAAGTTACTTTCAATATTTTCAAAGCTATGAATCATGCATCATCGTAATCATGTTCTTTTATAGAAGATATTCATTACATCTATGATAATCGATTACCAACTTTTGAAGACAGATTAGAAGAATGCTTAACTCTGTCTATCTATAAAGAAGATGAGGAAGACATTGAAATGAAAGAGATAATTCTTTCTTTAGATACGAAAGTTTTACCTTTAAGCCACCATGGCATAAGTATTTGGAATTAGAACTAGAAGGACCCGGTTCTTAAATCGTCAATAGAAGATCCGCCGAAGAACACGGAATTGAAACCATTACCTTTAAATCTGAAATATGCTTTTCTTGAAACGATAATCTATTACCGATTATTATTTCATCGACTTTAAGCGAGCAACAAGAAGATCAATTACTTAGAATGTTGAAAAAGCATAAGAAAGCTTTTGGATGGACGATTCTTTGATATTCGAGTATTAGCCACGAGATTTGCGTTCATAAGATAATTACGAAGGAAGATGCTAAGCCTTGTATTCAACCGCAACGCCGCCTCAACCCGAATTTGCAGCTAATTGTTAAGAAAGAGGTCATTAAGCTATTAGAAATGGGAATAATTTTCCCATATCGATAGTGAATGGGTTAGTCCAACTCAAGTTGTACCAAAGAAAGGAGGTTTCACAAGTGAAAGAGAATGATAGGAATGAATGGATTCCAACAAGAGAAATTACAGTTATCGAATGTGCATTGATTTTAGGAAATGAATGATCATACTAAGAAAGATCATCATCCACTTCCATTCATAGTTCAAATGTTGGAGCGTTTAAGTGGTCATAAATATTCTTGTTTCTTAGATGGTTATTCAGGTTATTTACAGATTTTCATTGCAGCAGGAGATAGGGAAAAGACTACTTTCACGTGTCCTTATGGAACTTTTGCGTATAAAAGAATGCCGTTTGGTTTATGTAATGCTCCTGCTACGTTTCAAAGATGCATGATGGCTATATTTTCCGATATGGCTGAGAAATTCTTAGAAATTTTTATGGACGACTTTAGTGTTTACGGAGATTCTTTTGGTAAATGTTTATCGCACTTAGAAAGAGTGTTACAACGCTGTGAGGATACCAATTTAGTTTTAAATTGGGAAAAATGTCATTTAATGGTATCGGAAGGAATTGTCTAGGCCATAGAATCTACGAAATGGGAATTGAAGTTGATAAAGCTAAGGTTGAAGTAATTGAAAAATTACCACCACCGAGTTAATCTAAGGACTCTAAGAGGATTTCTTGGACATGCGAGGATTTTATAGGAGATTTATTGCCGATTTTTCAAAGATAGCAAAGCCTCTAAGTCATTTGCTTGAAAAGGAAGTACCTTTTAACCGATAGTAAATGTAAAGAAGCTTTTCGGACCTTAAAAGCGAGATTGACTCTCGCACCAGTGCTAGTAGCACCCAGATTGGAATTTGCCATTTGAGATTATGTGTGATGCCGGTGATTTAGTTGTAGGAGCGAGCTTTTAGGTCAAAGATATAACAAAATTCTCAAAGCTATTTACTATGCATCTCATACATTAAGCTGCAACTCAAGCCGAACTATACAACTACTGAGAAAAGAAGCTGCATATGTAATTTTGCCTTAGATAAGTTTAGATCGTATATTGTTGGTTCTAAGGTAATAATTTATACTGAGACCATTCGACTTTGAAGTATTTACTAAGTAAGAAGGATGCGAAACCACGTCTTCTTAGATGGATTCTCTTACTTCAAGAGTTTGATATTGAAATTAAAGATAAAAGGAAGTGAGAATGTAGTAGCGAGATCATCTAAGTAGAATGGAAAATGATGTTGAAAAGGGAATAGAAATTAAAGATTCATTTCTGATGAACAACTTTTAGAATAGATACTCCTTCAACCATGCGAGTTATTAAAGAATATAATTCCTTCTAAGGAAATGTCACCTGGTTTGGAGATATCATTAATTACTTAACTTTGTGATTATATTCCGTCTCATTGGACTTGGCGTGAAGAAGAAATTCTTTTATGACTTAAAATTCTATTCTTGGGAGGAACCCGGACCTTTTCCGTAAATGTTCGGATGGGATAATCGAAAGTGTGTGCCTGATAATGAAATTTTAAGTATTTTATCATTTTGTCACGATCGTGAGGCGGGAGGTCATCATGGAGGTTGGAAAAGCGCTTTTAAAGTTTTACAATGTGGTTTTTATTGGCCTACGCTATATAGAGATGCTTATAAGTATGTCAAATCTTGTGAATCTTGTCAAAAATGGGGAAATGTATCTAAAAAACATGAAATGCCTATGCAACCTATTTTAGAATGTGAATTATTTGATGTTTGGGGTATAGATTTCATGGGACCATTCCCTATATCTTTTGGAAAAAGATTTATTCTAGTAATGGTAGATTATGTTTCGAAATGGGTAGAAGCTGAAGCTCTTCCCACTAATGATACCAAAGTTGTCATACGCTTCCTTAAAAAGAACATATTCACTAGATATGGCATTCCAAGGGCTATCATTAGTGATAGAGGTTCACACTTTTGTAATAGACCATTTACCAAGATAATTGAAAAATATGGTGTAACGCATAAGTTAGAACATATCATCCATGCAAACCAGGTGGTCGGGAGTAGAGGTGTCCAATAGAGATCAAAAGAATCGTAGAAAAGACAATGGATTCAAATCGAACAAAGCGGCGGAGTTAAACTAGACGATGCATTATGGGCGTATAGAAACGACTTTTAAAACACCAATTGGTTGTTCTCCTATAAGTTAGTTTTTGGTAAGTCTTGTCATCTCCAGGTTGAGTTAGAACACCGAGCCTTACAGGCTATTAAATTTTGAATTTCGATCCTAAGGTTTGTCGGTGATCATAGATTGCTTCAATTGATGAGAACTAGAAGAATTCCGTCTCGATTCTTATGAAAACGCTTTCGAATCTACAAGAAGGCATACGAAATCTTTTCACGATAAGAGAATCTATAGGCGTGAGTTCCATGTAGGTGATCGAGTACTCTTGTACAATTCACGTTTAAAGTTATTTCGAAAGCTTAAATCAAGATGGGCGAGTCCATTTAAAATAACGAGTTTACAAATGCTGGAGTTGTTGAACTAAGCGATGGAAATACAACTTTTATAGCCAATGGCCATAGAGTAAAGTTATTTGTGGAAGGAGAAGGAACCGCACTAAAAGAAAAAATAATGCTACTAACTGATCCTCCGACAAAGTAAAAAGCGAGAAATCAAGAAACCGAAAAGTAGAGGAACTAAATTCAGCCGAATTACCAGGTGCTATCTATCTTTACTCTACTTTTCTGCGTTTTTATTTATGTTTAAATTAGTTTCGTCTTTTACCGGATAGACGTAAAAGAAACTGGATGCCTTTTAGATAGAATAGGAATTTTTATATTGCTTTTGAAATTAGGCTTGGATAAAGATGTCGCGTTTAAAATAGAAGCTTCGGTTTTTGAGAAAAACAAGCAATTGTTGAGAGAGATCAGATTGAGAGAAGTATGTAATGGAAAATCGAGAAGTTCGATAAAGAGAAGGGCAAAGTTTTTAAGAAGGTGTAGAAGCTGTGGAAAAAAAGTGAGCATGAAGGAAATGTAGGGAAAGCACAACCAAATCACAGGATGAGTGTTTGAATGTTGTTAAGAAGGGAACGATTAGGTGGTTATCCGAAAATCCCGATGGAGATCAAAGAGAAAATTCGAACGCCTCATTTCTTAAGATTAGGTTAATGGACCGTTATTATAGAAATCTTGAAGATTTAAGAATGGTGGGAGTAGAATTAGATTAAGTTTTTGTTTATTTTAATTTTAAGACTTCAAAAAAAATTTATGATAAAACTTATTTTTATCATATACATGATTTATATGATATAATTGAGGATTATCATACCAAATTTTTTTTTTTTTTTAGTTTAAAAAAAAAAAAAAAAAAAAAGTGGTCGGATCGATCCGACCTAACCCCGGATCGATCCGGAAGCTAAAAAACCTAAAAAAAAAGAACGGGATCTTCCTTTCTTCTTTCTTCTTCCATTTCTCTAAAAACAGCCGCCCCTCCCCTTTTCCCCTCAATTCGAATTTTTTCTTCAAATCATCACACAACATCACCATTAAACTACCCCACCTCTTATACTTTTCTCGTTTTCCATTCCTCTCTTCAAAGTTGCATTTAAATTGAAGAATTTTTCAAGGGTAGCTTCAACTTTTATTCCGGCGAAATTTCCATCTTTTCCGGCCAAATTTTAATTTTTTAAGCTTTGTAAGGTAACATTGTAGTCACTTATTTTCTTAATTTCGTTTTTTAAGCAAGTCTTTATTTAATTCCAAAATTTTGTGTAACTCATTTGTGTTGTTTTGTGTTGTTTTGTTATTTTGTCATTATCGTAGAATGGCCGAATCATCAAAAGCTAGTAAAAAACGTAAACCTAATATCCCAACCCAAATTCCAGTCATCGAAACTAGGCCTTTAACAGAAGAAGAATTGGCAGTTAGTTTTGAAAGAACCGCGTCTGCTGCAGCTAAGAAAGCATTGAAAAATAAATTTGGGAAGTGTTTAGTTGCGATCGAGAGGGTTTGGATTTTAAGGATTTGGGAAGGAGGTAAAAGAGATTTTGAAAGCGGCATTGGTTGGAATTAGCCGATTTAAGGTCGGGAGAAATTAACACCACCTTAGTAGCTGAATTTTATTCTCTGGTAGCAACTCATAATGCTACTGAAGATGGTGAGTTAACCACACAACCTAAGAACTAGGACGATGCCGTTTACTCCTCACATTATAAATGCTATTTATGGTATTCCTGATATACCAGAGAATGAGGACTATTATACAGTTTGGAATTTGGATGAACCAGCAGACTTTGATTATATTGTCTCACTAGCCCAGAATGAGTTAGATCCCACGCTGCCGTCGGCATGAAAGCAGTTTTCCTATGGAAAATGTATACGGGATATGAGAGCCATTAAACGTTTTATTAGTCACACTCTTTACCCTACTCGACATTTTACATCTTTTGGTAAAGAGGATTTGTGTATTGCTTGGGCTATGGTCAATGATATACCCGTGGATGTAGGCGAGTAATGTGTAGAAGGACAAGGAATTTGCCTGAATGCTAGACCAGCGATCACATGCCTTTTCCGTGTTTTATTTCTTCCTTGTGTCGCCAGATAGAGTCCCCGAGCTCCCAAATGATAATTTGATGATGGTGGATGACACACTTATAGGTCCTAGTTTACCACTTAGGCGGCGGGAAGAATAAACTTTTGGACCCTAACCGTCAACGACCTCGGCCTACTCCATCCATCTCTTTGTCCCTCGCTTCATCCAAATAAACTCAAACTCAACTTCCGAATACCATCACTTACGGCATGTTTCAATCCATGGCCTATGATGTTCATCGTGCTAATGCCAATATGGCTGTTTTTGCGGAAAGGAATAAATTATGGTCTGAAGATTTACGTCAAGGCATGCGAGGTTTATATCAAATGAATATCTTTGCAGAAACCCTACCTATGCCGAGATGGATATTCCGCAATGCCAAACCCAGCCTTATACCTTGCCCGATTTCATTCCACCGATGCCACCTCGCTCGGACTTCCAACAAATGCCACATTCTTTTGGATTTCAAACTAGTGGTGTAGGGATTTTTCGACAGTACTACAAAGCCCAATGCACCAGCGTCTGAATGGGCTGGATCTGGATCATTTGGCCATACCACGACGGGATGGGGAAGCACTTTTACGATATTACGAGAGAAATGAGCTCGATGGGACTAGATAGCTCGGTACGGATGTCCACTTATTTTCAAGATCCATCCCAAGAATCGACCCGTTATCAAGCTATGCCAAGTTCAAGCCACGTCGAGATGAGTGATGAAGAGGAGTAATTTTAATCATTCTATGATTTTTGACATTGAAACATTTTATTTTTCGTACAATTTCGTTATCGTAAAATTTTAGGTTATTTTGATTTTGGTAGGATTTTATTACGATTTTCATTTTTTCATTGCATGTTATGGTATTACGCATTGTGTAGTAAAATTTATCGTTATAATAAAATGAAAATGAACAAAAAAAAATAGGAAGAAAACTTGTCCCCTAGAAAAAACTAGGCATTTTTCAAGCAAAATCAACTCTGTCCGTGAACAGTAATGTTCCGGATCGATCCGGATTTTCACCGGATCGATCCGATGTGATATACCGACCGACAAAGACATTACTAGTTCGAGGCCGGATCGATCCGGCCCTTTCTCGGATCGATCCGGCAAGTACAAAAACGCGCGGAAAAGAGATCTTTTCTACTTTTGCTTGATAGATATATTTCTATAAAAGGAAAGAGCAACAACCATAAACTTTGCTCATTCTTCCCTTCCTTCTATTTTTAGTCTCAGTATCGTAAAATGTCTAACCGATCCTCTCCTCGGTTAATAGTTATGAACCACGTCGCGCTGATGGTGTGGTTCCCGAAGGCATGCCTCTTGCTTTCATAATAACGTCCCGAGACATCTAAATTTCGTCCGTTCTCCTATTACGATGGAGAAAGGCTTAAACACCGAAAAAATTGATCGGTGGGACGGAATCTAATCCGAGGTTGCGGGTGGAAAAAGTTGATAAGGACTCCCGGAGGTCGAATAAACATTTCGATTGTTAGAGATTTCTTTGCGTCTCTCACGAGATAACGACGATAGCCTCATCTCAACTTATTACGATTAGGGGAATCGTTATTTCATTTTCACCGATCATCATAAATCAAATCTATCAAATCCCACCATGTACTTTTGATCGAAACCCACACTTGAGTTTCTTTGGGAACTTGGAGATGCGTATAATGTTGTAAATCGTCTTTGCGAAGCCTTTCGATTCGTATTTCCGTTGTTTGATCATAACTATGATTCTTCAACTCTGGCCTTACCCCTCATTTAAGGGCGTGAAACGCTTCATTAATTCTCGGATCTATCCAACTAGAGATTTTTATGGGGTTCTGATGATGATGAAATCTTTGTTGTTGTATGCATTAACGTGGGAGCATACATTGATTGGGGAGTTTTGATTTTTAAGACTGCAATTAATTTTGCAGTAGAAAGACGTAATAGGGGAAGACCGTTACCGTTTGCCTGGGTTATCTCTCATCTTTGTGTCCAACTGAATCACGTGCCGGAGTTTGCTACTGACGAGATTTTTCCATCTCGTGATTCTCAGTTAGGATTACTTCCGGTGGATACTCCCGGATGTTCATCTACGGTTTGATAATCAGTTAGAAGTTATGTTGTTAAGTTGTTAGTCGTTTAAGTAGATCGTTTAATCGTTTTTTAGTTTGTAATAGTTTCCTTAATGTTTAATATATATGTCATTTACTTTAATCAAAATAATATATGTTTTTTTTTTATATAATAATAAAAATCAATCAAAATTATGTAAAATTTTAATTTTATTTTCAAACTACCTTTTATTTACTCACTGAACATCGGGACGATGTCATTTTAAATAAGTGGGAGTGGAAGTAAGTTAGTAAATAAAAATTAAAATTTTCTTATATAAATTATATACTTAATTGCTCAATACTTAGTTTAATTTTTCTTGGAACAAAATAATTAGATAATATATAATTAGTATGAATAAAAACAATATAAATTGGTAAGAATAGATTTTAATTAAGTAGAGTAAATTAGATATATTATAAATATATTATATATGTCAATTTTAGATCTTTATAAGATTTTAAGTATATGTAACTATACATAAATATTATCAAGTAAGTTTCATATGAAATTTTAGCAAATATACTTATATTTATAATGAATTTTTAGAATAATTTTTTTGTAAAACGAAATATGAATATGGAATCGGATTAGGAATGATGAGATTTTTGACACCACAAAAATTACCTCAACCTTGATTAGAGTGATCAAGACCTCACTCGAAATAGCCATTTTGATCATAACCGACCATTGGCTTATTTTGGTCTACATTTCCAAAATAATCCCACGAGTTTGTACGTACTTATGAAAGGAGATGATAGCACAGAAGCTAAGGATGGTGTATGCTGAGGTGAAAAAAAAAAAAAAAAAAAAAAAAAAAAGAAGAAGATTTATATAAGAACGAAGCACCATATTTACAGAGAATTAATCGAATACCAGGTATCTTCCTTATCTTTGATCGACAGATATCGGTAGTAGCTTCCAATGATTTGAGTGCAGTAGGGTGTTATCTAGAAACGTCCTATATCACTATGAGGTATAAAGCTCCCGATAAAAATTCGAATCATAAGATCTCAAGAATGATTACGAGTTTAAGGAAACCGGACTCGTAATTTTAGATCGAAAGAGTATTACTCCGATCAATCTTGATGAAGCAATGCTTGTAAATTTGATTTTCTACACACACTCACGCTTTTAGTTCTTAATATTGAAAAAGAAGAGAAAATCTGAAAAATAGTTGGAATAAGAGGATGTTATTAATCGAGATTGTTTTTGATCAAACGTGAAGGTGTAAAGTACGTACGACTTGCCTCTTTCTCTTTTTGATTTCCTTTTCTATCTTTTCGATTAACCAATGTCCCATCCTAAAGAGTATAAGCCAGTTTGTCAATTACTTGACTTAGTCTTTGATTCCAAATATTTCATACAAGTTGAGATAGGAAAATAATTCTAGAATTTTAATTATATTTATTAAGTAGATTTTGTGAAATTTCATTTGAATAATAGTTGATAAATAATTTATCAAAGTTATCTACACTTTTTATCTTATTAATTTCTAAGAAAGATATAATTAATATGTTTATAATATTGAAATGATATTTTACTAATTTAAAATTTTTATCTACCACTTATATTATTTTTATCGTAATTTTTATATATTACCGCTTATTTTGCTCGAGGACGATCAAAGAGCTAAGTGGGGAGTAGTTGATGTATAACATTTATATGATAAAAATTACGATGTTTTATATACATTATCGACTCTTTTTATATAAAATATAAGTAATTATAACAGATAATCTTATAAAATATTAATAGCTATGAATAAATCTAAATACTATAAAAATCTAGTAAAAATGATAAAAGTTATAAATTTTGTACCGGGTTAATAACCGGAGTGTCGTGTCGTCGATTCACGTGGGTATTTTTGGTATTTTACTGGACCTTAGGTAAACCAAGACCCCGAGTGACGACATTTTTGGAGTAAAATCATATCTTTTGAAGGAATAAAGGAAGTGCCACGAGATTTAAAGTTCAAGTGGATCAATGGTTCGTGACACCGTATCAAGTTATATTTTCGACGAACAAATGGCCCAGCAAAAAAAGGCATTTTCTGAAAAAGAAGTCTTCATGGAAGTTATAGATCTCCTCAAGAGCTTTCCAACGCATCTTGAATTATGTCATTTGGAGATCCAGAGCTCAAGTTATGATTTTATCAAGTTTCGGATTAAGATTGGAAAAATCTATCCGGATCGATCCGATTTACCTCGGATCGATCCGAGGAAACATCATGATTAACCAAAGATGTGGCCCTGCAGAGAATATCCTGGGATAATATTTTTATTCCCGGATCGATCCGCCGCCTTTCTCGGATCGATCCGGCTTGGAAAATATGCCTATAAATAGAAGCGAACTGCGAGGCACATAAAGGGGTACCAAATATATTTTCTTCACCTCTCTTTAGTAGTAGTAGTATGTATATATATAGGCCTTATGCCATAAATAAAGTAGTATCGTTATAATGCTCGAGAAATTATCAGAAGATCAATGTTGTTGAAGTTGTTGTAGCATCCGGAAGAATACAGCTTCTGATTCAATCATTGTAATCGGGTAAAATTTCTAAAGTATTTATGTTTGTTTTATCTGTTTTTATTTTCGTATAATGTTAGTAGGCTAAATCTAATAACTAGCCAAAGTTATGTAATCGTTTTATTTCGATTTTTTCGGTAAAGGAATGTTGTCTAAGTAAAATTGAATAAAATTGAGTTAATTGAATCTTTTTCTATTGATAAAGTTTGACTTGAAAGAATTCATAATCTAATTATGAATTGACACCTCGTAATTAAGTTATGAACTCGTTAATAGAAAAACCGGAGGGTAAAATTGGCGAGTGAAAGCGTGACAACGGAACCCGATTTCTACCCGGGCGATTTGTTCTAAAGATGAATCTTATTAAAATTTGTACTCAAGATCGTACTAATGTTAAATTCATCAGTTTAATTGAAACTTAAACCGGAAAGTTGAATCGGCCGGCCTTGACAACCGGAGCCTTTAAATAAAATTGACCGTTTGACGAACGGAATGACTCCTTTTTATTCAGAGGTAGAATCGTACTCGGGACCTGTTCAGAAAAACCGTAACAGTTGTGGACTTTGGACTGATGACAATGGACATATGACAATTTCACACGCTAATGTGAGGAGGAATTGTTAACCTTAGGAGTGCACCGTTTCATTTACTCAATTGAACCTAAAGATCGAGCACATTCCATTCACTGAAAAGATCGTATAAATCAATTATATAAACTTTGGCTAGTTCTCTAATAATATATTTGGCATCTATATATTTATATCTATATATATACTTTGCAACTTATGCACATCTATATATATTTATATATCTATATATATTATATTAGAATAAATTTTAAATTACGCATTTATTTTATGTTAAGTAAAATAGTAGTTATCTGTGCTATAAAACTGAGATTTAGATTGAGTTAATAACAGCTCTTTGGTGTTTAACCACACTTAGAAGAATTATAAAGTTCCCTGAGGATACGATACTCTGACTCACCATACTAGCACTACAGTTTGACCCGATACACTGTCGGTTAAAGACTGGTATTAGCACTAGAAAAGGCCACGTCAGTCACTAAGACCCCAAGTACGGAGGGTCTTCGCCGAACATGTACACTATCGGGGCTAGCCCGTGGCTATTGGTGTGATCCACCAATAGGTTGCACCCAGATACTTAGTGCCCTTGAATGCTGATGTAACAAAGATAAGTTAAGCTAAACAAGTAAGAACCACGACATGTTGATGAGCATGAAGTGAACCCTAAAGTAAAGTCTGTCTTATAAAGATAACTTAATAATAATGGGAACCTTTTAATTATGAAACTTTATGAAAACAATAGCTTCTACCTCTTTAATAAGTACCTTTGTATTGTATGCTTTGTGGGGTGAGAAGATGAACATGTTGATCATGAGCTCGATGAGGATTTTGAGGACGATGTTTGATGATGTTTTACATGAGGTTTTCATTTCTCTTTTATTATGCATGTTGTACCAAACTATGTTGTATTTTGATTTCACGACATGTTGTACTTTCATTTTTAGACTTGTTGTAATGCTTTAAGATCTCGTATTTTTGTAAGCTTTGAAGATTCGTTGTTGTAAGATAACTTTCAATCTTTAGCATGTTTTCCACTTGGACCTGGTACCGCTAAATGAGTCATAAATGGTTCAGTCAACTGCTTAGACCGTCGTTCTCGCTTGGACTAAAAAGACTAACCCGAGTTGTAATACTGATGATGGCAAATAATTCGGTGATGAAGATGAAATATGCGATAGAGAAAATGGTTGAAAAGATGAAATTTTGTTTTAAAATGGTTGGAGAATGACAAAGGATTGGAAAAACAGCTGACCCAATTGCATAACCGGGTGGAGATCGAAAATTTGATGTATTATTGTGTATATTATATATGGTGTGGTTAAAAACTGATCCAACAGTTAAAAAAAATGTTATACGATTTTAACGGTTTTTATTAAAAACTGAAGAATTCTCTTGTCGGTAAGTCATCCTTACCGCCACTCTACTGAACCGTACATGAGATTTTCACTTCGACTTGTCTTTCAAATTCTTGCCAAGGAACTATAGAATAATACTCCCTCCGTTTTTTTTTATAGTACATTTGGTGTAGACACACAAACTAAGAAAATGATTAATGTGTTTAAAATATAGTATGACATGACGAGATCGTCCTTCTTTAAGATTTTGAATACTATACTTGCAATCATTAAATACACTATCTTGGAAATGTAAATATACATTGATAATAGTATTATTGGAGTTCCAAAATGACCTTTGGTGTTTTTTTTATGCATTGGAAATTTATTTTTTACTATTATTTAAAGGATATGACTTTGTTTAAATTTTGTAATTAATGTAAGGGTATAAGTGGAAAGAAATTATAAATGATGTATTGGTAATCTAAAATGACACATATAAGTGAAAAAACCAAATTCCCAAAAGTGGCAGTTAAAAAAAAGGAATAATAGTCAGATGAAATAAATATTTTTGAGATAGGATATCGGTTAGGGAGTCTTTAAGGGCACCACACTAAATCTACTTAGGGCACAACAGTAAAGTTTACAAATACACATGAAGTGTGGTGCACTTAAGAGCAATGGTAGATTTAGTGTGGTGCTCTTAAAGACTCACATAAGAGAGAGGAGGGAGTATAGTATAGTTTAATAATGGGAGGTGTTATTGGCACCCCACACAATTTACTGTTGGCCCCCCACCAATTGCTAAAATGACAATTGACGATCCAAAAATCGTCTCTTTCAACCGTAGGGTTCTTTCTCTTGGTAATATCCTAAAGAAACTCCTAAAATATGAAGAACAATAAAACGAGGGGGTGGTTTGGAATATTCTAGACTACACTTGATGATGATCAAGCTGCCTTCATATCCAATGACTGAATTGGAATCAAGTCTTCGTAGTTCCTTAGAGATAGTTTATATAGAGGGGCTTGTGCCCTAGAGTTAGCGTGTGGCGTGTCTATGATGGACACTGATTAACGTGTTCCCTAAGGAAAAGATTATGATTAGATGATCTCCTTGATTTTAGGAAATAATTATGATATTTGAATATTTTTATTAAGTGATAAAGATTGGAGCCTTTAAGGCTCAAGATTCTTTCCATAGTTATTTGCCAATTGGACACGTGGGGAATATGACTAGAGACGTACTCTGGCCGACTCGGACGGCCCGGACCAAGCTGCTTGAGGCCTTCGGCCGACCCTCGAAGGTCGAGGGTAGCAGCCGAGCTGGTAACAGCTGACGTGGCCTTTCCTAGTGCTATTCCAGTCCTTAACCGACAGTGTATCGGGTCAAACTGTAGTGCTAGTGTGGTGAGTCAGGTGTCGAATCCTCGAGGAAACGTGTGGTAATTCGAGTGTGGCTAAACACCAAGAAGTCATTATTAACTCAATCTAAGTCGCAATTTTTCTTTTCCTTTCTAGTAACCTTAAAACAAGAAATAAATGCATAAAGCTAAAACATATATATATATATATAGATACATAAATATATATATATAAATATATAGAAATACATATATATATATATATATATATATATATATATATATATATATATATATATATATATATATATATATATAATATATATAGTACCAATACAATATATAGGATATAAATACTAGTAATATTATTAGAAACTAGCCAAGAATATGTCATTTGAATCAAGATCTCTTTTAGTAGAAATAGATGTGCTTGATCTTTCCTTATTTTAAGGTGAATCAATTATATATGAACCGGTGTACTCTAAACTAGACAACTCCTCCTCACACGAGCATATGAAATTGTCATATGTCAAATTGTCAACAGATTCAATCTCCACAACCGCCCCATGCTAATCTCGGTTAGTCTCGAACAGTACAGTGCAGTACAAATCTACCCCGGATAAAAGAGGTTATTCCGTTTGTCGAGACGGCGATGTTATTCAAAAGGCTCCGGTTGTCGGCGGATCGATTTAACTTTCCGGTGTTAGTTTCAATTAAACCGTTGATTTTAACATTATTACGATCTTGAGCACAAATTTAATAAGATTAATCTTTCCCAAGACAAATCTGCCCCCGGGTAGGAAATAGGATTCCGTTGTCACGTTTCACTCGGCCATTTTTACCTTCCGGTTTTTCTATCCTTTATCTCATATCCTAACTTCTCTGGTTAGTTCATCGTTAGGTTATATGTTGCGATTCATCTTGGTTAATTACGTCAATCCGAATATTATCAATATGTTGCAAAATAGAAAAAGATTCATTATAATCGATTTTAATTTAATTTTAACATAGTCGTCATCTATTTCCCTAAAAAGATAAACTAATTCAATTTCATATCTTGGCTAGATATAGAGTTAGCCTAATATCATTATAACTAATATATAGATACTAATAACAACAAACAAACATAAATACATTAAAAAGTTACCAGATTACAATTGTAGTGTCAAAGCCGTATTCTCCGGAAATAGCAACTCCTTTAGCAACAACGAACCTTGATAAACCTTCTAAGTATTACAACGATACTTATACTACATTATTATTTCGACAGAGTGTCGCTTACAGTATTCTGAGAACTACAAACTAGATTAAGATAATATATATATATATATAAGTGATATATATATATTGGTACAACTCAACACTCTGCAAATGAGGAGTATTTATAGAGTGCACCACAAGGCCGGCGCGGGCGGTGTAAATACAGCGCGCGGGCGGTGCTACACGATGGAGATTCTCTCCGACAGTCCCCATGTCTTTGGTGGCGAGAGATTCGGCTCGGGCGGGTTTTTTCGATTCGGGCGGATCTTGAAAAATATATTTCTTCCGTTTCTTACTGTTTCGGTTTTAATCCTTTAGTTTTCCATCACACGTACCCTGAAACAGTCAAAAACACGAGCCACAGTAATTTTGATCATAAAAACTATAAGTTTTACTAAAATTATAACGATAATATCTATTTATAACGATTTCGATTTTTATGTGTTTTTAGATATATTTTTATAGAATTTATATGATATTATCGTAAATACGCTATAAAAAGTCATATAATATGGTTATATTTTTATCATACATCATTTACTCCCCACTTAGCTTTTGATCGTCCCTCGAAAAAAAATAAGCGATAATATATAAACTGTTATAATGCAAACAATATAGTTCTTCTAGACTAAATTTCTAACTTAGTAACGCATGCTGTCAACATTATAATCATATTAATTTTATCTATCTAAGATTATTAAAAAAATAAAAAGTGTATATAACTTAATAAATTAGTTATAAAATATTATCTAAATGAAATTCTACATGAATTACTTAATAACTATAAAATAAAATACTTAGAATAACTTTGTAATCGCTACTGTATGAAATTTCGGAATCAAGGACTAAGTCAAGTAGTTGGCAAAATGGCTTATAACGTTCAGGCTCAAGGTGTTTGGCTAATCGAAAGGATAACAAAGGAAAATCAAAAGAAAATAGAGGCAAGTCGTGCGTGCTTACACCTTCAACTTTGGATCAAAAATACCTTGATTAGTAACATCCTGACACTGTTTTTTATTTTTTTATTTTTTTTTAACAAACATACATAAACGAACTCATTGCCAGAATCGACTATCTTTCAAGCGTCATGAGGTGAGTACGAATACATCAGCACTTAATAATAGATTGCCTTCCAAATAATATTTATTCCAATCTCATCATATACCATTATTGAATTTCGATGTCGTCCGCTATCCATAAGCACATACTAAACTTGCGGGATTTCAAGGAAATGTAGACCAATTTAAGTTAAGGGTCGGTTATATCTAGTTAATCATAATGGCTAATTTCGAGTGAGGTCTTGATAACTCTGCAAGGCTGAGGTGAGGACAAAAATTGGAAATTACGTTCGGATAGGCTTATTTGGCCATAGTTAGTCAAAGTAATGCCAAAAATCTCATCATTCCTAATCCGATTCCAAATTCATACTTGTCTTGAAAAGAAAATCATTCTAAAATTTTATTATAATTAAAAGTAACTTTTGTCTAATTTCATAAAAAAAAATATTTCATACTATTTATCTAGGTATACATACTTAAAATCTTGATAAAAATCTAACATAGATATAAATAATATAGAAATAATATATCGAGATTACTTTACTTAATTAAAAATTTATTCTATCCAAATATATCATTTTTATTATAATGATTATATATTATTTCGTTTATTTCCTTAAGATTGATTAAACTAAGTGCATCAGTAATTGATATATTAAATTCATTTTATTTACTAACCAATCTCTATTCCCCACTTACGAATTGGCATCGTCTCGATGTGTAATGAGTAGTAAAAGTTGGTTTAGGAAATAAAATAAATTTTATAACGGGTGAATATTGTTACGTGTCATATAGACTAGCGTTTATATAATATAGCATAAAAAAAACATTAACACAAACAAATATATTACAATATTAAAAAGTACAAGTTAACTACTAAATACTACTATAAACTAAAAAACTAAAACTAATTTAATCTAAGTTTTTATTTAACTAATTTATTCTAAGTTAAATTATTATATCATTATTGCCTTTGATATTCCTTCCTTACAACCAACATAACTATCTAATTTTCTCCACTTGAAGATCCTCCTGGAATATCGACTGGTAGTATCCTTACCTGAGGAAGGCGAGCTGGAAAATACTCATCTGTCGTTCTTTCCGGTACCCTAGCCAAACGAACACTTATTCTGGAAATCAGCCATGCAAACGGCATAGGCTGACGGATCGGTCTGCTTCCAAATGCAAAACTAACAGCTGCTTTCTGAATCAATATTCCCCAATCTATAACAAACCTCGTTATAGCGTAGCGCATAATAGTAACAATTCATCATCATCAACGATTTCCGAGAAATCATCGAGTTGGATAAACTCGTGAATTGATGAAACGTTTCCAGGTTCTCAAATGGGGAAGTAAAGCGGCAGTGGAGACATCTCTATCCCTATCATAATGTTGGAATAAAACTTGATAAGATTCCGAACATTTGTTAATAAATCCTTCAGCGGTATCAAGTCTCCACTGATACTCATAATGACTAGAGGGTGATGTTTGGACTGGTGGTATTTGAAAATTTTGATTGATTATGGTAGAAGTAAAAGGAACAACAGTACCTCTAATGGTAACAGACTGTAACGACTCTACAGTACTAGCCTCTGCAAGTACCAAGTAAAACTCTCTTACCATTGTAACATTAATTCTTCCTCTCGGCATACGACAAAAATAATCCCACCCATTTGCGTCCATTCTTATGAATGCCCAATTATCCACTTTTCGAAAATTTAGACCTCTTTCAACCAGCACCGGTGATTGGTTGAAATTACTCAAAAAAAGGTTTGGATTTGATTCATTCATATAATTGTAAGGAATGGGGTGGAAAAACGGATAATGCGAATTAGGGAGTACGGAGTTTGGGGTATGCGGAGGAGAATAACTGTTAACTGACGAATGATCGGACATTTTATACGGAATATAAAAGAAAACGAGAGACTTAAGAGGTGAATTGGCAATTTGAGGAGTGAGCCCTCTGTTTCCTTTTATAGAAGTGCCAGAAATAGATAAGAAACAACCTGAATGAGGTCGGTAGAACACCCGCACCGCGCGCGGGCGGTGCAAGATCGGGCGCGGGCGGTGCTGGCGCTGGCGGTGCGATACAGCGCGCGGGCGGTGCTCACGATCTTTCGGTCACGATTTTTGCATTTCGGGATGTTCTATCGAGGTTTATTCGAGTGTGAATCTATTTAATTTTATCTAAAACAGGGGTGGAAAATTTTAATAATACAGAAACAACGAAAAAACGTAAAACTGCGTAGTGTACTAACCACAGAGTACATCAAATCGTCTAAATAAAAATCAAACCAAAGTATATCGTCATACATCGTAAAATAGGAAAAGTTTACTTAACTACTCATCTCCATCATAATCCTCATCTTAAATGCATAAGATGAGTCGAAATGAGCCGAAAAAGATCCAAACATACTAGAAGTAAAATCAGCCCCAGAGAGGTAGTCGTACTAAAATCATAGTTAAAACTGTTGTGGATCCACTGACGTAGAAGCTTGAAATGTAGCCTGAGTTTGCCTCGTCGTCATCGTCACCGAACCTTCCAATCCAAGCGAGCCGAGACCTGCTTTGTCACATCACTCTCGGTTACTCCTCTCATGCCTATGGATGCATCAAGCGAACTCAGTAAACATACTACCATCCTCTACTGGATGACGGCATATAGTCCTGAATAAAAGCGGTGGTGGAGCAGGTGGAATCAATCTGGCATAGTATATGGGTCGGTGACTCGAGGATAACGTGTAGAAATCTCTGCATATCTGGGTTCTATTGCACTGATGAAAGCTCTGTGACCTCTTTGGCCAATCTTAAGATCTTCAGCCCACTTTCTATTTTGTTCACAAGCTAAGGCTATATTAGCATCGATTCTAGCCTGAGCTGAAATCATATCTTTGAAACATAGCCTCAATCTGCTATTCGCCCTGAAGTAGATCTGGTGAGGTGATTGCCTAGGAACTCGAGATGTATGGATAGGAGATGGCTGTGGTGGTTGTTGATGTTGCTGGCGGTTAGGATTATTGTAATTGATTCTACCAGCAGGTAAGGCAGTTAGTCTCTGACCGATAAGTGGAGCGCTAGGTGACATAATCCTATTTGAGTGTAGTACTAGTACTTCATGAAGATCACACAAGGCAGAAATAAGATTAGGGAACGGCAGACGTCCTCCTCGAGTTTTATTCTTAACAAAATCACATGCCTTGGCAAAGATTAGCTTCCCTAGATTTATTGGAATGTCTTGCACCATAGCCCAGGCCAAAACAACATCCTCACGACCATAAGCACATAGATGAGCCGAAGGATTAACATTATATCCTATAAATTGCTTGATAGCCCTGATGTCCCTTATACATTGTCCATAAGGAAACCTATTATCCTTCCAAACTGCTGTGGAATCAAAGGCAGCCTGAGCTTCAAATGATTTAGCTTGTAGTCTACCAGGCAGGTCTAAATTCCAAACAGTCTGATAATCATCATCCTCAAGTATCTCAGGTAACTCATAAATAGAATTTATCACGACAGGATTGAAGGAGACATTAACCGTCCTAAGAGGGATACTTTCTAGATCATCAAGAGTAGCCCTATCATAAGTAGATAAAACAAAATAGAATTCGGCTACCATTGTGACATTTATGTTACTAGTGCGTTCCATCGCAATTTCCATCCATTCCCTATCTTGAAAGATTTTTTTCACTTCTTCTCCCAAACAGTCAAAATCAATACCACGTTCTAAAGTGACCCCGCACTTACTGAAAAATCCATCATAGGCATTTTTAGCTTCCATACTAGCGGTTTTTTCAAAAGAAACGGCTTCTTCAAGTTCGATTAAGGTCGCGTTCATGAACCGTACTACTACTGAGGTTTATCTGGTTTTCTTTTTTAGAGCTTCTCTAGATGATGAAGGCCATCTACGATATTGAGTACGAAAAATAACAACCAAAACAACAACAAACAACAAACACAAACAAGTACTTAGACCAAATTATAGGAAAAATTAAAATTAAAATTAAAAGCTTGATAAAATTGAAATGATTGATATATATATATATATATATATATATATATATATATATATATATATATATATATATATATATATATATAGTTACCGTAGAGAGCTAGAAAGAGTAGGTAGTTGCCGGAATAGATGGTGGTGCCGCCGAAATGTTGAGAAAAGAGAGGAGCTTTGCTTGAAAAAATTCTATCCTTTTATGCAATGGTGATGAATTTATGTAGTGGAATTGAAGAGAAGATGATTGGGATAGAAAACTTGGTGAAAAGTGATGAAATTTTTTGAAGAGGGAAAAGGGGTGGGGGTCGGCTTTTTGGGTTGAAGAAATGAAGAAGATGAAGATGATCTTTGTGATGTTTTTAGGTCATAAAGCTAACGAATCGAATCGAACTCCTATCGACTCGAATTGTTAGTAATTACTCGATTCTCCCTTTTTTTTTTGGTGTAATAATTTAAATTATATCATAGAAAAAATCATAAGATTATTTCATGATAAAACAAATTATTACAAATTTTTATAAAAGCTAAAAACAATATTTTTGGTATGATAATCCTTAAGTATATCATATAAACCATATATGATATAATAATAAGTTTATCATAAAATTTTTATGACATTTTTGCAAATAAAATAAAAATTAAAATTTAATCTAATTCTACTCCTATCATCCTTAAATCTTCGAGATTTCTATAATAACGGTCCATCAACCTAATTCCTAGAAATGATGCGTTTGAATTCTCTCTTTGTTGTCCATCGGGATTTTCGGATAACCACCTAGTCGTTCCCATCTTAATTACATTCAAACATTCATCCTGGGATTTGGTTGTGCTGTCCCCACATTTTCCATTATGTTCACTTTTGCCACAAATTCTACATCTCTTTAGAAATCTTGCCATTCTCTTTATAGCACTTCTTGAATTTCCATTACAAAGATCTCTTTCTCTGATTTCGCGTATCAGTTCCTTGTTCAAGTTAGAAACTAAGGCTTCTATTCTAAAGGCAACATCTTTATCTAAACCTAATTTTAAAAGTAAAATAAAAACTTCCATTCTATCTATGAAAGGCATTCCAGTTCTTTTACGTCTATCCGGTAAAAGATTTAAACTACTTAAATTGCATATTAAAAGTGAATTTAGAAAGATAGTACCCGTAATCGGTGAGTTTAGAATTCTGCTTCCTTAATCCGTTGGAGGGTCGTTAAGCAATAATATTTCTTTTGCTTGAGGTATCCCTTCAGTTTCCACGAATAATTTTACCCTGTGACCATTGGCTATAAAAGTTGTTTTTCCATCAGTTAGTTCAACGACTTGGACTTATAGACTTTAGTTACGTCGTAGGGACCTGTCCATCTAGATTTAAGTTTTCCTGGAAACAACTTTAAACGTGAATTGTACAAAAGTACTCGATCACCTACATGGAACTCACGATTATAGATTTTCTTATCATGGAAAGCTTTCGTGCGTTCCTTGTAGATTCGAGCATTTTCATAGGAATCGAGTTGAAACTCCTCCAGTTCTGTTAAATGAAGTAATCTATGATCACCAACAGCTTTAGGATCAAAATTTAGGAATTTAATAGCCCATAAAGCTCGGTGTTCTAATTCAACAGGGAGATGACAAGATTTACCAAAAACTAATTTATACGGAGAACAACCAATTGGTGTTTTAAAAGTCATTCTATATGCCCATAATGCATCATCTAGTCTTTCTCTTGATTTCTACGATTTGAGTCCACTTTATTTTCTCCACGATTCTTTTAATTTCTCTATTAGACACCTCTACCTCATCCACTAGTTTGCGGATGATAGGGTGTTCTAGCTTATGAGTTACACCATATTTCTCAATTATCTTAGTAAATGGTCGGTTGCAAAAATGTGAACCCCTATCACTAATAATAGCCCTCGGAGTGCCATATCTTGTAAATATATTCTTTTAAGGAACCTTAGCACAACCTTGGTATCGTTAGTGGGAAGAGCTTCACTTTTCTACCCATTTCGAGACATAATCGACCATTACAAGAATAAATCTTTTTCCAAACGATATAGGGAAGGCCCCATGAAATCTATACCCCATACATCAAATAATTCACATTCTAAAATCGGTTGCATAGGCATTTCATGTTTTTTCGATATATTTCCCCATTTTTGACATGATTTACAAGATTTTACATATTTATATGCATCTTTATATAGTGTAGACCAATAAAAACCACATTGTAAAACTTTGAAAGCAGTTTTCCATCCTCCATGATGACCTCATGCCTCACGATCATGACAGAAAAACACTTAAAATTTCATTCTCAGGAATACATTTTCTGATTATTCCATCCGAGCATCTTCGGAAAAGATCTGGTTTCTCCTAATAGTAAAACTTTAAGTCGTAAAAGAATTTCTTTTTCTGCTGCCAAGTCCAGTGAGACGGGATGTAATTACAGGTAAGATAGTTAACGATATTCCCAAACCATGGTGAATTTTCTTTTAATGGTATTCTATTTTTAATAATTGCATGGTTAAGGAGTATCGATCCTGAAAAGTTGTTCATCCGAAATGAATCTCGTATTTCATTTCCTCTTCCTTCATCATTTTCCATTCTACTTAGATGATCTCACTACTACATTTTCACTTCCTTTTTTATCCTTGATTTCTATATCAAATTCTTGAAGTAACAAAATCCATCTAAGAAGTCGTGGTTTAGCATCTTTCTTACTTAATGAGATACTTCAAGGTCGAATGGTCTCAGTATAAATAATAACCTTAGATCCGACAATATATGATCTAAACTTTTCTAAGGCAAAGATTACATAGCAGTTTTTCTCTCAGTTGCATAATTGAGTTGAGTGCGTTTAGAGTGTGAGATGCATAGTAGATCGCCTTGAGTACTTTGTTATATCGTTGACCTAAGACAACTCCTACAAACTAAATCACTTGCATCACACATAATTTCAAACGGTAAATCCCAATCTAGTGCCACCAAGATCTTGGTGCGATGAGTCAACTTCGCTTTTAGGTCCAAAAATGCTTCCATACATTTATCATCAAAGTTAAATAGTACTTCCTTTTCAAGCAAATGACTTAGAGGTTTTTCTATTTTTGAGAAATCACAATAAATCTCCTATAAAATCCGGCATGTCCGAGAAATCCTCTCAAAGTTCTTAGATTGACTGGTGGAGGTAACTTTTCAATTACTTCGACTTTAGTTTTATCTACTTGATACCTACTTGAGATTCTATGACTAGAACAATTCCTTCCGATACCATTAAGTGACATTTTTCCCGGTTTAATACTAAATTGGTATCTTCACAAATTGTAACACTCGTTCTAAGTGTGATAAACATTCATTGAAAGAATCTCCATAAACACTAAAGTCATCCATAAAGATTTCTAAGAATTTCTCGACCATGTCGTAAAAATATTGCCATCATACATCATTTGAAATGTAGGTTTGGTGCATTACATAAACCAAATGACATTCGTTTATAAGCAAAAGTTCCATACGGACAAGTGAAAGTAGTTTTTCTCTATCTCCTGCTTTGCAATGAATATCAGTAAATATCACGAATAACCATCTAAGAAACAAAGAATATTTATGTCCACTTAATCGTTCCAACATCACATGCGATGAATGGAAGTGGATGATGATCTTTCTTAGTATGTTCATTCGATTTTCTAAAATCAATACACATTCGATATCCTGTAATTTCCTTGTCGGAATCCATTCATTTTTATCATTTTCTTTTACCGTGAAACCTCCTTTCTTTGGTACCACTTGAGTTGGACTCACCCATTCACTATCTGATATGAGAAAGATTATCCCCATTTCTAATAGCTTAATGACCTCTTTCTTAACAATGGATTGTAAATTTGGGTTGAGGCGGCGTTGCGGCTGAATACAAGGTTTAGCTCCCTCATTTAGGATGATCTTATGAACGCATATCTTAGGGCTAATTCCTTGAATATCTGCCACTGTCCATCCAAATGCTTTCTTATGATTTCTTAACATTCTAAGTAATTGATCTTCATGTTCATTAGTTAAGGTTGATGAAATAATAATCGGTAGTAGATTATCAGTTTCAAGAAAAAACATACTTAAGATTTGTAGGAAGTGGTTTCAATTCCAGATTCCTTGGTGGATCTTCTACTGAAGGTTTTAGAACTGGTCCTTCTAGTTCTAATTCCAAATACTTATGCCACGGATTTTTAGAAAACAGCCCATTATCAAGATAAAGGATCACTTCTCTCATTTCAGTATCATTTTCATCTTCCTTATAGATAGATAATGCTAAACATTCCTCTAGCTTATCTTCATAATCTTGCAATTGGTCATCACAGAATGTAGATATCTCATCTATAAACGAACATGATTCTGGTGATTTGTATGGATGGTTCATAGCTTTGAAGATATTGAAGGAAACTTCATCTTCATTTACTCTTAGTATCAGTTCTCTTTTTTGAACATCGATTAATGTTCTTCCCGTAGCTAGAAATGGACGACCTAGAATAATTGGCGCTGAATATCCTTCTTCCATTTCCATTATTACAAAGTCCACTTTGGGAAGTAAAATTTGTCTACTTTAACCAACACGTCCTCGATGATTCCCTTTAGGATGTTTAATTGATCTATCTCGCCATCCCGAAGGGTCATTTCGGTATTTGTAAGCTCTCCTATGCCTAGTTTCTTATAATCCTCATAAGACATGAGATTTATACTTGCTCCAAGATCACATAGTACTTTCTTAAGCAAAATCCTCAAATCTCACAAGGGATTGTAAAACTACCAGGATCTTTAAGTTTAGGAGGCAACTTATGTTGGAGTATTGCAGAGCATTCTTCATTAAGGCATATATTCTCATATTCTTCTAACCATTTTTTGTTTGATAGGATATCTTTAAGAAACTTTCCATAGGTAGGCATGTTGATTAGGGCTTTGATAACAGGGATATTGACATGAATATGACGAAAAGTATCAAGAAAACGAACATACTTCTTATCAGTTCTTATCTTTTTAATTTGATCCTTAGGTGGGTAAGGTAAAGATTCCAAATCTATAACCTTTGGTTATACCCTATTTTATACCTTAAATCTTTGATTTTCCTTTTTCCTTAAATCTTTGAGCATTACTTGTCCGCCATGTTTCATTCTCATACCGCCAACGGAGAGTAGTTCAATCGCGCAAGCCGTCCCACGCGTCCGGCCTCTATCGCTAATCCACACGAACCCCTCGGAATCCTCCTTGGATTGCTATCGAGAAAAACTCCGGCCGCTAGATCGGACCTTTTCTTCCCTCACAAACTCACTATGGAGAGCTCTCTATTTTACACAAGAATTATGAACTCTTGCAATTGTGATGTACAAAAGAGCTTGACACCCACTTCCTTTTATAGAGGAAGTGGCGCCCATATGTAGTGTGGAGGAGAAGAAAACCTTTTCTAATAAAATAAGGAAAATCAATTAGATTGATTTATCTCTTTAATTATAATTTATTTTGTCAATATCATATATTGATTATAATTATCCTATTACCATAAATCTATTTTTCCAAAATCAATTAATATCTTATATTAATATTATGGCAATATTTATTAATTAAAGTGCACAATCCAAGTGTATCTTATATACATAAAAGTGGCGCCCCATTAGTCAACAAAATCTTCTCTTTGAAACATCTTCTCTCAGACGATTTTCCTTTTTGGTTATTGGCAAATCTTCCTTCTTTTCTTCATGATTGTTTTCTAACATGTTCCTTAAATAAGGTTCTCAGGTCTTTATCTGTTGGATCTCTTAGAATCCTAGGGATTTTGACCCATTCTTCATTCTTATTTTCAGGTTCCACATTACTATTTTGTCTTAAGAAATCTTCAATAATTTCTTCTTCTTCATCAGTAAATTCAAGTTCGTCCTTTTCCTTTATAAATTTACCATTTAAATCATTTTCTACTTCATTATCTCCTGAGTTTTCTGTTCCAGTATCTCTACAAAGTTTTCTACTCCTCGTAATAACAGCATTTACCTCTCTCGGGTTTCTTTCGGTATTACTTGGTAATCCTCCTGGAGGTCTAGTGTTTTTACGTTCTCCTTCTCTACTCAAATGATCTTCCATATTCCTTATTGATGCTTCTATAGTTCTCATTCTGGTATCATGTCCACTCATGGATGTTTTCAACGTACTCATATCCTTAGTGACTGTCCTTATAGAAGTTATCATAGTTTCTACATTTTTAGCTTGAGTAGAAACTACACCCATCATGTTCTCCATTAATTTCTCCCATTTATCAACTCCTTCAGGTTGAGTTGAACTTTGAGTGACTGGTATACTTTGAGAAGTATGTTGTGGATACGATCGAGGTAATGATTGTAGGTTCTGATTCGCGGTATCTCCTTGATAAACTTGATTACTATATGAATTCTTATATTGAACTGGATACGGTGGTTGTCCTTGCTTACTAGGGTTTTCAGACCAACGATAAGTAGGGTGATCTCTTCTAATAGCATTAAACGAGTTTGAATACGCGTTGTTCAAATTCTTATGCTGTTGTAAGAAATTCACCTCCTCCCTTGAATATCCTGTTGGTTCTTCAACTCCTAATGGCACATTATCCTGATTTGAGTATTCAGTGGGTATACTATTTTCTGAACTTAGATTTTTGTTTGATTGTAGGCCATCAAATTTCCTACTTAAAATTTCCAAGTGTGCTAGAACTTCCGTATTAGATGTACATTCTCCTGCAAATGCTACTTTTCTTGTGCTAGAACCGGTTTCCCACATTCTGTTATTTTTGGAAATCTTTTCTATAGCATCGTAAACTAATTGGGCTTCACTCATCATTAAAGAACCACCACATGCATGATCTACATCTGCACGTGAGTCTTTCCTTAGTTTACGACAGAAAAGTTGGATTTGCATATCTAAGGAATAACCATGATCGGGACAAGCTCTTAATAGCTTCTTAAATCTCTCCCAAGCATTCCCGAGCGTTTCTTCAGATCCTTGTCTAAAATTAGCAATTTCGACCTTTAATTCCAAATTTCTACCAGGAGTAAAATATTGCTTTAAGAACTCGGTTTGAATCTCCTCCCAACTTGTCAACGAATGATGTGGGAGTGACATAAACCAATCTCGTGCTCTTCCTTTTAAAGAAAAAGGAAACATAGACATCCTTGTTAATTCACGATGAGCACCTTGACTTTTGGCTGTATTACACAATTCTTCGAAAAGATAGAGATGATGATGTGGATCCTCATCATCTTCTCCTAGAAATTGGGCTCTTGTGTCAATTAAACCAAAAAGATGAGATTTTATTTCGAAATTATTCGCTCCTTCATTAGGTAAAAGAATTGGATTATTAGTCTGATTTCTTCTCACGGTTTGATCACAGATAGGTCTCGGGTTTGGTAGGTTAGGATTATTATGATTATTCTGGTTCCGATTCTGATTATTTCTATTATTAAGATTCTGGTTATTAGGATTATTAGGGTGTTGTCCATGCCCTTGAGCATGTTCTAGCCCTTGTTCGTGTGTTTCATCACTGTTTTCGCCATTCTCGCCTCGATTTGATGATGATTCGTCGATTTCCGACTAGTATGACCACGTTTACTCTCTACTCTTAACTGCCTTTCGTAAGTATTTATGTCAGGCTTATAAGGAGTGAGTGGGGCCTTACCGCTTCTAGTCATCAACTATCGAAAACAGAAAATAACTTGATAAAGACAGAAGTAAAAAGATTGGTAACTTACCTACAAGGTAAATACCAACGAAAAATAAAAAGAAATGTGATAAGAAGAGTGTTGACTTATCCTCGAGAATTTTGAGCTAATACAAGTAGAAACCATTCGAACACAATGAATTAGCGTCGTTTCCCCGGCAACGGCGCCGTAAAAGTCGACGTGGCCTTTCCTAGTGCTATTACAGTCCTTAACCGACAAAGTGTATCGGGTCAAATCAGTAGTGCTAGTGTGGTGAGTCAGTGTCGAATCCTCGAGGAAACGTGTGGTAATTCAGAGTGTGGCTAAACACCAAGAAGCTCATTATTAACTCAATCTAAGTCGCAATTTTTCTTTTCCTTTTCTAGTAACCTTAAAACAAGAAATAAATGCATAAAACTAAAATGTATATATATATAGATACATAAATATATATATAAATATATATATATATATATATATATATATATATATATATATATATATATATATATATATATATATAGTACCAATACAATATATAGGATATAAATACTAGTAATATTATTAGAAACTAGCCAAGAATATGTCATCAATCAAGATTCTTTTTAGTAGAAATAGATGTGCTTGATCTTTCCTTATTTTAAGGTGAATCAATTATATATGAACCGTGTACTCTAAACTAGACAACTCCTCCTCACACGAGCGTATGAAATTGTTATATGTCAAATTGTCAACAGCTCAATCTCCACAACCGCCCCCATGCTAATCTCGCTTAGTCTCGAACAGTACCGAGTACAAATCTACCCCGGATAAAAGAGGTTATTCCGCTTGTCGACGGCCGATGTTATTCAAAAGGCTCCGGTTGTCGCGGATCAATTTAACTTTCCGGTGTTAGTTTCAATTAAACCGTTGATTTTAACATTATTACGATCTTGAGCACAAATTTAATAAGATTAATCTTTCCCAAGACAAATCGCTTCGGTAGGAAATAGGATTCCGTTGTCACGCTTTCACTCGCCATTTTTACCCTCCGGTTTTTCTATCCTTTATCTCATATCCTAACTTCTCTCGGTCGCTTCATCGTTAGGTTATATGTTGCGATTCATCTTGGTTAATTACGCTAATCCGAATATTATCAATACGTTGCAAAATAGAGAAAGATTCATTATAATCGATTTTAATTTAATTTTAACATAGTCATCATCTATTTCCTAAAAGATAAACTAATTCAATTTCATATCTTGGCTAGATATAGAGTTAGCCTAATATCATTATAACTAATATATAGATACTAATAACAACAAACAAACATAAATACATTAAAAAGTTACCAGATTACAATTGTAGTGTCAGAGCCGTATTCTCCGGAAATAGCAACTCCTTTAGCAACAACGAACATTGATAAACCTTCTAAGTATTACAACGATACTTATACTACATTATTATTTCGACAGAGTGTCGTTTACGGTAGGGCTGAGCACGGTTCGGTTTGGTCGGTTTCGGTTCGGATATTACACATAGTTATTCGGTTTGGTCGACATATTTTACCACCCAAACCAAACCCAAACTATGTCGAACCCAATGGTTTGGTTTGGGTTGGTTTCAGTTTGGATCCGGTTTGGTTTCGGTTTCACAAGTTTGAACTACACATTATTATAAATCACAATTTTCACCTGAAGTATTTAAATATAAAGTAACTAATATAAAGTAAAAACATATTAAAGGTACATCATGGCTAATTACTTAATAACATTAGTGCACACAACATATTCCAAAGCCACTTAATAGCATAGCAAATGTACATCAGGGCTAATTACTAGTTAGTTGTTATTACATATATTGCAACAGCAAACGTACATCATTAATTCATTCATGGCCCTAATTAATACAACAAAATGTACAAAAGTGGCAACTCGTGTGCCTAATTAGTACAACATCTAATGTACTACTACTAGTCTACTATGTCAGCAAATATACAACATTAAATATTCATTGTCCAAACATCGGATTTAATTAGGGTTGAGTAATATTGGGTATATATATATGGTTGGGTAATATTCAATGTGGAAAAGAGAAGAGGAGGAAACGCGTGAAAGAAAGGTGCCGCAGCTTCTTTGTAGAATTTTTGAACCCCAGGATTTAATTAGGGTTGAGTAATATTGGGTATATATATATGGTTGGGAATTTGGTTCGGTTTCGGTTTGGGTGGTTTTTAATCAGGGTAATCCAAAACCAGACCATTTAAATTTGGTTCGGTTTCAATCCAAACCGATTTGATCGGTTTTCTCTTGGTTTGGTTTATTTTGGTTCGATTCGGATTGGTTTACGGTTCGGATTGGTTTTTCGGTTTTTTTGCTCAGCCCTAGTTTACGGTATTTACAGAACTACAAACTAGATTAAGATAATATATATATATATATATAGAAGTGATATATAATATATATATTGGTACAACTCCAACACTCTGCAAATGAGGAGTATTTATAGAGTGCACCACAAGGCCGGCGCGGGCCGGTGTAGTACCGGCGCGGGCCGGTGCTACAGTGGAGATTCTCTCCGACACCCCCATGTCTTTGGTGGCGAGAGAGATTCGGCTCGGGCGGCTTTTTCGGTTCGGGCGGATCTTGAAAAATATCTTTCTTCCGCTTCTTACTGCTTTGGTTTTAACTTTAGTTTTCCATCACACGCACTCAAACACAAAAAAACACGAGCCACGATAATTTTGATCATAAAACTATAAGTTTTACTAAAATTATAACGATAATATCTATTTATAACGATTTCGATTTTTATGTGTTTATAGATATATTTTTATAGAATTTATATGATATTATCGTAAATACGCTTATAAAAAGTCATATAATATGGTTATATTTTCATCATACATCAACAAATTTCGGACTCATATGCTTGTGGAAAGGCAAGTCTGGGAAGGACTTAAGTTGACTGGTAAAGCTGGTCACGGGTCGACCAGGATGTGAACGATGTCCGACCCTAGGAGGTCGGGCCTGAGACTGGAAATTGTTCATTACCATTGGAGGTTGACCCTAAACACTGATCAACCTAGAAAGGATAGGGCGAGCGGCCGGACTTCTGCAGTCCGGATAATAAGGTACCTGACACCATCTTTCCCCGGCTTTAATGTCGAACCACTAAAGAGGTGCCACGTGGGTATGTTCAAATTCTGGCATCGTCATAAGCACCCCCAGATCCAGCCGACCCCTGGTTGGTCGCTTTGGATCCGTCAAGGTGGTGGCTAGACACGGACGCTTAACTTGCGAGTTTGAAAATCAAGAGTTGCCAGTGGCAAAGCTAGTCATGGCGTAGTTATAGCTATCCCGGAAGCGGGCGCCATTGCCTATTATCTTAAATGAGGCGCTTTCGAGGTAAGTGGGGGGGGTTATAACCCCATCATACCAAACGTCATTTCACCGATAGTTATATCTCTTGATTATTATCTTCTATCACGATTTTCTTCCATGCTTCGCGTTTTGCCACCGTATGTCCGAGGAGGAGCCACTTACTCTAGGACCAAGCATTCATCGAGAGTCCTGGACGAGGCCTGTGATTTTGAAGAAATTCCTTGGGTTCCTCCCCAACCGATATCTCTCTGCTTCTTCATCCGCTACGTCGTCAAATACTTTTGATCCTCTCTTTGTGTACAAGATTCGGAAGGCTACCCAGGATATCATGGGGAGTCACGGATTGGCCTCTGTACTGGCTCAAAGCAGTGTGGAGGTTATTTGTCAAGAATACGGGATAAAGCAGGAGGAGTTCCTCCCTCTACTTCCTACGGACCCTCGCCCGTTCGCATTTCGTCCTCCGGACGGGTACTTTGCTATCTATGAGGCCCAGTTTAAAGCGGGCCTGAGGTTTCCATTATGTCCTGCTGTTGTGTTTTTGTCTTTGCGACATTATATTTTATGGGTGTCTCAAAATAGCTCTTTTGGAGTTAGAACGGTGATAGGTTTTGTAATACTATGTCGTGCGATCGAGTGCGGTTTTCGGTGGGTCTCTTCCGACCTTTCACCGTATAGCCCGAGCCCAGGGTTAAAAGGATGGTATCACTTCTCCCGTCGATCGGGAGTAAAGGAAATGATGCCCGAGGCCCTGGTACAACGCTCATGGCGGGGCGCTTCTTCTTTGTTCGAGACGGCGGGGACTCTCGGCTAGGACGATGGAACAAACGTTCCCTACAAAATGACGAGTGTCCGACTCTCCCGGAGTCAGCTCCAGTAGATGTTAGTCAGACCATGGGGATCGTCCTGAGGCTGCGTGAAATGCCTTATGAGCTGATAGCTGCAGCTCGTTTGGCTGAGGCTGGTCCAACTCTTACCTTCCCTTGCATAGCGACAGTCGCGACCTGGGTAAGCATCGTTTCTCTCTTGTGTATTTCTAAGTGACATAAGTAACGTACGTTCTTATTCTTGCACTGAGGGTCCTGGCCAGCCTCCAAGCCCCCGGTCTCAGGGAGGAGGTAGAGCATCAAACTAACGAGGTGGACGAGACCGCTGGCCATACTAGTCGACCTCAGGTGATCAGGACCGTGGGATCTCATGTCGGTCCTAAAACAACTCGCATGCTAGCCAAACTGGAGGATGATATACTGGAGGAGCCTCACCTTTCTCGGAGGGATGTGAACATTCCTATCATTGTGGTGGATGAAGAAAGGAGTGAGGAGGAGGGGGTGCCTGAGATTCCTCTTGTACGAAGGTCTTCCGGCTCCAGGCCAAGGGATCTTGTCCCGGAAGAGAGGGTGGAGAAGAGATGTAGGATTGACGTAGGGTCGGAATCAGATAATCATGTCGGCGGGACATCTGGGGTTTGCCACGAGGATGAGAGGGTACAGGGTGTTCTCCAGATTTACCCGCACGACCGATCATGAGCAAGATGTTTCTCAGATGTCTGACCTGGATTTAATCGAAGCGGGCTTCAAAGCCATAAGATACGTAAGTTTTTCTTTTTGTTTCCTTAGTGATCACCCTGCATGAGCGATCTTGATCGTGTATCGTGTTTTTTTAGGGGTCGGTCGTAGGTGAAGAGATTTTTTGCCGTCTTGCACGTTCGCTCATCGAATGGGAGAAGAGGACTTCGATCCAAATCTAAAGACGATCGAATAAAAGAGCTTGAAGAGCACCCACGGCCTCAAGTGGAGAGGTGTAGAGACTTTAAGGTCGAGTATGACGTCGCCTGCAAGATTTTATGAGCGAACACTTACAGAAGGAAGCCGAACTGGATGGTCACAACGCGAGGCTTCGGGGAGAGCTCTCGGCTTCCGAGGCACTTGTCCGAGCTTTCCCTGCTCGTCTCCAGGAGGCCTCGGCTCAAGCCATTAAAAATTACAAAGCATCCTCTGCCTTCATCGAATCCTTGAAGAGGCTGCTGAGCCCCATCGTGAGAACTAGCTATACGCTAGGGGTGAATGATTGTAGGGACCACCCGGACCTTACTATCGACAGCTTGGCTCACCCCGACTTGTATACTCCCGACGCCGAATCAACGTATTCTCTTCAGGTAAAAGAATTTCAAGCGGGGGTGGATCTTGAGGCGAAGTATCCTATGTAAGCTCGGTTTCTAGCTCTTGATATTGTAGTTCGGAAGTTTTCTATAGTTATGCCGGTTAGTGTTAATGAAATTTTTTAGCTTTTTGTTTGGCTGTGATTCGTATTTTGTAATTTAATATATTTTACATTCTTGTTCGTATGATAGTAGTTGCCCCCTAGTATGTCATGCCTATGATTATTCAGGAATGACATACTAGTTTATTGGATATTAATTGCGCAATTAGTTTAAGTTCTTGTTAATAGATATCGCAATTGTGGTCGATCGGACCGACCCCTCGTATGAGAGATGTGACGATCAGGACCAGGCTAGTGCTGATCATATGTTTTAAAGGCACGGCGAGTAGGGTCAGGTCAGACTAACATCTCGTGTGGAAAAAATTGGACGAGCAGGGCCTGACTAGTGCTGACTTCTTGTTTTAAAAGCATGGCGAGCGGGGCCAGCTCAGACTGGCGTCTTGCGTGAAAGCATTTTCGTGGCTGTTAATAAAACGTTATACTGATAAAGTAATGGTAAGAGCAATTTTGTTATAAAAAAAGAAGAGAAGAAAAAACAACAATTAAAAGGAAATAATAGCTAAGTAGGGGCTATCCAAGAGATCTGCTCTAGGGATAGAACCTTCGCAAGTTGTTAGCATGCCAGCTCCGGGGGATTGTTTTCCCCTTAGGGTCGGCCAACTGGTAAGAACCTTTCCCATGTACCTTGACCACTCTGTAGGGTCCTTCCCAATTTGGGTCTAATTTTCTCTCGGGGCCTTGCTTACTCACTTCGTTCTTTTGGAGCACCAAGTCTCCCTCCTTAAAATACGAGTACTTCACCCATCTTGTCATAGTAATCGAGAAAGCTTTTGTTTGTATTTGGCCATTCAGATGAATGCTATCTCGCTGTTCTCTTCTAGGTCATCTTTTGCATGTCGGAACTCGGCTTCCATGTCGGCTTCGGCATGAAGCTGGAGCCTGGGTGAGGACAGCCCGATCTCAGTGGGTATAACAGCTTCACTTCCATATGCCAGGGAGAAGGGCGTTTCTCCCGTGGCTAAGTTCGGGGTTGTTCGGTATGCCCATAGGATATTCGGTAGATGTTCTACCTTGCTTTCTCCTTCTTCTTCGAGTCTTTTCTTCAGTCCGGCTTTGATCTGTCGATTGGTCTACTAGAGTTGTCCGTTCGCCTAGGATAGCCCACTGAAATGAAATGTTGGGAAATTCCTAATTAGGAGAACCAGGATCTGACCCCCTTATCTTCGAACTGTGTACCATTGTCCGATATCAAAGTCTTTAGAATCCCGTACCGACACACAATGTTTTTCCACAAGAACTTCTATATGACTTTAGCGGTAATCGTGGTGAGGGGTTTGGCCTCCACCCATTTGGTGAAGTAGTCTACGACGATCACTAAGAATCTAAGGTTACCCGACGCCCGAGGTAGGGGTCTGAACAGATCGACGCCCCACTGCTCGAAGGGCCAGGCCGTGGCTAGGGGTCATTTGCTGAGAAGCTAGGTGGGATATATTACTGTGAACTTGGCATGAATTACATCTTCGAACGAGGTCCTCGGCATCTTGTTTCATGGTCGGCCAATAGTAGCCGAATAGTCGACATTTTTGCCCTAACGTCCGAGCCCCCGGATGGTTTCCGCAGACTCCTAAATGGATTTCACGGAGTAGATAGTTACCTTCATCCTCGGTTGCACACCTGAGCTAGGGCGCCACAAAAGACTTTCTAAAAAGTATGTCGTCAAAAAGCGAGTATCGCGCAGCTCGGAATTTCATCTTTCTCGCCAAGGTTTTGTCCTCCGGTAGTATTTCATTGCGGAGATATGACACTATGGGATCCATCTGTTAGGTGTAGTGCCCGAAAGACAATTTGTGTAATTATTTTTAATAATGGATGACAGAATTTATCTCACCTTATTACTTGCTTTGTGCTTGTAAAGTAATACACTGCTATGCAAACCCTAAGTATATCTGTATGTAACCACTTAACTCAGTGTATGGATTACACGTGAGGATTGAGTTAGTAGAGATATGCTTAAACTGTTAGTCCGTGGTGAACTTAATTATAGTTTAGAGTCTCTTGATTAAAACACCAATAATGCGCCCAGAACACCTTAGGGTGTGATAGTCTTATCCGGACTGTCGGTAGAGGGTACCTACGTGGGACATTTATATATGAATGATGGTATTCATATAGGACTGGACCGATTTAATCTGTATTTCTCGGTATAATTCCGTAATCGAGGAATCTTATTAAATCATTAGATGATCATATATGGATCAACCTTAATCCTGAGGTGATCACAGGGTGCTGCTTGTTTCTGGGTAGTGTTTGATGTGTTAGTTACTGTTCACTTAAATATGTGTTCCAAGACACATCTCATTGGCACTATCTCCTGATGAGTGAGTAGTTCTGATTTTCACAGACATGGAATCCATTCTTTCCTACGGGAAGTAGAGAGACATTCCCCTTATTTGTTAGCCCTAAGAAAGTGATCGATCCCGGGAGTTCATATTAGACTAATTGATCACTAGTCAGATATGTGAACTAATTGATCATCAGGGGGTTAATGGTAAATAATGATAAGATATTCTGTGTCGGGTATACATAGACATCCCACACAGAGTGGACAGTCTATGGAGGGTTAGTCCATATGTAGTGATTATATCAATGGACGCTTATCTACTCTATGGGTTGAGTGTGAGTATATATCTATAATTGGTAGAGTTCAGTTTCGGGTTTATGGTGGCGTAATCCCGAATTAATAATTTAATATATATACTGCTCGATGAATAATATATTTAATTATTTGAAATACTTGGTAATAGGTCAATTATTCCCAATGCGCTTTCTATAATTCGGGCTTATATTCTTGTTTATTTGGGCTCAGAAATAATTAATTTACTTGGGCCAATTAATTGATATGCATGGATATTTTTAGTTGAAATTAAATAATATAATACACATAAAAGATATTTTGTGCGCTAAAAACCCTAGGAGGTGGCGCCATTTTGGTCCTTCCTTTTAGCACAAGAATTGATTTTCTTGTGTTATGGAAAATAAAAGATATTCTCATTATGCTGATTGGTTGTATGACTTTTATTATTTGATTTCCTATTGATCAATAACATGTCACAATTATTCATTAAGAAAAATATCTTTTATTTAATTTAATTATTTATTTATTTAATTAATTAAAACTTGGAGACCAATGATTTACTCTCCTATAATAGGAGAGTTATTCCAAGTGTAAAAAACACTTAAAAATTTCGGCCATCATCACCAAAATATAGAGAAAAATTAGTTTTCTCGTCTTGGGTTTTAGAAGAAGAAAACTACAAGTTTTTCTTGGTGTTGCATATCATCGAGGAGGTTCTAATATCAAGAAGGGTGTCCACCAACCACCGCCTGGAGAACACATTGGAAGATCAAGGCTTCTCGCCCAAAGATCAAAGCTTCTCTTCCTACTATTGATATGGTTTTTCTTAACCCCTTGTAGTAATTAAATCCTTTGTTTATGTGTTATAATATATGAATCGTGATCCATCCGGCCACAGCATAGATCTAATTTGTTTAGATATTAGCTCCTACATCCTTCATGTGGTATCGAGAGCCGATTTCACGATTTATGTAGTTATAATCATAAATAAACGATTTAAGGGAGTGAAATTGCATGTAGATAAATTTTAACTTTTTAATATGCATAGATAATGATTGGTTGTTGTGGTTCAAGAGATGGATTGGGATTGACACTCATTTACCGTTAGATATATTGTAAACTCATATAAACGAATAAAATTCGTTCATATGAGTATAGGAAATTATGTAATTTATTCCTTGTTGCAATTTTAATTTCCTAGAAGTAGATCTGTTTTCTCGCTGTTTGGTATTTTCGTTTTTGCCGTTGATTGAGCCGTTGAAACGACAATCCCTCCGGTCATAATTAAGATTAAAAGTTGAAGAACAATCCATCCAAATTTGGGGTCGATCGGAGGCCATCTCAATATCAGTTCGTTGCAATAAAGTGGCTCCTGTACCAGAAAAACGCAGGATTCACAAAAACCCTAGTTGTGACTTCCTCGAATTTCTGGAAGAGTTTAAACCGTTGAAACGCAAATCTGAACGGTCAGATTAATAAACATGGAGTCATAGACATGCCATAAAAATTTCAGGTCGATCGGGTTTCATCTGGATTCCCGATCGGCCTCGGGAAGTGACTGATGCGCTGCAGTAAGAGACAGATTCAGCAGCAAGTTAGGCGGCTCACTGGAGAAAATTGACAAGTCAAAACTCCGATCCAACCGTCCATATTGAAGCCTGAGGAGTGAAGAACAGATCTGGAATGTTTCGTCACGATCCGATTTTGTTTGTTTTCCCGATCATCGAAGAATTTCAACAGCTGCTGATTATGTTAGAAAGTAGTAAACCCTAGTTAGGGTTTTGGTTATTTATTTTCTAATAGATTAGATACGGGGGTGCCAACGGTCTATCTCGGTGTTTATTTTCCGCACTAGTATACATGTTTAGATTGTATGTGTAGAACCGGAAAATTTCCATGACATGCATCATATCATCAATTCCACTCCATATGCATACATGTAGAAATTAATTCGATGAATTAGTTAGGCATGTATAAAACACGCAATTAGTTTTAATTAATTGTTTGAATTAATTAGAAACAAATTAGGGTAAAAACCGAGGATCAAGGGTTTTGTCAATCGTCGAGGTTGAGTGATGGATTTTCGGTGAATCCCACTCTGCGAAAGCATAGGGAGTAAAATCCCGAAACCTCGTGGTTAAGGTGTTGGATTCTCGGTGAATTCCACCTTACCTAGACGAGATTACGTTTTTGTTCCGTAGTGTCTACGTGAAAGTTTGATGTTTAAGGATTGATAATCACAGCAAACATGGTTCGAAGTGGTTTAACCACGGTTGGGTGGTCAACGAGCTACGGCTCGATCGACTTCACCTCCATGTGTGGCGCTTGCACGGGGTCCGGGAAGGTCGAGCCATCCGACGAGCCACTACGGCTCAACGGAGCTCCCCTAGTCATGACCCGTCCGACGGCCACATAGGTTCCAACGAATAGGTCGGGTGGGCTAGCCCACATAACCGATACCATTCGGGCCTATGATTTATTGTTCCTTAATGTAACATCAAGTCCAAAACGTGATCGAGAAACCCACCACTTTTTCAAAATATTGAGTGGGAGCGGGGAAGGCGACAGCCGACCCCACGGCCTCTACTATTGACACAAGCAACGTGAGAGAATGGTGACGTCTCGTGCCGGCCTGGGACCGGACTCCCTAAGGAAGGCCTTCACCGTTATCAAAATTCAAGGCTTGGTCTCCGAAAGGATAGGATTTTGGGTACTCGCCGAGTCAATGACCGACCCTAAGGCGGCACACTCGGGGTCTACCTTAAAATCTGAAACAGTAGGTCACACTCATAAAGGGTATTTTGGTAATACCTTGGCTGAAAAAGGAAATGTGATTGACGATCACAAATGAGATGTTCGATTCTCAATTTGATCTTCAATATTAATCGAAACCTCTTTGACCTACCCTAAGGCGGCACTGAGGTAATAGATTAAGTCCTTGGAACGGTAGGATAGACTATAAGTATTTAGTTTATAGTTTCTAAAATCAATTAGTAGTGTATAATTTGGATTTATTTTCTGTCAATTTTATTTTCAACTATTTATATATCTCTCTAGGGTACTAGACAGCTAGTTTTAAATGGACTAGTAACGACTTCGTTAAAAGTGGTAAGTAACTAGAACGTTGTATTTATTGATCTCACATGCGATCAATTTTTCGGAAGAGATATTTCTCTTGAGCCTTCAAGACTTAAGTAACGTAAATAAGTATGTCACTGCTGTAACTCGTGTTGAACGAGAGACAACTATAATTAGTTTGAAAGATGATTGGGACGGTAAGTGAATTTTTAATTGTGTAATGGCTGCACGAGAAATTTTCTAATAGAAAAATTAGAGAATCATAAATTAAAGTGTTGCTAGTTAGACGGTATTTGGAACCGATAAACTAGCGGGAGCTTTAATCTTATGTTTTGTTGTTTTTCTAATTTATTAGAAAATTAGTCTCACTGGGTAACGCTTTCATTAGACATCCCACAGTTCACGAGTAGTGTCTACTCAAACGAACTGCTAGTTCAGGACTATTTCCTTTAACGGAAAGTCAAGAATGTCTACAAGTGTTAATCATCTAAACTAAGTTTGAGGCTAAACCGAAATATTAATTAAAGAAAGTATAGGATAAGGAAGTGATTTCGGATCACTAACCAATGAATCCTTAGCGACTTTCTTAACCGAGTAACTCGACTCGGGAGCTAAGTTCTTTGCAAGAACAAGGAATCTTTGCATTAACGATTAATAGAGTAACAACGGGCAGTAATTTCAGCTAGAATAATGGGAGTAGTATGAGGAAATGAATTTTGGATTCGATCCTTAAATATCATGGAAAATTTATTTTTTCTGTTTTCAGATTCGTTGGAACAAATGGATTCACTTTCAACTCGACATATTGTTGCCTCATACAAAGTGAATATGACATTTGTAGTACGAATCCGAGACTCGGACTTTTGTATGATAAAGTCAGAACCACTAAGAAATGCTGAAAAGGTAAATGTAACACGTCTTAAACTATTATAGGCAAATGGTTTTCGTATTAAGATAAATGATTCTCCAAAATCTATTAATTAGTGCATATATCCTAGAGATAAGACCTAACGACTGGCTAAGGGTGATTCCTATCTCCTAGTCTCGAACACTGTTTTAAAGGAACAACGACTAAGCTTCCTTTCAATTGGGAAAGAGTGATAGATCTGAAGAAGTAACGTAGCTTGTTCATATTGACTTTTGGGGTCTACTGAGAGATACAAGCTAATGGGAGCTTTTGAGTGGTGACATTTTGTCTGATAACTACTCGAAACACGATTTAGTTTATCTAAAGAATGCGAGGAGGAGTCTCTGATTTTAACAGAGAATAGAGTATTCCATGCTCAGAAATTGGCTATCACATAGTCTTGGGATTGATGCTCGGCCTGCCTTCTAGTGGAATGTTTCTCACTGAAAAAGAAACCATAGACTTGCCCTATATAGTTATTGATGTACTACAATACAATCGCTAAACTCGATTAAGATAATGAGTTGCAAAATAACGGTTAACATTATTATGTAAACCGAGAAGTCTACCTAGAAGATGCCAAAGAATTTATGGATAAGAGTGAATTCGGTTCACACTACTTCCGTAAATGTAGGCATTTAGCACTTAATGCTTGAAGGTAGGACTGGAGATTTTGCGCATACGTTTAGATTGTTCATGAAATATCTTAATGAGACGAGTGAAGGTTGGTTATAAGATTCTTGAGATTAGAAAATGACGGTTAAACTGTCACAAGCCTTCTGATAGAATCTATAAGTAACAACCTTAGACCTTGGAGTACGGTTACTCTAGAAAGTTACTATCTGATTTAGTCAGGCCACGTACAACATCGGTTGTTGGTGAATACACTGATAAATACTACTAGATCAGAATATCAATCCACCTAGAAAGCATGGGAGTATGGTTTAACCATTGACCCATTATGGTTTTGTGGACTTTATAGTCTGCTGGGGTGATTGATAACCTGTGGCTCTTTGTGGGCTATATAGGATTCTGATCATAGAGGTTGGTACGAAAACCTTATCCCTGTGAATGGAGTTTTAGTACTCCAGTTCTGTTCAGCCTCTTGTAGAACCACCTAAGTGTCTCAGGCCCAGTGGGAGTAATTGGATCTACGCCGAAAAAAGTCGAATGAATAGGAAAGTTTAACTTTCAAAGACAAAGTCGAGTGGTCTAAGGGTGATTCCTGAAAAGTGAGAGTTAACTGCACCTTGTACTCTCTCACCACTCCGCCTTGCTAGATTCCGTTAAAAGCGTAAAAATAGGGTGATTCCCAAGACTTTCTTGCCAAAAAATAGAGTCTAGATTCATTCGGAATAGAAGGGTCTTGGTTAGAACAAATGGCAGGTTGACTGCCGGGACTTATGTCTTTTGTGGATGTAAGAGAACCTCTCGGTCATTAAAAGTCGCATGTTTTAAAATATGTGGACTTGAAAGAATATTGATAGTATTTTGTAGACTGGTATCAATATTGGTAAAATAGTAGTATTAGTGTTCGCGAAAGGTAACATTGAAACAGTTGGAAACAGCATAAGTGTGTTATCTGAAGTCAGAAACTGACACGCCAAGGTTATCTAAATGAGAGAATGGACTATATTCTAAGAATTTAATTCGGTCAAATTCACAGGAATGAGTCATTGGCTATCCCGTCCATCTTATTGAATAAGATGATCATGCATATACGTATGCAACATTCATCGAGAGTAGTCCTACCTACCCTCTCGGAATGATTCTCCAAATCTTCGGATAAAGAGAAAATGGGATAGAGTCTCTCAGGATAACGGCAAGTCGACTTAACACGAGTCGATTGCAATCGAATCTTGGATTTGAGCAATAAGTAGCGGTTTAGTACGTCCTCAAGTATCTTTAGAGAACAAGGAATCATATGCATGTATATTCAGGTGCAAACTTGAATATGGTTGACTACACCGATTCTCGACTTGTAGTCGATTAAGGATGATCATTAAGTTGATCTCGGCTCGGTGGTTACTCATAGTGCTTAGAATTTCCTTTTGGTCCAGGAGTAATTCGAGGTTTGATAAGCCGATATCACTTCATCGTGAAAAACAAAGAAGAGATAGCTTAGAAGGATCTTCTCACCACAAGAAGTCAAAAGCATATTGAGAGAGAGTATCGCTTGATTGGAAGGACCGCAACGCTTTCAATCCTAAAGATCGTCTCAGTCGACAACCTAACTAATCGATGTACCAAGTCGAGTGCTTGGAGGGTACGGCATTGAGGATATGTCTCCTCTCCTTGTAGAGCAAGTGAGAGTGTTGTGAATAAGATGAGAAAGGGTGTGCTCTAAAACCAATCGTTGCTTGTCATTTCGCAAGTGGGAGATTGTTAGGTGTAGTGCCCGAAAGACAATTTGTGTAATTATTTTTAATAATGGATGACAGAATTTATCTCACCTTATTACTTGCTTTGTGCTTGTAAAGTAATACATCTGCTTGCAAACCCTAAGTATATCTCAGATGTAACCACTTAACTCGGTGTATGGATTACACGTGAGGATTGAGTTAGTGGAGATATGCTTAAATCATAGTCCATGGTGAACTTAATCGAGTTTAGGGTCTCTTGATTAAAACCAATAATTCACCCGTAACACCTTAGGGTGTGATAGTCTTATCCGGATCTGTCGGTAGAGGGTACTACGTGGGGCATTTATATATGATGGCATTCATATAGGATTTGGACCGATTTAATCAGTATTTCTCGTATAATTCCGTAATCGAGGAATCTTATTAAATCATTAGATGATCATATATGGATCAACCTTAATCCTGAGGTGATCACATGGTGCTGCTTGTCTCGGGGTAGTGTTTGATGTGTTAGTTACGGTTCACTTAAATATGTGTTCCAAGACACTTCTCATTGGCACTATCTCCTGATGAGTGAGTAGTTCTGATTTTCACAGACATGGAATCCATTCCTTCCTACGGGAAGTAGAGAGACAGTCCCCTTATTTGTTAGCCCTAAGAAAGTGATCGATCCCGGGAGTTCATATTAGACTAATTGATCACTAGTCAGATATGTGAACTAATTGATCATCAGGGGGTTAATGGTAAATAAGGATAAGATATTCTGTGTCGGGTTTACGAAGACATCCCACACAGAGTGGACAGTCTATGGAGGGTTAGTCCATATGTAGTTATTATATCAATGGACGCTTATCTACTCTATGGGTTGAGAGTAAGTATATATCTATAATTGGTAGAGTTCAGTTTCAGGTTTATGGTGGCGTAATCCCGGAATTAATAATTTAATATATATATTCTTTTCGATAAATAATATATTTAATTATTGGAGCTACTGGTTATAGGTCCATGGTCCCCAATGTGGCTTCTATAATTCGGGCTTATATTCTTGTTTATTTGGGCCTCGGAAATAATTAATTGGCTCGGCCAATTAATTGATATGCATGGATATTATTTAGTTGGGCTAAATAATATAATACACATAAAAGACATTTTATGTGGGCTAAAAAACCCTAGGAGGTGGCGCCATTTTGGTCCCTTTTTAGCACAAGAATTGATTTTCTTGTGTTATGGAAAATAAAAGATATTCTTGTTATGTGATTGGCTGTATGACTTGTTATTTGATTTCCTATTGGTTAATAACATGTCACAATTATTCATTAAGGAAAATATATTTTTATTTAATTTATTTAATTATTTATTTAATTAATTAAAACTTGGAGACCAAGGATTTACTCTTCTATAAAAAAAAGAGTTATTCCAAGTGTAAAAAACACTTAAAAATTTCAGCCATCGTCGCCAAAATATAGAGAAAAAATAGTTTTCTCGTCTTGGGTTTTAAAGAAGAAAAACTACAAGTTTTTCTTGGTGTTGCATATCAAGGAGGTTCTCATATCAAGAAGGGTGTCCACCAACCACCGTCTGGAGAACACATTGGAAGATCAAGGCTTCTCGTCCTAAGATCAAAGTTTCTCTTCCTACTATTGGTATGGTTTTTCTTAACCCCCTTGTAGTAATTAAATCCTTTGTTTATGTGTTATAATATATGAATCGTGATCCATCCGCTGTGCATAGATCTAATTTGTTTAGATCTGAGCTCCTACATCCTTCACCATCCAAGTGTCTTCCTGGGTGATTGGATGAACTACTTGGGCATCATAGCTTCTTTCTTGTTGCAATTCTACCAGTACCTTTTTGTTGGAGACAAAATTAGAGGCCAACTTGAAGAGGGCGTCGGCCATGATTTTGAGATCGGAGGACTTGCTCAATAAGGACAAAGTGTGGGAAGTCTTCACCAGGAGTTGGCTACAACTAAGTATTTCTTCATAGGCTCATCTTTAGCTTCAGATTCTCCCTTTATGTGATTGACAATCATCCGGAATCATCAGTAAACCCACAAGTTCCTTGCTCCCAACTTAGCCGCCAAAGTAAGTCCGTGATCGAGCTTCGATTCGGCCTCACTGATGGTGGCCTGGAAGTCGAATCGGAGTGCGTAGGGGGAAATTCTTCACATTTTGGGTGATGGTAGGAGCCCCGCCCGCTCCATCCTTGTTGGAGGCCCCATCAACGTACAACGTCGAATATTCAACCTCGACGCTTGGTTGAGTATGTTCGGCAGTAATGGCCGCTTCTTCTGCCAGGAAATCCGCTAGTGCTTGGGCTTTGACTGCTGTTCGGGGACGGAAATCTAAATCGTATTCAGCTACTTTGTCAAACGTCCTGACGCTTCGGGTCGGGATAATATCTGTCGAAGAGGCTGGTCGGTAATTACAACAACCGGGTAAGCTTGGAAATAGGGTCTTAGCTTTCGGGAGGCGTGTACCAAGGCCGAAGCTAATTTCTCGGTGTTTGAGTATCTAACTTCTAGGCCGCGCAGAGATTTACTGACGTAGAAAATCAGTTTTTTGCACCTTGCCCTACTCTCTGACAAGGACGGCACTGATGGCCTCACCGCAAACTGCCAGATAGGCAAATAGGGTATCTCATTGCCGTGGTGAGGTTAACGTGGGTAACTCGGCTAGATAGCCTTTTAGATTCTCAAAGACTTGCTGGCACTCTTCGTCCCACCTGAACGGATTAGCTTGTTTTATAATCTTAAAGAAAGGGAGGGCCCGTTGGGCCGATTTGGACAAGAACCGTCCAAGCGCGGCCATTCTTCCTGTCAACCTCTGGACTTTTTTGATGTTTCGCGGCGTCGGCATAGTTCTTAATGCTTCTACTTTTTCCGGGTTAGCTCTAATGCCTTTCTGTGATTTTTTGGGATTAAGCTTCATTTGTGAGGTTCTAAGTACTTCAAAGACTTCCTTGACATCCGCCAAATATTGTTCCATTGTCTTGATTTTGATTAGAAGTCATCTACATATACCTCTCCATACACCTCCCCACTTGACCTTCAAATATCTTGTTAACGGCCCTTTGGTAGGTTGCTCCAAATTTTTGAGGCCGAACGGTATAGTTTTATAACAAGAAGTCCCAAACTCGGTGATGAATGAGGTCTTTTCAAGCGTCCCGTGGGTCCATGACAATCGATGGTAACCCTCGTAGGAATCTAGAAACCGAAAACTCCAAAGCCTATGGTAGAATCCACCATTCGGTCTATATTGGGTAAAGGGTAACAATCCTTGGGCAAGCTTGGTTAAGGTCGAGAAAGTCTCACGCACATCCTCCACCGCCATCCGGTTTCTTTACTAAGACAGGGTTGGCCAACCATCTAGTAATTCACCTCTCGAATGATGTTGGCCTGGAGCAGTTTAGTTCCTTCCTTCTTGACGGCATTCATTCGTTCTTGTGCAAAATGCCTTTTTTGGCGAATGTGGTTTCGGCTCGGATCGACATTTAGCTGATGCATAGCTAAGGCTGGGGATAGACCAGGCATCTCTTCTGTAGTCCAGGAGAACACATCCTTGAATTCCTTCAGCAAGGCCACCAGCGGTTTTTTATGTACATCAGGGATCTACAATCCTACGGTGACGGTTCGGTCGTCTTGATCTTCCCACAGACATATTTCTTCTATTTTATCATCTGAGGATCAGGTTTCCTCGCCTTCAGGCAGTAGTTCTTCGATGGGAATTGGCGCAGATCTGATGTCTTCGTTTGTTTCGGGCACGAGGCAGCTTTTCGCCAGATCTGCGTTGCCCACTATCTCTACGAGGCCCCCATCGGCCAAGAATCTTAGGCTATTATACGCGAGCGACACGACGGCTCGTAAAATAATCAACGGAGGGCGCCCCAATACTATGTTATAAGATAAGGTGCCTTAACCACCACATACTCAACCAGGAGAGTTCGGCCCAGAGGAGGTCGGCCAAAGGTGGTCGGGAGGACGATGGTACCCTCAGGATACACCGGTGAATCGGCAAAGCCGAACAAATGGGTTGTTGCTGGGACTAATTCAAAGCTATTTAAGTGCATCAAAAGTAAAGTAGAATGGTACAAAACACTAACCGCACTTCCGGTGTCAATAAAAATGCGCCTTACCAGATTTTGATCCACCAAGGCTTTGATCATGAGACCATAGTTGTTAATGATCAAGGGGATAGGGTCTCCATTGTTGTAAGCCACCTCTTTGGGAACTCGTCGCCTTTTCTGGGGCGGTGAGGTCCTATAGTATCAATCTTCTTCTTGTATCAGGACCTGGCCGCCATACTTACCGGAGATAGTGTTCACGTTCTTCATCTTTAAGCAGATTCCGTAGACAAATTATTCACAAGAAAGAGGTACTCCATCTAGCGCCAATTGACGTCCAAAAATCGTCTCCATCAACCGTAGGGTTCTTTCTCTTGGTGATAGCCTAAAGAAACTCTTAAAATATGAAGAACAATAAAACGAGGGGGGTGATTTAGAATATTCTAGACTGCACTCAATGATGATCAAGCTGCCTACGTATCCAATGACTGGATTGGAATCAAGTCTTCATAGTTTCTTAGGGATAGTTTATATAGAGGGGCTTGTGCCCTAGAGTTAGCGTGTGGCGTGTCTATGATGGACACTGATTAACGTGTTCCCTAAGGAAAATATTATGATTAGATGATCTCCTTGATTTTAGGAAATAATTATGATATTTGAATATTTGTATTAAGTGATAAAGATTGGAGCCTTTAAGGCTCAAGATTCTTTCCATAGTTATCTGCCAATTGGACACGTGGGGAGTATGACTAGAGAAGTACTCTTGCCGACTCGGACGGCCCAGACCGAGCTTCTCGAGGCCTTCGGCCGGCCCTCAAAGGTCGAGGGTAGCAGCCGAGCTGGTAACAGCTCGGACTCATATGCCTGTGGAAAGGCAAGTCTGGGAGGGACTTAAGTTGACTGGTAAAGCTGGTCATGGGTCGACCAGGATGTGAACGATGTCTGACCCTAGGAGGTCGGGCCCGAGACTGGAAACTGTTCATGACCATTGGAGGTTGACCCTAAACACTGATCAACCTAGAAAGGATAGGGCGAGTGGCTGGACTACAGCAGTCCGGATACTAAGGTACCTGACACCATCATTCCCCGGCTTTAATGTCGAGCCACTAAAGAGGTGCCACGTGGGTATGTTCAAATTCTGGCATCGTCAACAATCTATAATGGCGCCACACTTGTTATTTTTATCCCACATTGATCTATATTGGGCACCACATTTAATACTTCACATATCACTATATCCAAATTATTTTTTCTTCTACCAATTCTTGTAAATTACAATCCTACCCGTCAATTCCCCCGAAGCCTTATCATCATCTTCTTGCTTCCGGCCACCCAATGCCACCATGTGTTCTAAGTCTTTGCCAAACTTTCCACCTATTTTCCTTCATTTAGCAACAATCATTCTTTCATAACACATCCCATAACTGAGAGAAGACGAGAGACAATAGATCATAGGTAGAGTAATGGGAATAGAAAGAAACAAAAGAAATCGAGACATATGGATTTGAAGATGTAGAGGATGAGGAGGTCAATGGTAGTAGAAGGGGTGTTGAAGAGAGAATCGGGAAAGGGTCGATTTTAGATGATTCGGCGGTGTTTGGGTGGTATTTTTCAAGCGTTTGATGAGAGGCGGAGACAGTCAACAAATGGGAGGAGTATGAGGCGGATGAGGAGGGAGGACGAGCCATGGATGTGCTAAGAAGAGACCGACATCATCGCCGGAGGCGATGGGATTTGTGCAAAGCCGCAGATGAATGAGTTCAAGGGAGGGAAACTGACGGGAGTAAAGACTTCATGAATCGAAGTAAATTGGGGACGGGTTATGGAAAATGAAAGATGCACCACGGTGGTGATGGTGGTGGCGCTCACAAGGCAGCTGGGGTTCTATTTTTTTTTAATTTGGGTGGTAGGGGTAGGAGTCAAATTGTACAAGTAAATATTAACGGATCTCGTTGTAATTATTATATTAGTGTGGATATAATTAAACATATGTGGTGTAACGCCCCGTTTTTTTTTTAAAAAATCTAGTACCATTAGGTTCCATTGCGGCATCGAAATATATGTTAGTAGATTTACTATTACAAAATTATATGAAATATATTTAAGTGAGTGAATTAAATGGTTTAGACTAATCCACAATATTTATTTTGTTTCCCACGATGTTTATTTTAAAGGAATATTAGGTTTTAGTCCACTTTCCGCTTCTGTAAATAAATTTTAATCCACATTCATTCTTTTTGTTGATTTAAGAACAAAACATTTTCATTCGGACTGAATTACCCCTAATAGTCCTTCCTCATCTTCTCTATTTTTACTTACATTTCAGCAGCCGTATTCCTCCGTCTATTCCTCCGCCTAATTGGTCGGCGCTGCCCTGCTTCACTTTCCTCATCCAGATCCGCCCTGCTTAACTTTTTCTTATCTTCCATCTAGATTTGCAGAATTTTGCAAAAACTCACCTGAAAAATTCAATGATTTCGCATTTTTGAATCATCCCTGTTTTCTCAGCTGAAATTTTCCCCAAATTCAAAGATGCATCATCATCGTCTTCGTCGCCTTTTGAGTTCTCGAAATCTGAAGAAACAACATTAGAGTGATTACGAATCACGGGCTTAGGTTTTGAAGAAACTAATGGAAAAGATTTAAGCTTGTGGAATCGAGATTCAAGCTGAGATGGCAAAACCGAATCAGTAAAACCAGAACAATTTAGAGCAGCAATTTGTTCAAGAACAATACTGTCTGAAGCTTGTGAGAGTATCAATTTCGCTGCTTTCTCATCATCACTATCAGAAAGAAATGAAAAATCTGCCATTTTCAAGTGCAGATGAAGAAAATGGGAGCGATGGAATGCTTGTTGATGGAGAATCTTGTACTTTACCTCAGCTCGAGGTAACAGCTTCAAAATCTTGTCTTCTTGTCCTTTATAAGGCGGGTTCGGTTTCATCAGTGTTGAACCTTTCATTGTATTCTGTTGTTTGCTGAGTTGTTTAGTCCAACTCTAATTGAACTTGCTGTGTTGTTTTTGCAAGAAATCTGCATCTGTTTATCAGCACACCTTCTGCAAATTAATCTGACTTTGTTATCTCATATTCTGTTTGAATAGCCTTGTAAACTGAACCCCTATTTATTGTACAAATGAGCCTGCTCTGTTAATTGAATTTACATTAAGCTGCTTGTTACATTTCTCATTGAACCTGCTGTAGCATCTTGGCTTGTTACATTTCTCATTGAACCGATTCTACTGTGTTACCAATGTGTTACTGTGTTACCCCTGTGTTACTGTGTTTCATGAGCACTATAACAATCAATTTTAGCACCATCTTCTACTCTTCGGGTTTTCAGTTTAAATCTATGTGATTTGGAAAGAAAAGAATGTCAGTTTTCAGGGCTGTTTAAACACTTATCTATTCAGTGGAGAATGGAATGACTTTTGTAGAAAGTGTCTTACTGTAAACGTAGTTGGCTGATTGGCTTAGAGTATAGGACATATACAAGAATTTTCTCTTTTTCTTAATGTTGTTTGCTTTTGCGTTTTAGTGCTCACGGAACATTTGTAAGCTTGCATTGTCATTTCATTTTTAATAAAATCATGTTGCTGTACAATACTTTTAAGTCAATATACTTCAACTTAAAATTTGTTAGCTAAACAATACTTTTAAGTCGATATATGTATCTGTTTGCCTATGTCTTATTGATTCATGTGAAGATATTCTTTTACTGGAGAGCAGGGGAATCAGAACCATGTTCTACTTGTGCAAATCGTAAGAGACAGACTTTTCTTCATATCGAGTTGCTTACATTTTGTCATTATGTTGTAACATCCTTTTTTTTTATTTATTTATTAGCATAGATTTTCAATGTCACATATATCCTTTTCGAAGTGGTACCACTTAAGTATCCTTTTACTCATGTATTTTAATACCCAACAGTCTGAAAGGTGCATATTAAGCAACAGCTAGATATATACATATGTACAAACCTTTGTATCTTCCTTGATGGCCTTATTTATTTATTTATTTATTTTTAGTTGTCAATCTGGGAGATGTTCGGTGGTGGATATTGCCTTTGTGATAATTCTCAATGACAGACTTTTCTTCATATCGAGTTGCTTACATTTTGTCATTATGTTGTAACATCCTTTTTTTATTTATTAGCATAGATTGTTTTCAACCGAATCTAAATGCATACCAATTTGCAGTGAAGTTGTTCTAATGCCATGCTCCTTTATACAATGTTAATGGTGATATTTTGTGGTGATATTTTGTCTGTTACTGTGTTACTGTGTTGTTATTGTGTTACTGTGTTGTGTTGTTATTGTGTTACTGTGAACGATGTGATAAAATTCGGCTTTCAAATACTACGTCGAAAAGGTATCAAATGAGGTCTCAAAATGAAGATAAAAAAAAATATGAACTTTGGTGAAACAATTTTGATGATCGGTGTTCTAAATCAAAAGTCACGGTCGTTTATAAGAAGAACGTTCCAGTTAATGCAAATATTTTTGCGGCTTTCAAAATTTACGTCGGAAGGGTATTGTATTTGGGCTCAAATTAAAGAGCAAAAAAAAAATATGAATTTTGATGAAAACATTTCGATGATCAGAGTTATAAATCAAAAGTTACGGTTGTTTGAAAAAATAATTAAAAAAAAGAAAGAAAGAAAAGAAAGCAGGTGATGAACGAGTGAACGACTACAATCTTCAATCCTGAAACGCGCGTTCTCTCAATGCCGTCTGAAATTTTTTTTTGTTATTTTTGCAACTAAAAAAAATAAATGTGTCATATTTATTTATTTTGTAATGGTTTTTGTCCTTTTCCCTCAATCCCTCTTATTTTAATGACTCAAATATATGTTAATTTATAACACACCGATTTTTCTTATACAATACTATATTCACTTTGCGTTGGTTAATATTCGGCTCTGTTTCATAAAAATTTACTAAATATATTTGTATGTTTTAAGTATGTATGTGTTATTTTCTAATAATCAAGGTAGATATCGGTACACTTTTCGTTCATTAACTATTCTCGTTCTCGTTATTGGATAATATTATATATGTTAATATGTTATCTTTTCTATTACTCATGTCTTAAATAAATAGGTTACGTAACGGTTCATAACTTATTTACTATATTTTAATCAATGTGACTTTAAATACAGTCTTAATTACTCCCTAATAAGTCATCTCTGCCGGTATTCAATTAATATAATTTAATTACTCCCTAATATATATACATATTATAATGCCGGGTTAGCTGTGCATTGGGCTGTGATCACATCATTGTGGGAGTCGAGACAAGAGAGGACCTCCGGAAGCCCCCCAGAGATTTGAGATTTTATGGTCTGAAGCCAGTTTGTAAGAAGGTTATACCAAGAGTAGCATACATTAGAGCCTCTCTCATTTTTACTCTCTTTCACATAATACACTTTTATCGTGTGTGAAAGGTTAGAAATGAGTGGTTGTAATGCATGCCACTTGGTATAACCTTCATACAACGGTTGTATTTTAAAATTTCACCCAATAGATTGGGTGTCGGAACTACGGACTTCACTATAAAAATTACTTGTTGTGGATATAAGGTGGTGAAATGGGAGTCATAGGGTAGAGACGTATCAGCTGTATCGATGTCTAGTAAAAGAATTTGATGAATTGACGGATCTCGAATGAACTTGTTTGACTTGAACTTGATATACAACTTTAAACAAGTAATTTACTGCGTAAATAATGGAACAAATTTTAAAGAAAATATATATATGTATATTTATAACAATTACTTTTAACACTCTCACACACGGTTCATACCAGCGTTTTTGTTGACGACTCGTTTTCTTTGTTTTGTTTTGTTTTTTTTCTATAAATAAAATCAGGTAATGGATCGAGGGAGATGTAATAAGGATGAAAGCGATGACATGGACCTGGATTTAGAACATGTTATGAAGATTATGTTAATTGTAGTATTTCATTTGTTGTTTTATAATTGAAACACTTAGTGAATATTAGTAAATTTAATTATAGATTTATTGGATTATTTTGAAAAAGATATTCTAGTTATTGAAGTCGCGAGAGTTTGCAATTCTCCTAAATGACTCCGAGTGGATCTAGGAGTCGGGAGTAGGGTATCACATGTGGTGTCACCGAACACTTTAAAAATCTCTTTAAAATGTGTGGTGCCACTGTAGATTTCCTTGACATGGTACGGTGTCATCTAATTCGAATGCCAAAGTAAGAAGGGTGTGGTGCCAATTAGGGGTGGCATCGGGTCGGGACCCGACCCGTAAACCTCTTACCCGAAACCCGTCCCGACAAGATTCAGGATTCATTTTTTCATTCCGGACCCGTACCCGAAAAGCGTCGGGTCCCGACAATCAGGATACCTGAATGCTTGGGATCCCGTCGGGAATGAATGTCCCGAACATATGATGTTAAAAAATATTCATGTTAATATAAAAAAAAAATAACAACAATTACTTGATCAAAACAATAGTTCAAAAAGTGAGGGACGGAAAAATGAGTTAACGGCGACAAAATTGACGGCCGGTGGAGGCGGTTGGCTTTTGTGAATAAGAACTCTCTGGTATATTAAAGAACAGAAGAGATGTGTAAAGAAAGTGATTCCCCTAGTGCCAATAACAATCTCCTTTAATAATATAAAATAAACTGAGGAATATTTTTTATACATTAAATAATCAAACCTATAAAATTGCTAGTGCCGTCAAAGAAAAAACTCCAAATAGATCTCTCAACGTCGAACACCCACACCCCTCCCCTCTAAAAGGAAAAAGACCGCACTGAGAACGTCCAATTTTATGTTGAATTGGGATCAACGCTTTACCCTCGCTCAAAAAAGAGAAAGCCTCACGGTTCTTCCTCTTGTTCCCCTTTATCATCATCTCCAAATTTTCTTCTCAAACAGTGCAATCTCCGCCCCCAATTCCGACAACCCATGTTCTGCTCTGAATCAGCAAAACTTTATCAACCCCGAATCAGTTTTTTCCATTCAAATGATAGCAAACGAAATTCTTCATGTGTAAATCGAAGAAAATGGGCAAGGGAGTTAAAGAACCAAAGCAAAAATCAAGCAAATCGAATAAGTTTTCACAATCATCATCCTCAGGCAGTAATTACAACTCCATCCCCAGCAGCGAATCAAGCTACTACAACAACAAGGATTCATGGAAAACCGTAACCGTAGGAACTTCTTCAACCTCATCCACCTCCTATGCACCTCTATCAAGATTCCGTGACACACTTCCAGAACAACCTCATGTATACGAATTCACCGAGATCTCCTCAGCTACCAACAATTTCAAGGTCAAGCCTTTGTCTAAATCCTCCTCCTCCACCTCATGGCGGTGCAAATTACGCAATCAAGAAGTTGTCGTAATCCAACGGAGACTCCGCCGCCCCATGAAAAATGTCGAGCTCCCTGAGAGGCTGTCTTTAATTTGCAGAAGCCATCACTCCAGCTTGGTAAAGCTAAAGGGCGCATCGATTTCTGGAAATTACATCTACTTAGTCTACGATTACATCCATGGCGGAAATTTAGCCGACTGTTTGAAGAATCCCCGGAACCCTAATTTTACGGTGCTTTCTAATTGGATGTCGAGAATCAAGATCTGTGCAGATATCGCTCATGGGCTTGATTATATTCATCATTCAACTGGGTTAGGTTTCAATTTCGTGCATAATCATATCAAAAGTACCAGCATTATTATCACCTCTGATTTGGAGGCTAAAATATGCCATTTCGGAACGGCTGAGCTATGTGGGGAAGTGAATTTGAATGAGAATCCAGATTCAAAAAAAGAAATTGCCGAATACAAAAGATCAGGAAGTGGGGGGATGAAATTCGAAGGAACAAGGGGATACATGGCGCCGGAATTTCAAAAAACCGGAATGGCTACTCACAAGTGTGATGTCTATTCATTTGGGGTCGTCCTTCTGGAGATTTTGAGTGGGCAAGATGCATTGAAATACAAGTTTGATGAGAGTGGAGTGTATATGAGGATGTCGGTTATCGAGACGGCGAGAGCGGCGGTGGAGGGCGGCGGCGGAGGGGTGAGGAGATGGGTGGATAACAGGTTGAAAGATTCGTATCCGGTGGAGGTAGCAGAGAAATTGGTACAATTGGGTTTAGAATGTGTGAGGGAGGATCCGAATAGAAGGCCGGATATGGGTAATGTTGTTGCCGGAATTTCAAAGTTGTTTTTGGAGTCGGAGAGTTGGGCGGAGAAAATGGGCGGTTTGCCGCAGGACTTTTCCGTTTCTATGGCCCCCCGGTGATCATTATATTTTGCAGAATGTTAGCAACTCTCCCACTATTTTCTATACTCTTGAAAAGAAAATTTATTTCTTACCTTTTTGTGATTGAAAAAATTGTTAATTGTTGTCAACTTTCTATCTACTTGAAAGTTTGCACGACTATCATCATTTTGAGTGTTTGTGGTTTGCACCTAAACATTCCGACAGAATTTTCATCAGATACTCGTAACAAATTCTTTATTTAAAATCATCGCATTTGCTATTGTATTCAATATGGATGAATGTGATAGGTATATATATATATATATATATATATATATATATATATATATATATATGGAGTTTTATAGAATCCGGAGGACTATGTAAAGAAAATTTTGTAGAAATATAGTTTGAAGAGTTTTTTTTTATATTTTAAATCAGAATATTAAAATCTTTAAAATCTGAATTTTGAAACATTTACACTATCTATTGCTCATTTTGATATGAGTAATGAGTAAATTACAATTTTTGAAACATTGACACTATCTGTTGCAACTTGCAAGTGTTCTACTTCTCACGATCATTCTAATATGAGTAATGAATAATCACTATGATACAACAAATGTTACAAAATGATTTATCAGTGAAATCATTTATGATGTAATAATGTAACTCTTTTTTATATGGATACCATATTATTTTGTGTTATTTGTTGTGTCAAAATGGAAATTTCATTTATTAGAAGACCAAACGCATCCAACATTTATCTAAGTGTTCGATTTATAATTAAAATATTAATGTCATCTTAGGGCATCTTCAACCGGGGATGACCTAACCCCTCCCCTTTAGGGAACTCCAGTGAAACGCCTTTCTTTGCCTCAAACTACTGGTATCACCAAAAGCTTCTCCACCCGACACCATCTTACCACATTAAAATTTTCTATTATGTTTTTCAGCAGCAAGCTACGGTCTAACGACCATTGCTTGCTTCTTCACATTATAAACCCCCTCTCCTCCTCAAATTTTCCCTTAACCCCTTATAAATAAAATAAAAAAAATATTGTTTTAATTTAATTTAATTATCAAGTTATTATCTATATAAAGTACTAATGTTATAATATTAAATGTTGGTGACAATGATATAATCTAGACATTATACATACAGCTCAAATTGGGCCTCAAGCGGGTCAAATTTGTTAATGGGCCAATAGGTAATTCAACCCACAATTTGAACATAGGTACAAAAGATCCAATCAGGAACAAACCGACCACGTTCGGGTCACCCTCAAAATTCAGCCGACATCATCTCAGCAACAATTAGACGATCAGGCCTTTCAAATCGCTCTTGAGCAGAATAAGTAGTCTTTGACCGCCAAAGGTGGTTTATCGCATTAATGGACACGATCCCACGATTGATCTATATTAACTGCCACAACCTATGATTGATTACATCCTACGATTCTAAACTAATTGAGTCATGTTTGCTGTACAATTGGCATCACACTGGTTCTCAATGACAGGCCCTACAAATCAGGGGTTATTACATTAACTCCCTAACGAGGGGCATCTATAAAAAGGACTATTGTCATGTCTACAAGAACTTTGTTATTGGCTTGATCCCATATACTATAGGTACGTAAGCAATTTCTAAGATTGATCCCCTAAAGGATAACAACGCTGCAAGAACTCATGAAAATGGGGAGGAAAACGGAGCATGAGGGTCGGCCTCCACCAGGACAATCTGTAGGTGTGGGATACAAACCCCAAACCCGGAGCCGCCATGCTTCTTTTGTGTCTTTTACCGTAATTACCTTGTATTATGTAACAACTTCCCTATAAATAGGGCCATATGTAACCTCTCAGGGGGACGTGTTGTGATGAATAAAGAGAAGGCAAAGCCAAATTCTCCTATTCTCTCCTTCGACAGTACGGCACCACTACTTGCATACACAGCTCCACCATGAGCCACCACAACTAAAATCACCAAAATAGCCAGATATCCACCATTACACCACCGCTGAGCACCCGAGATAATTTTGACGTTATCAGTTGGCTCCGTTACCGAGAAACAGAGGTTTTTAGCCTACCTCCGGCGTACCGCTCGTTTACAATCTACAAGACTCACGGCGACCACGGGGAAAACTCTTCTTCTCCAAGTCACCCTCAACGTTTTTCAGCAAAAAGCTTCCGGTCCTCGCACAGCTACATTAACATCCTCAACTCAGCGTCAAAGTACCATCACAACAAGGTAACCTCCTCGGCTTCCTGTTCAGAATCACGAGTTTGCGTTTGAATCATCGCCTTTCTCGTGATTTTCGCACAAAGAAGTTCGCCGGAGTTGGCATCGTATGTTTCCTTGCCGGAAACTGCGCTTCAGAGCTTTAATTTTAAGTTCCTGATAGTTACTCAATCAAGGATAAAGTTAGACATGCTTGAAGCTGTTGATTGTGCTCTTGAGAAACTGAAATGCTCGACATTTACACGTTAAGAAGGATGGCCGAAATCACACTCGTTATTTAGACTGTTAATTAACGCTGTCTTAGTAATCATTGCATGCTTGCCTGAGTCCCCGTATATCACGTCAGAATAAGGATTTGTATACTGCATTGTAGGATATTGGAATTTTTGGGACTTCACACTTGAGAAATCACAGTTGTTCCCCAAATTCCGACATCCGTACACCGGCTCCGGCGATAAATCCACCGGATATTTCGTTATCAGCAAATATCCCTGACACGCCGCCCAAGTAATCGTCGGACAGTACAGGGTTGGTGAATGTCAGAGCAGTTGGGAGTCAGAGTACTATTTGACTTTTCGCATAAGCACCCAATCAGAATTTGACAGATGGCAGGGACCAAAGAGAAAGTCCACGTTCCACCTACTCCAGGGAAGGGATCCGCAAGGGACCCTCACCGCCATAATGGAGCGGACCCCGCATTGGAAAACCCCACCACAGAATGGGACAACACGCAAGCAGGGACTGATGCCAGAAATATAATAAACCAGAGAAAGTCCAATTCTTGGAATGATATGGGGAACTCGGCATCAGTTCGTTCCGCGCCAACATGTGGGAAAAACATGGCGGGGACCTCAAAACAGCGCAAGGGTAAAGAGCCGTTCATCGAGAAAACCCAGAGGGCAGAGGAGACCCCGGAGGCTAGGTCTCCACAGGCAAAGGCGGCTATAGCGTATGCGGAATACGTGAAACAAATGTATGCGGCGAATCTACGTCTGGCCGCGTGTAACTTACCGCTCATAACCATCGAGGAACAAATCCCTCTTCCGCCTGAGCCTAACTGCATTGAAATACGAGTTTGATGAGAGTGGAGTGTATATGAGGATTTCGGTTATCGAGACGGCGAGAGCGGCGGTGGAGGGCGGCGGCGGAGAGGTGAGGAGATGGGTGGATAACAGGTTGAAAGATTCGTATCCGGTGGAGGTAGCAGAGAAATTGGTACAATTGGGTTTAGAATGTGTGAGGGAGGATCCGAATAGAAGGCCGGATATGGGTAATGTTGTTGCCGGAATTTCAAAGTTGTTTTTGGAGTCGGAGAGTTGGGCGGAGAAAATGGGCGGTTTGCCGCAGGACTTTTCCGTTTCTATGGCCCCCCGGTGATCATTATATTTTGCAGAATGTTAGCAACCCTCCCACTATTTTCTATACATTCTTGAAAAGAAAATTTATTTCTTACCTTTTTAATTGTGATTGAAAAAATGTTAATTGTTGTCAACTTTCTATCTACTTGAAAGTTTGCACGACTATCATCACTTGAGTGTTTGTGGTTTGCACCTAAACATTCCGACAGCATTTTCATCAGATACTCGTAACAAATTCTTTATTTAGAATCATCGCATTTATTATTGTACTCAATATGGATGAATGTGATAGGTATATATATATATATATATATATATATATATATATATATATATATATATATATATATATATATATATATATGGAGTTTTATAGAATCCGGAGGACTATGTAACTAAAATATTGTAGAAATATAGTTTGAAGTGTTTTTTTTTTTTTATCTGAACATTAAAATCTTTAAAATACAATTTTTGAAACATTTACACTATCTATTGCTCGTTTTGATATGAGTAATGAGTAAATTACAATTTTTGAAACATTGACACTATCTGTTGCAAGTGTTCTACTTCTCACGATCATTCTAATATGAGTAATGAGTAATCACCATGATACAACAAATGTTACAAAATGATTTATCAGTGAAATCATTTATGATGTAATAATGTAACTCTTTTTTATATGGATACCATATTATTTTGTGTCATTTGTTGTGTCAAAATGGAAATTTCATTTATTAGAAGACCAAACACATCCAACATTTATCTAAGTGTTCGATTTATAATTAAAATATTAATGTCATCTTAGGGCATCTTCAACCGGGGAAGACCTAACCCCTCCCCTTTAGGGAACTCTAGTGAAACGCCTTTCTTTGCCTCAAACTACTGGTATCACCAAAAGCTTCTCCACCCGACACCATCTTACCACATTAAATTTTTCTATTATGTTTTTCAACAGCAAGCTACGGTCTAACGACCATTGCTTGCTTCTTCACATTATAAACCCCCTCTCCTCCTCAATTTTTCCCTTAACCCTTTATAAAATAAAATAATTTTTTTTTGTTTTAATTTAATTTAATTATCAAGTTATTATCTATATAAAGTACTAATGTTATAATATTAAATGTTGGTGACAATGATATAATCTAGACATTATACATACAGCTCAAATTGGACCTCAAGCAGGTCAAATTTGTTAATGGGCCAATAGGTAATTCAACCCACAATTTGAACATAGGTCCAAAAGATCCAATCAGGAACAAACCGACCACGTTCGGGTCACCCTCAAAATTCAGCCGACATCATCTCAACTACAATTAGACGATCAGGCCTTTCAAATCGCTCTTGGGCAGAATAAGTAGTCTTTGACCTCCAAAGGTGGTTTATCACATTAATGGACACGATCCCACGATTGATCCCTATTAACTGCCACAACCTATGATTGATTACATCATACGATTCTAAACTAATTGAGTCATGTTTGTTGTACAATTGGCATCACACTGGTTCTCAATGATAGGCCCTACAAATCAGGGGTTATTACATTAACTCCCTAACGAGGGACATCTATAAAAAGGACTATTGTCATGTCTACAAGAACTTTGTTATTGGCTTGATCCCATATACTTTAGGTACGCAAGCAATTTCTAAGACATCTAAGACACACCCACATATCATCAATAAACTCTCCAGTTTTAATAGTTGAAATTCTTTCATGAAGATCCAATTACCCACAAAAGTAACCAGACGATTTCTTAACATTGTCAATCGAAGCTAGTATGAGTGTCTTGCAAAAATTCTTGTATTAAATAGCTCTGGATCTAGACAAGCAAGACTGACAAAACTGCCAAGAATGAACAAGCATTAGAGCATATGGTTATTGATCCCCTAAAGGATAACAACGCTGCAAGAACTCATGAAAATAGAGGGGAAAACGATGTACCTAGAGAGTGTGTAGTCTTGGCATAGGGTGCCATGGAGGCATTTAATCTGGACCAGTCAGTCAAATCATTGGCATATGATGCCACAAGAATGTTTAATTTTGCCAAGTAGTGAATCATGCTACTACTTAGTCCATGCTAGAGATCTCGAAACAGTTGATGGGGAATGACCCAACGTTGTTTGTTCATTTGTGGAAACAGGTGCAAGTAAGAAAAGGACAAGAGATCCCTGATTTCCTGCCAAGGGCAAATCTGCCAAAATTTACTAAGGAGAAGGAGATTGAAATCTCCAGCAGGCTGGATAAATAAGGCAAAACTTCCTCCTACCCAAAGATGCGAAGGCGGTTCAGAAGGTCGAAAGGATTTCCGGCCACTTGGGGGCAGACCTGTGCATAGCCTTCTCTTTTAGTGTCGAGATACAAAATTGCTAGAGGCCATATGGGTTTAAACTCCCTCAAATAGACTACTATGACCTAAAGGGAGATCCTGTGGATCATCTGCGCCTTTATGTTCAAAAGATGAGAATATACTATACACCTGACGAGATGAGGTGCAAAGACTTCCTTAGTTTCCTGACTGGAAGAGCCTGAGAATGGTTCAACAAGCTACCCCCTTGTTTGATAAGAAATTTCGCTCCATTGACAAACCAAGTCATGAAACGCCTTCATAGTTTCCAGGCCATTCAAGAGGAATGCCACCCACACCCCCACGGTCAAACAAATAGAAAAAGAAACGCCATTACAATATATGAATATCTTTATAGAAGAGTCCAGGCTAGTCCTGGATGTGGAAGATCATACGTTGTTGACATCTTTCATTGGGGGCCTCAGAGAATGAAGACTCTATGCCAAGCTCAATAGTAGGAAAATATGCACTCTGGATGAATGCATGGATGTGGTGCACATGCGATGCCAGGACGAAGAAGCAAACATGTTGACAAGTGAATCAAAAAGAATGCAGCACTCTAGGGTAGAGAATTTTACCCTCTCAATGCTACCCGAACTCACATCCTAGCCGTAATAGTCATAGAGGGGTTAAACGAACCTCATCAACCTATGAGAGGCCCAAAGGAAATGCGAGATGATTGCATTTTCTGCAAATTTCATCAAGACGTAGGTGACGACACCGAACATTGTTTCCAACTTAAAAGAGAAATCGATGGCCTACTTGAGGCCAGCAAGTTAAGGCAGTTCTAGACCGAACATGAACAGATTATCCATAAGGGCACTGAACTTATCACCAACAAAAGGACGGAAACAAATATGCCCCGAATAGGGACAACACGCGTCGGGACCAAGACCCAACAAAAGGGAACACCTATTTTGGCAAGGATCGTTCTTACTATTGCAGGAGGACCAAATTTGCCTCTCACCCAACACGGAAGTTCAAGAATATCTCATGTTGGCGAAGTTGTGAAAGAAGTGAAAAATGACTAAAAGAATCTCTTACGGGCCGGAGGATCCGCTTCCATTGGTACTAGCAACGAAGGGCTTGTCGTTGAAGCTATTGCACATAACTTTCTCATCGACATGATATGCATCGACACCGGTAGTGCAGTGAGTATCATTCATCAAAACATCCTTAAAACACCGAAATTGAGGAAAAATGATCTTATGCCAGTGTCCACACCACTTTACAACTTCACCGAAACTCCATACCAACCTCTATGTATGATGCGCCTGGAAACAAATTTTGGGAAAGGCACCAGGAACATCTATCTTGGTCAACAATGTCGTTGTCAAAGGCAACTCGGCATGCAATATAATTCCAGGAAGACCTTCCATCATCGAGTTGCATACAATTATTTCTTCTGCTCATATCACCCTCAAATTTCCTACAGCTAGGGGAACGGCGGAAATCAAAGGAGATTTAGACGTGGCAAGGAGCTGCTATGCTGCTTTCATCAACCAAGAAGGACCTCAAATAGACCTATGCGATCTTCAACAATTTATTGCTTTATTTCAATTATGTTGCTACGAACTGGGCAGAGCCTAGTGTAATGTTTATATAATTTACATTTATTTACTAGAAAAAAATAATGAAAAAGTCAATGTTTAGAATTTGTTATGTCTTTCAAATGTTGGACTAAACAGGTTTTTAGTTTCAATATCATGATTAAGAGGTCAATTTGACCTCCAATGCAATCCTCAAGCTCGTGTAATGCTCTGGGCAATCCAATAAACTTCAGTTATCGCTCTTACACAAGCTATGATGATCTTATGCGGATCTCGGATGAGCTAAACATATTTTAGTCTCTATCGTACTATTGATTTCTTCCATCAACATCGTTATTCAGACCTCATGTCTCATCATACCAGGAAAAATGAGCAAAGTTCTGACTCTTTGTTCAAAACAGAATGGACTAAAGTTCTTGCACTGCACTCAAACATCGCTTCAATAAAGCTCTGAACATATGACCAACCAATATTCGGTTCAAGTCACATTCGATAAAAATCCGTATCTCGATTGTCTGATCATCCATTCTAATCAAAAGACCATGCAAAACTCTCATGGAGCCAAAAGACCTTGTAAACCTCCAAGGCAAAAGTAGGCCGAGATGCAAATTTCTGGGACGCACATCTCACCTAAAAGACATTGTAAAACTTCCAAAGGCACTAAAGAACTTGCAAAAATTCCAAGGCGCAAAAGATCCTTCGAGCACAAACAGACCTCACCTAGCTGAGGCACAAAAAGACCTCAACCAGCTAAGGTTCAAAAAGATCCACTCATGTGGACGCTCAAATATCTTGTAAGACCCAAACTCTTGGACATAAAGCTTATGAAAAATCTAATCAATCAAGAAATGGTTATTGTCTCAACCCACAGGGCGGACCACCAACCTCGATCAACTTACCTCTGGCCAGAAACACTTGGCCATACTACGACAAAAGGAAGCTATTTAATAGGGGGTCGTTTATCTCGGATAGATTCAATACATGCGTTCACTCAGTTCCCGTGAAAATTAGGGTGTGTTGATACTAGGAAGTTTGTATCGTGATACCTAATCTTTCAAGGTATTTCCCCCATTTCTTGGAGAGCAAAGAAGCAAGGCATTGTTTCCAAAATCTCATCAGAAGCTGAGTATATGCAATGGCTCATACAACATGTGAACTGCAGTGGCTCACTTAAATTCTAAAATATCTACATGTACAAGTTCACTTTCCTATACTTATGTACCGTGACAGTTCTAGTGCCATACACATTGGTCAAAATCCATTATTCTATGAGAGGACTAAGTATATTGAATTGAACTGTCATATTGTTAGAAACAGTGTTCTAAAACTCGCTAGGCGATGACGGTGCGCTCCAGGGCGCTTAGCGCCAGTTTTTTTTTTTTTTTTTTTTTTTTTTTTTTTTAAATTTGAAAAATTAATACTTATCTTATTTAAATTTTACATCCTATGATCATAAAACATAAAAATCAAGTAAAAACTTGTAAATTGTGTCAAAAGATCAATGAAACGTAGTATCCAAAACCCAAAGTACGAAATCAATGTCATGCTCAACACTCAACTCAACACTCGATAGTCAATACTCTCGAGTCTCAACTCTCAAGTTCAATCCTCAATCTCATCATCATTATTCCCAGTCTCCAACTCCAACAATATCATGCTTTGAGTAGGAGTGAGAGGAAGAAACAGAGAATGAGAGGAGAGAAAGAACGACTAGAAAGGAGGCATCTTTGCTTGAGTTTTTTTAGGTTAAGTGTATTTTTAATTATGTCAAAAAGTATATATGTAATATGCCAAATATCTAAGAAAAGAAAGAAAAAACGCAACCTAATCGATTTGAGAGCGCCAGTCGCTAGGTGGCGCCAGTGCCTAGCCTAAGCGGCGCCAGAAGCGCCAGCGCGCCGGCATCCAAGACCCGACCGCCTAGAACATGTCGCTTTAGAGCCAAGTCGGAATGACTGGAGTGCGCTTTGGCGCCAGTGCGGCGGCGCTGAGATGCGATTTTAGAACAACGGTTAGAAACAAGGTCACTAGTGGATTCCTTAAAATAATGCATGTCAGAACTCCTCACTAGTTAGCATACATCATGACCAAACCACTGGATGCACCTGTTTTTCATCACCTTCTGAGTAGCATCAGAGGTAGCTTTATTTACAATCCACGAGCAAGTGCAAGCTGAGAAAGTGTTATGAAGCTAAGTAAGAGTGTTCACCTAGTTGAAGACTTCTCAGCTTGATGGGGTATCACAGATTATTATGTGTTATGAAGCTAAGTAAGAATCGTTCACCTAGTTCTTTCAATAAGGAAATAGGTTGAACACTTCTCCCAAGATTCTGTTATGGTAGTTACAAAGAAGTTAAGGAATGTTAGTTGGTTAGTTATGTAATTAGGAGCTCATAACCGACTGATACACTTAACTATAGTATGTTAAGTAACTGAAGAGATGTAATCTTGAAAGATGATGTTCAATGAATGAATACAAAACTGACATGAGAACCGTAACATTAGTCACATAAATTTAAGCTCCTTATTTCGGACATAGTCTTAATTATAATTTTAGCAGAATTACTTAAGCCTGTAAGATATTGTCAATTCATTTCAGTATTTTATTTATGGTACTTACTTTTTAGTATCCTACTTTCAGTATTATTTTAGAATTATTTAACTAGCGAACTCTGAATAGCATGCACAGTGGCATCATTAGTTCCCTTTTGATAGTCTAATTTCTTACGGGGCTTTCGAGCTCACCATTTCATGTATTTTTCATATGAGGATCAGAGTTTGGTCTCTAGACGGAGGATAGTTGCCATTCATGAGCCTTTTCGGTGGCCACTTGAGTAGCTCTTTCTTGTGATTGGTGATGCTTACTGCTCAGTATTTTTTTCTTGTGATGTAATGGATATAGACCGAGTATTTCAATGTTTCTGCCTTTAAATTTATTTTGTAATTATATGGATCCGTATTCGGGATTTTCGTCTCGAAGTATGGCCGAACGGTTCGTTTTTTGGAAAGAAAAAGAATACTCGATTTTCGGGAGCTGGTTGTTTCGACAAATGTATGAGAGCACTTGCGTTAGATGTCTTTAACGAATTCTCTATTTTACAATATTAAATACATAATTTTTTAGTTTATAGAATCTTTATCAAAAATGAAATTCATCAAATTTTCTATTTCATATAATACGGTAAATATAAAGAAAAATTTACGATGAATACTCTTGTAGTAAAGGAAAATTTTATAGAATCTATAAAGTATAATTTGGAGTTTATTTTTACTTTTTTTAAGGAAAGAGTTTATTTTTACTAAATTTAAATATTTAAAACTCTAAAATACAAATTTGAAAGAAATATTTCGGAAAACTCCATTCACGAGGGAGGTCCAGTATATGAGACTGAGTATTGTTTAACTATGTAGTGTTCTTTCTTTCATTGGTAATAAAAAATATATATATATATATAAATAAATAAAAAAAGAGTGTATGAGAGATGACATTTTTCCTATTGAATACCGTTTCAAAAAAATACATTTTTAAATATATTCGTGCATCAAAAAAAAAAAATCATAGAATAAATATATATATTTTTAAGGGAAATTTATGAAAAAGGACCAAAAAAAAAAAACTTTATGAAATTATGAAAAAGAACAATAATATTTGTATTTTAATAAATGGGACAAAATATCTTTTATTAAGACAATTTTGTCCCTCTATTAAAAAAAAAACAAAAAACAACAACCCCACATGTATTTATAAGAGGGTATTTTTATACTTCATATGCCTATAGTCCTTTTTGATAATTTTATTAAATTCTTTTTTTTTATTTTGTCATTTTCAACAACTCTCTCTATTTTTAATACGGTGTCCATTCTTTTCTTGTGATGAAATTAATAATTTTTTCCGGGGCGCCCCGTCACACAAGAAACGCCCATATAAAATTGACGTTTGGCTTGAGGCCGACGACATATTTCGGAATCAATATGGCGGCTCGGCAAATTCAACGGCGACTGCTATCCCTCTTCGCTTCAGGCCATCTAAGTCCTTCCCAAACCAGAGGTAAAAATCTCTCCTTTTCCTCATTAAATCGTTGATGTTTCTCGCTCCATCCATCTGAATTGTGAAGCCTCTGTCCTGTATGTATGGAGTTTCAACCGCACAGAATGACAACTAGGTCACTGGTTGTTCATTTAGTGCTCTTTAAAATCTTTTACTGTCTATAGATTGTTGGTTTAGCATATCTGCGCATTAGTCACTAATTTGAAAATTCTATGGATTTTTTAAGATTGTTACTTACATTTGTATATATTTTAATTTTTAGTTTGATAGTTTTCTAGAGAGGCTCTGCAAATCCCGGGTGTGTGTAAGTTAACTATTACTATGTTACTCTGTTTGGTAGATGATTGAAAAATTATCATGAACCTTCTGTTTTCACATTCAAAAAGAAATGGAAAGAGAAAAGAAACGGCGTCTGTTATGTCAATTGATTCAGCTTCATGAATCCACATAAAAATGAACATATTAATCGAAACGTGTCATGTGAATGGATCCGGCTTAAGGGTTTCTCGACGAATTTTCAGTTGATGGGAGGAATCATATAATGATTAGGATGTAGGTCAGTAGGTTGTGATGAATTAAAGGAAAGGGGATGTGTTCAAGTTGAGAGGAAATTCTCAGCTGATTAGCTTCATGTTTTCACAAAATTTAGTACAGTTTTTTCTAGTGAAATATGTAGATTAAGGTAGATGGATGACAGGGTGTAACAATATTTGAATTTTGGTGGATGGGTTGGAACTAATGGATAGTATTTTTCTTTGACTGATACGATAAAGCATGTTTCAAGACAATTTCTGTTTCAAACAATCACAATCTTGAAGTCTATTATGGATTCATGGCTTTTCTTGAATAGTGATATTCCTAATAGGGCTAAACAGTCCCTTTGGTTGAACTTGGTTTCATTTTGAGGAAAAAATGGTCAAATTTGCGGTCATCATATTGTAATGCTTGACTAGTTGACTATCGGTTTTATTTTGTTGGGTTTAAGTTGAAATTTGCTTGTGTGAGCCGTCATGGTATGAGTTTGTATCGTAAGTCGTAATCGTATCCGAGGAGATAGATCAAGGGATAGCAGGAAAGCTGTTCAAGAGAGGAGTTGTTGACCTGAGGTAGAACTTGAGGATCCTTGATCGATCGTATTAAAATATTATAATCAATACTCAATTTATCATCAAACTTGATACTGACATGTTTGTGAAACTGAAGCTCTGAAGAATCTTCATCATACCCAAGGCTAACATCAGAGTTGCATGTTTATAAATAATGCATATTTTTATCATGTAATAAAATTTGGGCTTCTTGTATTTGCTATTAACTTGGAAAATCGATATGCTTGTATTAGGAAAATTCTTATGTTCGTCCAAAAGAGATTGGTCTCTCTTAATTTGCTTTGTATTGTTCAAATAATACTACGCAACTTGCTCAAATAAGATTGAAAAGCATTCAGTTTGATTGACCTGTATCATGTTATATGAGGAGCTTGTTAAAATACTATGCCCTTAGAAAATAATCATGAATGGAGATTTCTATGCTAAAATGCAAGATTAGCAGCTTTATAGGGAAGTTTCTTTTCCATTTTCCAATGATTTCTGAGTCCACATGTGACTTGATGAATATTTGACGATAAGAAGAAAGGGATATCTGGGACAAAATAAGAAGTTGGACAGCCATAAGGTGTCTGGGCATATGTATGTTGTTTTGTGGAATTAGGGTTGATTGAAGAGTATTTTCTTCCGAATCCGCAAGCTTCATGTAGTTCATCTAGCTTCTTACCAGACCTTTTTTACACTCAAGTTTGTACTTCGTCCGTTCCTTATTATCTGATGCACTTGTCTAAATTGTCCTTGGTTAGAATATATGCGGTCAATATTGTTTTAATAATGTTTAGTTTTAAATTGATTGCAGCTGCAGAACCCATATTGCAAGCACCTGCTTATACATCCGCCTTCCAGAATATCGAACTTTGGCGTAGAAGGTTTCAGACAAAAGCTGAAGCCAAAAATCTCAACATCAAACCTGAGGGAGGAGAATGCAAAAGTGTTGGTATAAAGCTTGGTTCAAGCTCGAATTTGAAGCCGGATGTCGGTGCAGTTGAAGCTGCTGTGGAAAACCAGGTCAACAACGAGAGCATTCTAAAGAAGACAATGGCCTCGAACCTTAAGATATCTGAAAGACACGACACGGCTATGATGTTCACATGCAAGGTTTGTGAGACCAGGTCCTTAAAGATGATATCTCGTGAATCGTATGATAAAGGTGTGGTGGTGGCTAGATGTGGTGGCTGTAACAATATGCACCTGATTGCTGATCGCCTGGGGTGGTTCGGTGATCCTAGTACTGTTGAAGATTTTTTGGCTGCTCGAGGCGAGGAAGTGAAAAAAGGGTCTGCAGATACGATAAATCTCACCCTTGAAGATCTGGCTGGAAAAAAGAATCTTGAACTTGGCAACATGTAGACGTTTTTGGACATAATTGACGTTTGTGTTGTGTTTGTTTGTTTGTTTGTTTTCGCTAGTGTTTTGGTGAAGTTTTCAGAGGTATTACATCTTACCAATTGAAATTCTGTCTGGAAACAAAAGAATGTTGAAGTATGATGGATTTCTAAGGTGATTATTTTCGTAGTTTGATTGTCATACAAGAGACTAAAGAAGACATATGTTAAGACTCAGTGTCTTTCATAAAAAAAACACAACACCTCAGAATATCTTTGTTGCCAAGACTAAAAATCATAATAATAACTAAAACAACCACTGATTCCATAACAGCCAACATAACTAAAGAAATAACTACTACAATTTCTTAGCAAACATGCCTTATTCAACGGAAACAACCAGTTAGACATAATTAAACTCCATGAACTGCATCCTAAGCTTGCTCACCAGGCTCCCCATCATACTCTTCAAATACATGAATATATTCCTATTCCAAAAAAGGCGTGAGCAGTATGTAGATGCTCAGTATGGAGTAAAAGATCAAACGGAGAGATTCATGTTTGTCAAATGCCGAAAGACATGACGTGAATTCTATTTCACACTGTTTACGAACATTTTAAAGACAAGCTTGAAATATAGGGAAACTACTTTTAAAAGCATAACTCGATCAAATGCATAAAACATGTCATATTAACTACTTCATTTTGTCTTGCACGTGCGTGTTCAGTTTTATTAACTACATATTTGATATGTTCATGTTCTTGTCTACTTACATGGCATATTCATGTTTCTTAACATGTGTTCTCGCATGACATGATAGCACAATTATAACAAGATATTCAGGGTACAACGTCTGAACGTCATGGTGAAACCCATTATGGAAGCCATGATGCAACTTGGGTAATATGACTAGCCAACATCCCATGTGACATGTAAGATCACAATACTCTTGTAATACATTGCTCGCAACAAGGATAATTAAACTAGTCATACATCCAACATGGCTCTTGAATCATGGTACTCTTGTAATACGTCACTAATAAGTAATTGTACCTTACCGAGACTATCTAGGAAGCACATAAAGCACATAGAATCAGGTTCAATCCCTGTCTACCCTATTTGATCATACAAAGGTCCATAGATACACAATATCAGCAACCTATCTCACTTACTTGTAACAATATGCATTAGAACAACTTGCAGAAAATTACTACAAAAATATATTATACTTGAAAATACAATTTGCATATCAAAGCAAAGGGTTCAAAACAAGTTTGTTTCCAAAATCTGGTTCAAGTTTACCCTTCAGAGGTAAGATCATCTTCTCTAGTTTTTTTTCTTGATTAGGTTAGTACCTCGTTGTGAGCATAATAATTTTTGTTAAGAAGATATGTAGGTACATGAAGAGTTTGATGACGAGCTGGGACTGCTTGCTTAGGATGAATCGTGGAGTTCTTATTTATGTTTTAGTTTCTTTTAATTGTAATTGACCCTTTGAATAAGGTTTAAATGCCAAGTAATTAGTAGTTTTCTTTTTTGTTGTGTTGAGTTGTAATGGAAGATAGTATTTGTTACCAAGTAATTTATGATTCTAGTTTGACAACAATGGTGTGTCCTTTTGGGTTGGTGTTGTGTGGAAGACCTTGAAGGTCTGTTTCCCGAATCTTTTGCTTGTTTCTTGCTTCCGCGCCTTCTTTGGGCTGGTGTTGTGTGGAAGACCTCAAGGGTCGATTTCGCGAGTCTTTTGCTTGATACTTGCTTCTGCGCCTTTCTTTATTACTCTAATATGACGTCAGACTTACATAGGCTTTAGGGGTTTCTCTAGAATCCACGTATCGAACGTATTATTTCCGGATAAAGATTCGGTAACCGGAAACGAGACGTTACGGGTATTGAGTCAGAAGAGAAATCATGTGTTAGCGTTTTACACAAATAAGATTCATTAAACGAATACAATGCAATCAATATATATATATATTCTACAAGTGGTAAGCTTCCCTGTTCCTGTAAAGGAATTACTCGGGTTAAATCGGAGTACAAGTGAATATCCTTATTATTTGGGAAACTTGAAAAAATAGGACTAAAAGGGTAATCATTTGAAAAAATATGCCTTAAAAAGAAAATATTTGACGCATATGCTTCAAAAGTATTTTGTGACGCTTCCACAGCAAATCTGTGACAAAACCATATTAGAAAATACGTCACGAAATGCTTTTGAAGCATATGCCTCAAATATTTTCTTTTGAAGCATATTTTTCCAAATAATTACCTTTTTAATCATATATTTTTCAAGAGACACTGTTCAAAGAGTACGGTGTGTGATCTCGGGTGAACCATTTACCGTATATTGAGAACGAAGAGAGCGTTGTTGACTTGTAGTGAGTTAACCTTAGCGCAATAGGGGGTGGGGCATTTTACCATATGTACTGATGGTAAAGATATGGTAGATGCAGAAGTTGGTTCGTCGTATGTTCCAATATCGACCTGCGGCGAAAGACCGTATCATTTTGAGGGGATAGACCATGAATTCATAATTTCTTCGCGTCAATCTATCAGAGAGCAGGTTTTGATCACCCCCAGGCGAAACCGAACAAATCAGACCTCGGAACAACCAAACTATATTAACACCGACTCCATCACCCCAGTATCATTACCCAAAATATCAGTCCAGTGCCTAAATCAGAGCACATTATTGTACCAACAAAATTTACAACCCAAAAATGGCACACGACACTTTCTGAAAATCAAACCGACAAAAACCCTACAAAAACTTGGCACATTCTAAATAGTGTGAGAATTGAAATGACCATGTATGGTGTAATTTTCTGTGACATTCTGGTGTAAAAAATAATAAATTAATGACAAATGACCATCTTCTCCTTGGAATGGGACACCAAATGGGGACTCAGGGTCATCTCTTTCGGTTTGTTAACATACCGAGGAAAGCTAAAACGCGGCAAGCTATACCAGCTAGGATGAGAACACATATACCAAGATACCAATCTTGAATAACGTAGCCACTTTTAAGAAGCACAGCACACCGAGTTATGATCCACACACCGTAGTACCTGTAAATAGGAGGGTGATATTGTTATGTATTGCTGTCCTTTACGAAAAAATGGCTTCTAATGAAAACAACAGAACCTTATACAAAAAGGACGATGACCCGATGATGCATTGTTCATGTGTACGAAAAAAGGAACTGAACGTATAAAGGCAAGTAAGAGAAGATTGAATCTGAAAAAATACGTTGAACCAGAGGGATATTTGAGTATACCTTTGCGCATTTGCAATAACAAAGGCTTCTAATGCCCACTTCGGATAACACAATTCTGCTATAATCTTAATTAATTTGTTATCGCCTTTTTGAGTTTCAACAAGAGTCAGAACCACGGGAAGAAGTACTGATAGCTGCACAGATTGGAAATCACATGTTACAGTCAAAAACAGAAAACAACATTGGGCGTGAAAAAATGGAAATTAGAGCTAATCGATACACACCAGCTGAGAGGGCCCGGGATCAAGAAATATGGCAAGTGCATAGGCTATACCGGTTACACAATATACAAGAGAGAGCAAGACAAGGTAATTATCCACGAAAGATGATCTAGGATTATTGAAGAAATAAAACATTGACAGATAGACCACAGGCTTGATTAGAGTGTTGAAATGGTCTATCGTGTCTTTGGCCACAAAATGAGCTAGGCTACTAATCCCCGAAGCACTTTCACGCCAATATTGTAGCTTGTCCAGTGAGAATGATCTTAAAGCCGCAATTTTGCACAACAGAGCTGAAAAACAGATAAAAGGACATGCATAAACAAAGAGACAATGCACAGAAATTAAACGCAACTCAAACCTATTGGATCAAGGAAATTCAATGTAACAAATACTCCATCTGTCCCATTTTGTGTGAGTAATTTTAAAAGTTCAACCAACCAATTAAGGGTGCATCCCGTAAAGCTTTTTCTGGTAATTAAAAAGTAAATAGTTGTGAATTCTCATTTTTACCCTTTTTTAGATTGTTTAGTTGCAATAAATGCATGTATACGTTTTAATAATTACAAAGTCTTGACTGCAGGTAAAGAGAATTTCAATGACTTTATTATAGCAAGGGGATATATGTTACTACATTCATAGAAGGAATTGATGAGGAGACGTAGGAAGGATCTTATTGTAGGAAAATTCAATCTAAATAATTGTATAACTCAAATTTAATTGAGTATATAAGGAGTCACAACTTACAAACAGCAATTATTGTGTGTATATAACCAGGAGCTCCGAATTGCTCATCTCTTGACTTAGATAATGACCCCAAACAAGCCCCAGCAACTAAAAGGGTGAGTAAATCGAATGCTTGCATTCTGGCTTCCCGTAAACGTTGCTTTCCTAGCCTGAAATCATTATGACAATGGGAAAGTGAGATTATGAGTCACAAACCAAAAGTGCAGTTAAGCAAAAATCTGAAACATCATTTTGGAAATTTTGATGTAATTGTTTAAAGATAGGAGTGGAAGTAAGATATTGGATAGGATACTATCGTGTAAACATTTCAGAATTCTAGTTTTTGAATGAAAGTATTGCTATTATCTAAACAAAACAGCCATTTTTGTGAAGGACAAAATGCCGGTACTCCGTTCAAATTGCTGCAATGTCATTTCTTATGCAAGATATAAAGTTTAAGATAAAAGAACTCTACCCAGGACATCCATTTAACTGTCCCATCTTTTTGCTAAAAAACGGCTGCTATATCCAAACTAAGGAAAATAAGTATTGCAAAATGAGAATACTACTACCAACCCTCAAAAAAAAAAAAAAAAAGAGAATACTTTCGTCTGTTATGCACTGTAAAATCAAGCTACTTCAGAATTGATCCTACGGCGCCAGCTGAATTTAACTCGAAGCATATTCTACCACTTATCAGTAATATAAGCAAAATAACTTCTTCCTAGGGTCATCTAAATATTACGTCATAAAGTCTATGAGTGTGATAATTTTGTGCGCCATTATTTTTAGTCAGACTGGTTCTTGAAGTTTAAGATACAAATCAACCACTTCCACCGCATCTACCCTTTCATAGTTTGGGAGCATGTGGCAGTCATCCACGTGACAAACCAACTTTTTATTAAAAATATTGAAAGTGGAACCCTACAAAAAAGGCACTCTTTTTTCCGCCCTTGATCTAAGAGTATCTGCTTAGGATAACAAAAAGCATAAGAAAAATATTAACCACAAAATTAGATTTAGAGCTATCATTCACACACTTCCATAGTAAAATGGGGAGATATTGTCAGGGTGCGGTGTCAAGAAGCCTTTCAGAGGATAAAGAGCTTAAATTTTGAAGGAAAAAAAAAACACTATTACCTCCCAAGAAAAAACTTATATTGCATTAGGGCACTTGGCGTTCTTCGGCCCGATAGATCCTTTAACCTCAAGAAATTGTTTCGCAGCATATCCCGCCGCTTTTGGATGTCACACTTCACATCTTGCCACATTTCCCCAGCAATTGACTGCTCCTCATAAACCTCATGATGAAGACACGAATCATCACCATTTAAATCTGATGGTAATGGATTAAGAGAAGCAGCATACTGTTGCATGTCTGGGGAACTGGATAACCATTATGAAGCATCCATCAACAGGAAGCTCGGCATAATGAAAATTTGAACCTGATCTTGGCTTGATCAACTCTTCTAAAACGTCTATATAGTAATCTGGAGGATTAACCCGTTCAGGTACATCTATGCCAAGGCCTGAGAAGTACTCTTCAACATTGCTCACTGGGCCATGATAGACAGTGAGACCACCTTTGGCTAAAAGTATCAATTCATCAAACATCTTGAACAACGTGAAGCTGAAATAAGAGGAGAAAAGAAATCAAATAACGAACAAGGTAATCAAACCATAATATTCTGTGAATATTATGCTAGAAAATTTTGCAAGTTTGCCTGGATTTACATCTGCATTTGACAAAAGTATTTATGTTGATATTAATTTCTGAGAAAACTTCACGACTGCGTGGATTAGCAGGTCCAGATGTCACAGACAACACAAGAATCAAGTCTTGGTGTACTAAAAGACACTGACTCAAGGAACTTGGAATCCTTTGAAGCCATGAATTAGTAGAAGACCAGATGGAAAAGATTATTCCAACATAAATTAAAGACCTGAGTGGGAGTGGGGTGGGGTGGGGTGGGGGGTTAACTTTAATGTTCATCTCGGAGTTTCCTAGATATTGTTTTAGTACCTAGGTTGATGCACTACCATGCATATGTTTACGCCCTCGAGAGATTCACGTCGAAGTGCCCTTAGAAGCAGCTGAGAAGAGGAGCTATCCAGTCCAGACGTGGGTTCATCTAAGAAAAGAACTGAAGGCTCCATTACCATCTCAAGACCAACATTCACTCGCTTCCGTTGACCTCCAGATATCCCTCGTTTTTCCACTGTTCCAACCAAGGAACTCCGCACGGTCAGCAATCCCAGAGACTCAATGACCCTCTCAACAATAAGAACCTTGTCTGGCTTTGGCAAGTCTGAGGAGAGCCTTCACAAGTGAAAAGCAGTTATACACAACCAATCGATAAAAGTAGCCAATATTATGCTAAAGAAAGACGACAGCACCTAGCTATAACTTGACAATGACACCAACTTCTAATATTCCTGGAACATCAATTCACTTGCATATTATTGCTGACTTTCATTAGCGGAAATCAGAGATAGATTGACCACCAAACTTGTAGCAACACTGAATAATTGATATATTTGAACAGTATACTCAATTATTGCATGCTATGAAGTATCACTTAGTAAATTACTATCTAAAAGTTGTACCGTTTTCATCGTTTTTCAAATTTTAAATAACAGACATTAGATAAGGAGTGGATCTTTTCTTCAAGGGATGAAGTTTTTCCTTGAATGCATGGGTGATGAGACATATAGCAACTGAAGAATAAACTAGTCGACCAAATTTAATTGCTGCTCAATCCTTCAATGGTCAGCAATTTTACTGGCATTCTGGAATCATTTTGGAGCAAATGGACTTATAAAGAAAAACTAATTATTATAAAGAGAACCTGCAATAAGGACATGGAACCGAATTCTTCTGAAACATACCTGCACCTTGCACTGAACCATAGGTTCTCTTCGACTGTCAAATTCCCATGCACAATATCATCTTGTGGGACGAAACCAACAATCTTCCTATATGAGTGGATAGACTCTATCTTCCCATTAATGAGTATCAAGCCACTCATTGTGCAACCAACCGCTTTTCCTGCCAAAGCAGAAAGAAAGGTAGTTTTTCCGGCCCCTGATGGACCCATAATAGCTGTAATGCGGCCAGGTCTAGTTATTCCAGTAACAGACCTAAGTAGGTGTTTATTTTTTCCTTTCAAAGTAACAGTTAAATCCCTGAAAGAAATTTCAATCAGAGGGCGTTTTATGGTCTTGGTATTTGTAGCCATTGCAACTACTCCTGAGAAGGTAAGGTTTTTGTTCTGCTGCTGCTGAGCTTTCTCTTTTTCAAGTTGTCCATAAGCATACCTGAATATCTGGCTATGAGTGTTTATTTGTTTCTCCTTTTCTGATTTGGTTTTGGCACTGTTATTTACAGTCTCAGTGGTGAAGCTATCAGATAGATCTTCAGTTGAAAATGATGACTTGACAGGTGCATTGGAGTGACCAGGGCCAGTAGATGAGTGTGAACTATCTTCTGGTCCTGGTTCTCTTTCACTCAATACATCAACGTCTTCATTTTGTATGGCAATTTTCCTACGAGTGAACTTCTGAGATACTTGACTTTGTAATTCAGTTGCTTGCTTTTTTGCTGCTATTTTTGCAGCTTTCCACCTGGCACGTGCTTGCATTTTTTCCTTGACACTTCTCACAGCTGCTTCCCTAGTTTTGGCACGGCGTCTCTCTCGTGTGGTGATAACTTGGCCAGAACAATTATAGATTATGAGGAGAATGGTAGCCAAAACAGCCTGCAATAAAAAAAAAATCATATTCTGAGAAAGAGATTGTAGTTCCATGCACAAGGATGAAAAGGGCAAGTAGCAAAAGTCACCAAGATAAAACTTTAAAGGATATAGCTTCAGTTATGTAGTCTAAATGACTAGAGAATCTTATAAAACATTAGCGAAAAGCATAATAACATAAGGACCATATTAATATAAGTGTAGCATTATCTTTAGGAACCACTACAGCATTATACCTAAACCTTAAAGAGACTCTCTTTTATAATCACTGCAATAAATAAGCCATTGTCCTTACTACAAAGAGCTCATATCGGAAAATCACAACCCCGAGAATACTGTCACATTCAAAAGACACGGCAGCTAAAATATTGCAAAGATTAGAAATGTGGAAACTTACTATTAACATTGCTCCATATGCATGGATATTTTGATTTGCAGTACTGGGATCACAAGAAGTCAGTTTAAAACATCCTGCAAGATTTAACCGCAACCATTATATGCTCCTTCAAACATAGAGCTGACAAAATCTGAAATCAAATCCTAGAAGATGAAAAATTCGTATCAGCACATGAAATGTTGCGATTTGAACTCTATTACTCCCCTGTAACTACACTGTCACATAACTCAACTACAGTTTCATCTTGAACTTACGTTTCTCAGCTGTTGAACCCCTGGGACAGTAATTCCTGGAAATTTGGAAGAACACTAATGAAAAACCAACAATGTAAAGCAATTATTGCAGAAGAAAGCAAATAGCACCTACAATTTATATGCATCAGGTACTTCACAAATACAGCATATTTGCCGCAATCAAGTAAACACAACCATAAGTATAAAAGGTACACAAACAAAAGCTAACAAAAATAAGAAGAAAAAAATACTACCTCCGTCCCAAAATATAAGGCCTTAAAGTTTTCACACAGTTTAAAAAAGTGGAAGAATGCAATAAATTTTAGAGATAAAAGTCTAAAATCCCTTTGACTATAATAAATGCAATAATTGTATAGTAATGAAAAGTTGTTGAATTGATAATACATTAGGGGTAAGAGAAAGAAAAATGTAATAAATGTCTCATTGGTATTCTAAAAGGTCTTATCTTTCGGGACAAAACCAAAAAGCGAAAAGCCTTATATTTTGGGACGGAGGTAGTGACAGCATTATGAACTGCTTATTCAGTACATGCATAGTGCCTACTCAAATTTGTCTAAAATAAAACGAAACTTGTTATCATGTTATGCTAAAGTCTGTAAGATTGTACAACCATTTATCAACACAACAAAGGATGCCCAAGACATCATGCTTTGATAATCGAGATTATCTCATATCTAGCCAAAGTGATCAACCACAGATTGGAGACAAATATTTTGAATTTGAAACCAAAATCATTACCCTTTGCTGCAAATACTTTGTTGTATACTTGTTGGACAATAGGACCCGGCTGAACAGAAAAGTGTGCCACTACTACCAACATCTGCCCATATATTTGCTCCACCACAAGTGTGATTAGGTTCGCTGGGTGACAATTGGTAATTGTACCTAAGAAGCGCCATTTAAAAATGTATGAGCCTTAAGATTTGTCAACAAACATTACGCAAAGGAAAACAGGGAAAAGCAACGTAAGCAAAATCTACACTCACGGTTCACATACACCAGAAACCTCATTCAGCTTAGCAAGTGGGCAATAAGAACCTAGAGGGCAAGCTTCACAAACACAAACACACACACAAAAAAAGTATAAGAACTTTTCCATCACATCAGCAATAAGATGATCAAGCCTAACCGTATAATGATAATAACACATTGCATTGTAGTGTCTAATACATGCCACAAAGTACTTAAGTAGTTGCACAATCCTCTGCTCATTAGAACTAATTTGAAAACAAATTTCAGAGCTTTTCAGATGTTTCTAGAGCCAAATTTAAAAATAAAAATAATTAAAAAAGGAAAGATTTCATTCAAAAGACCAGTGCTTAGCAAGTCAAATGACACGTCAACTCAAAGATCAGACATTGACAGGACTGGAAGAAGTTAAAAAGGCTTGCTGATGTACTTACGTATCATACAAGTGATACCACGAGGACAGAAAAACCCTTCACAGCATGATTGGCAGTCTCGAGTTCTTTCTGGCACCTCTAATGAATTTGTAAGATTTGCCTGTACATTTGAGTTAACACTACATCCCCATCCTGGCTCACAACCGTTAGCCCAAGAGGTCCTGTTGCAGTTGTTATTTGGTTCTATTGAATCTACGGTCCCAGATTGCCTGAAGCTATTGAAGTATAGATTAATCTCTTTAGCTGTACACACTCTTTGCGTAATATCTCCTGTTATACAACAAAGAATGAGTCTGGAAAAAACGAAAAGCCATAACAAGCTCTTGTCTTGGGCCAAAAAAGCAAGCATCCTGCTGAAAATAATTGTTCTCAGAATAAGTATAACTCTTCATATCCAACACATTTTTTTAATATTGGTATAGAACTTTGTAGAGTATTTTCTGGCAAATAAAAAGGCTTGATTTGCAAGCAGTAGAGGAAATGACTGAACTTGTCCCAAAGAGACGGAAGAGGGGAGGAGGGAGGACGAGGGAGATTGAAGATTTAACATATCTACAACACGGCTAGCAAAGATTTAGCAAACCAAGAACAATAAACCAAGGCAATAGATGAATTGAGTGTTACAAGCAAAATTTTGTGCAGCCCACTTTGCTTTGCTATGAAATTTCACAGCCTACCTGCACTTAATGGCATTATGGCAATGTTAAACATGCTAGCTAAACCTGTATCAATATCTAATAAATACTAAAAACGAAGCTCATATATCACCCTCACATTTCAACAACGTAAATTTATTGACATTAACTGCTTTTGGGTCTCACCAAGATGTTCCAGCTTCAACTCTTATACTCCATATGGTAGGTTGGCAACATAAAAATAAACCTTTTTTTAGCATATACGGACTCTCATCATTTGCACCGCATGCAAATGGATTCATTTAATTAATAACATGGCAATACCTAAAAGTCAGCCTCAAGGATGATGCTAAATTTCCTTTGAAGCAACACTTTACAATTTGCAAATCGATGTTAACTCATTTATCTGACCTAAACATGGAGCTTCATTTTGTATTTATGCTTCGTAAAAGATAAAAATAAAATAAAATACGCAGAATTCAATAACACATTTTGTCGAAGATGCCCAGAACAAGATGATTGAAGAAAGGCTACCTTGGGTTCTGATGCAGTTACTCACAAATGTCAAATCGTTGGAAAAATTAAACGCCCTATCCCATTCCATTTGCCTATTAATCAAAACCAAAAGAAATGAAATCACAACTTTAAACTCAAAATCATCATAAACACACTGTACACAGCAGGTAGAAGCAAGCAATAGCAGCTCACGGATTGTCAATGCAGTAGCCGGAATACTTGGCCAAATTAGTCTGAACAAAATGCTGAGTAAGATTAGTCATTCTTCCATAAACAACTCCTGTGATGTAATCAACGAATGCCGGATTGTTCACCGGAAAAGCATTCGGATCAGTTGGGTCGGTAATTCCAACAAACGGTTGGCAGACAGACAACTTCACCCAAGACAACAATAGTACAACCACCACCAAACCCTCACTACTCATACTAACTGTTCTCCAGCTCCACCATGGAATACCTCCGGCGGCTACATTCCTCATTTCTTCCAGAAGAACTCAAAGATGATATCGGCCAAAATATGCCGATCAACACAACACACAGGGAAAGAAGCGGGAGAGGAGGAGTGGTGGACAAGTGGAGCATAAATGGGAGAAGTGGGAATTGGGTTAGTACCCAGAAGAGAATGACGATGATGGTGCCTGCAGGCACGAAGTTGAGAAGGTTGGTCATAACGATGAACGCCGTGCCGGCACGGTTTTGGATTGTTTATTCTTGTTTTGGTAGACGACTTGCCGCCGTGCCGGCACGGTTTTTGGATTCTTTCTTCTTGTTTTGGTAGGCTTCGAGGGAGACACTGTGTTTTTTTTTAAAAAAATTGGGATTTTCTCCTTGTTATTATATATAGTAGTATATTTTTTTTTTCTTGAAATGTTCTTCTTGTTATATTGAGAAAAAGAAAGAAAAGAAAAAATACTTCCGGCACGCATTTTCCGGGTTTTCCCAAGTACTAGAAAACAAAATCTTATCAAACTCAATTTTTATTTTTATTTTATTTTATTTTTTATAAACATCAAACTCTATTTAAAAATTCTTTAGAAGAAAATAAAAACTATTCATGAAATTGATATGGCTTTTTAATTCATTCATTCAATAATATCCACTCAAAAAATAGGAAAATGCTGGGAAGGACGAGTTTCAATCTAATTTAGGTGAAAAGACAGTGAAATAAAATAGTGGTTTATAACGATAAAAAAAACAAGTGAATATCACATTATACCCTTATTTAAATCACTTTTTAAGAAACACTTTTCCTACTTTTTTTTGAACGTGTCTGTTTATTCATCATGTATTTAAAATGAATTAATGTTGCCGAATTAAATACCTGAAATTAATGGTAAATATTCTACAAAAATAATATTCATAATCAAAAATACATTTTTTTAAAATAAAAAACTCTTTTTAAAAAGTCACAAACAAAAGAAGAACAAAAATAGAGCATATAACCCAATTTGTGAGATCACCTCGACGGCCTTTGAGCTCCCGGAATGATTCGGATGAAGGTGTAGAGACGGCAATGAGGAAGAAGAGAAATGGAGATGCAGTGACATTATAGATGCAGTAACAAATGATTTTGTATTGATAAAGTATCGATAAAGATGTAGTGACACCTGATTTGTGTCTTATAAAGTGTTACTGAATATGCACTAACACCTAATTTGGTCTTTATAAAGTGTGAATGAAGATGTAGTGACGCATAATTTGGTCTTGAAAAGTATCAATGAAGCTAAAGTGACAAACTATTATTGTCACTGCATCAAATGTTCAGATGTTTAGCACTTAAAGTGCATCTACACATGTTACCACATCTTCAACTTCATTGTTACTACATCTTCTGTTGTTGCATCTTCAATTTTAGTGTTAGTGCATCGTCAACTTCATTGTTACTGTATCTCATGTTACTGCATCTTCAATTTCAGTGTTACCGTATCTTCAACTTAATTGTTACTACATCTTCATTTCACTCTTAGTAATATGTAGAGACGATAAATCTATGGAAAAAAAAATTTGATTTTCAAAAACTATGCCACGAAAGATCAAATGAGATACTAAAATAAAGAGGACAAAAAAATATGAATTATGGGTAAAGAAATACGATGATTCGAGTTGTATATAAAAACATATAGCCGTTGAAAATATTAAGTAGGAGAGAGAATAACATTAATTTATTTCTTTATTTATGCATATATGAAAAGGGTAATTTGGTATTCTTTTATTATTTTTGTCCATATAAACCAAATAAAATCAAAGTTGTCCTGATTGCCCATTTTTAATCTTATTACGTTCTTTTGGCCTACTGCTTCCTCAAAAAAATTCATTCAATAATAAAGTGTTAGAGTTAATTTTTTTTTTAAAAAAAGTGTTAGAGTTAAGAATGAAAAAGAGCACCCCTCAAAAAAAAAATTAATAAAAAAAGAGCATCACACTACTGTATTCAAACATTGAAAATTTTGAAAATTCAAATTTGCCTTCTAAGGTCAAGTAATAGTGTCCACTCATCATTTTATTCTTCTCGGATGAAATGGGCAGGGGAGCATGGGTGGGGTGCCATTTCAGAAAAATATGTAGCCTGCGTTTTTATTTTTATATAAATTCTTTGAACTTTCTTATATAGTAACAATGCCCAAGTTGGGATGCATTTTATTTTTTATTTTTTGCAGCAATGGTTGAAACAACAATGTAGGCAAGAAAAAATTCTGTCATTTGTTTGAAATGAGAGTTCTATTGTGTTTTACATATTTGTTTGATTTTTTTTATGTTGATTTCTTTTTGTTATCAATTTATCATTTTGAAATTTTGATACCTAAAAGAAAAAAGAATTTTGATACCTCTTTGTGCGTAAAGGTGAACAAGTTCAATGTGTTTTAAGTTAAGCAGAAGCTACATAAATCTTTGGCCCAATTGATTCTTCGGTTTGGTTTTATATGTTTCATGATATAGTACTACGCAACGGTAATGTGTTCCGAGTATTACTCTGTTTCACGCCTGCTACCATGTGGTTACTACCGTAAGGTATATTATTTTTCTATCCAAAGCCAAATTTTCTCTAACAAATAAGTTCCGTTTTCATGGTTCTTCAGCGGTTTTGTAGAAGTATATATGAAATTCTCAGAACCATTTGTAGTTTTGGGATACTTATATGATTTGAACATACAGGTTGGTGTACAAGAAAATGTGTTGTAGAACGAAGCTGAATTGACCTTATAATTAGTTGAGAAATGTGTGACCATGTAGGATTTTTTTCAATTTATTTTTTTAGGTTCTTTAAATTTTGACGACCTTTGGATTTCTTACCCACGGTACTTGCAAGGACTCCAAGCATTTTACCGAATTCTCCTTGGCTTTGTGATTCGTTGAATGTAATTCTCTCTACGTTTTTTTAGTTTGACTCTTTCAGAATGTTTACAGCGAAAGATTGACATCAAAGATTTGTATGCTTTTTTCACTTTATTTAAAAATATTTTCCATATCTCAATGATTATCTCAACCTTTTTTATTCGCAAACCTCCTTCATTTGAAGCGAACAAGCCAATCACATAGATATGATTCACAAACCTCTTCCATTCAAAGTTGTACTACTCCAAAAAAAAGTGGTTGTTATTATCAATGTTGGTTTCAACAAGTTAGTCTCAATGTTGCTTTTTTACATTTTAATACATTGCTTTATTCCTGAAGGCGAGGCATGAAATGTAGTCGTTCTAGCAACCTATTTTCAGTTCTAACAACAATTCCCATAGTTTTTTTAAAGTAAGAAAACAACAATTCCTTTTGTATATATATTACTGATTTGAACCGTCTCGTGCATGATGCACGGGTTTTTAGGCTAGTTTCATTATGTTCTGTAATGTTCTTGAAGTGTTATATGATCGAAGTGGATGGTTTGAAATTCCAATACTAATTTTAGCGTCTATATATTTGCTTTGAATTTAACTTCACGAGTTTTATTAGTACGTAGTTAATGTTTTAAGTTAACCATAGGGTTTTTTTCATACTTCCACCGTCCGAGATAATAACTCACTCCACTTTTTTTTTTTTGCCTCAAAATATAAGTTGTTTAACATTACCAATGAAGCATTTATTACTCTTTTATGTATCTTACCCCTAAGTTATTAATAATCCAACCACATTCTAACCTTTTCATTATGATAATCAAGGGATATTTTAGTCATTTCTATTTAAAATATATGTTATTCAACCACTTTCTTAATCTACGTAAAAACACCCAAAATTATATATATTTTGGGACGAAGGGAGTATGTAACATGAAAAGTCTTCAAAGTGGGAAAGTGTAACGATTCGAATCTGGACCGTTCGGCCATAACTCGAGAATACTAGTAATCTTGAATCACATAGCCTTGTGGGGTGCACTAAAGCATTAAGTGCGGAATTTGAAACGTGAGAAAACTCGACTTGCTAAATTCATAAGACATATTTAAAGCATCATTGTGCTACGACATTAATTCTTACCATGAGAATAGTAATGGTGCATAAGTTATTGGGGAGTTATACCAAGTGGATATGGTTGTGATACATCCACCTCACACCTACACACCTCTATTGTGTGAAAGTGGATGACATGGATGCATCTCATCCATCCACTTGGTATAACTCCATTAATAACTGATGCACCATAATTTTCTCTCTTACCAAATCAAAAGTTTACACACCAACATAAATAGAGGGACTGAGAATGAAGGACAAGCAAGAAGAAAAATAGGAATCAAGGCTGATAAGAGTGTAGATAAATAGATGATAAGTATTCTAGCTTATATTGTGATAAGTTATCATGTGTGGGACACGTGGCACTATTAAGTGGCAAAACTTTTCTGTTATGTATTGTAGATGTTAGATTGTGTTTTAGAATCCCAAGACAAAGGAGATAGATCTTTAGCAGATCGGTGATATAAGACTGTCTCCAATGGATACTTGTTAAACCACTCCAAACTCTTTTAGAGTTCACTTTATTAACTTCAGTTCTACAATGTTTACTTGATGCATTACTTTAACTCCAAATTCCTCTAGTTACAGTTGGTAATCTGGAGCAAGTTTTTAGTATGAATAGTAGTAAAAATCGCTCATTCTCTCTTCTCCATTTTCTTCCCCAACCCTTTTAGTTTCAATAATATTTTTTTTAGATTGAAGCAATGAAAAACAAAAATGGTGCAAAAAATTTTTTGGTGATGATAATTTTTTTTAATCCAGTTGAAATGAAAAAAACAATTGCAAAGCGCTGCAAGTTGAAATGATCGAAGGACTGAAGGAGTCTTCAACAAAAACAGAAATAATAATAATAACTAGTGGTATATTATGTCGTGCAAGGCACGACATGCCCGTTCCAAGGATTCAACTATATGTTATTTTTAAGAGCATGTATAAGTAATATTGAGATTTTCAGCATGTAAATATTACATACAAGAAATCTGCTTGACAATCTTGAATGAAATCAGAAAGCATACAACAATAAGTCATACATATGTATAAAGATAAATAATACACTAAAAAGAAAGATGATAGTGCCTATAATAAGTTACAAAGCCGACAAAATATTACATCATCAGTAACAGCCATTAATGCAAAAACATAACCAAAATAAGTTCCGATATTTTTACTTCCCAACCAAGCAAATCTACGTATTATCCAAAACCATTAATTGTCAATTGATGCACAACTAATGGTCATAATTAGAAATCATGACCATACATACAATCAATGGGGAAAGAAAACACAAGTGCCTTCATACATGGGGAAAATGAAATAAACAAGAAAATATACACTGAACTTAAAAAGAAAAAGAACCATCAGAACACATTTAAAAAAAATCATTAAAGAATGTTAAAACATAGTGGCAAGAAAATTGTTATGAAAACTTTAAACACTCTATCACTCAAACTTCGCTGTCTGATATTTCTGATTTTCATTTTTTCTCTAACAAGTATTTCTTGATTCTTTTGATTTTTCATTCACAGGCAAACCAAAATTCAGGGTTCTTTTGAACTATACATCATATCTAAGTGCATGTGTCAGTAACATAACATGTGTTGCATAAACTCTAAGTACCTTTTAAATAATGATATAGCTAATATTATGCCCACATTTCTGAACTGGTTAGCATTTTTTTTCTTCTCATTTCCAGTTTTGACTGGCAAACACTCCTCAACTAATCAAGTACAGAAGCTCTAAATACCTTTTAAATAATGGCATAGCTAATATTATGTTTCTGAACTGATTAGCATTTTTTTCTCATTTCCATTTTTGACTGGCAAATATTCCTCAACTAATCAAGTAAAAAACTTTTAGGATGTTTTGGATTTTGCACTTACAGTTGAAAAACTTCTAGGGCTCTTTTCAATTAGGTATCATATTTAAGTGCATCTATAAAGAACATAACAATTCTTGTACACTGTAAGTACCTTTTTCATCAGCCTCCATAAGCTCAGTAGCAGTGAACTTAATGAGATCTTCTGTAGTTGATGAGAAAAGCGTGGCAGAGAGTGTCCCAGATTCATCATTCAAGAAAACATTTAGATGACACCTGCAGAAAGTGTAAGTGCAATAACATTAAGGAATTTTCTTTACTTTGTTGTTTATCATTAATGCATAATAAAAATTTCTGAAATCTCATCCAATAAAGTTTTATGTTCTGTGAGCTGAATGTTATTTTGAATGCGAAGATTTCTTTCAGCACGTTTAGTCTGCCATCGATTAATTCTTTCTGCTTTATTATTTTTCAGGACATTGCAAATGTTTACTTGAAACTGGAAGTAGACCAACATCATGATTTAGATCAGTAGCTAAACTGGTAGGTTCATTAGAATAATGATTACTGAATGTTTTTTTGGAACGTCCTTTATACTGGGGTTACGTGGGACCTGTTTAGAAGTCTTGCCTTTCATCGTAGAAGCATTATGCTCCATTGTATATTTTTTTATGCATGAATGAAGTCATTTGTTGTAAAGGCCACATTTAGTGCTACAGGTGTAACAATTTATGCATTTGCAGTAAGTGGTAATACACCTGAAGTAATTTTTTGTTGTTTCTGCAAAGAAGGTTTTGCGGTGTACATACTAACTCTTTTCCTTTTTTACTCACACCATCTAGCAAATGCTAATTGACGGTAAATTTTAGTTCTTTGTTTTTTTCCACAGTAAAAGACAAAGCATCTGATAACATTTATTTTTCCTAACCATATGATCAAAGGAACACAAGTGCAAACACTAAAGTGAAGCAAAGGACAACAACATAACATAAATGAGGCCAAGAAGGGCAGTATGCAAGCGTAATTAAATAGCAAAATGATCAGACGATACCTGTGAGGAAGAAGCCATTGCTAGTACTTCAAAAAAATGAACCAAACAACCAGCTATGTTCAAACCAAAACAACCTACAAGTAACCCTGCAAGGCAGAAGAGTCACCACACAATTCAGTACAAAAACCATATAAGTTCTGGAAGTGCATTCTCCATATTGAAACTCAGACATTCGCAAAGGAACAACTATGTTTAATTCAAATAGACATAATTATTTAAGCAACCAAAAACAAACATTCATGATGAAAGATCATTGCACAAAGGGAAAAGTATAACTATTTTATACATTTGTTCTCCAAAATCATTGACATATTGTTAGCAGCCAAACACAGCTCACCCTAGTACTGTAAGTTTTGATAGGAGTGAGCAGAAACTAAGTACCCAAAAAGACAAGCATAAAGTACACCTCACAGTTAATATCCCCTCTTAGCAGAACCATAAAGTGTATTTTTTTTGTAATTTTTTAGTAAGAGCAACCAGAAGCCACAACTCATGGTTTTGGTTTGTAATTTTTCTAGAATTCATGAAGCAAGTATCTGACCATGTGATTAACAGTAGAAATTCCACAAACCAACTTCTAGATGGTAAAAACAAAAGTCATTGCAGGTTGTTCATACTTTTTCAAAGTCTTTATGATACACATCTTTAGCAAAAAACATAGCGTGTGTGCACCATAAATCAAGATGTAACAATGATGAACTTATGCACTCTTAACAACAGAACAACTAAAGTCCATCAAAACTTGTTTTATCAACATGAAGGATGAAGAGCTGACAGGAACCTTTTTTTCCTGCAACAAACTAAGTCTTACATACAGAAAAGATGCCATGAAAACATAGGGCAAAAGCGAAAAGTAACTGGAAGAACACAAAACAGAAACATATGTATAACACATTCTACTTATGGACTACACCACAACAACAACTACTAAATAAACACCACATATGAAACTGCATAAGGCAGACTTGACAGAGAAACACCTCCATCCTCTTTTATACATAAAAAACTCAGCTACACCTCACCATTATTATACCTGAATGCAATAACTATGAAAAGGCATTGTAAACAAAAGTATCTATTATCTACCAACAACCAGATACAGAGAAGAATCAAACACATACACAGTAAAACCAAAGGTAATTGGAGAAGTAAATGCACTGCAAAAGTTTTGTTTCACTAAATAAAAATTGGAGAGCTCTGTGAAGTGAATTAAAACCAAAAACTGTATTATATAAAGACAACTGGAACCTTTACCTGGTCCAAAATCTTGCAGGTCGGATATAGAGAGTTGTGGCTAAGTAGAGACCCAATGGATATACCCAGTAAATTCGCCATATAACCACAGATTTGACATAAATGTTAATCTTGCATCAACCCTTGTTAAAAGCCAACAGAAACGACAACACCTCCGCCGCCTGATGAAGCCTTCGATTGACTGAAGAACCTTTGGAAAGACAGGAAACACTGTAGAAAAAACCTCTAGTGATGGGTTTGATTTACGTCTCTTTTTTCTTTTGCAATAATCTGGATTGGAACGGGAAAAGGGTGTAGAATGTTGATCTATGTAATGGTATTTTTTATTATGCCTCCTATATTCAACAAGTAGGCTCCTCGAGATCTGAAGAACGGCTAAGATCTTTTGACTATATTTGATAAAAGTTAAGGTGGAGAAAAGTAGCGAAATAATAACAAGAAAAAAGGGGGGAAAATGACGTAGAAGGCAAGCTGTGAAAGGCACCCATATAATAATTAGGAACAAGAAAAAAAAAATGATGTTGAAGCAACCTTGACACGTGGCGTTATTGGAGCAAACCTCAACTTTTACAAAAGGAACACTGTCGTGGCAAATTGTGGGGGCTTTTTGGCTTCACAATTAATAGATAGGTAGATAAAAAAGTAGAGTTCTTCAACAACAACATAAATAATAATAATAAAATAAAATGTATTATGTATATGAATTTGTTGCTGAAAAAAAAAGACAAAAGAACATCAATTTTTTTCTTAAATTTTTGTTTATAGCCAGAAAAATATTTTCAATATTTCATCTGTATACCCGAACATGATGAAAATGAAAATAGAAATAAAAATAGAGTAAAAAAGTATTAGATGTTGATTGTATAATTTTGTTTGTTAAATGAAATAAGATGAAGGGGAAAAATATTTTAAGAGGATTGTATGGAGGGTGATTGTTGGAGCAGATTGATTTATAAAGTACTAAAAAGCTATAACTGGAACGGAAAACGATATAGTTAAAGGGTGATGTAGAGGATTGTTGTTGGAGACAGTCTAAGGTGTAATCATTCTTGTAATTATTATCTGAGAATTCTAATGAAGAAATCCACATGCTTCTGCATTTTCCTATTTGTTTAAGTTGGTATCAGAGCGACCTTGCTCACGCAGATGGCGGCGCCACCTTCTGCTCCAACTCTAGCCTGAATAATGCCAGTACTATGGCAGCTCAGGCTATATCCACCATGTCCGATGCTTTTTAGATCTCAACAACAGCTCCTCTTGGAATTCACAATACCATGGTCTCAGCACCTCCGATTGGATTGATGCAAAGCGGTTTTCTGACTGGTTTCATGAGGAATCCAAGTTCTCAGGTCTCTTCTCTGATTCACTCTAGACATGCATTCTCTCCTTTAAATCTGAGTCCGAAGCCAAGTTGGACACCACTCTTGGAGGTAATCTAAATCAAGCATGCTCAGTAAAACTAGATCGAAACAATTATTTACTATGGAAATTTACTGTTCTACCTGTTATTAGAGGGCATAAACTGGAATCCTTTCTTTTTGGTACTCAACCATGTCCACCATAGTATTTGGGAATGCCTAATATGACCTGTAATGTCTTGTCTCATGTTAATCCTGCCTATGATGAATGGATGGTATTGGATTCCTTGTTAACTGGTTGGCTTTTAGCCTTTATGACTGAGCGGACTTTAGTAGAATTAGTAGGTTGTACTACTTCCTATGAGATATGGAAGACCTTAGAAAATATGTTTAACAATCAGTGTGAAGCCCAGATGCTTGAATACCACGCACTAACCAAGGTAGAAAAAATGGGCTAAAAGTATGGCAGATTACCTGACTCAAATGAAGACTTATTCAGACAAATTAAGTGTTGCAGGGTATCCTATCACAAGATCTGAGTTAATTTTGTCTACCCTAAGAGGATTGAGTAAAGAATATGAGTATGTTATTGTAAATCTAACTTCTAGAATTGGAGTTTTGTCTTGGCCAGAGGTGCAGGCACAACTCATTACACATGAGAGGCTTATTTCTAGGTCTAATCCAATAGCAAATCTTGATGGTAGTCAGGCATCAGCAAATGCAACTATCACAACAGGTGGTTCAGACTCTTATCAAGGAAGAGGCAAAGGTAACAACAATTATCAAGGTCAAGGAAGAGGTCTAGGTGGATCAAATCAGAAAGGAGGAAGGTCTAAAGGCAGAGGAAGAGCTGGTTACAACAAAAACAACAACAACAACAACAACAACAACAACAACAACAACAACAACAACAACAACAACAACAACTATAGGCCTACATGTCAACTGTGCAACAAGAATAGTCATACAGTGACAGAATGCTGGTATAGGTTTGATCCTACCTTCAATAATCCTTCTTTAACAATTCAAGAAAATCACTAAAATCAACAATCATTTGCAGCTTACTTGGCTAGTTCTGAGACCTTGATGGATCCTAATTAGTATGTAGACAATGGTGTCACCAATCATATTACTTTAGACCTGGGCAAACTTCAACTGGGAAATGTGTACAATGGCTCAAAAACCTTGGCAGTAGGTAATGGTTCTCAACTTAAGATTGCTAATCTTGGTTCTACTTCTTTTCCTGTTTCAAATTCTTAACTGCATCTAAATCATATCCTCCATGTTCCTAGAATTACTATAGACCTTGTTAGCATTTCCAAATCGACTTCATATAACCATGTTTGTGTTGAATTTAACAATCTTGGTTGTGTTGCTAAGGACAAAACCACAGGCTAAATCCTGCTCAAATGTAGAGTGATCAATGGATTTTACCAGTTGCCTTTTCCTCAGCTCCAAAACTCCCTTCAATCCAGAAACAACGTAATTCCAGCATCAAGTCTACTACTCCTCCTCGGCAGTTGGGTTCTGGGAACCCCAATTCTTATGTTAGTAGTATACTTAGCCTTAATAGTGATGTTCTATGGCATAAAAGGCTAGGACATCCTACTGTAATGTTTCTTTTGGTAATGAAATGAAATTCTGTGATGCTTGTTAATTTTGGAAAAATCATGCTTTGCCTTTTTCACACTCTGCATCTATTACCTCACATGTTCTTGAGTTGATTCACACTGACTTGTGGGGCCCTTCTCCTATACAATCTGTGTCTGGTTTTACATATTATATACATTTTTTGAATGACTACACTCGTTTTACTTGGATCTTGATAACGCCCTAAATGGTACCAATAATTATACCCTTCTTCACCCCGAATTCTGCTCAAGAGAGGATAGATAGGGTCGTTATTTTATGGAATATGTGTTAAATGCTATGTGTATGTCTCTAGGATCGTAATTTTGCATCTATGTTATTTTCCCGAAGATTTGGTACTGTTTTGTCTCGTTTTATGTGTTTTATAGGATGTACCGAATCTGGAGCATTGGAGAACGGATCTGGACCAAAAAGAGCATGTTGAGCCAAGTAAAAGAAGTCCAAGAAGAAATCTGCTGAAGGAAAAAAGGAAAAGTCGGCCCGGTTTACCGAGGGCTAGGGTCGGTAAACCGAATCCTTGAGGGACACGAAATTAATTCTGCCACCTCTACTAGGTCGGTTAGGGTTTCTGAGAGTCATAAGTCGGTCATTATATCTATATAAGGCCGCATTAGCAGATTTTTGTATAAGCTTTCATATCTTATTATTGAACCTTCAAATACATTATAATTTGATGAAATAAAGTTATTACAAGCTTTTGAGGAGTTACTTCTGGTTTCTCCCTTTCTCTACCATCTCTAGCTTGAGTAGATTGAGCTAGATCTCCATTGTTGAAGGTATAAAGGTTTGAACGTTCCTTTTTGTCTTCAATATGGTAGATCTGTTCGTATTTATATGTTTTAGTTAATCTGCATGTTTAAAGACCCCGTAATTTACTTAGATTAATCGTAATTGAGCAATGTAGATCCAAGAATAGGAAGCTGACCCCGGTAAACCGGCGGTCTATACCGGTCTACCGAGGCAATATTTAGAAAACCTAAAACTGGGATTCACTACAGCTATGTTGATCGACATGTTTAATTAACAGTAGGTTAGATCTGGCCAATCTACTTATTGTAATCGTAAAACTAGAATGAAATACAAATAGTGAAGTGTTAGTTTGGAAATAGTCTTGAATGGACCCTAGGAACGTGCTGATCAGTGTCGACAGCTGTCTAGGCGGGTTAGCGGTATGAGTTAGCGCTATATATCGTCAATTCTAGTTCTTTAAGCGTATGGGCTATTACGGACTAATTAAGGAGGGTAGCTTGCGTATAGATTGACTACTACAATTGTCGGAGTAGATAGAGTTAGGAGTTGCACCCGTAGCTTATAATTAAATCAAGAGCTCGCTCGATTAATTTAAGGAAATTTTGTGGGGAAGTAAATATAAAGATTAACTAATCCAAGTTAGTAGATCGGTGAGAAGAGGGGGAGAAATAACAAGTTTCTTTCATGTTTATTGTTGGTCAATGACCACTTCTATGTCGCTTCCTAATTAGGTTAGAATCGTTTATAATTAAAGTTGCATTGTCTCTGTGGGATCGACATTGACTCGCATTTACTATACTATGATGTACCTAGTATTCTTGCTAGTAATATCGACGTTAGTGACTTACACGCGATCAAGATTTTTGGCGCCGTTGCCGGACAATGGCCAATTTTAAAGATAAACGTTTTAATTCAGATTAAGAAGTCGTTTTTATTTTATTTTATTTTATTTTGAGTCTTGAGTCATTCTGGATAAAACATGCACCTGTTAATCTGCCAGAATAAGAAATTTTAGGTCCGGTTTACCGAGGGTTACCTCCGGTTTACCGAGACCTAGAAAACTGAATTCTGAGAGCCCCTGTTATTCTATGTGTATCCCTGTTGATTTTAGTTAATAGGTCCGCAATAGTTGGGATCATACCCAACTGAAGTTGAAGTTGCTAACCTTTTCTTTGTTTTATTTTGTCTCTTTCGCAGGAAGATCAGGACACTTCAGAGATTCGGTCAAACCGGAGTTAAAGAAGAGCAAACAAGTCAAGCAATATGCCTCGGACAATATTGAACATCACGCCAATTTCCATGTATCCTGTGTTGGAAATAGCGCCCGAAAGACAATTTATGTAATTATTTTTATAATTAATAAATGACAGATTTATTCTCATCTTATTATTTGCTTTGTGCTTATAAGAAATACACTACTGAAAACCCCAAGTCGTATCATATGTAGCCATATAACTTAGTGTGTGTCACACGAGGATTAAGTTTATGGTGATACACTTGAACTAGTAGTCCGTAGTGAACTTGATCAAAGTATGGGGTCTATTGATTAAACCACCATTAATGCGCCCATAACACTTTATGGTGTGACCGTCTTATCCGGACCGTTGATATTGGTTATCTAATTGGGGCATTTATATATGATGTATTCATATAGGACTGGACCGATTTAATCTGCATTTCTCATATAATTCCGTGATTGAGAAATCTCATTAAATCACAAGATGATCATATATGGATTAACCTTAATCCTGAAGTGATTACAGACTCCTACTTGTTTCAGGATAGGGTTTGATGTGTTCGTTAAGGATCTCTAAGAGGAGCGGTCCGAATCACTTTCATGTTGGCACTATTCTGGAATGAGTGAGAAGTGTGTGTCTTACAGATTTGGAATCCATTCCTTCATACGGGAAGTATAAAGACAATCCCCTTATTTGTTAATCCTAGAAACTGATCGATCTGCGGAGTTCGTATTGGTTATGAACTAATTGATCACTAGTGGGTTAATGGTAAATAAGGACAAGATGTATTGAAGAAGGTTTACGGAAATATTCCCGCTTCATTACGGATAGTCTATGGAAGGTTAGTTTATATGTAATGATTATATTAATGCTTCGAGAGAGCGAGAAGAGAAGGACCACAACCAGACGCTCACGGAAGCTAGTCCTTCCGTATTGCGTAGTGACGGATTAGACTTAAAGTAGGAAATATGGAGTCCTTGGGTATAAAGTCTAAATCTCGATGCAGAGGCAGACCTAGTACGCAAGCTAAGAGAGAGAGGCGTGTTAGGAAGTGTGGAAATATTACATATCAAATATTATGTAATATTTATTTATTTCGTGTATACATTATTTGTACACTTTATTTGTAAAAGGACATATTAATTGTGGTACATATAAACAATTAATATGTCAAACTCTAGTTTACTTTATGTCATAGACATAACTTTTACTTTTTACATGCATGCTTGCCGCCCATAGCTATATACTCTAGTGGCCGCCCAAGCTAGCTAGTCTCTCCCCTCAATTGTAACTATTTATACTTCTTTCATTTTATGAATAAACTAAGTTGAAGTTTACTCTAGTGTTTATCACTTTCTCAAACTCTCTTCATGGTAGCAGAGCCTTACTGAGTTCTAAAATCCGCTGCAAACTCAGTTCTGTTTATCCCAAAAAATGTCTACTTTAACTGACGTTTCATCTTCATCAGTAGACTCCCAGCTTCCTCAGCAGACTGGGGTCACTGAATCTTCATCATACACAAATGATAGACTTAATGGTAACAACTACTTGTTGTGGTCAAGATCTATGAAGATGTACATCTCTGGACAAGGTAAGATGGGATACCTGTCCGGCTCTAAACCTGCCCCTGCTAAAGATGACCCCGGATTTGAAGCATGGGACACTACTAATAATCAAGTCATGACCATTCTCACAAGATCAATGACAAAAGAAATTAGTGAGAACTTTATGATGTATGATACTGCAAAGGAAATGCAGGATAATGCCGTAGATCTTTACTCCAAGAAAGACAATACATCGAAGTGTATGAACTTGAAGCTCAGATTCAAAATCTGCAGACAAGAAGATATATCAGAACTCAATACTTCAACCAACTATCTAGGGCATGGAAACACCTAGATATGTTGGAAACTCACCCTGGAATGATGTTAAGGATGCCGCCTTTTATAAGGACATTATTGAGAAAAAGAGAGTATTCAAGTTTCTTCTTGGATCAATCCTACTCTTGATGATGTTAGAGGAAGAATCCTTGCCACAAAACCTCTCCCCAATCTCAAATCCATGTTTGCTGAGGTCAAACATGAGGAAAGCAGGAGGAAAGTGATCTTTCTTGAACTCCCTTGACAACCCTTCGAGAGTGCTACCTGGCCGTCGGCCGAAGCTGCTGAGGTTATTGGGACATCTAGGAAGCTTCTTGATAGAACTGGAAAGTTGTTCTGTGAGCACTGCAAACGCACAAATCACACCAATGACACTTGCTGGAAGATACATGGCAAGCCTAACTCCTCCAAGCCTACCAGGGAAAGTCAGGGAAGGCATGTCAATGAAGAGGAGAATGATAACAAGTTGAATGCTCGGTTTGTTGCATTCAAAGCTTTCCCACTCAACAAAAGAAGGTAGTCCTCTCTTGACATGGCTACTCAAAGCTAGTGTAAATTCTACTCTTCTATTAGTAATGAAACATGGATTGTTGATTCTGGGCCTCCTCCCATATGACCGGCAATAAAAACCTCATAACTCACCTTATGCCATGTCATCAAATTCACAATGTTAAGATCTAGCGATGGATCTATCTCGTGTGCAAAAGGTTTGGGAATGTTAAATTCACTAATAAGATATTCTAAAGGATGTCCTATTTGTTCCAAAATTAGATCGCAATCTCATATCTCACAAGAGACTACGCAAAAGATTTGAATTGGACCGTTGTTTTTAATAAGAATCATGCGCTTTCCAGGACCCTTCTTCACGAGGAAGTGATTGGGAGGGCTAAACCACTGCTCGAGATTGTATGTGGTCAACCCTGCTGAAAACAGAATGACTGAATCGCCTCAGCCACTGCACTCAAACCTTAGACAATATCATGTTATGGCATTATAGACTAGGACATCCAAGTTTTGGTTATTTGAAGTCTGTAATTCTTGAATTATTTAAAGGATGTAATATCAATGATCTTCAATGTGATATTTGTCAATTTGACAAACTTACCAAATCTGTGTATACCAAACTACCTTATTTGCCATCCACACCTTTCACTTTAATTCATAGTGATGTATGGAGACCTTCAAGAGTAAAAAGTGTTGGAAAGGTGTCCTAAACCCAATCGGGTCGGACCGGATCCGACCGGTCGGGTCGTTCTGATCTATTTAGTTCATGTAATAACTTTATTATGATTAATAAAAGCACTTATGTTATTATATATTGTTTGTCTTCATATTATTTGTTGTATATATATAGTAACGTCCCTAGTATCGATCATGATAGAGAAACCATGATAGTGATTATGGTTGATGAGATCTCTAATCACTATAACAAGGTTGGTACTTAAATGTCTCTAGTCTTACATATTATCAAATGGGACATTGATGATATAATCGGACTAAAGACGTATTGGATGTCTTCTATCTTTTAGAAGGTAGGGATAGATCTCGTCTCTATCGAAGTGTAGGGGACACTTGGACCGTGCGTGGGCGTGTATTAGAGAATGCGACGTTAATCGACCCACTTACATTAAGTGTCACACTATGTGGCGGTTGTGTAATTATCCTTTGACCGAGTCTTCATGGCATCACGGTGTGGATTGTCATGCTTTGACACTATTGAGATTTCTCCTAACCACGGGCGATCATGCGGTAGTGATTGGGTATGATATTGAAGCATCGCGGAGTATACATGATTGGTCGTCCGGGAATCGCGTATCCTATGATTGGGATTGAATATCCGAAATGGCCTTCTTATAAGGAATGTCTAGCTCTCGAGAATCTTTGCAAAGTGGGAGTAAATGTGTTATTCCGAGAGAGCATGATATCCAGATTATAAGATACGATCGTCAATGTATTGACACTCGAGAGATACGATCGTATGGATATTATTATAGCGATAGGATTGTAAGTTACACGGTAATCGCTTCACATGAAAGGTAGTAGTCATTGCTTTTGACTCTTCCGATAATTGGGGTCACGGTGTGTTGCTGACGCTATCCGTGATCGTTAGGTATAAAGGGCATTTTGGTAAATTGCACTTTGTGTCTACGACCAACATATTCGGAAGCCTATCGGGTCACACACATATGAACATCGAGTCGGATTAAAATGCGGTTATAGTTGATAACCAAATAAGGAAAGTTTATCTCTGTACTATAAAGGTTATAGTGGTAAATTAATATGGTGGTATTTATTTATTATGAATAAATAAAATACAAGATATTAATTATATATAAATTATATTAATTAAAGAATATTCCGGAAGTCAATTTATTGACTAAAGGGCGCCACTTTTGAGTGTATGAGATACACTTGGATTGTGCACTTTAATTAATAAATATTGCCATAATATTAATATAGGATATTAATTGATTTTGGAAAAATAGATTTATGGTAATAAGATAATTATAATCAATATATGATATTGACAAAATATTATAATTAAAGAGATAAATCAATCTAATTGATTTTCCTTATTTTATTGGAAAAGGTTTTTCTCCTTCACACTACATACATGGCGCCACTTGCTCTATAAAAGGAAGTGGGTGTCAAGCTCTTTTGTACAACACAATTGCAAGGGTTCATAATTCTTGTGTAAAATAGAGAGCTCTCCATAGTGAGTTTGTGAGGAAGAAAATGTCCGATCTAGCGACCGGAGTTTTTCGGTAGCAATCCAAGGAGGATTCCGGCGAGGGTTCGTGTGGATTAGCGATAGAGGCCGGACGCGTGGACGGCTTGCGCGTTGAACTACTCTCCGTTGGCGGTCAAAGCGACGATCTTGTAGATCATCTAAGGTATAACCGTCAAACTACTTAACATGTTTATTGCATTAAACGAAGAACGATCTAGAAAAGGAAATCAAAATTTTAAATTCACTGCGTTAAACTAGTGATTTCCTAACAATGGTAGCGAGCGGACTTGAGCTTAAGCAATAAGCATAATTTAAATGCGTAGTATTTAATCGATAGATGCAAGATTTAAATCGCGAAACGTTAAAACAAAAAAATATATATATATATAGGTTCATGGGGTCGGCCGATCAAGCGGCGCCCATCCTCCTCGGCGGCGGCGGCGGCGGCGGCGGCGCCGGGCTTCAACTGTCCGTCGGCTCTCCTCTTCCTTTGGGGAGATCAACCCTTTTCGTTTTGTGATATTTTATTGTGCATAGATATCTCGTTTGTTTAGTTGTGTCGTATGGCCAACCAATGGTTCAAATAGTTTGGACCATTTTAGGAAACCATATGGGACATTAGCCTTTCCAAATTTTGATTTGGAATAGGCTGGCCCTTTCCAAATATTTGATTTGGAATAGGCTGGCAGCTGCGCCACTTCCAAAATTTTGATTTTGGAAAGTGGCTGGCTAAACTAAAATTATTTGGCCTTTCCAAATATTTGATTTGAAATAGCCTGAGCCCTTTCCAAATATTTGATTTGGAATAGCTGCTTGCGCAGCTTCTTCCAAAATTTTGATTTTGGAAAGTGGCTGAGCTTGAGACTAAAATAATTTGGCCTTTCCAAATATTTGATTTGGAGTAGGCTGCAGCCTTTCCAAATATTTGATTTGGAATAGGCTTAGCTTTGTGCCACTTCCAAAATTTTGATTTTGGAAAGTGGGCGAGCCTAAGCTAAATTTAGTTTTGGAAATGAAACAAATAGGAGACTTTACAATTTTAATTTTATTTTGAATAGTTCAAATTTAATTAAAATTGAAATCGATTTAAAATTAAATGTTAATTTTAATTTTGGTTAAATCATATAATTAATTAAAAGTTATTTAATTATTTGATGTGATAAAATAAAGACGCATGAGTAGTAGTAGTTAAAATTAGAATTTAATCTTTTCATAAGATAAAATTGTATGGATTAGATGTGTAGATATAATGTGATTATATGGACCCCGATTGATCATATACTTCGACCAATAGGATAGATGGGAATGTTTTCTTTATGTTGGTTTTGAAAAATTGTCCTAGGCCGTTATGAAGAACGTGACCTGGTTTACTTTTGCATTTATCCCATTCCTGAGTTCCCCACACTGTGCAAAGGCGGGTGTAATTATTTATTATGTAACAAGAATGGAGCAAGAAGTTCAAGACCAAGGAGAGATAAAGAACCCATTGGCGTCAAAAGAATAAAGATCCTATTGGCGGTTGCGAGATACCCTTAGTTTGTGACCAGCGGTTTCGCTGGGTTTGTATTCGAAACCGCACTTAGAAAAAGTCCATGATCATACCGGTTATTTTATGCGCGGAATGTTGTGTATGTTTTACTTTATATGATATTGTAGTAATATGCACATAGTAGATGAGACCATAATTAAACCAAATTAATTAAGTGAATTAATTTAAAATTATTCCCACATCAAAAATCAAGTCGGAATTGCCTCCCATATTATAACGACGGTGAAGAGCCCTAGTTCGGACCCAACTCACCACCAAAGCGGGGTTGACCTACCTCGGTATATCGTCGTTATTGAGATATGATCGAAAGAGATCTCATGAATATTGGGGTTAAGACTCGACTAAGAATTCTCTCGCCACCACCACCAAAGCGGGTCGTTTGGATTTTAGAGGCAAGGGGTTTGGCTAATTTCATAAGATGAAATATTGTCAAAGAGTTGATGGTCAAACAACAAGAATCGTATAAGATACGATCGACAAATCGTTGTCCACTGTTTAATTATTTTCGCCCATCACCCAAAGTTGGGGTCGGGGTAGTTCGATGGGATCTTGCCCACTAAAGGAATTATTTTCTTGAAAGCCAATAGGGAATAGTTGGCTAGTGGGAGTAAAAACCTTATAGATTCATTAAGTGCAAATTTAGGGTTTTTTTTATACATGAGCTTTTACTTATTCTATCTTTTATTTATTGTTGTAGAAAATGTCAAACAAATTGAACCTTCGTTTTATCATCGATAACAAGCTTGACGAAACTAATTTTCTCGATTGGGAAAGAAACCTCAAAATCGTTTTGAGGCACGAGAAGATTGGCTATGTCTTGGGCGAGGCCCTACCGGAAAAGCCCAGCGAGGTTCGGGCCGCAGATATTGTCGAGAAGTACAACAAGCAATTTGCTCGACAATCATCGATGCTACATGTATCATGCTTGCTTCTATGACACTGAATCGCTGGAAATGAAAGATGAGTCCATGGACGCCTACTCTATCATGGTCCACCTGAAGGAGCTTTATGCTTCTCGGTCTAAATCTTGAGAGTGCGAGGTCTCGAAGGCCCTGTTTAGTTGTAAGATGGCATCTGGGATCGCCGTGGGGTCACACGTGCTTAAAATGATCGGGTACATAGAGAGGCTTGGGAAGTCGGGCCACAAGTTGGAGCGAGTTGAGTATTGACTTGATTCTGCAATCTCTACCGACTCATTCTCGCAGCTTTGTGATGAACTATCACATGAACAAGATAGATTGCTCCTAAGCGGAGTTATTGAACATGTTGAAAACTGCTTTGAAGGCAATTTGTAGGAAGGGAAAGCAAGTGTTCTTTGGTCACTTCAAGCAAGGGCAAGGCAAAAGCCTGTAAAAAGTCCAAGAAGGCGAAGGTGCACCTAAGCCAACGCCTAAGATAGCAAAAGACAAATCCAAGGATGCTTGCTTCCATTGCGGTGAGACCGGACATTGGAGGAGAAACTGCAAGGCTTCTTGAGTACCAAGAAGAAGCATTCTGATGCTTCGACTTCGTATATTTATGATTGAGATCAACATTACTTCTTCTAAGTCTAACCACTTTGGGTATTAGATCTCGGTTGTGGTTCTCATATTTGTCTGAATATGCAGAGCACTAAGAAGAACTAGAGATCCGAGGAAAGGAGAGGTGGACTCTACGGCGTTGGAAATGGAGCAAGTGTTCTTTGCTACCGGCCGTAGGAGTTTATTTTCTTTCATTGCCCAGTGGGCTAGTACTAGAACTTAATAATCATTATTTTGTTCCCGCTCTTCGAAGAGCATTATTTCTATTTTTGCATTAAATGTTGATGGATTTTCTTTTACGTTTGAGAATAAATGTTGTTCTTTTCACGTGATGGAATCTTTTATGGTAATCGCATACTTAGCAATGGTCTCTATATATTAGATATGAATGTTGGCGTTCTTAATATAAATAACAAGAAAGCCAAAACAAATGACTTGAATGAATCCTACTTATGGCATTGTAGACTTGGCCATATAAATAAGAATCGCATTTCCAAACTCCATAAAGATGGAATGTTGGATCAATTCGATTACGAATCGTTTGACACATGCGAAGCTTGTTTACTTGGCAAGATGACAAAGTCACCTTTCAGTGGCAAAGGGATAAGATCCAATGAATTGCTTGAGCTCATACATACTGATGTGTGTGGCCCAATGTCAATTCAAGCCAAAGGAGGATACTCTTATTTTATCACCTTCACTGATGACCATTCTCGCTATGGTTATATATACTTAATGAAGTTTAAATCTGAAGCCTTCGAAAAGTTCAAGGAATTCAGAAGTGAGGTGGAGAAACAACTGGGTAAAGAAATCAAAACACTTCGATCCGATCGAGCGGAGAATACCTAGATGGAGAGTTTCAAGATTATTTGAAGGAGAATGGGATTCTACTGAATGGACTCCTCCCGGGCCATACAGGATGAATGGCGTGTCGAGAGGAGGAACCACACCTTGTTGGACATGGTGCGATCCTTGATGAGCTACGCAGCTTCTTCCAAAATCATTTTGGGGTATGCTCTAGAAACCGCATCCTATACACTGAACCGAGTTCCATCAAAGACGGTTGACTCTATGCCATACGAGGTATGGACTAAGAGAAAACCGAGCCTAGGTCATCTAAAACCTTGGGGTTGTCCGACTTACGTGAAGCGGATGATGCCTGACAAATTAGAGCCCAGGTCTGATAAATGTCTATTTGTGGGATATCCTAGGGAAACCAAAGGGTACCAATTTTACCATCCCGAGGAACAAAAGGTGTTTGTTGCCGGGGATCGCCACTTTCGGAGAAAAGTTTATTCGGATAGGGTCGGTGGGAGTAAAATTGATCTTGAAGAAATTCGAGAACCACTTACGGATAATAGTCGGTTGATGGAAGTAGAGGACTTGCCACACACGGATGTGACACCACCTCTACCGTGGACACACTAGCACCTCGAAGATCCACCAGGAACGCCGTGAACCCGAAAGGTACACCGCGGCGTGTATCTCATGGAAGATGAGGACCCTAGAACTTATGAGGAAGTGCTATTAAGGCATGACAAAGAGAAATGGCTAGAAGCCATGAATTACGAAATGGAATCCATGAAAGACAACCAAGTTTGGAACTTAGTTGATCCGCTGAAGGAATAGTTCCCATAGGGGTGTAAATGGGTCTTTAAGAGAAAGACCGACATGGACGGTAATGTGACCACCTACAAGGCTAGGTTGGTGGCAAAAGTTATAAGCAAAGACAAGGAGTTGACTATGATGAAACCTTCTCGCTTTGTTGCCATGTTAAAATCCATTAGAATTTTGCTTGCTATTGCAAAGATACCATGATTACGAAATCGGCGGATGGATGTGAAAACAAATTTTTCTTAACGGAACCTGTGCTGAGGAAGTGTATATGACACGGCTGAGGTTTCACAACCAATGACGCCAGGATGGTGTGTAAACGCAAAGATCCATTTATGGATTAAAGCAAGCTTCGGAGTTGGAATCTTCGCTTTGATGAGATAATCAAAGCAGTTTGATTTCATCAAGAACGAAGATGAGCCTGTGTTTACAAGAAGGTTAGTGGGAGTGCCATTGTGTTCTTAGTGCTTTATGTGGATGACATATCGCTCATAGGGAATGATGTGCCTATGTTACAATCAGTCAAAGCTTGGTTATCCAAGAACTTCTTAATGAAGGACTTGGGTGAGGCAACTATATTCAGGGAATAAAGATCTATAGAGATAGATCTAAAAGGTTGCTTGGTCTGCATCACAATCCACCTATATAGACAAGATCTTGAAGAGATTCAAAGCATGAAGCGATCAAGAAAGGATTGCCGCCCATGTCACATGGGTCTACCATCAAAGGGAATGAGTCCTAAGACAGAGGAGGAAAGGGCACAAATGAGTAAAGTCCCTTATGCTTCGGCAATCGGGTCCATCATGTATGCCATGTTATGCACAAGACCAGGCGTCTCGCACTCTCTTAGTATGACTAGTAGTAGGTACACCAATCCAGTGATGGTCACTGGATTGTTTGTCAGAGAATATCCTTAAATACTTGAGACGTACTAGGGATATGTTCCTGGTTTTCGAACGATGATTTAGTATTACGAGGTTACACGAGATGCCGCTTCCAAACCGACAAGGGCGATTTTAAGTCGCAATCTGGATTTGTTTTCACGCTAACGGCGGAGCGGTGAGTGGAAGAGTTCCAAGCGAGAGACTACTGCGGACTCTACAACGGAAGCCGAATACATAGCGGCCTCGGAGGCGGCAAAAAGCGATTTGGATGAAGAAGTTCATTCATCGAACTTGGTGTGGTTCCCTCCATTGAAGGTCCAGTGCCTCTCAGCATCTTTGTGATAATAATGGAGCGATATCTCGATCAAAGGAACCAAGGTCTCATCGAAGTCCAAACATGTGCTCTGGCGCTATCACTTGATTAGAGATAGTAGATAGAGGAGATGTAAAGATAGAGAAAGTCCACACGGATGATAACATAGCGATCCGTTAACCAAGGCATTGTCTCAAGCTAAGCATGAGAAACATGTTCACTTGCACGGGCTTAGGCATATGGGTGATTGGCTTTAGGCCAAGTGGGAGATTGTTGGAAAGGTGTCCTAAACCCAATCGGGTCGGACCGGATCCGACCGGTCGGGTCGTTCTGATCTATTTAGTTCATGTAATAACTTTATTATGATTAATAAAAGCACTTATGTTATTATATATTGTTTGTCTTCATATTATTTGTTGTATATATATAGTAACGTCCCCTAGTATCGATCAGTGATAGAGAAACCATGATAGTGATTATGGTTGATGAGATCTCTAATCACTATAACAAGGTTGGTACTTAAATGTCTCTAGTCTTACATATTATCAAATGGGACATTGATGATATAATCGGACTAGCACGTATTGGATGTCTTCTATCTTTTAGAAGGTAGGGATAGATCTCGTCTATCGAAGTGTAGGGACACTTGACCAGCGTGGGCGTGTATTAGAGAATGCGTCGACGTTAGGACCGACCCACTTACATTAAGTGTCACACTATGTGGCGGTTGTGTAATTATCCTTTTGACCGGAGTCTTCATGGCATCACGGTGTGGATTGTCATGCTTTGACACTATTGAGATTTCCTAACCACGGGCGATCATGCGGTAGTGATTGGGTATGATATTGAAGCATCGGAGTATACATGATTGGTCGTCCGGGAATCGCGTATCCTATGATTGGGATTGAATATCCGAAATGGCCTTCTTATAAGGAATGTCTAGCTCTCGAGAATCTTTGCAAAGTGGGAGTAAATGTGTTATTCCGAGAGAGCATGATATCCAGATTATAAGATACGATCGTCAATGTATTGACACTCGAGATACGATCGTATGGATATTATTATAGCGATAGGATTGTAAGTTACACGGTAATCGCTTCACATGAAAGGTAGTAGTCATTGCTTTTGACTCTTCCGATAATTGGGGTCACGGTGTGTTGCTAGACGCTATCCCGTGATCGTTAGGTATAAAGGGCATTTTGGTAAATTGCACTTTGTGTCTCACGACCAACATATTCGGAAGCCTATCGGGTCACACACATATGAACATCGAGTCGGATTAAAATGCGGTTATAGTTGATAACCAAATAAGGAAAGTTTATCTCTGGACTATAAAGGTTATAGTGTGTAAATTAATATGGTGGTATTTATTTATTATGAATAAATAAAATACAAGATATTAATTATATATAAATTATATTAATTAAAGAATATTCCGGAAGTCAATTTATTGACTAAAGGGCGCCACTTTGGAGTGTATGAGATACACTTGGATTGTGCACTTTAATTAATAAATATTGCCATAATATTAATATAGGATATTAATTGATTTTGGAAAAATAGATTTATGGTAATAAGATAATTATAATCAATATATGATATTGACAAAATATTATAATTAAAGAGATAAATCAATCTAATTGATTTTCCTTATTTTATTGGAAAAAGGTTTTCTTCTCCTCCACACTACATATGGGGCGCCACTTGCTCTATAAAAAGGAAGTGGGTGTCAAGCTCTTTTGTACAACACAATTGCAAGGGTTCATAATTCTTGTGTAAAATAGAGAGCTCTCCATAGTGAGTTTGTGAGGGAAGAAAAGGTCCGGTCTAGCAGCCGGAGTTTTTCGGTAGCAATCCAAGGAGGATTCCGGCGAGGGGTTCGTGTGGATTAGCGATAGAGGCCGGACGCGTGGACGGCTTGCGCATTGAACTACTCTCCGTTGGCGGTCAAAGCGACGATCTTGTAGATCATCTAAGGTATAACCGTCAAACTACTTAACATGTTTATTGCATTAAACGAAGAACGATCTAGAAAAGGAAATCAAAATTTTAAATTCCGCTGCGTTAAACTAGTGATTTCCTAACAAAAAGTATAACAGGAAAAAGGTGGTTGTCACTTTCATTGATGATCATACCAGGAACACATGGTTGTTTTTAATGAAGGATAAATCTGAAGTTGGAACAATTTTTAAGGAATTTTACAACATGATCTCTACCCAATTTGACACTAAGATCAAGATCTTAAAGACTGATAATGCACGTGAATACTATGAGTCTAACCTCAGTAATTTCTTGAGAATAGGGGATTGTCCATATCAGTAGTTGTGTGGAAACACCTCAACAAAATGGGGTTGCTGAGAGAAAGAACAGGCACCTGCTGGAGATGGCTAGATCAATCATGTTCACCACACATGTTCCAAAGCATATGTGGGGTGAAGCTATATTAACTGCCACATACTTAATCAACAGACTTCCCAGCAGAATGTTAGGCTTCAAAACTCCTATCCAAACCCTTCTGACCACACACTCCTGCCCTCATCTTATTTCCCAATTACCTCCAAAAATCTTTGGTTGCACTGTGTTTGTTTATATACATGCCCAACACAGAAGCAAACTTGATCCAAAAGCTCACAAGTGCATTTTCCTAGGATATGCAAAAGACAGGAAATGTTACAAGTGTTATTCTCCTTCTGTAAAGAGATTTTACAATTCTATGGATGTAAAATTCTTTGAAAGGACTCCTACTACAAAGAAGTCCATTGAGGTCATCACCGATGGAAACCTGATTGAAATTGACCTAAATTCGTTCCTCAAAGAAACTCTTAACCTCAAAGAACTCATCGATTCTCAAAGATCGAACCTCGGCACCTATCGACTCACGGCGCCTCATCGATCCTCGGCCCTCTTTATCGGGCAGAGCTCTTGACCCGAGCCTCATCGATACTCAAAGAACTCCATCGACTCTCAAGAACTGGCGACATTGATGATAGACTATATTGCTATCGAGGAAGGGAAAGAGATCTTGCACTCTGATCATTCTATTCATAATTATCTATCTTATGATCGGTTATCACCGCTTTTGCCATGTTTACACAGGACTTGGACTCTTACTCCATTCCAAAAATATTCGAAGCTCTTCAACATGATAGGTGGAAGGTCATGTAAAAATAGAAATGACGCCTCTCTGGATAATCATACTTGGGATCTAACAGCTCTCCCAAAGGCAAGAAGGCGATCAGTGCAAGTGGTTATTTACTATCAAATACAATGCTGATGGTACAATTGACAAGTATAAGGCCAGACTAGTTGCAAGAGGTTTCACTCAAACTTATGGCATTGACTATAAAGAAACTTTTGCACCAGTGGCAAAACTGAACACTGTCAGAATACTAATATCTCTTGATGTCCAACTTGATTGGCCCCTTCACCAATTGGATATCAAAAATGCTTTTCTCAATGGTGACCTTACTGAGGAAGTCTACATGAATGTACCTCCTGGTTTTACCAATCCTCACACTCAAGGAAAGGTTTGCAAATTGAGGAAATCTCTATATGGCCTAAAGCAATCCCCAAGAGCCTGGTTTGGGAAAATCACTACTGTGGTTAAAGCTGCTGGATATCATCAATGCAATTCAGATCACACCATGTTTATCAAAACAACTAGCCAGAAAAGATCTATTCTTATTGTATATGTGGATGATATCATCCTCACTGGTGATGACTCTACTGAGATCCAGAATTTGAAGACTCTACTGGCAAAGGTTTTTCAAGTCAAGGATTTGGGCTATCTTAAATACTTCCTTGGTATGGAAATTGCAAGAAACAACTAGGGTATCTCTATCTCTCAAAGGAAATATGTCTTTGGACTCTTTGAAGGAAAGCGGTATCTTTGGGATGAAAACTCGTTGTATCCCCAGAGTAGACCCAGAGTAATGCCTCTGCCGCATGGTGACATTCTTTGTTAGGAAGGATCAATAGCAAAGACTTGTAGGAAACTCATTTATCTGCTCATACAAGACTGATATTACATATGGAGTCGATCACGGTTATCCAGTTCATGCATTGCCCTACTGAGCAACATTGGGATGCTGTGAACATGATACTGAGGTACTTGAAGTCCATTCCTGGTCAAGGCTTACATTTCACCAAGTCTGCTGAGAGATCTATCAAAGTTTACACCGACGATCTTGATTGGGGTTTGTTGTCACACGCACAGAAGGTCTACTACAAAGCTCTTTTTATTATGTATAGGAAATCTTATCACCTGGAGGAGCAAGAAACAAACTCTGTCTCTGTAAAGCGATCTTTGAAAAGTGAACTCAGGGGCACTAGTTTTGGGTATTTGTGAAGCTCTATGGATAAAAAGGGTCCTCACTGAACTTCAGCAGCCTATTCAGCAACCTATCACACTCTGATGTGACAATAATTCAGCCTTATGCATAGCAGAGGATCCAGTCCATCATGATAAAACCAAACATGTGGACATTGACAGACACTTCCTGAAGGAGAAGATCGATGCCAAGATTATTCAACTCCAGTATGTTCCCTCAAAGCCAGACTGCAATCTTGATATTCTCACCAAGGCCATTCCGCCACTTATGTTTAGCAGACTGAGTAGCAAACTTGGTTGTATAAACATATACAACCCAGTTTGAGGGGGGGTGTGTGGAAATATTACATATCAAATATTATGTAATATTTATTTATTTCGTGTATACATTATTTGTACACTTTATTTGTAAAAGGACATATTAATTGTGGTACATATAAACAATTAATATGTCAAACTCTAGTTTACTTTATGTCATAGACATAACTTTTACTTTTTACATGCATGTTTGCCGCCCATAGCTATATACTCTAGTGGCCGCCCAAGCTAGCTAGTCTCTCCCCTTAATTGTAACTATTTATACTTCTTTCATTTTATGAATAAACTAAGTTGAAGTTTACTCTAGTGTTTATCACTTTCTCAAACTCTCTTCAGGAAGAGAGCTCAAAATGGTTCTATAAAGATACAAACCTCTGGAGCAGAAGTTTGGCGAGTTAAAGCTCTAACCCCTGAATGATCGAAAATCTGAAGAAAGTCGAGCTGGCGACTATAAACTCAGAACTATTCTCTTAAACATTTAGGTAGATTAGGAATGAATAAAAGTAGCTGGATGAAGGGACGAGCTTTTTTTCATCCTACCGTACCCTTAGGCTTGAAACCGATGGTTGTTGGGAAGGTTTTTTTACTCGTTGTGGATTCTAGTGAAGTAGGTTAGGATCAAGTCGGAGATAGCAACAAAAGGAGCAAGAGACTAGTCAATTTGAGGTCAGAATTGAGCAGAGAGGTTGGTTAAAGTGTGCAGAGAAGGCAGACAGAGAAATCTGGGGAAAAGAAGCCCCGATAAACCGAGGGTCACCTCTGGTTTACCGAGCTAAGATTTTCAAGTTTCTGAATGTCAGATTGAAAAGCTGAATTTTTAGAGACACGTGGAGGACACACGTTGTATCAGACACCACCAGTCAGCAGAAACCGTCCTATTTTTCCTCTTTTCAAACTTTTCATCATTTCCCACACTCCACCATAACTCCACCTCAATCCCATCAATCACCCCCTCAAATCCCTCACCCTAATTACTCATATACCCACTATCCCACCAAATCCTTCCACCTTCCATCATTTCTCCTATTTAAACCACTTTTCCACCACCATTATCATCATTCTCATCTACCATATTTTTCTCAAATCACCAAACTTCTTCCATCTCTTTCCCTTCTACCAAAGTCGGCCATCATCACCACCACTATCACCACCATACCTACACCAAAATCAAACCTTTCTTCTATTTCACCAACCCAAAACACCAACCATATCATTTTCTCCATCCCCATTCTTTGATTAGTGTTCTTGTTCTAGTGAAGTGTCTTAGATTCTTCATCTTCTATTATCGTAAGCTTTTGTCCCGATTAGAAACCCAGAAAAATCAGGCAATTAAAACCCATATTGGCTAGCATGTTGGGCCAAGTAAAAGAAGTCCAAGAAGAAATCTGCTGAAGAAAAAGAGGAAAAGTCAGCCCGGTTTACAGAGGGCTAAGGCAGGTAAACCGAAGCCTTGAGGGACACAAAATTAATTCTGCCGCCTCTACTAGGTCGGTTAGGGTTTCTGAGAGTCATAAGTCGGTCATTGTATCTATATAAGGCCGCATTAGCAGATTTTTGTATAAGCTTTCATATCTTATTATTGAATCTTCAAATACATTATAATTTGATGAAATAAAGTTATTCCAAGCTTTTGAGGAGTTATTTATGGTTTTCTCCCTTTCTCTACCATATCTAGCTTGAGTAGATCGAGCTAGATCTCCATTGTTGAAGGTATTAAGCTTTGAACGTTCCTTTTTTTCTTCAATATGGTAGATCTGTTCGTATTTATGTGTTGTAGTTAATCTGCATGTTTAAAAACCCCATAATCTACTTAAATTAATCGTAATTGAGCAATGTAGATCCAGGAATAGGAAAAGCTGACCCCGGTAAACCGGTGGTCTATACCGGTTTACCGAGGCAATATTTAGAAAACATAAAACTAAGATTCACTACAACTACGTTGATCGACAGGTTTAATTAACAGTAGGTTAGATCTGACCAATATGCTTATTGTAATCATAAAACTAGCATGGAATATGAATAGTGAAGTGTTAGTTTGAACATAGTCTTGAATGGACCCTAGGAACGTGCTGATCAGTGTCGACAGCTGTCTAGGCGGGTTAGCAGTATGAGTTAGCTCTCGATATCAGCAATTCTAGTTCTTTATGCGTATGGATAGTACGGACCAATTAAGGAGGGTAGCTTGTGTATAGATTGTCTACTACCATTGTCAGAATAGATAGAGTTAGGAGTTGCACCCGTAGCTTATAATTAAATCAAGAGCTCACTCGATTAATTTAAGGAAATTATGTGAGGAAGTAAATATAAAGATTAACTAATCCAAGTTAGTAGATCGGTGAGAAGAGGGGGAGAAATACCAAGCTTCTTTAATGTTTATTGTTGGTCAATGACCACTTCTATGTTGCTTCCTAATTAGGTTAGAATCGTTTATAATTAAAGTTGCATTGTCTCTGTGGGATCGACCTTGACTCGCATTTACTATACTACGATGTACCTAGTATTCTTGCTAGTAATATCGATGTTAGTGACTTGCACGTGATCAGATCTATCTATTGAAAAACAAATCTGATACCTTAAGTGCCTTCATTCACTTTAAGAAACTTGTTGAAAATCAGTACTCTTCTAAAATTAAAACTGTTCAATCTGATTGTGGAGGGGAGTATAGATATTTTACTCCCTTATATTCATGAGCAAAATGGCAAGGCTGAAAGAAAACATATACACATCACAGATTTAGGTCTAACTTCAATGGCACTGGCAAAAATGCCCCTTAATTTATGGTGGGAAAGCTTCCAACATGCAGTTCTTCTTATTAATTACATGTCAATCTCAGTCTTAAAGAATATGTCTTGTTTTGAAAAACTTTTTAATCTTAAACCTCCTTATTCAAACCCGAACATGTTTGAGTGTGCTTGTTTTCCTTTCCTTAGACCTTACAATAGGCACAAGTTTGATTTCCACTTTAAGAAGTGTGTGTTTATTGGGTTTAGTGATCAACATAAAGGGTTTCAAATGTCTAGGATAATGGAAGAGATTATATCTCTAGACATGCCATTTTTAATTAAGATGAGTTTCCTTATCAATTAAGGTTCCCCAACTCTTCTGAAGTGCAGTCTTCTCAGTCTTCCTATGCTTCTATTTCTCTTAATCATCCTTCTTACTCTGAATTCTTGAGTCAGTCTCCTTCTACAAAATTTTCATCTTATCCTCCAGATCACTATTTTCCTCCGTCTTTTCCTATTCCAGTCATACGCTCAATCAAGATACCTCAGAACAGATTAATCCCTCTCCTTCTTCACCCTCAGCTGATTCCCCTTCTCCTCAACCTTCCACTTCTCCCTTCCCAGCACCACCTTTGCTTACTCATCCTATGCAAACTAGGTCAAAAAGTGGCATTTTCAAGCCTAAAACTTATTCCTACCCGGGCACAAAGTCTCCTTCAGTAAAATCAAAACTTACTAGTGTTTCTGAGTCATTGAATCAACTCAGTGGGTGGATGCCATGAAATCTGAGTATCAGGCTCTACAACACAACAATACATGAGAGCTTGTTCTACCTTCCTCTCACCAGAAACTTGTTGGTAATAGGTGGATCTTTAAGTTGAAGCTTAATCTAGATGGGACAGTAAATAAACACAAGGCAAGATTGGTTGCTCAGGGCTTTAGTCAAAGCTATGGAATAGATTTTCATGACACTTTTAGCCCAGTGATTAAACCTTCTACTATCAGGGTTATTATGGCTATTGCTGCGCATTTTGATTGGGATATTCAATACATAGATGTGAATAATTCCTTTTTCAATAGAAAGTTGCAGGAGGACATTTTCATGCCACAACCAGCTGGCTTTGTGGATCCTACTAAACCACATCACGTCTATCACCTCAAAAAGGCCCTCTATGGGTTAAACCAGGCCCTAAGATCCTAGTTTGATTCTCTTAAGATTTTTCTGTTGTCTATGTGTTTCAAGAAGTCTGCCTCTGACACCTTTTTTGTGTGTTTAAAGATGCTAAAACTACGTTGTATGTGCTTATATATGTGGATGATATTTTAGTAACATGTAATTCTAAATCTGCTGTGGCTACCTTTTGATGACGGTCAAATTATACCCGTAAAAGTCATCAACATTGACCTTAAATCGAGATTAATAATGTATATTTCATATTAAATCACTCGTTTATATTTATTATTTAATGTTAAGTGATTATTAATATGATATTTGGTATTTAAATTGTTTTTATTATTAAAAGACCGATTTATTGTGCGATAAATGCTGATTTTGCAGATCACGACAAATCGAGAGAAGATAAATATCGCGCAATCGAGAAATCTCAAGATAATAAAGAGGAAAATCGGAGCATTAATGAAAGGATAAATCAGATCAGTTCAAAAGAATGCAGTGGGGAACAAGTCAGACAAAGAGACGCGTTTAACACGTGTAAAAAAGGGCTCGATCGACCGAGCCTATCCATTCGATCGACCGAGAGAGTCGTCGGCTCGGTCACTTGAAGTTTATCCGGCGAGAAATCACGTATATATCTTCTAGATCCTTCCTAGGTCGGCAAAAACCTCTATATAAGCGGCAAATTACGAAATTTATAAAAACACACCAACAGACACCTTAGACATACATACAATCCCTTCATTCTTTATTCAATCTTACAATTCATAATATAACTTTGATACAATGTAGAATAATTTGAGGTTTCCGAAGAATTTAAAGGGTGCAATATGTAAGCCTTTATTTTCTGTTCTTTCTTTTCATGAATTAATCCCTCCCAATTATGCTTTATCATTTGAATTAGTTAATCATAGTTAGATGATGTAGATCTAGGCTATGACGTTGGGAAGGTGGCGATACCTTGTCTATGGGGATCCCATAACCTACGCCATACACTTAGTATTTATTCATGAATCTACTTGATTTAATTAATGCGTATCTATGTTAGTTTATATGAATATCATAAGAATTCTCGTTTAATACGCTATGTATGATGAAACGGCCGAGAGATATATTCAGGTTGAAATCGTTCGGGTGACCGAAAGGTGTCATTCGGTCGACCGAGGCCTTACACTCGGTCGACCGAGCCCTGTTTCATCCATTATTTCTTGCCACGTCTTTATGGTAGGTTTAGCCTAGTTGAATTTATTATCTCGGTGGGTATGGCTATGGCTACGTTACTCGCTTAGTTTAATTAAAGCGTGTAAAAGGAAATACCAATATAAAACTCTTAGGTAGGCTTATGAATTGCTCTTCACGGACGTTCAACGTTATCTAGGTAGGTTTATATTCGGGAATTGCATGCACCGCTTATACGTCGTCGTCGTAGATTAGCATGAGACTATAACTTGGTAATTGCTAGTTGGACGAGCTTTGAGTAATCGCTTAGGAAGTACGCTAACCATAGGAATGTTGCCTGACGAGGTGTACGATTAATATCGGCATCCTTAGTGTCGTAAGCGCAAGTTATATGAGATGGATACCCAAAAGGTGAAGTCACGTAATGTAGCACGGTGATCTAGCAACCTAACCGGTGCTAAGTCAAGTTAAAGAGGATGACTCCCGTAGCCAATCTAAGATAGATACAAAACAGATGGATTAATAAGTTCGATTTATTATATAAATTATCTAGGTCCAAACGATAAAGACTATAATTGGGGAGGTTAATTACGTTGTGTCAAGTCGTGTCTTTACCTTTCTTGTCTTATGTTGGTCGTAGACCGCCTCTATGTCCTTGACATGTTTAATTAATTGTTTGTATATAAGATGATCCACAATTGGTTCCTGTGGGATCGACCTTGATTCACTATAGCTATACTACGATAGGCCTAGTCCTCTTGCTAGTATTGGTTTATGGTGGTCAAGTATATTATAACCCGATTGACCCGATCAAGTTTTTGGCGCCGTTGCCGGGAACCAACGCTCAATTTTATATATAAATAATTTTCTTATTCATGTCGAGTTTTCTGTTTTAGAGTCTGTTTTTGAGTCCCTTTGGTTGTTTGCTATGTGTAAAAATTCCAGAATCTGGAACAGCTGGTTTCGCTCCCAGCAAGGCTGCCTCTCGTTGCTAGCGAGCCTGGTTCTATTTTATGGGACTTCGCGTGTCTGTTTATCCCCGTATGTTTAATCCGTAGGTCTGATAGCAGCATGGGAAACCATGTTAAAATCAGTCTACGGTCTGTTTTGTTTTTCTTACATTTTGCGAAACCAGGAAGCAATAATCGAGTCGATGAATTTTTCACGGGCGCCGAGAAAATAACCCAGCAAACATGTGGAGCTACGAATCTAAGATGGGAAAAGCGATGGAAGCAATACCTTTAAAGCACCAAGATGGCTCCGAAAAATTTTTAAAGGCTTAAATTCTTCGTGGTACAATGTTGAAGGAAATGTACTACCTTTTTTGCTTTTGTTTAACTACCTTTTGGTTTTTGAGCATAAGTTAGCCTTATACATGAACCTTAGTATGAATCTTAGCCCGGAGTTGGTTTGTAAGATTAATTTTATTAGTGTCGAAGGTTTTGCCCCATATCTTTCTCATCTAGAGGGTGTAGGGAAACATGTAGTCGTTGAAAGGAAGCAGTGAAAAATGAGTTCCTCGTAGTTCTGTTAAAATCTCATTGACCTATGCATGAGATTGCTTCTACTGGCCATGGGAGCAACAAATTGTGTAGTTTAAGCATTCTCAATCTAAAGAAGACATTGAGTTTTGAGAGAGCATAATGAAGCAGCATTATAGAGGATGTGATTAAAATGGGTCCCTAGGACTAAATCTCCTTAGAATTCACTAATTCCTAAAACGAGAGCCGAGGTAAGAGCTTTGGATAAATGGTATGGATAAATGTCGTTTTCTCGGTCTCACAACCAAGGGAAGGGTATTAATCCGCAAAAGCAACAACCCCACCTCTTATAGTGCGCGATGGGTCAAAGTCTGGCGATCCAAGAATGATAACTGACAAGGATAATTTTTGGAAAGTCGAGCTGAGGACTTTAAACTCAGAACTACTTCTTTAAAACCCTTAGGATTTCTTTTTAGGATTTTAGGTTTTATTTTCTTTGAGTCAAATAAAAGTAACGTGACATATGCTGAGGTTTTTTATTTTGCCGTGTTCTGATGGCCATTGGGCTAAGGATGTGCAAAACTTTTTTTTTACTCAATATAGGCCACGTGAAATAGAGTTCCGTAGGAGAGTCGAAAAATTGAAAAAGAAAAGGAAATTTAGCAAACAACCTTAAAATGGAAGCATTAAGAGAGCTTGAGAATTACTGAAAATGTAACAGAGAATGATTGGTGTGAACAAGAACAATTTTGGTTAACTTCTAAAACCTTTTAGAAAGGTGATCCAAGTGAAAATCCAAAGTAGTGTGCAATTCATTCTGCAATTATCCTTATCTTTCCCTTTACACTTTTTCACCTTCAAACTTTTCGATCCTCTCACCAATCTACCCTAACAATACCACATTTCTAACCATTCTTTCATCGCCTCTCTTTCTTTCCATCCGTTTCACTCTCCCACCCAATCCCAGTCCTTTAAACAATTCTCAATCCCAAAAACACAATTTCTTACCCACTCTTTATCTTTTCTTACCATCCTTATGTGTATCTTTTTTTCCTAAACCCATCATACTCTCAACCTCCATTTTGTTTACACAATACCCTTGTGTTGCGGAATTTGAAATATTGCTATGTTTTATTGATTATTTTTTATCATTTTGATTTTCATGATCCTAGTTGGGGGAAGTGTAGCTCTGACCCTAGCTAGATTTTAAAGGTTTTTTGTTCGATCAAAGTACAACTTATCTTTCTACTGGAAGTTTTAAATTTCACACTTTTCGGACTATTCCGGCATTTCTAGATGATAAGTTTTGAACTATCACACCGATCCGACCTTGTTGATGACGGTTATGACTTTTACGTGATACATTGGGTTATTAGTAATTTCGATGAGTAGCTACATCTCCCTAAGTTGTTGGTATCCAATGCAAGCGAGAAGTTTCTGCGCTAAGTATTTGATTTTATCTTTAGTCTATAGGTCGCATTGAATCTGTTATACCTTACCAAGTTTCTCTTTTATACTGGACTGAATACATAGTGAGCCAGTCAACCTCGTGTTTTCCCACATGGGGTTATGCTTTTTGATCTTTGTCTTCTCCACCCGGTTTTAAGAATATTTAGGCGGTGGAGGTTGTAGATGAAGCCTACCATCTTTAGTTGCTTGTTTATTTTTCTTTCTATTTAGTATTTTTCTTTTTGGTTTCCCTTGTCATTGGTTGTATAAAATAAAGTGGCTTAACCTGTTTTTAGGTATTTATACCTCATTACTGCCATATTATTTTATAACTTCCATAGACATGGTATTTGACGGTTTCGTGGAGTTTGTTTGCTTATGCAGGATGTGTCTGTCTCTCCACGACGTGCTGAGGATTACTCCGATGTTCTGCATCTACTTGAGAGCCGTTTCCAGAGCTAAGTCTTTTTCTTAAATTCTCATTTTTATTTGTCACTGGGGACAATGGCATGTTTAAGTGGGGGGTAGGAGACTTAGCTATGATGTGTTATATAATTGAAAATCGAATGAAACGGCACATGATTGAAAAAATTGAATAAATACCATATTATGTATCTCGTACCCTTAGAATTGTGAGTTCCTAGCTAAGAATTGATAGGAAAGGAACCAAGTTTCATGAGTACGTGATCATTTTATACTTATGTTAAGTAAATTTAAGGATATTCATGCCCGTTTTTGCAAGTAGTTATTTATTATTCAATTACTCAACTTTGTGAATCGAGTATACCGCGCAAATCATAATAATCAAGAAATTATGTGTACATTGCATAGATGATTGGTTATGTGAACTTAGTATCAATATCTATCTGCTGATGCATTCTTATCTTTTAGCCATTAAAGCAGAGTAATAAGCTTGAGACGTACCTGTGTTTTAGCAAAATGTTAGACACTGGGCTTGTAGTGACATTACCAAAGTAGCCCCGCGCTTGTGGTAATATTCGATGCTATACATGATCTAAGATAGGGGGATACTCTAAAAAGTTTTCTTCCTTGAGATTGATACTATTTGAAAAATATGAAGAATTGAAGAAATTCTACTTTTAAGAGGCTTTGAGTAGTACTCGGTCTCCAAGTCCAAAATCCCTATAGATACGCTCTTGCTTATTGCTCTAGTGCTCTAACCATTGCGAGGCATAAGAAGTATGAATGCTGAGGTTGGTAGGTTGAGATTGCGAAGTTAGCATAAACTCTAGTCTTGCCACGAATATATAAAACTAAATGCACCTGCACACATCACACATCACTTCGATTCATAGTAAGTAGTGAATAATGGATATCTTATGAGTATGACTAGTATGAGTTGACTTGAGTTTCTTGTGTAAGTATGATTTGACCATAGAAAATGTTGTCTTGGGGAATGACTTATTGATGCTTTGTTCGGGACGATCAAAGTCTAAGTGGGGGTAGTTGATGACGGTCAAATTATACCCGTAAAAGTCATCAACATTGACCTTAAATCGAGATTAATAATGTATATTTCATATTAAATCACTCGTTTATATTTATTATTTAATGTTAAGTGATTATTAATATGATATTTGGTATTTAGCTGTTTTTATTATTAAAAGACCGATTTATTATGCGATAAATGCTGATTTTGCAGATCACGACAAATCAAGAGAAGATAAATATCGTGCAATCGAGAAATCTCAAGATAATGAAGAGGAAAATCGGAGCATTAATCAAAGGATAAATCGACCGATTCAAAAGAATGCAGTGGGGAACAAGTCGGCAAAGAGACGCGTTTAACACGTGTAAAAAAAGGGCTCGGTCGACCGAGCCTATCCATTCGGTCGACCGAGAGAGTCGGCTCGGTCACTTGAAGTTTATCCGGCAGAAATCGTGTGTATATCTTCTAGATCCTTCCTAGGTCGGCAAAAACCTCTATACAAGCAAAGAATTCTGAAAATTTATAAAAACACACCAATGATTAACCTTAGACATACATACAATCTTCATAATATAACTTTGATACAATGTAGAATAATTTGAGGGTTTCTAGCAATTTAAGGGCTGCAATATGTAAGCCTTTATTTTCTGTTTCTTTCTTTTCAGTAATTAATCCCTCCCAATTATGCTTTATCGTTTGAATTAGTTAATCATAGTTAGATGATGTACATCTAGGCTATGACGTTTGGAAGGTGGCGATACCTTGTCTATGGGGATCCCATAACCTACGTCATACACTTAGTATTTATTCATGAATCTACTTGATTTAATTAATGCGTATCTATGTTAGTTTATATGAATACTGTGCGAATTACTGTTTAATTTGTTATGTATGATGAAACGCTGAGAGATATATTCTGGGTTGAAATCGTTCGGGTGACCGAAAGGTGTCATTCGGTCGACCGAGGCCTTACACTCGTCGACCGAGCCCTGTTTCATCAGTTATTTCTGCCACGTCTTTATGGTAGGTTTAGCCTAGTTGAATTTATTATCTCAGTGGGTATGGCTATGACTACGTTACTCGCTTAGTTTAATTAAAACGTGTAAAAAGGAAATACCAATATAAAAATCTTAGGTAGGCTTATGAATTGCTCTTCACGGACGTTCAGCGTTATCTAGGTAGGTTTATATTCGGAATTGCATGCACCGCTTATACGTGCGTCGTAGATTAGCATGAGACTATAACTTGGTAATTGCTAGTTGGACGAGAGCTTGAGTAATCGCTTAGGAAGTACGCCTAACCATAGGAATGTTGCTTGCAGGCGAGGTGTACGATTAATATCGGCATCCTTAGTGTCGTAAGCGTGCAAGTTATATGAGATGGATACCCAAAAGGTGAAGTCACGTAATGTAGCACGGTGATCTAGCAACCTAACCGTGCTAAGTCAAGTTAAAGAGGATGACTCCCGTAGCCAATCTAAGATAGTTACAAACGGATTGACAGTTAATAAGTTCGATTTATTATATAAATTATCTAGGTCCAAACGATAAAGACTATAATTGGGGAGGTTAATTACGTTGTGTCGAGTCGTGTCTTTACCTTTCTTGTCTTATGTTGGTCGTAGACCGCCTCTATGTCCTTGACATGTTTAATTAATTGTTTGTATATAAGATGATCCACAATTGGTTCCCTGTGGGATCGACCTTGATTCACTATAGCTATACTACGATAGGCCTAGTCCTCTTGCTAGTATTGGTTTATGGTGGTCAAGTATATTATTACTTGATCTACGTCATCACCTTTATTACTAAATTGGATCACAAGTTTGCTCTCAAGTCTCTAGGATCAGTTAGTCACTGATCTAAGTCAACCATATGATACATTTTATTATGTTTTACTCCCATTTCTTGAGCATTTAGTGATGTTTTCGTATCAAATTGAGCAAATATTGTGATGATATGGACCACATTTTGTATATAGTAAGTATTAGGAGAATTAATCATTTTGGTATACTTTGAGGCTCATTAGCCTAATTTTGTTATCAGATCTACCCGTGGTATCTTTGTGTTTATGTCTCGTAGTTCAGATACTGAGGTTTGGAGCCTTAATTTTGGAGATGTTGAAGCCTAAAGAGTGTTAAAGAAGCAATCCAAGCATCAAGAGGGAAATTTTCACTTCTGTTATGTATCCGGCTCAGGCCGAAAGTCAGCTGGCTCACGCCGTGTAGCATTCAAAGGAAAATAGAAGGTTTTCATGTGTATCCGGCGCAGGCCGGAACATCCTCGGTGCACACCGGAATTCGAAATTTTATCAGATGAAGCATTTAATGCTTAATGACAGATCCAACTACTTTGTCAGTTCCGGCACAAACCGAAGTGGGTCCGGCGCAGACCGGAAATCCGAATTCAGAAATTAAAAGAGCTCATTTTACTCTCATTTGTGAGGATACACACCTAACCTCTCTCACTCATCTTGAAGGCACCCGAACTCTCAAGGCTCTCCTAGCCAAAATCACTTATATTTAGCTCTTAAATGCAATTGTAAACATTGAGAATTTGTAGTTTAATCTTTCTAATTACTTTGGTTGGAGCAAGATTATCACTTTTGTGTATCAAACTCCATTGAAGTCTTTTGAAGTTGAATGGAAGTTTCCTTTTCAAGTTCATCCCTTGCAATTGGTAAATTCTTAGTTTTTACTTTGTTTTAATTGTTCTTATTGCTATGAATGCTAACTTTGACATGTTGGTGCTCATAGTTATGAGTGGCTAGTTCCATACTAGCCAAGGCAATGTAGTTTTGATAGTTTAATCTCTTATGGTTGATTGGGAGTGATTGTTCATGTTGTTTAGTTTCATTTGTGTTGAATCTTTTCCTACTTGAGTTGTATGACTTGTTTGTATTGGAGTAATTAACCAATGTTTGCACACACACACTTAGTGGATACCGAACGGAGATATTAGGTGAGAGAAAGAGGTAGGAGAACTGGAAGGTAAAGTTGACCTTTATTGGAGCTCAATTTCTTATCTGGGGAGATGACTAGTTCTTGCATTCAAGTGTTTATCATGTTGAATCATTTGGTCTAGGGTTCTTAGGCCAAGGAGGAGACATAGTGCGGCTTCACACACTCGTATAAGGGGAAGTTGTTAGCTTAGGAATGCACTGTTTCACACATTTGAACATCATTGGAAGGTTGGTAGGAAATCATTCCCAAGAACTAGAAGAGGTTGCTTGATCAATGAAATTGCCTAGGTCTTTTACCATTTGATTATCATTTTAATCATAGAGTTAGAACAATTACTTTCATGTTTTCTTGTGACTTAGATCAAGATAATAATAGCTAATTGGTGTTTGACCTCACATTCCTTGTGGATACGACCTTGACCACTTGCTAAAACTACAATTGACTCGGTACACTGCCGGTAAGATTGGACACCTAGAAAGTATCGATCAGTCACTTCTTGGGTGTTGAAGCCTATAAAGATGCTTCTGGTCTTATCTTACACATGATCATTATGTTCTGTACAGCTCCCACATGAGCTGGGAATGGACAATTTGAAGCCCAGCACCACTCCTATGGTGTCTCACAAACAACTGCTTCCAAATTCTAGACATTTCATAGCAAATCCCACTTTGTATAGAAGTACCATTGGGGCACTGCAGTATTTGACACTTACTACTCCAGATATTGCCTATAGTGTCAATACCCCCAATCAATTCATGTGTTCTCCCCTTAAGTTCACTGGCAAGGGGTCAAAAGACTACTCATATATGCGAAGTGTACATTGCATTTGGGCCTGCATTTTAATCCTTCTGCTGATCTGGCTGTTCATGGATATTCAAATGCTGACTGGGCAACTTCACCACATGATAGAAAATGAGTGAGTGGTTACTGCATTTATCTGGGATCCTCTCTCATATCATGGTCCTTCAAGAAACTGTCTATTGCTGCCCAATCTAGTACCGAAGCAGAGTATAGATCCTTGGCTCAAGTTGCTGCTGAGATCACTTGGTTAAAGTTTTTGTTGGTTGAGTTGGGAATTCCTTTATCTCAAATTCATGTTTTATGGTGTGACAACACTAGTGCTACATTTCTTGCTCATAAACCTATGTTCCGTGCTAGGACTAAACACATTGAAGTGGATGTACACTTTGTGAGAAATCAGGTGTTAGCCAAGCAGCTGCTTGTCAGATATGTTTCAGCCTCTCAGTTGGTTGATACATTAACCAAAACCCCTTGCTACTACTGTTTTTGCTGCTACTAGGGCCAAACTCAACTTAGTTGATACGAAGTTTCGTTTGAGGGGGGGATGATAAGAGTGTAGATAAATAGATGATAAGTAGTCTGACTTACATTGTGATAAGTTATCACGTGCGGGACACTTGGCACTATTGAGTGACAAGTGTAAACTTTTCTGTTATGCATGTTGTACAATTGCAGGCGTTAGACTGTATTTTAGAATCCCAAGACAATGAGATAGATCTTTAGGAGATTGGTGATATAAGGTGTAATCTTTCTTGTAATTATTATCTAAGAATTCTAATGAAGAAATCAAACTGCTTCTGCATCTTCCTATGTGTTTAAGTAAGGAAGTGGAATAATAAATTGGTAAAGCCAAAAAGACAATAAACGACTTATTTGACTTATAAGACAAAAAGGAATCTGTTGACTTACAAGGACACAAATTAGATAGATAGACTCAAATACCCTTAATGAAAAAAAAATTTAAAAAAAAAAAAAAAAAAAAGGCTGAACACGTACCTGAATGTGTGTGTGTTTTATTTTTTTAATTTATTTATGAAAACACACGTTTGTGTTTATTTATTTATTTTTTCCTGGAGGTTGGAAGTTGAATGCTTGTTTGGTTTTTTTTTTTTTTTTTTTTTTTTTTTTTTTTCCTGTGTACTGAAACGTTTTTTTTTCTTTCCTTTTTCTTTTTTCCCGATGACCACTGCATTGACCACCTCGATGCAGAGACACCGCGATAAATTGACACCGCAACACAAAGACACCGTGATCAAGTGACACCACATTGCAGAGATATCACGATATTATGACATTTGACGATGCAAAGACACCGCGATGCAGAGACACCGCATTGACCACCGCGACGCAGAGACACCGCGATGCATTGACCTCCGCAACGCAATGACTACCGTGATGCGTTGACCGCCGCGACGCATTGACTGCCCCGACGCATTGACAGCCATGACGCATTGACCGCGACCACTCATTTACCACCGCGACGCATTGACCATCCCGAAGCATTGACTGACCCAATGGTTGACCGCTGCGACGCATTCGCCATCGGGATGCATTGACTGCCCCGACGCATTCACCGTCGAGATGCATTGACAGCCCCGACCCATCGACCGTCGGGACGTATTGATCGCCTCGACGTATTTACTATCGGGACGGATCGACGCCCGACGCGCATTGACCGTTGCGGCGTATTGACCGTCGAAACGGATTGACCGCCCCGATGCATTGCACGCACCACGACTCATTGGCGCCCGACATATTGACCGCGCGACACATTGACCGCACCGACGGATTGACTGTCACGACGTCATAGTTTTAGTAGTGATGTCATATTGTATCGATTTATGCAGTGACATCATAATGTATCAATTTATGCCGTGACGTCTTATGGTATCGATTTATGCAGTGACGTCTTATTATATCGATTTATGCAGTGACGTTTTATGGTATCGATTATGCAGTGACGTGTTATTATATCGATTTATACAGTGGCGTCTTATTATATCGATTTATGCAGTGACATCATGCAGTGACGTCGTATTATATCGATTTATGCAGTGACATCATGCAGTGACCACCCCCGATGCAATGACATCATGCAGTGACCACCCCCGATGCTGATACATCACGATGTTATAACATTTGACGATGCAGAGACATCGCGAATAAGAGACACCACGATGAAGTGACACCGCGTTGCAGAGACACAACGATGAAGTGACACCGCAATGCAAAGACGCCGTATTGCAGAGACAATACGATGTTATAACATTTGATGATGCAGAGACACCGCATTGCAGAGACACCACGATGAAATGACACCGTAATGAAGAGACACTGCGATGCAGAGACACCGCGATGAAGTGACAACGCGATGAAAAGACACCGCGATGAAGTGACACCGCATTGTAGAGACACCGCGATGAAGTGACACCGCAATGCAGAGACACCGCGATGCAGTGACCACCCCCAATGCAGAGACACCCCCGATGCAGAGACACCGCGATGAAGTGACACCGCATTGCAGAGACACCGTGATGAAGTGACACCGCGATGCAGAGACACCACGATGCAGAGACACCTTATTGTATCGGTGTATGCAGTGACGTCTTATTGTATCGATTTATTCAATGACGTCTTAGTGTATAGATTTATATAGTGACATCAATGTCACTTCATTAATTGTCTAATGTATGTAGTGACATCTACAATGACATCAATGTCACTTCATTATTTGTCTAATGTATGCAGTGACATATGCAGTGACATCAATGTCACTTCATTAATTGTCTAATGTATACAGTGACATCTGCAGTGACATCAATGTCACTTCATTAATTATATCAATTTGGCTTGTTTCACAACGGAGAAACTCTAATGGCGTGTTTGGATTGCGGTAATGAAATGTAATGGAGCGTTTTTTTCATTACTTTATATCAATTTGGGTTGTTGGCAACGGATGAATGGAATATGATTTCATTCCAACGGAATGAAAATGGATGATTTTCATTCCATCCAAAATTCAATGGAATAGTCGGAATGGAGGGTGTACATCAGGTGTTCCCCACCTCGCCGAAAGCGCCATGTTCATCATCTCGTATATCTTTCCTGCAAGCTGAGCCGGATTCTCGGGCTGCAAAAGAAAAATATGCAGATGAAAAACATGCCAAACTGTTTCTTTCATTACATGATAAATGTAGAAAAGAGTAAAAAACGTAAGCTGAATAAAATGTGTCCTTATTCAGATTTCTGGAAGCGGATCTTGGATTGAATTTTAGGTGAAAAAATGTATTTAGAAATAGTTTGCAATTATTCAATGGCTTTCCTTTCGATTCATTTGAAACATTGTAATTAAGACATTTTGAGAGAATTTCTTAGTATAATCTATGATTGTATCGGTCAGATCTTCCCGGTCCGCTATTAATTTACGACGATATGTTAACTTGATGCAAATGGTTGTTTCAGCAAATCCTATAGACTTATACAAGATGGCGTATAATCTCCGAGTCTTACCTTTCTTGGGAAACCGACCTTGTCACGTTGGGGAGCTCGTTTCTTTCCTCCTCACTAGTGAAACACGGTTCTGGGCTTTTTCCTTCGTTAAGTAAGCCTCTGCTACCAGAAGTAGATGACTATCAATAGCAGCCACAAGATAGACGTAGTTCGGTTTCTCTGTTGCCTCCTCTTCCTGTTAGGTGTAATGCCCGAAAGACAATTTTGTAATTGTTTTATTTAATAAATGAAATGATGTTATTATTCATATTTATTATTCTCATATTCACCGATGTGACAATAGTATTTACACTACTGAAAAACCCTAAGTATATCGTTTATGTAATCACTTAACTCGATGTATGGGATATACACGGGAGGATTGAGTTAGTGAAGATATACTTAAAATACAATTAGCCCGTAGTGAAGTTAATCGAGAGTATCGGGTCTCTCTCCTTTAACGTGCTATTAATGCGCCCGAACAATAATAGTGTGATTGTCTTATCCGGACTTTCGGTTAAGAGAACACAGGTGGGGCATTTATATATGATAGATATATCATATAGTATTTGGACCGATTTGATTAGAGTTCACGATATAATTCCGTGATCGAGAAGTCTTATCGAATCAATGGATGATCATATTTATGGATATATCTTAATCTGAGGTGATCACACCAACCGCTTGAATCGGTATGAAGTTTGACTTGACGGTTAAGGATTACACCGAGTCAATGGTGCGAATTACCCCATCTTGGCATTGTCTTTGGATTGAGTGAGTAGTCCGTGTTATCACGGATCACGGAATCCATTCCTTCCATTTATGGAAGTAGATAAACAGTTCCTTTATTTGTTAATCCTAAAAGCGATCGATCGCGCGAGTTCATATTGCAATCGATTAGCTACCAGTGAGTTGTATGAATTAATTGATCACTAGGGGTTAATGGTAAATAAGGATAAGAGGTTACGAAAAGGGTTAACGGTAACTTCCCGATTTAGAATGAGCGATCTATGGAGGATTAATCCATATGTAATGATTATATCAATGGACGCTTATTATTATTCTCGTGAGAGATAAATATAATCTTATAATCGGAGGAGTGCGATCACGGGATTATGGTGGCATATTCCTTTGATTGATTTATCGAATATAATTATTCTATAATTATTTATTTGATTTATCGGAGCGTGATTATTAGTCGTAATTAAAGCGTGCGCTTCCTAATATAAGCATAAATATTCTCGGACGTCGAATCCTAATAAGTATTAATTTAGTTCTTGTTGGACTTTATTAAAACGATATGTGAATTAATTGTTTAGTGACTTTATTAAATTAGTTGGCCTAAATAATTAAAATACACTGCGGAAAAGAGCATTTTTAGTGACTTTACTAAAAATAGTGTGTTGATTTTTGACCTCATTGGTCAAATATATAGAAGGTGCGCATGGACCTTTCAAAAGAAAAAAGGTGCGCATATTTTGTGTTATTATTTAATTATTTGAAAATTGGTTTTTCTTGGATAATTATTTAATGTGTGATTTATCTTTTATTTGTTAAATGATAATTCATGAAATATTAGATAATAATATGATTTATCCTAATTTGTTTGGGATAATTATTTTATTTATCTTTTATTTGGAAAAAGGATTAATGTAATAATTATCTTTTAATTATTTAATCTTTGGAGACAATGATTCTTCTATATATAAAGAGAGTTATAAAGTCTAAACACACAAGCAAATTTAAACTTCACCATATTATTTGGAGAAGGAAAATTTTTGGCCAAGGGAGATGAGAGGAAAAGCTTGGAGTTTTTCCTGATAGCATATCGGAAGGGTTCGAGTCGAGAATTCCTTCCACCGAAATTGCTTGGATCACACGTCACGGAAGATCGTGGTGCTTCTTCACATCTTCTTGCAATCTTTCTCTTGCGGTTCTTCAACTTGGTTTTAGAGATCCAAGAGGTATGATCTACAACCCCCTTGTAGATATAGATCTAGTTATTTTATTACGTATATATTGTAGATCTAGATCATAAAATCGCTTCCGTTGCGGATGGTATTACTTACAGTGGTATCAGTCGCCATGGTGATCTATATTTATACGTATAAAATATTAGATCTAGGAGTGGAAAACATGTAGTTTTTTGTCCAATTTTTATGGGCGATGCATATGTTTGTTTAATTTTTATGTTGTTGCGATTGTTGTGGTTGAAGAGATGGATTGGGGTTGATGCTTGTTTACCCGTTAGATCTATTGTAGAAAGCTCGTATAAACGATGAAAATTCTTTCATATGAGTATAGGAAATTATGTAATTTATCTTTATTGCAAGTTTAATTTCCAGCAAATAGATCTTGTTAGTAGCTGTTTAGTATTTTTTATTTTCCCGTTGATCGAACCGTTGAAACGAAGATCCTTCCGGTCAGAATCAAGATTAGAAGATGATGATCAACTCCACAAATTTTGGCGTCGATCAGAGTCCGCTTCAATATCCGTTTGATGCTGCGAAGAAGCTGCTGTAACAGAAAAACGCAGGATTCACAGATACACTACCTGTGACTTCCTCGATTTTCTGGGAGAGTTTGGACCGTTGAAACGCAAATCCGACCGTTCAAATTGATCAACTTGGAGTTTCGGACGTACCATAAAAATTTCAGGTCGATCGGGATTCATCTCGATTCCCGATCTGCCTCAGGAATTCCTTGATGCAGTGCAGTCAAAGTCAGATTCAGCAGCAAGTTTGGCGGTTTACTGGAGAAAATTGGTAAGTCAAAGCACCGATCCAACCGTCCATATTGAATTTCAAGGAGTGAAGATAAGATCTGGAAAATATCGTCCCGATCCGAGTTTGTTTAGTATGCCGATCGTCGAAAAGTTCGAACAGCTGCAGATTTAGTTAGAAAGTAGTAAACCCTAGTTAGGGTTTTGGTTTTATTTTCTAATAGATTAGATACGAAGTGCCAACGATCCATCCATCTCGGTGTTTAAATTTTCCGCAATTTATTTTTATGTGTTTGATCATAAAATAGATATAAAATCGGAATTGCCATGACATGCATCATATCATAAATCCACTCCATGCATACATGTAGAATTTTAATTTTGGTAATTAAAATAGGCATGTATACAAACTCGTGTAATTAGTTGAAATTTAATTAATACGTGGTAATTAATAAATTTAGTAACTAATTAAAGATCCGAGGACGGGTTATGAAATCGTTAAGCCTTTCGGTGTGTGTTCTCGGTGAACCGCCTTAAAACCCAAACGAGATCACGTTTTCAATTCGTAGTGTCTACGAGATTGAATGATGGTAAAAGAACAATAAGTCTTGGATAAAAACGGTTCGCTTATAGGTTGGGTGGTCAACTGAGCTAGGCTCGACCGACTTAACCCTCCTAGTGTGATGTATGCACGGGGGTCCGGCAAGACTAAGCTACACCGGCGAGCGGAGGGGTGATTGCTTCTTATCTCAATGGGGCTCTCTTGACCCGACTTCGTCCGACTGTCACATATGTTCCAACGAATAGGACGGGTAGGCTTGCCTACATTACCGACACCATTCGAAATCCTTGATTTGATGTGCTTTTATGTTAACATCAAAAAGACGTGGTTAGTTAACCCACCACCACTTCCAAAATATTGAGTGGGAGCGGGGGAGGCGACAGCCAACCCCACGGCCTCTACTATAGATACAAGTAAGTGAGAGAAGGGTGACGCCTTGCGGCGCTTTGATTTCGTCCCCCTACGGATGGTGTTCACCCCTATCAACATTCATGGCTTGGTCTCCGAAAGGATAGGATTTCTGTGTACTCGTCGGGTCACTGACCTATCCTACGACGGCACACTCGGGGCGTATCTAAGAGATCCGATATAGTAGGTCACACTAATCATGGGTATTTTTGGTAATACCTAGGCTTAAAAAGGAAGGTAGTCAATGAATAAAGGGATGTTCGATTCTCGTGGGATGTTCGATTCTCACAAGTTATTCATTGATGAGATTGTCTCAATTTAACCGTCATCTCTTTGACCTACCCTACGGCGGCACTGAGATGCGAGGTTAAAACCTTGGAATGGTAGAGTAGACTTACTTATAGTTTACAATTCCTAAAATAAAATAATATAGTAGTGTTAAACTTGAATTAATTTATGTCATTTCATTTACAAGATTATCCCTTACTAAATTGCTTACAATTTATAATTGACTAGTATTGACTTCAAGTTAAAAAGTGGAAAGTAACTAGGGCGTTGAATTAGTTAATCGATAATGCAATTATTTTTCGAAAGAGATATTTTCTCTTAAGCCTTTTAAAACCAGTGAGTGACATAAAGGTATGTCACTTAGTGTCGTCGTGTCAAACGAGAGACAAACTTAGTTTGATCAAAGGTGATTTCGGACTTTGAAATTCTTCTAGTGAATTTTCGGTGTGTAGTGACTACACACGTAACCGTTTAATTGAGAAATCGGAAAATCATGAATGTTGCTAGTTAGGCGATATTTGGAATCGATGAACTAGTGGGAGTTTTATGATTTGTACTTTTCTGGAAACATTAGAACTGTGTAAGTGTTTACGAGAGATTTTCAAATTGAAAAATTGGAAAATCATAAAATAAAGCATTCTTTGGTTAGGCGGTATTTGGAACCGATAAACTAGTGGGAGCTTTAATGTTATGATTTGTTATTTTTCTAGTATATTAGAAAATCCGAGAAGTCCCGACAAGTAACACTCAAAATAGACATCCCACGGTTCAAGAGTAGTGTCTACTCACACGAACCGCTAGTTCAAAATCTGTTTCCATTTACGGAAAGTCAAGAATGGGAGAGTATGTCTAAGAGTGTTAGTCATCTAAAACGAGTTGATTTTAAGGCTAAACCGAAAATTAATAAACTCGAAAATCATAGGATAAGGATAGTGATTTGGATCACCAACCTATGAATCCTTGGCGATTTTCTTGAGCTAAGTTCTTTGGAAGAACAAGGCAAAGCGATGCATTTAACGATTAAAAGAGTAAACAACGGGCGATTAATTTTAGCTAGAATAGTGGGAGTGATATGAGGAAATGAATCTCGGATTCAATCCTTGGATATCGCAGAAGATTTATTTTTCTGCTTAAGATTCGTTGGAACGAATGGATTTACCTTCTATTCGATAATTTGTTTGTCGTATATAAAAGTGAATATACCATTTGTAATCTGAATCCAAGACTCGGACTTTTGTTTGATAAAGTCAAAACCACTTACAATCTATTGAAATATGTGTATATAAAACACATCTTAAGAACTATTAAAAGCAATTGGTTTCTATATTTAGATAAACGCTTCTTCATATTCCATAGTTAGTGCATAGTCCCTAAAAGACAAGACTTGAAGACTGCTCAGGGGTGATTCCTTTTCTCGATCTGGTTAGATTGTCTTAAAGGTTCAATGACTAAGTTTCCTTTCAATTTGGAAAGGATAATGGTTATAAAGTAACATTGCTTGTTCATGACGACCTTCGGTCCGATGAAAGAAACAAGCTAGTAGGAGCTTACGAGTAGTGACTTCTTGTCGATAACTATTCAAAAACTCCGGCAAGTTTATCCAAAATATTTTGAGGTTTTCTCTGCTTTTCAATGAGAGATGGAGTATTCTATACTCATAAATGGGCCATCACATAGTCCTGGGGACTGATGCTCGGTTCACCTCATAGTGAAATGCTTTCACTAAGGAAGAAACCATTGAATTGCCTTTACATAGTTGTAGATATGCCACAATACAATTGCTTAACTCAATAAAGATATTGGAAGTGAAATAACGGTTTACATTGAAGTGTAGAACCGAGAAGTCTACCTAGAATATGCTTTGGAATTAACGGATAATGAGTGGATTCGGTTCACCCAAATTCCGTCAATATAAGCATTTAGCACATGATGCTTGATGGTTTGACTGAATTTTAGCGTACGTTCGATCGATGACCAATCGTTATATATCTTGTAGCATTGAGAAAAAGGTTCGTTATCGATTCTTGACATCGGGAAGGGACAGATTATCTTTGTTGCATCCTTTCGATAGAGTCTATGAACAACAAACCTTGAACCTTGGAGTGCGGTTACTCAAGGTAGTTACTTCTTCGATTAGATCAAACCACATCCAACTTTGGTTGTTGGTGATGACACTAAATACTCTTGAACTAAATCGAATTTCAATCCACCAAGAAAATAGTGGGAGTATGGTTTATCCATTACCCATTATGGGTTCTGCGGACTTTATGGTCTGAGTGCTCGATCGATGACCTATGGCTCTTTTGTGAGTCAGTATAGGATTACGATAATAGAGGTTGGTTTACAAGCCATAACCACTGTGAATGGAGTTTGGTACTCAGGATATGTTCATACTCTTGTAGAACCACCTGAGTGTCTCGGCCCAGTGGGAGTAATTGGATCTACCTCGGAAAGAGTAGAATGAATAGGAAAGTTCATCTTTCAAGACAAAGCTTAGTGGTCTAGGGGTGATTCCACTAAGACGTAGAGTTAATCGACTCTCTTACCACATAGTATTGCATGATTTCGTTCAAAAGAGAAAATAGGGTGATTCCTCGAGACTTTTCATGCCGAACAAACGGAATCTGGATTCATTCGAACGAAGGGTCTTCGCTTAGAACCCATGACAGGATGATTTGTCAAGGCTTATGTCCTTTGTGGATAAGAAGAAAACCTCTTGGTCATTAGAAGCCACCTGTTTAAAAACATGTGGATTTGACCAGCATATTGATAAGTCTTTTGTAGACTGGATATCAATATTAGTAAAGTAGTGAATATATATAAATATATATTAGTGTTTGTGAAGGATGACACTGCACCAGTTGGTAACAACATGGGTGTGTTATCTGAAGTCAGAATCTGACAAAGCCACAATTCTCTACAACAGAGTTTTGGACAACATTCTAAAGAGTTTGATTCGGTCGAATTCATTAGAATCAGTCACTGGTTTCCTATCCATCTTATTGGTTAAGATGATGCATCTGTGTATGCAACATTCAACGAGGAAGTTCTACCCTATGCCTCAGGAATGACTCTCTTAATCTTCGGATCAAGAGAAATGGGATAGATTCTCTTTCTAGTAAGAGATGGTCAGGTTATTGAACGTCAATTTTGACCGAATCTTAGATTCGGCGGTTAACGGCAAGTTTAGTATGTCCTTTAGTATCTTGAGAGAACGAGGAATAATATGCGGGCATATTCAAATGTGAACTTGGATATGTGAGAATACACTGGTTCTGACTTTGTGTCAGATTAAGGATGATCGTTAAGTCGACTTCGGTCTCAGTGTTTACTCTTGTGTTGAAGCTATTGCCTGGAGGAATCCAAAGCGCCAACTCGACTTTAACTAGTTGGGTGATTAAGCGGCTTTTGTAGTAGCTGCAGAGGCGATATAGCCTCGGGATTTCCTTTCGCCTAGGGAGTGATTCCAGTTTGGAAAGCCGATACCACATCATTGTGCAAGCGATGAAGGGGTAGCTTATAAGGATTTCGAAATCACTTGAGTTCAAGAGCATATTGGGAAAGTACCACATGATTAGATGGACCGGCGACGTTTGATTCTACGGATCGCCTCGAGCCGACAACTTTGACCGATCATTAAGACCCATGACATTCAGATATAGATGCTCCCCGAGTCACTGACCTATCCTACGACGGCATACTCGGAGTGTACTTTGGAATCTGAAATGGTTATGATAAGTTTTGTGGGTACTAAAATACGGGATAAGTCTCCATTGCTTTAGAGCAAGTGGGAGATGTAGTTTGCTGTAGTTTTAAATAATAGGGTGTGCTCTAAAACAATTAATCACATGCTTTCGTGCAAGTGGGAGATTGTTAGGTGTAATGCCCGAAAGACAATTTTGTAATTGTTTTATTTAATAAATGAAATGATGTTATTATTCATATTTATTATTCTCATATTCACCGATGTGACAATAGTATTTACACTACAGAAAACCCTAAGTATATCGTTTATGTAATCACTTAACTCAGTGTATGGGATATACACGGGAGGATTGAGTTAGTGAAGATATACTTAAAATACAATTAGCCCGTAGTGAAGTTAATCGAGAGTATCGGGTCTCTCCTTTAACGTGCTATTAATGCGCCCGAACACAATAGGTGTGATTGTCTTATCCGGACTTTCGGTTAAGAGAACTCAGGTGGGGCATTTATATATGATAGATATATCATATATAAATTTGGACCGATTTGATTAGAGTTCACGATATAATTCCGTGATCGAAGTCTTATCGAATCAATGGATGATCATATTTATGGATATATCTTAATCTGAGGTGATCACGATCAAGCTTGCTTGAATCGGTATGAAGTTTGACTTGACGGTTAAGGATTACACCGAGTCGTGGTCCGAATTACCCCATCTTGGCATTGTCTTGGATTGAGTGAGTAGTCGTGTTATCACGGATATCACGGAATCCATTCCTTCCATTTATGGAAGTAGATAAACGATTCCACTTATTTGTTAATCCTAGAAACGATCGATCGCGCGAGTTCATATTGCAATCGATTAGCTACCAAAGTGAGTTGTATGAATTAATTGATCACTTTGGGGGTTAATGGTAAATAAGGATAAGAGGTTCTCGAAAGGGTTAACGGTAACTTCCGATTTAGAATGAATACGATCATGGAGGATTAATCCATATGTAATGATTATATCAATGGACGCTTATTATTATTCTCGTGAGGAGATAAATATAATCTTATAATCGGAGGAGTGCGATCACGGGATTATGGTGGCATATTCCTTTGATTGATTTATCGAATATAATTATTCTATAATTATTTATTTGATTTATCGGAATGGCGATTATTAGTCATTTAAGCGACGTGCTTCCTAATATAAGCATAAATTATTCTCGGACGTCGAATCCTAATAGTATTAATTTAGTTCTTGTTGGACTTTATTAAAACGATATGTGAATTAATTGTTTAGTGAATTATTAAATTAGTTGGCCTAAATAATTAAAATACACTGGAAAAGACATTTTTAAATGACTTACTAAAAAAAATAGTGTGTTGATTTTTGACCTCATTGGTCAAATATATAGAAGGTGCGCATGGACCTTTCAAAAGAAAAAAGGTGCGCATATTTTGTGTTATTATTATTTAATTATTTGAAAATTGGTTTTTGGATAATTATTTAATGTGTGATTTATCTTTTATTTGTTAAATGATAATTCATGAAATATTAGATAATAATATGATTTATCCTAATTTGTTTGGGATAATTATTTTATTTATCTTTTATTTGGAAAAAGGATTAATGTAATAATTATCTTTTAATTATTTAATCCTTGATGACAATGACATTCTCTATATAAAGAGAGTTATAAAGTTTAAACACACAAGCAAATTTCGACTTCACCATATTATTTGGAGAAGGAAAATTTTTGGCCAAGGGAGATGAGAGGAAAAGCTTGGAGTTTTTCCTAGAAAGATATCGGAAGGGTTCGAGTCGAAATTCCTTCCACAGGAATTCTTGGATCACACGTCACGGAAGATCGTGGTGCTTTCACATCTTCTTGCAATCTTTCTCTTGCGGTTCTTCAACTTGGTTTTAGAGATCCAAGAGGTATGATCTACAACCCCCTTGTAGATATAGATCTAGTTATTTTATTACGTATATATTGTAGATCTAGATCATAAAATCGCTTCCGTTGCGGATGGTATTACTTACACTTCCAACACGAAGACCTTCATTTAAAAGGACTGTTTAAATCTGACCAAAAACCTTCAAAGAACTACGTGCAGATATAGTAGACTTGAAGGAAATGTACAGAGAACAAGTTAATATGCTTTGTAAATAAGGTAGGTCCTGTTCCTTATTGGAAGTTAGTCATATATATATATATATATATCGATTCACTTGTGTTTATATGTTTTGTTAATAATGTGTATCTGCTATGTATATTACTGCAGATCCAGGGACCGAGGTCTTCTGCGAGCATCGCGTGATAGGAGACTTTTTTCATATTTGGTCCCTTTATTCTGTAATAGTACTAAAAACTGAAGCAGTATATTTATAGCATACCAATTTGAGGTAACCATTTGAGAAAGTTTTGTTTTCTTTTTCATCTGTTTGTTTGATGCACAATGTTTACCACATAATCTTCATTATTTTCTAGCTTGTGGCATTATATATATATATATATATATATATATATATATATATATATATATTATTATTATTATTATTATTATTATTTTTTTTTTTTTTTTTTGACATACGACGTAATGTTTGCTCTTTCCCATTTCAACTCTAATTTTACTCTTCTCAATTCATCTCGGGCTAAAGCTGTATTGAGAGAGATGTTTAACTGGTAGATAAAGCCCGAAAACTACCAGCCGCTGCCACTGTACGGCATAAAAATATGCCCGAAAGATTGACTCCCACGTCGATATGAGAAGACAACTACCATAGCCGCTGCGCAGAGTTCATACGGGCAAGCTGTACTAAATGGTTCGTTATCTGGGCTCATGTTGCCATTTTTACTTTCCTAAAATATCTTAGTAATAGTCTGTCACGTGCAGGGATGAATGTTCTATGTGGGGTTGGAATCTTGTCTACTCCGTATGAAACGTAAGACAATCCAGCTGTTTTTCTCCCTTTTTCCACCATGGATGTTTTATCTAAAGGGAGGGTAAATTAGGTAAGCTGAATAAAATGTGTCCTTATAAGTCCAACAGATTCATTTATGTCCTTATAGGGCTAATAAGTATAAAAAACTATATTTTTAAGGAATTAACCCTAATAAATTTGTTGACAAGGACAAATTCATTGTTTGATACTTTAATGGAATACACCATTGTTGCGTTGTTTTTTTTTTTTACGAATATAACCTCGGAAAAATATCATATGAGATGTCAAAATAAAGAGGACGAAAAAAATGAAAGATATAGCCAATAATCGACCTTCTCAATGTTGTTCGTGAATCGACTCTACGGCGGGAAGTCGATGCTTTGCTGTAGAATCGACTTTCACATAATCGATTTTATGAAAAAGGTGTGGTGAATCGGTAGGTGAAGCGACAACGAGTAAAACGGTTGTGGTACAAATAACAGTCCTCGAAAAAACATGTCCGAAAGAGTAAGAGAAGTTGTCTTTCTGTTCATACTTCCATTACATGGTAAATAATTCGAAAGACTGTTATTCAAAAGACTCTGCCAATCTAAACTAAAAATTACCGGTGATCAAAGGCGTTGTACACTAGGCAAAATTGCAAAAATCGTCCTGTAACTTGGCCTACTAACGATTTTAGTCATGCTCCTGTTCCGGTGAGGAAAATAGTCCTCTAACTTATTTTTTTTATTCTTAAAAATGGTCTGTAACATTTGGCTTAACGCCGACGCACTGTAATCTCTTAAAAATGCTTAAGTGGCTGTGGGGTCCCATTTTTCCTATGGTTTGAATGCCAATGCCGGGAGTTATTTTTTTTTTCTATGTACACTATCTTTCGATGGAATGAGGCCATATATTGATATCAATATTTTTTTTTAACCTATGTCACGACAAGATTATGAAGAAGATGATGATGAGTTCAGTGAAAGAATGTCTTGCTACAAGGATTTGCATGATGACTTTGAAGATTATCCACACGGAATAATTAGGACTGAATCGGAACTAGCTTGTGGATGTACCAGTCAAAACTGTAAAGAAAATGAATGTGCAACAAATGTCACCAAGAATATTAGACACAAAAGGAACTCGAGGACAACCCAACACTTCGAGAAATGCTTAAGGAGGTCAAGGTGCAGAAAGGGATTCCTGAGGGGAAGAACACATGAAATAAATTTTGGTGAAGTAAGAACAATAAAATTCCTTGTGAGGAGAAAATACAAAATTCTGAGTGATAGTAAAAAGGGAACCAAATGTATGTTTACATTGAGCAAAATATATATGCCCAAATATCAGCTACAAACTTTGGATAATCTTGGAAAAGGCTGAATAAGTCCCAAAAATTGATGAAACAACTCCAAATACTATGATCAGCATGCATGTAAATATCTGTCATAAACAACACCAAATAAATTAACTAACCCAGAAAAAAAAAAAACATTTATATTATGAGTGAATCCTAAATTAACATTTTTTTTTTCCTCTTGTTTTTTCACAAGAGGAAAAAAAAAAAAAAAAAAACAGTGGGCAATGGTTTTACCTGGAGGCTGCTGACTTTGCCTCTTAAGATGCAAAGATAACAGGCGCAAGGAAGTATTAATGCCTGCAGGAATAAGAAACACATCATTTTAGTTTCTGATTGCGAATCTCGTATTTGATACGTATCCGACTTATATTTATACACACGGTAGAGATATTCAGAATACATATAGTACACCCTATATACTTCTCATATTTACAATTTTACATATATCCGCGCTCTTGTATCCTATATTTGTTTATAAAATTCATGTGTGTCAACATTCACGCTCACGTATCTTTACTTGTGCAACCTAAATGCACGCACAATGCTTTTATAAGAAATCATCAAACAACATTTAAATAGAAAAACGACCGTAGAAGACACATACCACTAACATTGTGAGCAAAGATCCAATTAGTGCCATAACCAGACCTATAAAAAGGGAAAAAAAAACATTAGATTTGTATACATATATATATATATATATATATATATATATATATATATATATATATATATATATATATATATATCAATCAAAAGAATATATATACATATGAGAGTGAAAAAACTTACCAAAAAATGGGACACTGAGACCAACAACAAGGGTGGAGAGTACCAAAGTAGTTCTAATGAAGATAGAATAGTACACTTGAGACTTGGCATGGTTTGCAGGTAACAATTCTTCTAAACACATCGCTACCGGTGTCATCGTCAATGCATATGTATTACTTTGTTAAGGGACAAATCTCGATTTAAAAAAAAAAAAAAAGAAATTTGATTGTGATAATCGACCGTATAGAAATATATATTTTCCGATAAATTTAATGGATTTGGTAAACTTTTTTTTTTTTCTCCTTCTTAATCAGATTTTTTTTACCTTAAACCATGTAATAGACCCTTAAAACATAATGATATTGAATTCTCAACTTTAGATTTCACTTTTTTTTTAAAAAAAATTATGGAAACAACAAAATTTTCACCTCAAAAGGATATTTTGTAAATGGATTGACAACCTGCAAAACAGGAAAAAGAGAAACACAAAAGGTTATCACACAGAAAACTGCATCTCATAAATAGGAAAAAAAAACTATAGTTTTCCCACCTTGGGGAGGGGGGAAGGGACTCTAGATTTCAAGTACCCAAAAGAGAGAAAATGCTTTAAAAAAAAGGAAATCTTTGTGATGCTCAATTAATGGAAAGAATATATATGGGGGCTATTATTCTGCCAGTGCACCTCACCGTTTTCACATAATAGAGCTTGTGGTGCAAATAAATGCCCTTAAGAAAAAATGCAAGAATGTTTCCAAATACATTAATTATTGGAATTGAGTTTAAATTCATTAATGCAAGTTCATCTCAATTTAGAAAGATAATGTGAAAATTGATAATAACTCCTATATTGATTGTGTCTCGAATGAAAACGATACTATCATTAGATGCTGTATTGCGTCTTTAAATGAAAACGATACTATCGTTGCATCGTGTTGCACGAAAACCAGTTCGAACACATACATGTTTTAAATATTCGATCTTTCTTGAATTCAAAAGGCGAAATGAATCGCAGTATTCTTACCGTTGTCCAAACAGCAAGTTTGGATGCAATCAAATCTTTAGGCAAGTTCAAAGTGTACTGTGATTTTGTTGATTCTCCAAACATTAAGTATCCCATAGTCGCAACACCGGCATACAATACCGTACAAATCCCGAAACTGAAACATCAAAAAACACAGCAAAACCGGGCTTATTACTAGTTCATTGACATACTTAATTACGTACTTATATTAATTAATCTGATTATTATTACCTGGTAAAGAGAACTGATGGATACTGGCTAGGTTTCTTCATTGATGAGTATATATTTGGTAAAACGCCATGCCCCGAGTAGCAAAAACCATACAAGCCAATAGCAACAGGAAGAGTAGATAGGTTTAGTGTGTTTGGTTCGGCATGAAAACCGACACGATCCACCAAACCGACCCAAAACAAACTCATGACCACCATTAATGATGCAACAACACCTCCAGCTGAATTCAGATAAATAGATCATACAAATACATTTAAAACTCGTAACTTATTATTATTCGGTTTATAACAGCTGTATATATATATGCTAACCTGAGATGTAGCTAAGGATACTGAGGTCCCGAAGCCAAACGGTCGGTAGGACAGTAAGTGCAGTTACCAGTGCAAATAGATCTTTAGAATTCATTTCCAACCCTCCAATGCGTAGATGCGCGTTAGGAAACAAAGACGATAAGTTATCGCCCTCCAGAATGATGTACTCGACACAACAAGCCTACAGTGCATCGAGATTGTGAAAAAAGTAGGACAACGGACACATATATAAACATTTAGATCGTGTTAGACGAACTTACATACAACTCCACGTAGAGTATTATCTGCAATATCCACAATTCAAAACAAACACAATCAGTATATATAACGAGTTTCTTTGAATGTCGTTTTTAAGGCATAACAAAGTAATTGCATGGATGTTTAGTTTCCATTCTGAGAATTTTTCAGGATCCAAACATAAATTCATGCATTACAGTATGCAATAATCTTCTATCTAGGAAGCTTTACATACTTAAAAAGATAACGCGATAAATTAAGAACTTACAGATATGACAATACGCCCAGTTCTACCAAAAGCAGCTTGGCCGATGTCTGGATATGTCTCTAAACCTGGTTTGCTGTCCAAACATTTCCTCAGCAAAATTCCGGTATAGTAAGACATCATAGCAAAGGCCACCAGTATCACGAGCCCTACCCATCCGCCTTGTTTCACAGCATACGGTGTCGAAAGGATTCCGACCCCACATAGTGCATTCATTCCTGTTGCAAAGACACACTGCATTACTTCAAGCAGTAATACTATACTAGTACCACATAGTACAATGTCCAGTTTTATTGCCAACAAATGATGCTTTACAAAAGAATCATACATATATAAGCCCGCATAACGTACCATTTAACACAGTTTGCCCGTACGAACTCTTGCGGGAAGGATCAGAGACCTCATCAAGCAAGATCGAAGTCGTAGAAGGCTTTTGCTCGAAACCGGATTTTATAAGAGAAGACTTTTTTGATGGAAGAGGAGGCAGCAGAGAATACGAACTGCGTCTGTCTTGAGGCTGTTGTTGTTGTTGCTCGTCGACTGCTTGTGGCAGAAGTGGCTTACTTAATGCAGGAAACAGTTCAGAAGAGTGTTTCACAAGTGAAAGCGAAGACGATAGAAACGAGCTGCCTAATCTTGGAAGGTTCGGTGTCCCAAGAAACGTAAGACTCGGCGATGCTACACTGCTATATAAGTCAATAGATTGCCTGAAACAAAGCAATTTTGTTTCAAACTTAGTCTAAAATTAGGAAATGATAACTCGATTTCAAACGGCATTAACTAACAGTTTCAACGCAGATTCGGAGTAAAATCGCAGACAACTAACGAGTTCTTGATACATACATACATACAACTACACAGAAACAAGTTTTACACAAATCATCAACCACAAATAAACACATCAAACTTTAGAGATACAAGTCTTAATTAATCAACGGTTGTAAATGATGGTCGTGTAAATGTTGTGTCTGAAACGATGCATCATTTTCAAAGATATATATATATATATATATATATACCTGTAACTTTGAGGCCAAGCAGGGTTAATCGAGCGAGGTTTGCTCTGATGACCGTTTTCTCTCTCGTTGGAAGAAAACGAGGAATCCGAGTCGCTTCCGTCTCCATTTTCACTTTGATCATCATCCTCATGGACCTCATCCTCTTTATCACTCTCAATAATGTAAAAACTCTGATCAGAAACCGAGTTCCTCATCCTTCAATTTTTTTATTTTTCTTTCCTATCAATGAATGCTATATCTTCCTCTTTCACAATTTCAACAATCTACAACATCAATCATCAAAACGAAATCTTACCAATTAATCCAACAATTCATTGAAAAAAAAATATTTATTTGTATGCAACTGGATTCTTGATTTCTGAAAACAGAATTAGAAAGAAAAAAAATTAAAAAAAAAAAAAAAAACTAATCTCAAATTTTGCAACAGGAGGAAAGAGGACCATGCATAATCAAAACATAAATATAGAACATTTTCGTTCAAAGTTCAAAGCTTTTGGAAAAGGAAGAGAAAAACAACAGAAATTTTTCCGGAAGAACAGGGGTAAAGAATTATGGTTAAATATAGTAAAATGGGATATAACCTTGCATGCATTTTTGAGAGAATGATATTGAACCTCACAAAATCCCACTACCAAATTTTAAAGGCAAAAATTCAAAATTCATGACTAAATCAGACTCAGCACAATCATTTCAAACCTTCAATTCACGTGTATACTGTTTTTCATAGTGTAACGCTCAAAAGCTTTTTTATTTTTTTATTTTTTAAAATCAAAATTATCTGGTAAATTTTAATCTAAACCTTGTGGAAACAGAGAATATTCTTACCAGATTTTATTCTAGTACTTGGTTGTGTGAGTTAGGCTCCTAGGAAAAATGCTATTTAAAACTTAAAAAACAAAGCTCAATGCTTAGAATGAGTTATTTGCTTTTTCGGGAGCATTGTTTAAGGGGATTTTTTTTACTTACTGAAAATTGATTAGTAAATGGGTCGTGAATTAAGTTACCTTACATAGCATGTCAATTTTCAATGAACCTGGTGATTCAATGAATTCTATAAATATGTTTCCTATTTTTAATGATTTTTTTTTTTTCTTTCTTAAAGGAAATTCGAAAACTAATAAATCGATTGCAAGTATGGCATACGCCTGAAAGCAATTATAGTAGGAAATTGTTCATCCAATTATACCAATTGACATAAATTTTATCCACATAATAATCATAATGTTTTTTATAATAGAGATGGATATGGTTCAAGAGAATAAAAATTTGGGGGAGAAGAACACAAATATTTCATCGATTAAGAGGAAGGACAGTTTTTTTTGAAACTTTTGCATAAATAAAAAAACTATTTTTTTTTTTATTTTTCTAGCGCCATTTCCCCTCCAAAAAAAAAAAAAAAAACACAGTTTCTCTCTCATCTATTTTTTTTAAACACTCGTATCTTTCAATCTATAACTCTAAATTTGAAAATTCTTTCACCCGTTTTTTATTTTATTTTTTCATACTCTTTATTTTGACACCACATTCAACATATTCCGACGTGATTTGAAAAATCATTATCGAAATTCACTATTGTACAAAATTCACATCGATATTCACTGGTTTTCAGGATTCACTAGGGAGATCCACCGAGTGAATTTCGACAGTGAATCTCACGAAAAACGATGTAATTATATCAAACCAAGTCTCATAACGAAAAGCATCAAAAAATAAAAAATTCAGTAAAATTTTTATCGCTTTTGAATCTCTAGATCAAAAGATATGAGCGTTTGAAAATGGAGGAGGAAAGAGAAAAAAGAAAAAAAAACAAATCCTGGAACAGGACCAGGGACATGTCAGATGTTTTTTTTTTTTTTTGTTGTCCTTCACGCTATAAAAAATATAAAAGTTGTCACTCTCTATAATAAATGTGTGGCTGTCCTGTTACTCAAAAATATTTCAAAAGTTGTCATTATCCCTAATTCTCCATAATATATGGTCACAATCACTAGGCAGACCTAAAAAAATTTCTCATTAGAGGGCACCAGGGTAAAAATAATGATCCATCGGGGACGCCAATGGTCTTTTTATATTTTTAAAATACATCGTTTCTCGAATTGGGGCATTGACCCTCTCTCCTATGGCTTTAAGTCCGCCCTTGGTCTCAATGCGTTACACTTGGTACAACGGTTGTACGATAAAACAAATCAGTAAAATCTGAATCCTTTAATGTAAATCATGTGCATCATAATCTCTACCCAGATAAGATACATGTATAATTAAATTTAATACTGCAAGTACGGCATAAAATACAATTTCTTTATAATAAATTAGGTTTTGTACATACTGTGATGCATTTCAATGTGAATATAGATTCTATAAAGCAGAGAAAAGTGATGTTTGAGCAATAAACAATAATCGTTTCACATGTGTCTCTTCTGAAAGTCTCAAATGATAGCAGTAAACAAATCATAGATTCGGAGCCGAAGGGATCTCTGGAAATTCTTCTGAGGGATCAACCTTTACCAAACGAAAAATCCATTGATCAAATAAAGTCTCATCTGCCAGATAGGAACAAAAGATGTTGATGATACAGAAGTGAACCCTATATTCGTAGAATAATGGGTGGATTCCTCCCACCAAAAACCATAATTTCGGTCGTTCTTGATGAAGTTGTTAGCTGTAAGATCTCTTTTAAGAAGGTGAAAATTGTTGAAGCTAGAGGAAATTCAAGGGGGGAGGGGGGGGGGGGGGTGGTGTTTTTGGAAGGAAGACCAAACTTCATGAAGTCTTATACCTTGTCACGTAACCTATAGAATGGATAATAACTTCATTAATTGGGGAATGTTCGGAACATTACATCATATAGTACTACCATATAACATAAATTGATCTAATGACTATGAATGCATCACAAGGCTAGATCCTTTCCATACACATATCATACATAGTACAACTTATATCTTAACAGCCCTCTCAAACTAGATGGTGTAGGAACAACATCAAGTTTGCTTCTAAACAACTGAAATGCTGTTGTAGACGAAGGTTTGGTCATCACATCAACTATCTGATCAGCACTTGGTATATACTGGACCTTTAACTTATTTTCCGGCACTTGATTCCTCACATAGTGCACATCAATTTCTATGTGTTTTATTCTTGCATGATGTTGGGGAGATTTTGCATCATTAAAACAAAAGAAAATTTATAAACCTATACTACCATGCAAAACTACCTCCTAACCGGCCGAATACCGGGTAGTTGCTAGTAAAGTTGGATAAATGCGGTATCGATCCTCAGGGAAAAGGGATGTTGAATCTAATTTTATTAATCCTCTCAATTGTTACTCAAGAAAACAAATAAACGAAAGAACGAACAAATAACACATAGAACAAGTAAACTAAATCTAAGCTAAAACGAAATAAAACTAAACTAAACTAACGATACATGGGCTCAAACAATGTACAAACTAAGTGATCTCAATCTAGTTCATCTCATGACTTTAATTCAAATTGTGGTTTCACCTTGACACGAGACACAAATCCCTAATCTCTTAGTGAATCCGTATTCTCAAGCTCAAATCCTACTCTAAGTAGTGAATTCAATTTATCAATCTCTCTCTCTCGAATGTTGAGACCGATATTCAAACAAAACGAAGGTGTAGATTCAGGTTAACTCTCGTATTTTAGAATCTAACAACCTAGATAATTAACCGATTAACTTGTCATCATTAATGATTAAAAATCCTATCTTTCTATGGTGATCTAGTCTACGCAACTTCCGTATGTTGTAAACGTATCAATAGAATCTCTCGATCTAATTCACATCATAGCATCAAAATCGTAGAACGATACAAAATAAATTAAAGATCATAAAAATAAAAAGGATTGAATAAATTGGAAAATCAAACTCACATAGTTTATACAAGGGTTGAACACCATGGATCAACAATGAAAAACGGAAGAAAAACGCATCTAATCTAACCCCGGATCACCCGAGCACAAGGCTCGGGTGACCGGCCTTGAAGAGCCCCAAAAAAGCTGCTGCTTTGTGGTGCAAATTGCGGCTGAATATTTGATATGAATTATATCATCAATTGGTTAATTATGCTTATTTGTATTTATAAGGAGACTAAAGCGGCCTTTGTAATATGTGTTAATGTCGCCGGAAAATAATTCTTTTCCAATTAGGGTTTTGAATCTTAAGTCGGCCGTGCATGGGCGGCTACGGGACGCCGATTTGAAATGTAGGGCGTTCGTTTGATTGCATGGACAAAGCCGAACGCGTGCGTTTGCGCCAAAGTGAACTCTCTCATTGCTTACGCTCTCGGGCTGGGTTTGAGAATGGACTCAAACTTCTAAAATTCATATCTTGAGTTGTAGACCTCCAAAATTATGATCCGAACGTCATAAAAAAGCTCTCGTAAAACTCTACAACTTTCATTAAGGACTCTTCTTGAAAACGCCTTTTGATTAGCCCGTCAGACACGAGTCGTTTTGGGATTTTCCCAAGCTTTATTTCATCTTCATCCTCTTGTATCTCTTTCTTTCCACATTTGATCTTCAATCAAACATCATTTAGACCTCTTCCATTCCACATTTGTGCACCTAAAAGATGACAAAACCGAGCAAAACGTAAAACCATACAAAATAGATAATAAAACCACGATATTTACTCAATTTTGCATTTTAACTATTCAAAACGTCATTTGCTCAATTAATCGATTATAAGCTCGAATTCTACGAAAAACATCCATATATGGGGAATATTGATATAAAATATATCCTTATAAAACACTACAAATTGACCCTTAACACATGATACACTGGATTTAGGGCCAAGTCTGATGCATTGGTGTTGTCACACCATGCCACTGGAGTCTTGATCAGAGGAACCCCCAACTCTTTCAATAGGTGTTGTATCCACTGCATCTCAGCTGCCAAGTTGGCAAATGATCTGTACTCAGATTCAAAACTGGATCTTGATACAACATGCTATTTTTTCGAACTCCAAGATACAAGACAATCATCCAAAAACACACAATAGCCAGCTACAGTTGATGAGAGTCAACTTTTCTACAATTTCGTGTGCATTTTACCCCTGTTTATAGCATATTCGATGTAATTTTGGGGTATTTTGAGTGATTTAAGATTCATTTTCACCATTGCATTCACTTTGAGGTCAAAGATGACTTAGTCCGAAAATCTCGTCATTTTTTGGTGAATTATTGCATATTTCACACATATTTTATCTTGCGGAAGTTATGCGCGGTGTTGTTGTTGATATTTTCAGGATATAGGTTAATTGGGATCCCCGAAAAGGAGCCATTGATGATGGAAAGATGACACCCGAAGCTAAAGAGTTGAAACGGATCAAGAATCGTTGATGTTTTCATGCTGCTGTGATTTAATCTGTATTTTGACCTCCATTAGAGGCTTTTTATGGACAATTTGTCTTCATGAAAGTTGTAAGTAAATGAACGAGATTTCCAACGCAACTTGAATCACTCAAATCAGAGCTCTACACGCAAAGATATCATCAAAATACTGAAGTTGTACCTGTATAGTGGCGGAACGGCAAGTGCATACGCGTGCACGCTCCACTACATGCTCACGCATGAAAGGGCAGAAAAAGAGAATCTACAATCCGAGATTTCATGCGCACGCATGCTATCCCCATGCTCGTGCATGGAACGCGTGTTTTTTTTTAAAGATTTTCACCATTCGGGGTCGGATTTTGGCCATATAAAAGCCAATTAGGTCGAATTTTATACCCACTTCTTCAGAATTGAATTTGCTCTTCAGTTTTTAAGTTTATTTTCTCCAAAACCCGTTAGGAAAAATTATTTTCTTGCATCCAATTACTTCAAGATTAGCTACGATTGTTCGTTTCTTTCGGCGATTGCTTCTCTATGGATTGACAAACCGATCAGAGATTTGCCAACTTTATTGGTAATTTATTTTTGGCTTTTTATCATGTCTTTCTCTTGTTTATTCTTGAATTCTTGTTTTGATTTTCCAAATATGAGTAGCTAAATTCTTGATAGCTAAACTATGTGATGGAACTACGAAATTAATGCTTAAACAATGATCTAGGGATGAGTAGGGCTTAAAAGTTGAATTCTTGAACCTAATGCCTTTAATGGAATTGCTAACCATTAATTGACCAAACACACAACCTTTATAAATGTATTTTGCGAGGGAGTGTGCGATATAGGGTTTTAGGATTACATGCACGAACTACTTGAGTTTTCGCAGCCTGTTCCTTGGTAAGGTTTTTCTGGCTAAGCCGTGAATTCGGTGGATGCGGAGCATCTCATAGTTCTTAATCATATTAGGTCAATTAAATCTCATAAAGAGGACTGTTGAACTGAATATAGGGTAACTAGGTTGTGGTATTAGTGCATAGGGACCAGTTTAGGAGATTGCATCAACAACACATTCATTAGAAACCATTGGTTGGTTGGTAGGTTAAGGCTCGTACCTAGTGATTCGGTAAAGGTGTTAAGAGTAGTGCTCCTGACCATAGTTTAGCTACTCGTTTATCATATTATTTAAAGTAAGCATATTTATTCGTAGTTATAATTATTAAATTCACCCATATTTGTGAGCCTAAACTAAATACGAGCATGATTGTGATACTTAACTGATTCCTTATGGGATACGACCTTGCTAGCTGATAGCAAAATACTTAACCGCTAACTTTTACCGACAGAGTATCGGGTCAACGGGAGTATAGTGGTCACAAGGTCGAATCCACAGAGAGTAATGTCTAAGTACCAAAGCTGACGTAGAACTTAGTTCAGGTCAAAATAATAGTGGAGGGTATTATACTAATGCAGAAATAACGATTATACTAACGAGTTTACTTCTAGATATTAAAAGGTATAGCCGAACTATGATCCCATGAGCTACTTTTACCCCTAAGGAAGGACTTGACAGGGAGCGTGTCTTAACCGACCTACCTATCCAATGTAGTTTAACGACATCCACGGGTGCCAACTCCTAATTCTAGTGATTATACTGAACAACTCGATCTAACCACCCTATGTGAAGCTAACCGACTCTCCATTTAGAAAACTGATTATCCTAACATGATTAAGTTCTAGAGTTGCTCGAACAATGATGACAAACCTCTATATTGGAAACGGACCTAACAACTAGGCCAAATCTACGCAACGATCCTAAAACCCCTTATCCCACATCTCACAGCAAAATGCATCTATAAGTTCGATGTGTGAGACAGCGAACTAGGTGATCAATCTAATTCAAAGATGTTATAATCAGTTTTAGGACATGGATTAATCGTTAAAACATAATATTACGCACTACACAATTCCCTATCTCATCCCCCTTAGGGTTTTCGTGTTAGGAAATCACTAGTTTAACGCAGCGGAATTTAAAATTTGATTTCCTTTTCTAGATCGTTCTTCGTTTAATGCAATAAACACGTTAAGTAGTTTGACGGTTATACCTAAAATGATCTATAAGATCGTCGCTTTGACCGCCAACGGAGAGTAGTTCAATGCGCAAGCCGTCCACGCGTCCGGCCTCTATCGCTAATCCACATGAACCCCTTGCCGGAATCCTCCTTGGATTGCTATCGGAAATTAAAACTCCGGCTACTAGACCGGACTTTTCCTTCCCTCACAAACTCACTATGTATAGCTCTCTATTATACACAAGAACTATGAGCTCTTGCAATTGTGTTGTCTGAAAGAGCTTGGCACCCACCTCTTTATTTATAGCCAAAGGTGGCGCCCCAATTAGTGTGTAGGAAAAAACATTTTTCAATAAAATAAGGAAAATCAACTAGATTGATTTATCTCTTTAATTATAATTTATTTTGTCAATATCTTATATTGATTATAATTATCTTATTACCATAAATCTATTTTCCAAAATCAATTAATATCTTATATTAATATTATGGTAATCTTATTAATTAAAGTGCACAATCCAAGTGTATCTTATACACTTAAAAGTGGCGCTCCATATCCCACAAGATTGACTTCCGGAATATTCTTTAATTAATATAATTTATATATAATTAACATCTTGTATTTTATTTATTCATAATAAATAAATACTACCATATTAATTTACCACTATAACCTTTATAGTATAGAGATAAACTTTCCTTATTTGGTTATCAACTATAACCGCATTTTAAGACATATGTGTGTGACCCGATAGGCTTCCGAATATGTTGGCCGTAGACACAAAGTGCAATTTACTAAAACGTCCTTTATACCTAACGATCACGAGATAGCGTCTAGCAACACACCGTGAGGCCTGTAAACGAGCCGAACCCTACCGAACCCTGTCATTATTTGATTCGGCTCGAAATTATTCGAATATAGGGTTCGGCTCGGCTCAAAATTTTCAAGCCTAAAATATTAGGGTTCGCCTGCCTCAAAATTTTTAATGGGGAAATTATTCGTCCGATTCGCTCGAAATGTTCAAATAATTCGAACATGTTCGCCTGCTTACGACATGTTTATATATATATATAAATTTTTTTGTGAAAGGAATAAATAAAAAATTCTAGTTCAAAAAATATTACATGCCCCAAAATATAACATGTCCAAAATATAACATGTTTACATGTCCAAAATATTAGTCTAAAATATTACATTACATGTCTAAAACGTCAAAATGAATTCAAACATATTAGCGCTTAATCGAGCCGAATATTATTTTTAGGGAATATTATTATATTATTTTTAGGGAATATTATTATATTCAACAATAGTATATTTTTCGAGAATTTATTTTTAGGGAATATTATTATATTATATTGAACCGAATATAATATATTATATTAGCGCTTAATCGAGCCGAATATTATCGAACATGTTTGGTTTTCGAGCCGAATACCTATTTTTAAAGCTTGATTTGACGTTTGATGATACGAATCAAGCCCCGAATCGAACATTTTCGAGCCGAATACACCGAATCGAATCAAATATTAGGGTTCACTTACAGCCCTAACCGTGACCCCCTATTATCGGAAGAGTCAAAAGCAATGACTACTACCTTTCATGTGAAGCAGTTACCGTGTAACTTACAATGATCGCTGTAATAATATCCATACGATCGTATCTCGAGTGTCAATACATTGACGATCATATCTTATAATTTGGATATCATGCTCTCTCGGAATAACACATTTACTCCCACTTTGCAAAGATTCTCGAGAGCTAGACATTCCTTATAAGAAGGTCATTTCGGATATTCAATCCCAATATTAGGATACGCGATTCCCGGACGACCAGTCATGTATACTCCGCATGCTTCAATATCATACCCAATCACTACCGCATGATTGCCCCGTGGTTAGGAGAAATCTCAGTAGTGTCAAAGCATGACAATCCACACCGCGATGCCATGAAGACTCCGGTCAAAAGGATAATTACACAACCGCCACATAGTGTGACACTTAATGTAAGTGGGTCAGTCTAACGTACACATTAATACACGTCCACGTACAGTCCAAGTGTCTCTACACTTCGATAGACGAGATCTATCCCTACCTTCTAAAAGATAGAAGACATCCAATACGTGCTAGTCTGATTATACTATCAATGTCCCATTTGATAATACATAAGACTAGAGACATTTAAGTACCAACCTTGTCATAGTGATTAGAGATCTCATCAACCATAATCACTATCATGGTTTCTCTATCACAGATTGATACTAGGGACGTTACTATATATACACAACAAATAATATGAAGATAAACAATATATAATAACATAAGTGCTTTTATTAATCATAATAAAGTTATTACATGAACTAAATAGACTGTAAATGACCCGACCCGGTCGGATCCGGTCCAACCCGATTGGGTTTAGGACACCTTTCCAACATTTCGCTCCGTTTCACATAATTCGACTACACATGCAATTAGCTACTCATGATAATAAACGAAATAAGAATTGGAATCAAACTCAAGACAATAAATAAAAGAGAAGTCATTACCATATAACTTGCAGAAAATCTGATCCAGAAAATATGAAGAAATAATTGTACCAAAAAGTTGAATCTTTTGTTCTTGGAAGGTAAATCTAAGCTATAACAAGTGTGTAGAATCGAAGGATGTAATCTATGGCATCAAAGGATTGAAGGGTGATCAAACTACACTAAAATCGCACCAAAATCGCCTAAGAAGAGTCTAAAGTCGGCCAAGAATATTCAGGGGCTGAATGAGCTGCGTATTTATAGTGTAGGGTAAAAATCTGCTTCTGTCGGTCGCAAACGCCGCTTTTGCATCCTTTCAAACGCTAGTTTGCACCTGGAAATCTTAATCTTCAAATGAATCGACGTTAAGCTTTGCCTTGAACGCCAGTTCATGGATCGTGCCTTGAGGGACAAACGCCGGTTTGAGGTACTTGGACGCTCGTTTGTCTTGTATGAACTTCCTTGAGTCGGGCTGAACCCATCCAAACGCTAGTTTGGGGTAATTTGGACGCTCGGTTGTCCAAAACTCTAACTTTCAGTATTTGATGCCAACTCTGTGAATGCCAGTTTGCATTGGCCAAACGCCAGTTTGAGGTAGGCTTGAGTCAAACGCCAGTTTGATGTTGGGCAAACGCCAGTTTGCCTTGATTTCACTCCAAACTTGACCTTTCCTCACTTTCATGCTACTTTCATGCCATGAACACGTTTCTCATTCCAAAACATCACCTTCCGAGTTCTCGAGTCACCTAAGTCCTGCAATAACATGTACGAACAAACACCACGTGTAATTCTGCAAGACAAAAGTGCTCGGAAAAGAGTTAAATATCGTTAAAAAGGCGAAGTTTACTATCGATGCGACAGTTTAACTCCCCGTGCATATAACTCTCGATATTACTCTTAATTAGGCCTAGAACTACCCAAAACATGCCAATAACGTGATAAACGGGGGTTAAACTGCACACCAAAGTACAGTAAAATTGACTCCCATCAACCACCCCACACTTAGCCTTTGCTCGTTCTCGAGTTATTAGGCGCTCTAAGATAGACCAAGGGATCAACTTTACGAAACATGCATAGCACTCACGACATCAAGGTGAACGTAAAGCAGACACTGAATGTAAACAACTCGACTCTATCTTATCACGAAAACTAAGTGTGTGTGTGTGTGATATGAACCGAGGGTTGCACTCAAAATGATTACCGGCTTCGAATACCGGCCAAATGACTACACACAACTTATACCGGGCTAGAATCTCCACTAATCGAGGCAACCGAGGATGAATACGGTCAAGTAGGAATTGAAGAGTTCAAATGTTAAGCTCGGGACGGGGTTAATCGAAAGGAAATTTGGGACTGGAGAAAGAGAAAACACGAGTGAACCTAATCATCTCATATACTTTCTATTTGAAAACATACTAAACCAAACTCCTTCGATCCTTCTATACTCATTGATAAACATTCCGACCTCAACATCATATTTTTATTCACTTGAAACACTCCTTCTTTGACTTCAAACTTTATTCAACTTTCTCTTTTCTTTCAATTTTTCTTTTCAATTTCAATTTTTTTTTTCTTTTCATCTCTTTTTTTTCTTCATTCTTTTTTTTTCTCGAACCACAAGCCTCACATTAGATTTCTCGAGCTCCTCCCCTTCGTTATACTAGCTCGTACTAACCAACTCCTCTCGAAACACGCACCACTCCCACCCCACACTTGATTCAGAAAGTGTGTCTAAAGTAACAATTAAGTCCACTCGTAGGGTGATCAAAGGAAACGTGACCAATAAAATAGCTCAGGGTTAGGGTAATACTGGCTAAGTAACCAAAATGGCTCATTTCGGATGGTGGTCAGACCGTCCTATCTAATGTTGGGATTTTGGCTTATTTGGCTCTGGTACTCTCATCCCGTATCCGGCCTAGGTAAACCTCTCTATTTCGCCTCGAAACTAGTGGTATAAGTGTGTATAGCAACCAAACTAAGTATAACCAAGGTCTACGTGCACTAAAAGGGTTCGTATCGTAATAAAATAGAATCGCCCTGCACATATTACTCGACTACTAAGACATTTACCAACTCCATCGTGAGAAACATGCATATAACGCGGTGTCAAACCGTGAAAAGTTTTAAAATTTTAAGCCACGAATTGACTCAAAACTGAACATTAACTAAGCATATCACAATTACCAGCACATTTATCAATCGAAACAATACAAAGCTAAGTCGTATCCACCCCCCACTTCGAATGAAGCAATGTCCTCAGTGCGTGAATGAGATAGAAAAGAAAGACTTAGCTTTAGACCCGGTAGAAAAGCGCTATCGAATCCCGTAACAGCCTCGTGTAAGCACGACCTGAATCCCTATCAAGACAGAAACAATGCAAAACATGCAAGGGACATGGTCCTCGTGCCAAGATATCGAAATCGGGATAAGGGGTATAACAGTAAGAAGGCCCTGTCACGTCAGAAAACTTGATATGCAATATGTAACGCACAAGCTGGATTGCTATAGATGGAAAAATAACCCCTACGGTTAAAGTACAGAACATCTAAGCATGCTAGAAAGGCCACAGAGGCACATAAAAGAAAAACAACATCCATAGTGCGTACAAATAAAAGCCAAGACACGAATGAAAGTAGTAGCATGCCTTAAGGCTTACAAAACCAATCAAAATGAAATAGTAGCATCTCAAAACTGACAGTAGCATCAAAAAGACAAATGTATCAAATAGGCTAGACGGCTCCTAACCAACCCGAAAACCGGGAACAGACTACAAAAGGAACAGCATATATAACAAATCAAATCATGTCTGTCCGGGTGCATCATCATCAGCAGCAGTAGGAGCATCAGTGGTAGCCCCGATCTCTGGCTCCTCAGTCTCCACAGTCTCCTCGTCAGACGAAGACGCATCCTCCGCCACAATCTGTTGGATGGCCTGCTCAATATCCTCTGAAAAATGGTAATCCATGGTACTCGGGGCGAACGCTTTAGGATCCTTCGGCGGTCGACCCTCACTCATCAGTAGGAGGAGAGTCAGAATATTGTCATGTGTCTGCGTCTGATCCTCCAACCAGTTCCGGAAACTGTTTGCCATACTCAACCTCATCCTAACGGAGGGAGAAAAATAAAGAATTGGTGGTGCCTGACTAGGGCCAACAGATGAACTAGGTTGCCCGGACGCCATACGAGCTAACTGAGCTGGGGTCTTACCCTTTTCCCTTTGCAGCTCGTGGGGGTTTTTGGGCCGGTGATCCTCTGTGTACTCCTGAAACTTGGCATCCCGACATAAACTGGAGATAAGATGGGGGCATATCAAACTGCGGGTGTAAACTTTCTGATTGGTGGCAAACTCATCATAAAGTTCTTGGCCCACGTCCACATTGAGCTTAAAGTTGAGGGCATACAACATCCCAATATCGGCAATGTGGAAATGAGTCAAGTTGTTCTTAGGTAGAAGCCGGTTTTGGATGAACCGGCATTGAACCTTCCAATCCTCACCCCAAGACGAGGTGACCAACTGCTTCCTTGAACCACCATCCTCAAGTGTCCACGGAACATCCGGGCACACCAACATCCAGAGATCTTCCAACGGGTCCCCACCCGCGTCTTTCCTTGCTTTAATCTCTTCCTTATAATCCAAACCTTCAAAAGGTGCCAAACCGTACTTCTCATTGATCGCCTTAGCACTAAACGGGACCTTCACCCCCCGAACCTTTACCATCCCCGTCTCTAAGCTCGACGCAGAAAAATTGGCGTAAAATTCGCGCACCAAAGTGGCATTCAGGGGTGTACATAGTCCAGTCCGGTCGGTTTTTTACGATTTTCTGAACTGAACTGTTGTTACGGTTTTGATATTTTCTGAACTGAACTGAAATGGTCATTTTTCTGAATTGGACTGAACCAATACAGTCCGGTTCGGTTCGATTTTAGTTTTCGATCGTATTTTATTTACCATAAAATTTTGATTTTTTTCTTCTAAAAATGAGACAAACACCATTATTGGCACCATAAGCGGCGGGTGGTCGTTGTAACGACAATTTCAAAGGTTGCTTTCGACTTTTTCACGATCAAAGGATGAAGAATATTAGAAGAAGCAAGAACGACCGGTGAGCTCAAACGGCGGTTATCGGGTGTCGAAGCATTTTAGGTTTAGGTTTAGGTTTAGGTTTAGGTAGAAACGGCAGAAGTATAAGGTTTAGAAATTTAGGGTTGTGTGTGGGGGGTTTTATAGTAGGAGCTAGTGAACAAATTAAATTATATATATATATATATATATATATATATATATATATATATATATATATATATATATATATAAATGAAGTATAACCGGTTCGGTTCGGGTCATACCGGTTTTTATGGATAAAACCGAAAACTGAATTGGATTTCCGGTTCGGTTTTTCTTCAATGAAAAAACCGATTGGAAAACCGCGGTTCATCATTTTTCGGTCCGGTTTAATCCGGTTCAGTCGGTCAGTCCAGTTTTCCAATTTCATTGTACACCCCTAGTGGCATTCATCTTCAACTCCGGGGTTGTCATCAACGCTCCCCACTTCCTATCAGTCAAGTTCTTCACAAAATGCTTGTCAACATTATTATCATGGAAGGATCTCTCTATAAGCATCGTGCGGGTCGAATAGTGCTTGTTGTACACATCCAATGCCTTAGGATTGACAAATCTCCTATCAAACGTGATCGGGGGTCCTACAGTTTCCCTTCTCGGAGGCCTAACATGCTTCACAACCTGCTCACCCCCGTCAGCTCTAACTTCCGGGTCAACTCTAGGTTCCCTCACTTCTTGCTCAACCCTAGGCCCCGGCTCAATAGTCCTCTTTCTTACCAAAGGTACGTCATCCGTGTCAGAGTCCGATTCATCCCGCAAAGAAGCCCTAGCCTGAGTTTGAGTAGCCCTAGAGGGGTTTTCTCTCTCTATAATATGGACCTCTCGGTTGGGATTTACCGGCCTAGGGTCTACCACCTTCTTTTTCTTACCGGTATCTGTTTAGGGTATATTTTACTATATTTTCGGGTTTAATCCCTAAACAATTTACCTTATTTTTAAGGGAAATAAATGAGAAAAGCATGTTTTAACCGTTAAATTCCTATAATGGTTATTGAGGGGCTATAATTTAATTATGAGGAAATATTGAGTTTAAATGTTATTTTGTTACACATTTTTATTATTATTATTATTCGATGACTTGGTGTAACAACAATTTTGCAGAAAATTAAAAGATATGCATGGGGATATCATTAATGGAGAAGATTTATCTCATTCAATCAAGTGATTTCAAAATAAAGAAGAAAATCGGAGCATTGAAGAGAGGATAAATCGGATCGATCGAAAGAGTGAAGTGGGGACACGGTATACTGGCGGCGGTGTGAAAACGCTGTGAATAGGTAGGCTCGGTCGACCGAGCCATGCAATTCGGTCGACCGAGTGTCTTAAGTCGGTTGACCGAGCCCCGAAGCTGCAAAATCGACGCGTTTTCTAGATCCTTCCTTATGTCGGCCGAAACTCCTATATAAGCAGCACCATTCGAGCAGAAAAGAACACACAGAATTTTACACACAGAAAAAGCACCACATCACACAAAAACATGAGTTTCTTTCTTTCAATCTTGCTTGGGAGTTCAAGATGATTGTTGGCTAAGCAATCCAGCGGTGGGACAACGGAGGAAACCAATCAACAACCACACCAACTAGAGGATTTTTTTAGCTACATCTTTAGTGAGTTAATTTATGATTTTTCATCAATTAGATATTGTTATATTGTTTATGTTTTATTGAATCGAGAGATCGATGAAACTATCGTTTGATTTGAATTTATATGAGAATATTGTTCAAAGTTGTGATCTTTTCAATTGATGCAATTAGTTGTAATTCGAGAGATCGTTTATAATTATTTGAGTAAGAGTATTAGAAATAATCTCGTGATCGTGTTTTGCATGTCGCTTTTGTTTTACTTGAAAAAGAAAAACGAAACCCTAGAATTCGCTTAGAAATTTAATCGAATTCGTGATTGATCGTTACTAAAAATTATATCTTTAGCTTGCCGTCTAGTTGGGGTTGGGTTGGTTGATCGGTGGATTCCGTTGCCTTGCCGTTGTTTTAATTACTTGATAAATCGAATCATTAGTATAAATCGTTGATTGCTAAGTTAGTTGTTTTAAATTCTAGTTGTTAATTGTTAATTTTCCGCAAATTTACTATTCATCGAAGTTACCTTGTTCATCGTCGCTTTTACTGTTCATAATTAGTTTAAACCTAGTTTAGTTAATAGTCGTGACATAATCGATAGAATAATTGTTCCTTGATCCGATAAACATTCCACTCCGCTTAGGACGACCCGTTAACATCCTATACTACTTAACATTATACTTGGGGTGTTTCGGTTTATAAATTATAAAACTAGTTTTTACCGAACAGTATCCCGAGCTATCTCCTTGCCGAAACATTTTTGCCCTGAGGCACCCTTTTTACCACCGGTACGCACCATGATATCTCAAACTAACAACCAAAACCAACCCAAAGCACAAACAAAGCAGACCACAACCCGATTATCGTCCAAACGGGATTTCCCCACAAACACCAACCAAAAATCAACCAAAACCGTAATGCAGACGTCCAAAACCCATCCACACCACCAACACATCGTTACCACAGCACAAACAAAGCAAAACAAAGAATAAATAAGCCTAATCAGTGATAGTTCAAGTAAGGTTCGTGTCGAAAATTGAACCTAAAAAAAATGAATCAGAGCATGAAAAACTTAGTGATTCTTACCAAGATAGATTCTAGGATGACGATGGAGTTGACTAGAAGTCCAGATGAAACACATAATGGCCAAAAATCGAACCTTTTCAACTTTCAAAACCGCCCAAGGTAGGGTCTCGAATCTGGCCAAAAGAGAATTGTTGGTGGATTTGGGTTCTGGAAATGAAAATAGGTGATGAATAGGTGTTTGTTGGACTTGAAATAGCTCCGATCGGGTTAATAATGAAGGAGAAAGGTGAAAAGGGAGAAGGGTTTTCCGTATGTGCGAGTTTATGGCTATTTGAAAAACTAAACAATCGGGGGGTGGGGGTATTTATAGAAGGAGAGGCAAACGAGCGTTTGCCCCTATTGAACGGGCGTTTACCTAGGCTATGATGAACTGGACGAGCGTTTGAGACATTCCAAACGCTTATTTGGCTTATTCAGAATCACGTACAGAGAGTAGCAATTTCAGACGAACGTGCGTTTGCCTAGGGTAAACGCCCGTTTGGGGGTCTGACTTGGATGGACGTGCGTTGGCATAAGGAAGATGCCAGTTTGGGGCATGCTTGTTCAAAACGTGCGTTTGCTGAAGGACAACGCCCGTTTGATCCCAGATTTTTGCAAAACTTAGAATTTTGATCCCCACTCGAATCCAACCTCCGTTCTCACTCTTTTATTTGCCAAAGTAAACCGAAAAACTCAGAAAATGGTTGTTTGCCTCCCACCAAGCGCCTTTGTTTTACGTCGTTGGCTCGACAGATGACTTATACTGTACCGGTTGTTTCAGAGTTATACTACCGGCACGAACGAGGAAAACGAGGATAGAAAGATAGGATGGTGGAATGATACGATCAGAAATGTCAAGATTTTAAGTCCATGACGAGACTCAGAAAAGATCGATCAAGGTTTGGGATCAGTTAAATGCACAATTTCGAGAGCCTCATTGAAGGGTAAATTCTCATATTTCTTCAGACGAAGGCCATTTGTGATGAACGTCCCGTGCTTTGGATGAGTTACCTCGATTGCTCCTGAGTCGAAAACTCTCAACACCTTATACGGTCCCGACCACCTCGACTTAAGTTTGTCCTGAAATAAATGAAGGCGAGTATTGTATAGAAGAACCTCATCACCTATGTTGAAAACACGAGGCTTGATCAACTTGTCGTGAAGCAGCTTGGTCTTCTCCTTATACTTCGCCGAACAATCATAAGCTTGAAGGCGAAACTCATCTAGCTCGTTCAACTGGGCCATCCTTCTCTCACCGATTAACGCGTCATCCATATTTAGATTTTTAATGGCCCAATAGGCCTTATGTTCTACCTCTACGGGGAGATGGCAAGCCTTGCCAAAGACAAGCATGTAGGGTGACATACCTATGGGTGTCTTGAACGCAGTTCGGTGTGCCCAAAGCGCATCATCTAATTTCTTGGACCAATCCTTAAGATTCGAATTTACAGTCTTCTCCAGGATTCTCTTAATTCCTCGATTGGTTACCTCGACCTGCCCACTAGTCTGGGGATGATAGGCGGTGCCTAACTTGTGAGTCACCCCGTACTTCATTAATAGCTTATCAAACTCTTTATTCGCAAAGTGACTGCCATTGTCACTGATTATCGCTCGAGGTACTCCAAAACGGGATATAATATGTTTCTTAAGGAAGCTTATGACTACATGTTTGTCATTAGTCGGCGAAGCGATTGCCTCAACCCACTTTGAAACGTAATCACAGGCAACAAGAATATACTTATTCCCGAAGGAAGATGGATACGGTCCTATGAAGTCTAGTCCCCATATATCAAAAACTTCACACACGATTATCGGATTCTGGGGCATCTCATTTCTCCTTGAGATCCGTCCTGAGCGTTGACAGGCATCACACGTCTTAACATACGCATGTGCATCTTTGAAGATAGTGGGCCAATAGAACCCACTTTGTAACACCTTCAACGCTGTTCTCTCGCCCGAGAAGTGACCACCGGCCTCTTTATCATGGCAGAACGAGAGAATACTCACTACCTCACTATCATCAACACATCTCCTCAGAATCCCATCCGCACATAACCGAAAAATAAGGGGATCTTCCCACACATAACGGTTCACCTCACTGTAGAATTTCTTTTTCTGGTTCTCATCAAACTCGGGATCTATGAACCCACACTCATGATAATTGACAAATGGTGCATACCATGGGTTCCCTTTCTTCCCTCTCTGCATGAAATTCCCTCGCTTAACCGGGAGTATCGTGTCTACTACGAACAACTGCTCATCCCGAAAGCGGTCATCTATCTCAACCTTTGTAAATCATCTCTCTTCACCCGGTTCCATCCTACTCAGGTGGTTAGCCACCACATTCTCACACCCTTTTTGATTCTTAATCTCTACGTCGAATTCTTGAAGAAGAAAGATCCACCTCAACAAGCGTGGTTTTACGTCCTTCCTAGCAAAAAGCTATTGCAACACAGGATGGTCTATATGGACTAAGACTTTCGACCCGACTAAGTACGACCGGAACTTATCGAAAGCAAAAACGACGGCTAGAAGTTCCTTTTCAGTAGTGGCGTACTTTTGTTGAGCCGGGTTCAGGGTATGACTCGCATAGTAGATAGGTCGAAACAGCTTATCGACCTTCTGACCTAGGACAGCTCCTACAACATAGTCACTAGCATCGCACATGACTTCAAACTCCTTGGACCAATCAGGTGCCCCTAGGATAGGAGCTGAAGTAAGACGTTTCTTAAGGGTTCTGAAGGCATCCAAACATGCCGCATCAAAAACACCGGGGGCTCCCTTCATCAACTGAAGGGTAAGAGGTCTAGCAATTTGGGAGAAACCCGGAATGAACCTACGATAAAAACCTGCATGACCCAAGAATGATCTCAGGGTCTTCAGATTGTGGGCATAGGCAACTTAGCTATTGTCTCTATCTTCACTCTATCAACCTCTATTCCCTTCCCCGACACTTTGTGACCTAGCACGATTCCCTCAGTGACCATGAAATGACACTTCTCCCAATTTAGAACTAGGTTTGTCTCTTCACAACGCTTAAGCACCTTATCAATGTTAGACAAACACTCATCAAAAGTATCACCAAAAACGCTAAAGTCATCCATAAAGACTTCCATGAATCGTTCTATCGTATCAGCAAAAATGGCAACCATGCATCACTGGAATGTCGCGGGTGCATTACACAACCCGAATGGCATTCTTTTGAATGCGAAAGTGCCATAAGGACACGTAAAGGTAGTCTTATCTTGGTCATGTATATCAATGTGGATTTGATAGTATCCACTAAAACCATCTAAAAAGCAATAAAATGCATGACCACTTAGACGCTCTAGCATTTGATCAATAAAAGGGAGGGGAAAATGATCCTTTCTAGTTTTATCATTAAGCATGCGAAAATCAATACAAACCCAATGACCAGTAACTAAGCGAGTAGGAATGGCTCACCTTTATCATTTAACTCAACAGTGATGCCTCCTTTCTTGGGCACAACTTGCGTGGGGCTCACCCACTCACTATCGGATATCGCGTAGATTATCTCTAGTTCCAGCATCTTCACCACATCTTTTCGCACCACTTCTTGCAAATGCGGGTTCAGCCATCTCTAAAACTGCCGGACCGGCTTCGCACCCTCTTCGAGAATTATCTTGTGCTTCCAGATGTCAGCACTAATCCCTTTGATGTCGACCATCTTCCAGCCAAAGGCCTTTTTGTGTTTCTTCAGAACATGAATCAACTTTGCTTCCTGCAAAACGGTTAGTGCAGACGAAATAATAAGGGGAAGTAATTTATCAGGTTCTAAAAATACGTACTTTAAATGCTCAGGAAGTGGCTTCAACTCAAGATCCGTTGGTGGCTCCTCGATTGACGGCTTTGGCTTGCCGGTCAAACCGAGCTCTAATTTCTTATTCCATCCTGTGTCGACATAGGAGTTGACTCCAAATGATATACCTGAATTCTCATTCTCGGATCATCATCCTCCGCAGTGCTTGACTTCATCAAGCATTCCTCCATCGGCTCTTGGTATCCCTGCAGGTTAGTGTGCTCCAAAATACAAGGATATATAGCATCAACAGAAAAACAATCGCTCTTTTCATCCTCAGGATGTTTCATTGCATTATAAACATTAATGGACACACTATCTTTCCTGACTCATAGTATGATTTCCCCCCTCTTAACGTCTATCAAGGTCTCTCCTGTATTCAAGAAAGGCCAATCTAACAAAAGAGGAGTTTTTTCATCCATGTCCATATCTAAAACTACGAAATCAACGGGAAAAACAAACTTGTCAACCTGCACTAACACATCTTCAGCTACCCCCATCGGTGTTCTAACAGACCTATCCGCCATCTGTAGGGTCATCCATGTCGGTTCTAACTTACTTAATCCCAACTTCTCATATATTCCTCTAGGCATCAGGCTCACAGAAGCCCTTAGGTCACACAACACATTTTTGAACACTGTCCCTCCAATAGTGATTGGGATGGTAAAGCTACCTCTATCCTGCATCTTAGGGGGTATCCTATTCTTAAAAATTGCAGAACATTCTTCACTCAAATGCACCATCTGTTGCATCTTCTCCTTACTCGACAACATTCCTTTTAAAAATTTGAAATATGAGGGAATGCTCGAAATAGCCTCTAATAAGGGAATGTTTACCTCTACCTTCCTCAGAAGATTCAGAAATTTTGCCTGACCTTGGGTCAGTATGTCCTTTCTGGGTCCCTTACGCGGGTAGGGTAAATTACTAACATCAAAATCCGGGGGAGGAGGAGGAATTCTGTTTTGTTTACCTTTTGCTTTAGGCGGCGAGGGCTCTTTTTCTTTGATGTCCAAGACTACATAGTCTTTCTTCGGTTTTGCCTCTTCCAATGCTTTCTTGGTTGCCTCCGCCAATGCTCTCTTTGTGGCTTCCAACTCTTTCCTCATTGCAGCCATTTCCTTTTCCACACATGGCCCCTTCACGATCAACTACCTTCTCTTTCTCGGATCTCTCAGTTTCTTCTTTCTCTGTCCATAGTTCTTTCTTCTTATCACTTAGTCCAACCACTTTACCACTTCGTGTGAACACAGCATTCACACCCTTTGGGTTTCTCTCAGTATTACTCGGGAGTCCACCACTCAGATTTGTCTTTAGAGTGTCAGTGATTTGCCCTACTTGGGTCTCCAAGTTCCGAATGGCAGAATGGGTGGCCCTTTTTTGCTCTACAGCATTTTTGTTCAACTCAGATACAGTCCTATCCAATCTTTCCAAGAGCATCTCAGTGGGCGTCTTCTGAGCACCAGAATTGTTCGATTGTTGATTGTTTAGATTGCTCTGGTTTTGTTTAAAACCTTGGCCTTGATTATTGTTATGATTCCAGTTTTGATTATGCCCCTGATTCCAACCTTGACCTTGCTGACTCTGATTCCACTGTCCCCCACTACCTTGTCCAACGTAACTCACATCGTATTGCTGTGAATCATCATCCATACCATACTCCATTGGCAGCCCTTGCTGATTCTCGAAATTCTGATACTGCTGTTGCTGAACAAACTCTTGCTGATTCATATTCATCTACCCCATCGCATACACACCCATCTTCTGTTGATCATTCTGGTTTCCAAACGGTTGTTGTGCTGGGGGAGATGTCAACTGTGGTGGGTAAGTGCGCTTCTTCGATGATGTACACTCCAATGCTGAGTGTTCACCCCCACAAAGTTGGCATTGCTCTGCCTTCTTTCTCGCCAACTCTATTTGGTCCATCTTTAGTACCATTTCTTGCATTTTGTCTTGCATGGTTGTCTCTCTATCAAGCTCTTCTTTCAAAGACTTTACATTTTCCATCGGGGATTTCTTCTTTTTCCTACTCGACCCCCATTGTCCTTCCCCGTCTGCCATATTCTCAATCTGTCTCATAGCTTGTTCTGGCGGTAGATTCATAATATCTCCGCCACTGGCGGCGTTTAGCTTGTTTTGGTCCACTGGCTCTAAGGCCCTGAATAGTATAATAACTTGCTCAACAGTGGAAAACCCGTGTGGAGGGCATCTCTTTAGTAGACCTTTAAACCTCTCATATGTTTCTTTCAGTGTCTCTCCCTCGAGACCATCAAACGAATAAATTTCTTCTTTCAAGTCTAAATTCTTAGCCGGAGGAAAGTACTTCCTTAAAAACACTCTGACCACATCTGCCCACGTATGCAACGAATCATTAGGTAGTGAATCATACCAATCCTTAGCATCTCCTCTAAGTGCAAACAGGAAAACTATCATCTTTACCGCCTCGTCACTTACCCCATTGTATTTCATTGTCCCACATATCTGAAGAAAGTGATCCACAAAACTATTCGGGTTCTCAGTTGACTTACCGTGGAACAAGGCGTGTTCCCCCAACATGTTCAAGATGTTTTGATTTATGTCCATGTTGTTGGCATTGATAGGGGGCACTCTAATTGGGTTGTGCCCTATAACTTCCAGTGGGGTAGTCACATAATCTCGACAGACTCTTGGTCCCTGTCCCTGTTGAGCCCTCTGTGGCTGATAATTCTACTGTTGATTGAACTGCTGCATCGGTGGTTGCTAATTATATGGGTTTTGGAACCCTGTTGGTTTCCCTGATCCCTTAGCACCTGCATTAATCGGTTTACAGTATCTTCGTCGAGTTCTGGCCCGAAATTCTGGGCATTATGTCCATTCCCTGTTCTCTGATTAAATCGCGGGGTGTACAGCTGCTGTAACTCTGTATCGTCCCTCCTTAAATGTTCGTCACGAGGGTTCCTCGGTGGAGTTTTCAACTGCAGTGTCGCATTACCACCAGTAGTGTTTGAGGTTTGCCCTGGTGCATTATGTTCGTCGATGGGATCTTTGCAATCTCTATGAGTCGTTATGTCGTCCATTTATGTAGAGGAATCTGAGAGTGAGCTTTCTACTACCCCTTCTTTTACAAACAAAGGGTTCGGACTAGCGATCATGATCTCTCGACGCCGATCAAGCTTCGTGACGTCGCGAAGCTTCAATTTCTTCAATCGGTTTGATAAGAGGTTCTTTGGAGCTTCGGGTCATTCACTGTAAAATATGAAACTACAAGAAAACAAAATAAAAAATGACCTAAGCCCAAGCTTTCGGTCAACTTAAAGATATTAAACGTTACTCCCCGGCAACGGCGCCAAAATTCTTGATAGCAAAATACTTAACAGCTAACTTTTACCGACAGAGTATCGGGTCAACGGGAGTGTAGTGGTCACAAGGTCGAATCCACAGGGAGTAATGTCTAAGTACCAAAGCTGACATAGAACTTAGTTCATGTCAGAATAATAGTGGAGAGTATTATACTAATGCAGAAATAACGATTATACTAACGAGTTTACTTCTAGATATTAAAAGGTATAACCGAACTATGATCCCACGAGCTACTTTTACCTCTAAGGAAGGACTTGACAGGGAGCGTGTCTTAACCGACCTACCTATCCAATGTAGTTTAACGACATCCACGGGTGCCAACTCCTAATTCTAGTGATTAGACAGAACAACTCGATCTAACCACCCTATGTGAAGCTAACCGACTCTCCCTTTAAAAAACCGATTATCCTAACATGATTAAGTTCTAGAGTTGCTCGAGCAACGATGACAAACCTCTATATTAGAAACGGTAGTAACAACTAGGCCGAATCTACGCAACGATATTAAAACCTCTTATCCCACATCTCTCCGCAAAATGCATCTATAAGTTCGATGTGTGTGACAATGAACTAGGTGATCAATCTAATTTAAAGATGTTATAATCAGTTTTAGGACGTGGATTAATCGTTAAAACATAATATTACGCACTACACAATTCCCTATCTCATCCCCCTTAGGGTTTTCGCTCCCTTTAACATAATTCAACTACACATGCAATTAGCTACTCATGATTATGCTAATAAACGAAATAAAAATTGGAATCAAACTCAAGACAATAAATAAAAGAGAAGTCATTACCATATAACTTGCAGAAAATCTGATCCAGAAAAGATGAATAAATAATTTCACCAAAAAGTTGAATCTTTTGTTTTTGGAAGGTAAATCTAAGCTATAACAAGTGTGTAGAATCGAAGGATGTAATCTATGGCATCAAAGGATTGAAGGGTGATCAAACTACACTAAAATCGCACCAAAATCGCCTAATAAGAGTCTAAAGTCGGCCAAGAATATTCAGGGGCTGAATGAGCTGCGTATTTATAGTGTAGGGTAAAAATCTGCTTCTGTCGGTCGCAAACGCCAGTTTGCATCCTTTCAAACGCTAGTTGCCCTGGAAATTTTGATGATATTTGGGTTTCGTCTTCAGCGAACTGGTGTTTGCCTTGCTTTGAACGCTAGTTCATGGATCATGCCTTGAGGGACAAACGCCAGTTTGAGGTACTTGGACGCTCGTTTGTCTTGTATGAACTTCCTTGAGTCGGGCTGATCCCATCCAAACACTAGTTTGGGGGTAATTTGGACGCTCGGTTGTCCAAAACTCTAACTTTCAGTATTTGATGTCAACTCTGTGAACGCCAGTTTGCATTGGCCAAACGCCAGTTTGAGGTAGGCTTGAGTCAAACGCCAGTTTGAGGTAGGGCAAACGCCAGTTTGCCTTGATTTCACTCAAAACTTGACCTTTCCTCACTTTCATGCTACTTTCATGCCACGAACACATTTCTCATTCCAAAACATCACCTTTCGGGTTCTCGAGTCACCTAAGTCCTCTAATAACATGTACGAACAAACACCACACGTAATTCTGCAAGACAAAAGTGCTCGGAAGAGAGTTAAATATCGTTAAAAAGGCGAAGTTTACTATCGATGTGACAGTTTAACTCCCCGTGCGTATAACTCTCGATATTACTCTTAATTAGGCCTAGAACTACCCAAAACATGCCAATAACGTGATAAACGGAGGTTAAACTGCACACCAAAGTACAGTAAAGTTGGCTCCCATCACTGGACGTTGTAGTACAACCGACCTGGTACTCTACCGGTTAAAGTTGGTTTACTATAATATGGCCATCAACCGACTTCCTATCATAGGAGCTTACACTCTTCCTATCGATCGTAAAATCCAAGCAAATTCAGTGGTGCTCCGGTTTTGAGGTGCGAGTGCTAAGTGTAAAGTCCTTTAACATACCTTGATGGCCAAAATAATGATGGTCCAACTTTAATCGGCAGGGTACCATGTCGGATGCACTATAGTAGCGAGCAAGGTCGTATCCCATGAGGAATTTATCGAATACCAAGTCATTTTTGGATTTAGTTTAGGTTAGCCAAGATGTTTCAAGTTCAATTACACTAAAACGTAATATAAACTAAAGATACTAAGGATAGGGAGACATAGCCAAACCATGATCCAATTGATTACTTTCGCCCCATTAATTGATTACTCGGGAATAGGATTAACCAACCTACCAACATAACACTTATATCAACCCATTCATGGGTGTAAACTCCTAAGCTAGTGTAAGACGCCATGCAACAATCAAACACCCTTTGCCAGGTTCAACAGTCCACCTTTAAGGATTTAACTGACCGAACAAGATTAACGCTTGCTTGCAGTTTTCATCGAAATTGAACTCAACGTCTTCCTTGAGCAGAGTAGATAGGGGCTTGGCTACTTTGGAAAAATCTTGGATGAATCTCCTATAGAAACCGACATGTCCGAGGAAACCTCTGACTTCACGTACATTCTTAGGATAACTCATCTTCTCAATGGCTTCTACCTTGGCCCTATCTACTTATACCGTTGGCGGACACTTTGTGGCCAAGAACTATCCTTCATCGACCATAAAATGGCACTTTTCCCAATTGAGTACTAAGTCCTTTTCCACACATCTAGACAACACTGATCAAGATTATCGAGGCAATCATCGAAGGATTGACCAAAGACCGAGAAATCATCCATAAAAATCTCCATGCACTTTTCAACTAGCCCGTCAAAGATTGCCATCATACACCTTTGAAAGGTGGCCGGGCATTCTGAGAGACCAAATGGCATCCGCTGTGGCGAATGTCCCGTAAGGGCAAGTGAAAGTGGTCTTCTCTTGGTCAACCGGATCGATGGGTATCTGGAAGTATCTTGAATATCCATCCAGGAAGTAGTAAAATGCGTGCCCCGCCAGACGCTCAAGCATCTGGTCAATGAATGGAAGGGAAAATGATCTTTCAAAGTGACCTCATTGAGTTTTCTATAGTCAATACTGACACCTATAGCCTGTAATTCAGCCTCAATGCTATCTCCTCTCCTTCTCATTTTTCTCAATCGTAATTCCACCTTTCTTGGGAACTACTTGAGTCGGGGAAACCCATTCACTTTGTCAAAGAATGGCGTAAATGATACCCATATCTAGAAGTTTAATGATCTCCTTCTTGACTACCTCTTGCATGTGAGGTTGAGCCTTCTCTCGAGGTCAGTCTAACTCTTCGTTTTGCACCCTCCTCGCCTTGATTTTGTGCATACAGATGTCGGGAGATATCCTCGGATATCTCCCACCGCCATCCAAAGGCTTTTTCATTTTTGGCGCAAGACGTTTAACAATTTAAGCTCTTCTATACGAGATAGCTTGGCGAGAGATGATCAAAGGAAGCTTGTCACCTTCTCTTAAAAACACATACTTAAGATGTTTAGGCAATGGCTTCAGATGCCAAATCTACGGGAGGATCCTCTAGACTTGATTTAAGATCGCCACTCTTCAACTCAACATCGCCGAGCTTACTTAGTGGTCCTATCGCCAAGGCTTCTTCTCTTAGCTCATCCTCAAATTCAGTGCTTAATCGATCTAGATTGACCACACCATGATTATTCAGATTATCAATTAGTCGCTCATATTCGATTCTACAAACTATGACTTGCTTATCCATGAAGCCATCGAAATCATCGAAGTCTCCTCAATGGAAAAGCCGGTTGGAGATCCGAAGGTACATTGATAGATTTGGAAACACTATAACTCACCTCCTGGTCACCAACTCGAATGGTCACATGCCCACCATCACAATCGATGAGGGCTCTAGGCAGTAGATAGGAAAGGTCTTCCAAGAATCAAAGGGACATTTTCACTTTTCTCAATATCTAAGACGTACCACCAACCGGAAAGGTAAACCTATCTATTTGAACTAATACGCCCTTTAGATTCTGAAGCTTTCTTAGAAGATCTATCGAACCGCAAATTCATGGTCGTGGGTTCTAGAAGACTTTGTAAACCAAATGCTTGCACACGCACAATGGCATCAAGGTCGATAGATGCACCCAGTCACATAAGGAATTTGGGAAGACTAGGCCTCCCATCCGCAATGTGAGCACAAATTTTCTGGGTCGCTTCTCTTGATTGGTAAGCTTTTTTATAATTGACCGAGAGAACACTCCTTACCAACCGCTTGATCCATTCCTCGCTAACTTCTTCTTGGAAGATACAACATCCTTGATGAACTTTGTATACTTAGGCATCTCGACCAAGACCTCGGATAATGGCAGATTTACTTCGAGTATTTTTCGAAGGTTTTAGCACCTTCTCGTACTTTTTGTCTTCAACCAAAGGAATGTTGCTCTTCCTCGGTGGAAACGGAAGCTTCTTCGAGATCACTCGAAAAGACTCTCTTTGAGGATGCGCCGATAGCTTTGTCTTCCAAATCCTTCCACCGAACCGTCTTTTCGAAGCTTTGTAGTCGTGGATCACCCACGACTTTCTTTTCCTTTTTCACCCCTCGAGGATCACCACTTGAGGATTTCCAACTTTTTCACTTCTCGTGGAACAACCACCGAGGATTTCCAACCTTTTCACCTATCGTGGATCACCCACTGATTACTTGCTTGCATGCCAAGGGATGATGGGTGCTCAACTTCCCCTCTGCCTTATCAATGGCGGGAAGGGCTAGTGGTTTCCAAAGCCGGGGGACCACTCACCGTGTACCGCTTCTTAAACTCATTGTACCGGCCTCCTCTTGTCCATAATGCATTGTTGGTACGAGGTCATCAGACATTGGTCGCCGCTTAAATCGGCTCGAGCAACATGACCGCCCTTAGATTTTCGGTAAAATCGGGCGGATGCCTGGGGGTCTTGATGCTAATCGCTCACCAAACGCTTCATATCTGCCTTTCAAGGTTCTTATTGGTACTCATCGAGCCGAATGTTCTTGTTTTGCTCCTCTTTGAATGAGTTCCATTCACCCTGAGGTCATTGGAATCTGAGGGCCTTGAGAATTGGAAAAATTTTGATTTTGTGGTCGGGTCGGGCCGAGTCGATAATTGGAATTGGAAATGGAGGGCCAATTCGATTAAACCTTTGTGTTTGATTGGAAAAATTAGAGTTTTGGTTCGAACCAAAACCAGGGTTTCTATTGAAGTTCGGGTTAGAATTGAAGTTCGAGTTTGGATTACGATTGAAACTCGGATTACGGCCGGGCCTGATTTTGAGCATTATTCGGCCAGAGAATTGGTTATTGAACCTAGGATTAGGCGGCGCCGAAAAAGCATTCACTTCGCATTTTGTCCAATCATGGGACGAAACGAGCGATGTGTTCTCGGATCATCACATACTTGGCATGTGATTGGATTATCTTGTCCATTATTATGAACAGCGTTGACTTGATGAGCGAGAGGGGATTGAAATTGACACTTTGCCGGACACGTGGCGGTGACGACAACAATTTTTCGCAATACGTAACTCCGAGAGTTACGTGGAAACGAAAGAGTCCGATTACTCGGATTAGGAATGATTTGGGATGTTGTCGGTTGAGAATTAGCCATTTGCTTTTGCAACATGGCAATCGATTCTGCATAGTCACTTCCTCGACCTTGGGAGGAGGAGGAGGTGCTGAATAGCTTGATAGGGCGGAGCATAGTTATATTTGGCAATGTCTTGAACAATGCCCATCCTTCGTCTCTGAGTCTTCTTAAAAACGCCCCACCAGATGAACTATTGACCATGCCCTTAGTGAGCTCGGTCAATCCGCTAAAGAATGTATTGACTTGCCTTTACATCGGCAAGCCATGGTGGGGACATTTTCGGAGGAGGGACTTGAACCTTTTCCAGCAATCAAAGAAAGACTCATTTTCCTCGCCGACGGAAAGTGAAGATTTCATTCAAATATTGGGCCGTCTTTGATGGAGGGAAATATTGACTCAAAATTCTCTTTCAAGTCCGGCCAGTCGTAATGGATTCGAAGGAGAGAGTGATACCACTCTAGTGCTTCCCCCCGCAAGGAAAATGGGAAAAGTTTGAGCTTGATTGCGTCCTCACTTACACCTTGGATGCGGGTAGTACCGCATATGTGTAGAAATGTGTGTAGGTGAGTGTGGGGGTTCTCAGATTGATAGCCGTGAAAAATCGATGCATGCTGCATCATCTGAATAAGTCCTGGCTTTAGCTCGAAAGTTGGAGCAGTAATGGCCGGCATAACAATTGCGGGGTTGATGGTGACTGTGCCAGGCATGACATAGTCGGCCAACGTCCGTCTATCTTCCGCTGCCATTATTACTATTCTTTCGATTTCTCCTGAAAGATAATGCTCAAATTCTTGATCTAGAGCGTTTCCTTCGTCGAACCGAAGTCTCCGCCTATTGGGCCGGACTATGGTCCGCTCGGGGTCAGGGGAGTAGATTAGTGGTCCCCTCTGACTACGAGTTTGCATACACCGAGATCCAAGATCAAGATGTTGAGCAAGAAAGAAAGAAAGAGAGAAAGAGAACTATAAACTAAGAAACTAACGACTTAAACTAAAGACTTATATTCTAATCTAAGATCAAAACCTAGAGAAAAGAAAAGAAGAGAGAAAAGAAGAAGATGATAGAAGGAAAAGAGGAACGGACGGACGTCCAAAATTATGGACTAGCGTCGACTGGTGTCGAGATGGACGGGCGTTCAAAACATGAACGCCGTCCTCTCTTTCGTCAGAGTTCCTTTGGACGGGCGCCCGTAGTATGAGCAGCTTCCGTCTGCAGTCGTAATTTGATTCAGGATTGAAGAATTTTCAGCAGACGGACGTCCAGGAAGCTAAACGCTCGTCCGACTGAAAATAGAACTGGACGGGCGTCTGGTAAAACGGACGCCGACCAAGCGCAAGCGTAACGATCGAAAAAAAAAAAAAAAAAAAAACAGAGCGTGATAGACAAAAAACAGAGTATAAACTAGGAGCAAGAAAATTTATATTGACTACTAACAAAAACAAAATTAGAACGAAGGACAAATGAACAAAAACAACTAAACTATTAACCACAAACAGAAATTGAAAATATCTAACCTAAAAACAGGAATTGAAAACAAAATAAAAACTAGAACAAAAACTAGGCAACCGTCCGGTTCCCCGGCAACGGCGCCAAAAACTTGTCTACGGATTTTATCTATGCAAAACAAACAAGTAATAAATTTATAATCCGGTTAACCCCAAGTATAAGGATCGTAGTACTAGTGGTTAATGCCGGGTCGATCTTACGGGGAACTAGACGATTGTGGTTCCTAGTTTTGTCTAACTAAGTTATGTCACGGAAAACTAAACTAAACAATGATTAAACAAAACTAAACCGAACATATATGCTGAATATAAACTAGACAGAGAGGACTAATCCAAAGCTAGGGAGGTTTGGTTGCGAACAAATTACTCTAAAAGTGCAATAGAAAATAAACTAACTAAATAGTTCAAGTCTCGAGGGTTAAATCAAGTTTAATATGGGCAAACGAGTATTGATCCACCTATCCAACAAACACTAATCTCTCATCCCGATTATATTGCGCTTTCTACCAAGTTGTGGTTCATCTTATCAAAGGTATGAATCCTACTTTAAGTAGATGATTCGCCTATTAATTTCTATCTTTCGATTTACGGAAATTAACGCGTCATAACATAAACAAAGATGTAAACTTTAACGTTTTAACCTAGATTTTCAACCTATCAACTTTCGTTGACATAGATTAAAGATCCATTCCTAAATCATGGTGATCTAATGTTTATAAAGACTTTCATCAAATATAAAACATCATACATGCACATCTTTCGATATAAATGCAATTAATCATCATAAGACATGATAAAGGAAACAACTTGATTAAAACTTACAATATAGTCGAAGAATCAAAATCAATGAAAGTTGGATGGCTTCACAATGCTCGTTTGATTGGAGCCTAGCCTCTTAGCATCCTTGAATAGCTTGAATTGTTGAAGTAAATTGCATAAACTAAACTAATTTTATCTAGGAATTTAAGAACATAAAACTGGAAAAAACTGAGTAAAAACGCAGCCTATAGCCGCCCCTAGGGTTTAGGGTTCGAGAATTGTCAAATTGGTATCTCAATGTGTGAAAATAGGCAAGTATTTATAGAGATTTGAGGCGGTTTCACTAAGTCGGCAATCCGGACGCTCGTCTCGTTAAGTGAGCCGCCGTCCAAGTGTTCAACTCCAATGTAGGCGTTAAATGCTGGATAGCGTCAAACTCTCTCGATCTTCTTTTTGCACCTTGACGCTGCTCTGCTTTCTTCCGGGCGTTCGCTCAAGAAGTTCATGATGCCTCGTATTGAATTCTTCCTCTGACGCCCGCTTAGATTATCGACGCCCGTCCCACTCTGGACGGGACTTGGACGCCGCTTTTAGCTGGAATAAAACTTGATTAAATCATCTCTATCTCTTTTCTTGTCCACTCCATTCGATCATTATCTCTTCTTAAATCTTTATAGCTCAATTTTAACCCTTTTGATCATCATTTGAGCACAATAAACATACCTATAACACATGGAAAACATCGCAAAATCGTAATAAAGTCCAATTAATTATAATTCACGATGGAAACACATAATTTATTCAATATTGCGATTAAGTCCTTAAAAACCTAGTACGCTCAATATTTCCATATAAGGGCCATTTATTATGCAATTAATCCAATTAAGAGGGAAAATACCATAAAATATATCATAATAAAACATAGACTTTCACCCTTAACAACTACACTATCGACTCATACTTCATAAGCATCTCCACTAATCGGGGCTAACCGAGGCTAAGTAAGGTCAAGTAGGACTTGCACGGTTGTAACGTTAGGCTAGGGACGGGGCTAACCGAAGGGAATTTCTGGGGAATAAACAAGAAAGAGACAAAATGAGCAACTTAATCACGGGGTGTAACAAAACAAACCTAGCTAGCTCTACCCTCCTCTAGCTAGCTCACAACGAGCCTAGAAACATGATTCATTAAATTAGATGCCATATCGCACTATGTCTCAAGTGTAACGAGGCTAAAATGTGAAAAAATCATGTTTTTATACCAATGACTCATCCCAAACACCAACATCATATTACAAATCAAAACACGAGTCTTAAAACATTTGACTTTCTTTGACTCAACCTTTATTACAATTTTATTGACTTTATTGCAAGTTTTCTTTGATTGATTTCATTTTCTTTTTACTTTTCTTTTCTTTTTTCTTTTTTTTTGAATTTAGAAAGCTGCATTATACAATTTAAGTAGGTTGAGTCAAAGGTCATCACGTACATACTATATAAAAATGAGCTCCTACCCTCCAAATCGTGAAATAGCTCGTAGAAACACCCACTCCTCTATACATACGTAATCCTCTACCACCCCACACTTGCTTTAGCAAGTGTGCTCGAAATGAAAAGATTAAGCTTGACTCGTAGGGTGTCTAAGGGAACGTAGACCACAAATAAGGCTTGGGGTCGGGAGATTACGGGCTAAATATGAATGGCTAAGTGTCGGATGGGGGTCTAACCATCCTACCAAGGCTTAGAGGGGTTACTGTGGAATATGTCATGGGATGGCTATTTGGCTCTAGTTAGGGCAAAGAAATGCCATAATTGTCGTCCTAAACTCTACCAAGGTCGGCCTTTCTATTTCATCTCGAAGTTAATGGTATGAGTTCTAGGTAGCCGAATTGTGCATAAGTCTACCATAATCGGTCACTAGTTACCATGGTTCATGAAATCGAAGCTATACGTGCATGAAAAATCCCATTTTCAAGATAAGGTAGTAAGCGAAGTAACATGCATTTTAACATTCACTAAATCGTTTATCCTATCAATGTGAAGGCTCAACATACGAATGCATCATCAAAACCTTGGAAAATTTAAAAAATTCTCAATTTTTGCTAAAGTAGTGACCAAACGAAAAGCGTACAACACAATGGCTATAATCAACAAGGAAGCACATATCATAGCTAAGCCTACCACCCCCTTTAAATGCAACACTGTCCTCAGTGTGTGAATGGTAAAAGAGAGAGAAGGCTTAGTTTAACCCGGCAGAAAGGCGCAAATCATGTATATGACATATCCACGAAAGTTCCACTCGAATACCTGAAGCCATGAGATAAAAACACCAAGAAAACGCATGCACGGGGAACAGCCACCATGCCAAAAGCAAGCAACAAATATCAAGATATAATCAAAGAGCACAAAGTCACATACACGATCATATGAAACCAAAAAAGGGAACCGACTCGGGGCGCATGGGATGAAAAGACAATCAAACATGTAAAACAACATCCATGCATAAAGATATGAGCCAAAAATGGGTCAGAGAAAGATTACCCAATAACGGTACAAAGAATCATCATAGACCACTCCGAGCACCAAAAACTAAAGCAAAACAAAGAAACGGTGGGTTGCCTCCCCCAAGCGCCTTTGTTTTACGTCGTTGGCTCGACGGAATGACTTATACGGTGTCAACTTTAGATTTATACCGTTGACACAAAGATGGAATTGGTGGATAGAAAGAATTTTGATGGAATTATATGATTTGAGTTTGGTCAAGTTTATAGTCCTTGACAAGACTCACACGAACCAACACAAAGGACGGGATCCTTGAACAGAATAACCTCGAGTGCCTCATCGAAATGTAATCATTCATACTTCTTTAACCGGAGACCATTTGTAACAAACGTCCCTTTGGTTGGGTGAATGATTTCGACGGCACCGGAAGGGTAGACCTTAGAAATTATATAAGGACCCGACCACCGAGATTTGAGTTTTCCTTGAAAAAGGTGAAGGCGAGTGTTATAAAGGAGGACTTCGTCACCTTCCTTAAACTCTCGGGGCTTGATGGCCTGATCATGAAGTAATTTAGTCTTTTCCTTATAGTCTCTCACACTCTCGTAAGCTCTAAGGCGAAACTCATCTAACTCGTTTAACTGTGCTAACCGCCTCTCACCAACTAAACCATCATCCAAGTTTAGAAACCGGGTGGCCCAATATGCCTTATGCTCGAGCTCTACGGGTAGGTGACAAGACTTCCCATACACCAACATGTAAGGGGACATACCTATGGGAGTCTTAACGGCGGTTCTAAGGGCCCATAACGCATCATCTAACTTATTTTCCCAATCCTTAGGGTGTGAATTAACGGTTTTCTCAAGGATACGCTTAATCCCCCGGTTACTCACTTCCACTTGGCCACTAGTTTGGGGGTGGTATGCCGTTCCTAACTTATGCTTAACCCCATACTTGGCTAGAAGAGTGTTAAAAGGACGGTTGTGGAAGTGCCTACTGATAAGTGTCAACTTTGCTATCATTTCATGTGCATTTTACCCTCTACTTGTAGCCTATTCGATGTGATTTTGGGATAGTTATGTGGTTTTTATATGCACTTTTCACCGTAGCACGAATCACGAGACGATAGGACATTTACGTCCGAAATCTCCATATTTTTTGATGAATTGTGTGCGTTTCAATGGCATTTGTCACGCTGGGGTTTTCTTGTTTATGTTTTTTATAGGTGCGGCGTGATAGAGGGCATGACGAGGATCACAACGATACGAAAATCGTCCAAAACAGAGTTCGTATGGGAAAATAACGCGATAATCAAATTCAAGCGTTTGAAAAAAAAAAATTATTATTATCCAACTTGTCGGGATCCTGTTGTCCAGTGGAGAGTAAAGCCACAGCACTTCTACCTCTTTTTAGTCGAATAAAAAAAATAAGAAATAATAATAAATAATAATAAATAAAAAATAAAAAAGGAAAAGCAAGCAGCAAATCAGCGTACCTTATAAGAAGTGGGCCCATGCCCTTTATGAAAAGAATTGGATGTGAAGAGAGAAGGGGACGGACGCTGTATTTAATTATTTTCCGTAAATTTTCGGGAAATTAAGTCGGCAATTGATATATAAAATATCCATCTAGGTCAACTTTCCACACACAGTTTCATATCAAAATTTTATTTTTCCCTCTACAGCAGTTTTTATGTTTCCTTAGGTTTAGATCAGTTATTTTTCTCTTTGATTTTCTGCAAACACAATAACAGTTATCTTCCGTTATTTTGCGATTTCAAAACAAGGGATTGACAAACCAAGTGATGGATTGCTTCAACCTTTTGGTGGTAATTTTGTTTATCTTTTTATCATGTCGTTTACCAATTTATTTACGATTTCTTGCGTTCTTGATTTATTATGAGTAGCTAATTTTATAATAACTAAATTATGTGATTGAACTAAGAAATTAATGCATAATCGATGATCTATGGATGAGTAGAGCTTAAAAATTGAATCTTTTGAATAGTTGTGTCCTAAAACTTGAATTTAATGCATTTATTGGAGTAGTTAACCATTAATTGATTTTATACACTAACTTTATAAATGTATTTTGCGATGGAGTGTGCGATATAGGGTTTTAGGATTGCCATGCACGAACTAGTCGAGTTTTTCACAGCCTGTTCCTTGGTAAGGTTGTTCTAGCTAAGTGATGAGAGTCAACTTCACTGCACTTTTGTATGTAAATCTGCCCCAGTTATTACTTTAGTGGCATGTTTTGGGTAGATTTAGGCATTTTCAAAAGTATTATCGAAAGTTATACGCACGGGGAGTTAAACTGTCACATCGATAGTAAACTCCGTCTTTTTGACGATATTTGACTCTTTTCCGAGCACTTTTGTGTTGCGGAATTACGCGTGGTGTTTGTTCGTACATGTTATTGCAGGACTTAGGTGACTCGAGAACCCGGAAGGCGATGTTTTGGAATGAGAAACTTGTCCGTGGCACGAAAGTAGCATGAAAGCAAGGAAAAGTCGAGTTTGGCGTTCAAATCACCTCAAACTGGCATTTGCCCTACCCAATCTGGCGTTTGAATCAAGCTTAGGCCAAACTGGTGTTTGGACATGTCAAACTTGCGTTCATAGAATTAGCACTTGATACAGAAAGTTGGATTTTTAGGCAAACTGGCGTTTGGCCCCGACAGCATCAGATTCGCAGTAACGGTCCATTAATATTTATTTTGACCCATTTTGAGGCAGTTTCTGGTCAAGTCGTCTTCTTGAAAGTTGTAGGGAATTGAACGAGCTTTCCAACGCATCTTGAATCGTTCAAATCGGAGCTCAACACAGAAAGTTATTGTTAATTTTATGAAGACAAGTCAAATGGGCCGAGTTGGTTGGCCCAACTAAGTCAAAGTCGCGAATTTTGCGTATTTAAGAGCATCTAAACCTAAGGAAACACATATTCTAACTTTTATTGGCCTAGACTGAGTGAGGCCGGCTTAGCTGCTCAACCCAGCCGCTTCGGCGGTTGTTATGACAGGTTGACATCTAAATAGTCGGATTAGATCTCTGGACTAGGCTCCGTATTTCAATTTCTTAGTTTAGATTTTTATATATAGAGTAGAATACGATATTCGATCGATAGCTTGGTGGAGTTCGTGCCTGGGATAATTGTATGAATTAAAGGTTGATATCTTTTGCTGATTTGGGATTCAAAAGTATTGATCTACAATGTTTTGATCTTCATTATTGTGAGTTTCCTGATTTCGATTTGTTTTCTCTCAATATGGTTTTGATTGTGTAGATCATTAGTTTGATGAAATTTACTCTGGATAAAAGTCTTGATTCAGATCTTTGTTTATGCCGTGTAATAGTAAAAGCTTCGATCTTTTGTCTTGTTCATATACTCTTTGTCCTCTGATTTTAACACAAATTTTATATTCGATTCAATCTCCATGTGGAATCGACCTCGCACTCTGAACGCACTACCTACGATCGACCCGGTCCACTGCCGGTTAGAAAGTGAGTTTTGCCTAAGGTTTCGAGTTTTATAAATTGTATTTGATCGAGCCGGATTGCGAAATCTCTACTTATCAAATTGGCGCCGTTGCCGGGGAGTAACGTTTGATATCTCTTAATTTGACCGAAAGCTTGGGCTTAGGTCATTTTTATTTTGTTTTCTTGTTGTTTCATGTTTTACAGTGGATAACCCGAAGCTCCAAAGAACGTCTTATCGAACCGATTGAAGAGATTGAAGCTTACGCACGTCACAGAATCCTGATTGCTAGTCTGAACCCTTTGTTTGAAGAAGAAGAAGGGGCAGTAGAAAGATCACTCTCAGATTCCTCTGCAAAAATGGACGATATAACGACTCGTAGAGAGGGGAAAGACCCCATCGATGAACATGATGCACCAGGGCAAACCTCGAACACTACTGGTGGTAATGCAACACTACCATTGCATACTCCACCGAGGACCCTTGGTCATGAACCATTAAGAGAGGACAACACAGTGTTACGTCAGTTGGTAACTCTACAGTTTAATCAGAGGACAGGGATTGGACAGCACAAGGAAGGACAAAATGCTCAGAATACTCAGAACTTCGGACCCGAATTAGACCAAGAGACTGTAAATCGAGTACTGCAGATGCTAAGGGATCAGGAGAACCAACAGGGGTTCCAAAACCCGTATCCTCAGCAACCCCCTATGCAGCAGTTTTATCAACAGCAGAATTATCAGCCACAGAGGGCTCAGCAGGTGCAAGGACCGAGAGTCTGCCGAGATTATGTGACTACTCCGCAGGAAGTCACGGGGCACAATCCAATTCGACTACCTCTTATTAATGCCAACAACATGGATATAAAGCAGAATATCTTGAACATATTGGGGGAAAACGCCTTGTTCCACGGGAAGTCAACTGAGAACCTGAACAGCTTTCTGGATCATTTTCTCCAAATTTATGGGACGATGAGATATAATGGGGTTAGCGACGAGGCAATAAAGCTGATAGTTTTCCCGTTTGCACTGAGAGGAGCTGCTAAGGATTGGTATGATTCATTACCTAATGATTCGTTACATACATGGGCGGATGTAGTGAGAGTGTTTTTGAGGAAGTATTTTCCTCCGGTGAAGATTTTAGATCTGAAAGAAGAAATCTCTTCATTTGATGGTCTCGAGGAGAGACACTAAAAGAGACATATATGAGAGATTTGGGGCCTCATCAAGAGATGCCCTTCACACGGTTTTTCCACCGTTGAGCAAGTAATTATACTATTCGAGCCTTAGAGCCAAGGACCGTAACAAGTCGAACGCCGCAAGTGGCGGAGATATCATGAATCTGCCGCCTGAACAAGCTATGAGACAGATTGAGAATACAGCAGATGAATAAGGACAATGGGTGTCCAGTAGAAAGAAGAAGAAAGCCCCGATGGAAAGTGTAAAGTCGCTGAAAGAAGAACTCGATAGAGAATCTGCCATGCATGACAAGATGCAAGAAATGGTGCTAAAGATGGACCAAATGGAGTTGGAAAGAAAGAAGGCACAGCAATGCCAACTTTGTGGAGGTGGACATTCTGCCATGGAATGTACATCATCAAAAAAGGCCACTTATCCACAACAGTTGCCACCTACTCCAGTACAACAACAATTTGGAACCCAGAATGATCAACAAAGAATGAATGTCTATGCGATGGGGCAGATGAGTATGAATCAGCAAGAGTTTGGCCAGCAGTAGTGGAATCAGAATTTCGACAATCAGCAAGGGCCGCAATTGGATTATGGTATGGGTGATGATTCACAACAATATGATGTGAGCTATGTTGGACAAGGGAATCAGGGGCAGTGGAATCAGAATCAGCAGAATCAAGGTTGGAATCAGGGGCAGAATCAGAATTGGAATCGTAACAATAATCAAAACTAAGGTTTCAGACAAAACCAAAGCCCATACAACCGACCTTGGAACCAGAATCCCCAGAATCAGAATTCCTACCAGAATCAGGGCCAAGGCAACTATCAAAATAACCAGAATCAGCAATCTCAGAATCAAGGCCAGCAGCAACATCAAAGTCAGAATTGGGGCCAGAATCAAGGATGGAACCAGAATCAAGGCCAGCAGGGTAACCGGCAAGCAAATCAGCCGCCCAGAAACAATAACTCTGGCACTTATCAGCATCCGAATGCTCATCTCCACCTGAACAATCAAAATAACCAACAATCGAATGTTTCTGGTGTTCAGAAGACGTCCGCTGAGATACTCCTGGAAAAATTGGATAGGACCGTATCTGAGTTGAACAAAAATGCTGTGGAGCAAAAAGTGGCCACCCACTCCGCTATCCGGAACTTAGAAACCCAAGTGGGTCAAATCATGACTACATTGAAGAAAAATTTGAGTGGTGGACCCCCAAGAAATACTGAACAGAATCTGAGGGAAGTGAATGCAGTATTTACTAGAAGTAGCAGAGATCTGGGAATTTTTTGGACAAAGAAAGATAAAGTGACCGAAGCAGAGAATTATCTGAATGAAGAAGATGAGGCTGAGGATTTGGAAAGAGGCAGGGTCGAATCTGAGTTAGAAGCAATGAGAAGAGAGTTGGCGGCAGTCAAGAGAGATCTAGCAATTGCAAAGAAAGAAAGAGAGATGGAAATGGAGAAAGAGCTGGAGGTTCAGAGAAAGAAGGAAGAGTCAGAAAAGAAGCAGGATTTCATAGTGGTAGACATTAACGAGGAAGAGTCGAGCACTCCCGCCAGGAAAGAGGCTACAGCTGTACCGTCGTGGCCAAAAGCTCGAGGTAAGAATGATTTTATGCCCCCTCCCCCTCCTGACTTTAATGAGAGTACGATGTCTTATCCACCTAAGGGTCCTAGGAAGAACTTTCTCGCTGATAGTCAAAATAAATTCCTAGACATTCTTAGGAAGGTAGAGATTAACGTTCCTTTGCTAGAGGCGGTCGTGAGTGTACCGGCGTATTATAAGTGTTTGAAAGGGGCGTTATCGAGTCGAGAGAAAATGAATCAATTAGTAAAGCTGATGGAGGAGTTTTCGGCGGTGTATGATAGTAAGATACCCCCAAAAATGAGAGATCGTGGCAGTTTTACCATCCCAATCACCATAGGCAATACTGTGATCGAGAATGTCTTATGCGATCTAGGAGCTTCTGTGAGCCTGATGCCTAGAGCCTTATATCCAGAGTTAGGGCTGGGAGAACTGTAGCCTACGGGAATGACCCTTTAGATGGCTGATAGGTCAGTGAGGACACCTATGGGGGTAGCGGAAGATGTCCTGGTGCAAGTAGGTAAGTTTGTTTTCCCCGTAGATTTTGTGATCCTCGACATGGAAATGGACTCTAGAACATCTGTCCTGCTTGGTCGCCCCTTCTTGACCACGAGCGATGCTCACATTGGGGTGAAGGAAGGAGATATTTCATTTGGCGTGGGAGGCGAGAGAGAGAAACTGAATGTCTACAAGGACAGAGGTCGTGAAGTTACACATGATGAATGCTTGTATGCCGAGTCTATATTTTCTTGTGTTGTGGCTCGTACTAACATGCAGGACAGCAAGATCCCATTGAAAGGGAAGGTGGTGAGTTCACATGATGTCATCGATAAGAGAAAAATCGAGACCGGGAATGAATCGGGATCGCCCGTCTTACCGTTGATCCCAATGCTGGGGAAAGTGCATGTTGATAAGAAAGATGTTGCGGGATGGCCCGAGGCAGCATCACGAGCTAAACAAGGTATGCCGTTCATTAGCTCTACTATGTTGATGTTTATACTTGGTATATCTGTGAGCATGCTTAAACTGATGAGTACGGAATTTGGCTGAGTTGATTACGTGCTTAAGTGCTAGGTGATGCTTTTTTGTTAGGGTTGTTTGAGTTTATTTTGATTGGAGTCTGCTAAGCGTCACCCGGTTGAGCCAACGATGTAAAACAAAGGCGCTTGGGGGGAGGCATCCCCGCCATAATAATACTGTTTCGAATAAAATGTGATTTAGGGGTTTTTGTGTATGCGCTACTTGCACTTGCTTTTGATGATGATGCACCCGGACATACATGATTTTATTTGTTATATATGCTGTTCCTTTTGTAGTCTGTGTCAGGTGCTAGGGTTGGTTTGGAGCTGTCTAGCCTATTTGCTACGTTTGTACTCTTTTGATGTTGCTTTCAGTTTTCAGAGGCTATTTTGATGGGTTTTGTAAGCCTTAAGGCATGCTACTACTTTCATTCGTGCCTTGGCTTTTATTTGTACGCACTATGGATGTTGTTTTCCTATTATGTGCCTCTGTGGCCTTTCTAGCATGCTTAGATGTTCTGTACTTTACCCGTAGGGGTTATTTTTCCATCTATAGCAATCCAGTTTGTGCGTTATACATTGCATATCGAGTTTTCTGACGTGACAAGGCCTTATTACTGTTATACCCCATACCCCTATTCGATATTTGGGCATGAGGACCAAGTCAAGTGCATGTCTTGCGTTGTTTCCGTCTGTTTTGGTATAGGGGTTCGGGTGGCGCTTACACGAGGCTGTTACGGGATTCGATGGCGCCTTTCTGCCGGGTTTTCAAGCTAAGTCTTCTTTTCTATCTCATTCACACACTGAGGATAGTGTTTCATTCAAAGTGGGGGGTGGATACGACATAGCTTTATTATTTCGATTGATAAATATGCCGGTACTTGTGATATGCTTAGTTAATGTCCGTTTTCGAGTCAATTCATGGCTTAAAATTTTAAAAATTTTCACGGTTTGACACCGCGTATATGCATGTTTCTCACGATGGATTTGGTAGATGTCTTAGTAGTCGAGTAATGTGTGCAGGGAGATTTTATTTTGTCACGATACGAACCCTTTTTAATGCACGTAGACCTTGGTTATACTTAGTTTGGTTGCTATACACACTTATACCACTAGTTTTGAGGCGAAATAGAGAGGTTTACCTAGGCCGGATATGGGATGAGAGTCATGGCGCTTCTTTGACCCGCCAGAGCCAAATAAGCCAAAATCCCAACATTATACCTTCGTAACCCCTCTAAGCCTTGATAGGACGGTCTGACCACTGTCCGAAAATGAGCCATTTTGGTTACTTAGCCTGTATTACCCTAACCCTGAGCTTTATTATTGGTCATGTTCCTTTTGATCACCCTACGAGTGGACTTAGTCGTTACTTTAGACACACTTGCTGAAGCAAGTGTGAGGTGGGAGATGATGCGTGTTTCAAGAGGAGTTGGTTAGTACGAGCTAGTATAATAAAGGGGAGGAGCTCGAAATATCTATTGTAAGGCTTATTGGTTCGAGAAAATTCGAAAAAAAAAAGGATGAAAAGAAAATGATGAAAAAAAAATGAAAAAAATGAAAGTTTGAATAAAGTTGAGGAAAAAAAGGCAAGGCAGGAGTGTTTGAATAAGTAATTGTATGGTGTTAAGGTTGGAGTTGTTTGTTAATGCATACAGAAAAATCGTAGGAGTTTTGGTGTGGTTTGGTATGTTTTCGAAGAAAGAGTAAATGCAATGATTAGGTTCACTCGTGTTTATCTCTTTCTCCAGTCCCAAATTTTCCTTTCGATTAACCCCGTCCTAAGCTTAACGTTATAACCCTTCAAGTCCTACTTGACCGTATTTAGCCTCGGTTGCCTCGACTAGTGGAGATTCTAGCCCGGTATGAGTTGTGTGTAGTCATTTGGCCGGTATTCAAAGCCAGTAATCATTTTGAGAGTAGCTTTCGGTTTTATCACACACACTTCGTTTTCGTGATAAGATAGAGTCAAGTGGCGTACATTCAGTGTCTACTTTACTTTTGCCTTGATGTCGTGAGTGCTGTGTATGTTTCGAAAAGTTGATCCCCTGGTCTGTTTTAAAGCGCCTAATTTACTCGAGGACGAGCAAAGGCTAAGTGTGGGGTGGTTGATGGGAGTCAACTTTACCGTACTTTGGTGCGCAGTTTAACCCCCGTTTATCACTTTATTGGCATGTTTTGGGTAGTTCTAGGCCTGTTTGAGAATAATATCGAGAGTTATACGCACGGGGAGTTAAACTGTCACATCGTTAGTAAACTCCGCCTTTTTAACGATATTTAACTCCTTTCCGAGCACTTTTGTCTTGCGGAATTACGCGTGGTGTTTGTTCGTATATGTTATTGCAGGACTTAGGTGACTCGAGGACCCGGAAGGCGATGTTTTTGGGATGAGAAATGGGTTCGTGGCACAAAAGTAGCATGAAAGTGAGGAAAAGTCAAGTTTGTGGTGAAATCAAGGCAAACTGGCATTTGCCATACCTCAAACTGGCGTTTGACTCAAGCCAACCTCAAACTAGCGTTTGGACAGTCCAAACTGGTGTTTGACGGAAGTAGTATTGATACTGAAAGTTGAGTTTTTAGCCAAACTAGCATTCGCAAGGATGCAAACTGGCGTATGCCCCGACAGCATCAGATTCGCCGTACCTGTCCATTAATCTTTATTTTGACCCATCTTGAAACAGTTTATGGTCAATTCGTCTCATGAAAGTTTTGGGGAATTGAACGATCTTTCCAACGCATCTTGAGTCGTTCAAATCAGAGCTTTACACAGAAAGTTATTGCTGATTTACTGAAGACAAGTCAAATGGGCCGAGTTGGTCGGCCCAACTAAGTCAAAGTCGCGAATTTTGCCTATTTTAGAGCATCTAAACCTAAGGAAACATATATTATGACTTTTATTGGCCTGGACTGAGTTTGAGGCCGGCTTAGGTGCTCAACCCAGCCGCTTCGGCGGTTGTTATGACATGTTGACATCTAAATAGTCGGATTAGAGCTCTGGACTAGGCTCCGTATTTCAATTTCTTAGTTTAGATTTGTATATAGAGTAGAAAACGATATTCGATCGATAGCTTGGTGGAGTTCGTGCCTGGGATAATTGTATGAATTAAAGGTTGATATCTTTTGCTGATTTGGGATTCAAAAGTCTTGATCTACAATGTTTTGATCCTCATTATTGTGAGTTTCCTGATTTCGATTTGTTTTCTCTCAATATGGTTTTGATTGTGTAGATCATTAGTTTGATGAAATTTACTCTGGATAAAAGTCTTGATTCAGATCCTTGTTTATGCCGTTTAATAGTAAACCCTGTTCATATACTCTTTGTCCTCTGATTTTAACACAAATTTTATATTCGATTCAATCTCCCTGTGGAATCGACCTCGGACTCTGAACGCACTACCTACGATCGACCCGGTCTACTTCCGGTTAGAAAGTGAGTTTTGCCTAAGGTTTCGAGTTTTATAAATTGTATTTGATCGAGCCGGATTGTGAAATCTCTACTTATCAAATTGGCGCCGTTGCCGGGGAGATTGTTTAAAAGTCGATATCAAAAATTGTGTTAGGTCAAGAGAGAAGAAAAAAATGAAAACATTTTGATAGGATTTTCTTAGACTAGGTGTGAATGCAATTTTGGTACTCAACCCAATCCCTTATGGGGTTGTTATGTTAGGTTGATATCTTGTAGGTTGTCCTAACACTTGGGCCTAGGTTTTTATCATCTTGTTTTATTTAGATTTTGGTAGGAGCCATGGGATGCTGAAGTGATATTGTCTTGAGCTCGGATTGAATACAACTTTGGTACTTAGCCTCTTCGGAGGTTGATATCTTGTAAGTCCGGCTATAACTAGGGCTTAGGGCCTTCGGCTACCATGACTTTTTGAGGGGTTTAAAATATCGTGTGTGTGAGGGGTTTAAAAAAAAATAAAAATAAAAAACAAATATAAAAAATAAAAATAAAAAATGAAAACCCAAGGCTGCCTTTAAAAAAAAGAAAAAAAAAAGAACCTTCTGGAATAAAGCAAGCTTAGGTGTGTCTAAGAGGAATTGCGATGAATATAGTGAGGAGTATTTGATTGTGATACATGCTTTCACTACTCGACATGGATGTTTTAATGTGACCCTCTGTGGCCTTTATATGGGTTCAGCCCGAATCAAAAAGCTCATTCAAGCCAAACTGGCGTTCAGACACTGCAAACGGGCGTTTGTCCCTCAAGGCATGACCCATGAACTGGCGTTCAAGTTAAGGCAAACGCTTGTCCATGGAAGGAGAAACCCTAATATCATCAAGATTTCCTAGAAAACTAGCGTTTGACAGGAGGCAAGCGGCGTTTGAGACCGATGAATGCATTTTCACCTACACTATAAATATGCAACTTCATTCAAATTTCCCCTATACATCTTTGGCCGTCTTTAGACTTTTCCTAGGCGATTTAGGTGCGATTTTAGTGTAGTTTGATCACCTTTCAATCCTTTGATTCCATAGATTACTCCATTCGATTCTACACACTTGTTATAGCTTAGATTTCCTTTTCAAGAACAAAAGATTCAACTTTTTGGTGCAATTATTTCGTCATACATTGTGGATCAGATTTTCTGCTATTTTATGGTAATGAATTATTTCTCTTTTATAGCTTAGTATAATCTTTATTTCTGCATTAGTATAATATCCTCCCACCATATTTTGGCCTAAACTAAGTTCGACGTCAGCTTTGGTACTTAGACATTACTCCCTGTGGATTCGACCTTGTGACCACTATACTCCCGTTGACCCGATACTCTGTCGGTGAAAGTTAGCGGTTAAGTATTTTGCTATCACTAAGCCGTGAACTCGGTGGATACAGAGCATCTCATAGTTCTTAATCATATTAGGTCAATTAAATCCTATAGAGGGGATTGTTGAACCGAATATATGGTAACTAGGTTGTGGTATTAACGCCTAGGGACCAGTTTAGGAGATTGCACCCACAACACATTCATTAGAAACCATTGGTTGGTTGGTAGGTTAAGGCTCGTCCCTAGTGGGTAAAGGTATTGAGAGTAGTGTTCTTGACCATAATTTAGCTATTCCCTTATTCATATATTTTTAAGTTAGTATTTTTATATTTCTTAGCTATAGTTAATACTTCCATCCATATTGTGAGCCTAAAATAGATACAAAAGTAGTTGTGGTACTCGACCAATTCCTCGTGGGATATGACCTTGCTCGCCGTTGTAGTACAACCGACTCGGTACTCTGCCGGTTAAAGTTGGTTTGCTATAATTTCGCCATCAAGCTTTCTAGCGCCGTTGCCGGGGAATCGGTCGATATCAGTAAATCACTTGAGTATTTAGGATTAGGTCGTTTTTTTATTTATTTTATTTATTTTTATTTTGATGTTTGCTGAAGAGTCACGCCACCTACTCTGGTAGTGGTAGTGACTTAATACCTTGATTGTGTTCTTGTTTTTTCCCTGAATTGCAGAGTATGGATCCATACGGCCAAGGAGGCTCTTTCCCTTACTCATTTAGAGGATTTGATTTTGGTGGTTTGGGTTTTGGAGCACAACCATATTATCAGTTCAACCCGTACACATCACAATACAACAATGAGTGGGAGGGTCCTCCAAGTTCTCAGTTTCAGCACCCTGACGCCTATCCGCACACTCTCAGCTGCCACAGGTTGCTCTACCGCTGAAGAGCACAACAGAGGTTTTGTTGGATCGACTTAGCCAAGAACTTAAAGAGTCCAACCAAGAGTTGAGAGAGTTTAACCAAGAGCTTAGACGGGATATAAAAGAATTGAAGGATTCTCAGCTCTGCTTGCAATCTGACGTGGTTGATCTGGAAAGCCGGGTAGGGCAGTTGGTTGAGAAGAGGAAGCTTGAGAGGAGCATTAAAGATGAAAAAGAATGTTTTCAATCTCCACCATCTATTCCTGAGGTAAACACACATGAGGAATGCCATGAAGAAGGTATGAATATTGTCCACATTGAATTACCAATTCCTTCTTTATTGAGCCCTATTGAGACATTGGAGGAGGTGAGTCCTTTTAAGTCTTTTGATGCTTTTGTTGAGCCAACTTGTTACTACATGGTGAATGAATCCCTTTTGATTGGCATATGCTCTGTTTCGGGAAAAGTAATTTCTTTGTGTTGCTCGATAAATTCCTTGAACCAATCTTGGTGGAAGGGATTGAGCCTTTTGTCTTTCTTGTGCCATTTTGAGGGGATGCTCAATTCCTATGATTTGTATAGGGAGAAGCAAACGTTTGCTCTCTGTTGGTATAACTATCCTTAGAATAATTAGGGGTAGAAAGTTGAACTAAGGACTTTAAACTTAGAATGTTTTAGGGATTTTTTTTTTCTTTTCACTCGTGCTTCTTTCTTTTTCTTTTAGTTTCTTAATAAGTCGAGCTAACGACAATAAACAAAAGCGCTTATGGGAGGCAATCCACATTTTTTCTTCCTTAGGATTTTAGGTTTGTTTTTTTAGAGTGTATGAAAATTTGACCACGCATCTTGAATTTCGTTTCATGCTTTGTGTTAACCCATATTTTATATGATATACATCTCCATACTTGTGCTTACCTACGCTTAGGGTTTCGGCCTTTCGTCGTAGTGGATTCTTGGTTGTTTCAGTTATGATTACACAAGTACCCTGGGAGATACATTGGCGGTTGTCATTTTGCATGGTTGAGCCCTAATGCCAGTTCAGCTAAGTCTTTCTACTTTATCACTCACACACCGAGGACAGTGTTCCGTTTTAAGTGGGGTGGTAGACTTAGCATCACTTAACTTCCATGTGCTTTATTTTTATGCATCGAATAAGTCATATGCTTGGTGTTTGGTACTTAATGAGAAAATATGAGTCATTTTTAAAAAAATTCATGACTTTGATGTTACGAATTATATGTGAATTCGCGGTATTCTTTGGTTAATCATTAGTCATTAGTTGAATGCATGAGAGTCAAACCTTTATCTTGTTGTGGAAATTGAATTCTTATGCACGTAATATCTTCGCTTTCATGAATTGTGGTTGGTTAGTGAATGATTATAGTTGACATAGACATTAATCTGTTACCTAGAACTTATACCATTAACTTCGAGGCGAAATAGAAAGGCCAGTCTTGGTAGATTAAGGGATGACGGTCCTGGTATTTCTTTGACCCGACCAGAGCCAGATAGCCAACCCTGTACATAATTTCCACAGAAACCCCTCTAAGACTTTGTAAGGTGGTTAGACCCCCACCCGAACTTTAGCCATTCGATAATTAGCCTATAATTACCGAACCTTAGCCTTTATTTGTGGTCTACGTTTCTTTGGCACCCTATGAGTGAGTTTAATCTTATTTTGGGCACACTTGCTAGCACGAGTGTGGGGTGGTGAAGACGTGTATTATGGTGTTGGTGGATCCTATGAGTTACGAATGAAAATGAGTAGCGGAGTGTTGGTGCTTGGTTTATAAAAAAAACCATCTAAAAGAGAAAAATTGAACAAAAGTGTTGGATTAAGGATGAGTCAAGAAATGTGGATGAAAGTGTTCGAGTTAATACTTCCAATGAAATGCATGGTGATGGGATGAAGTAAATTAGATTGGATGTTCTTGAATTCTTGGAGAGCTTGTTCTTGGCGACGACTATTTTTGCAAGCTATCTGGGAGTTCATCTTGGTGACGACCGTTTTTGCATCTAATTCATGTTTATGATACGTTGTTGAAAGGAGGCGAGCTATGAAGTATATGCAAGATGTTTTGATTAGGCTCACTCGTATTCCTCTTTTGATATTCCTTTTATCCTTTCGTTTAACCCTGTCCCTGGCCTAACATTACAACCGTGCAAGTCCTGCTTGAACTTACTTAGCCTTGATTTGTCCTCGATTAGTGGAGATGATTATAAAGTATAAGCCTATGGTGTAACTGCTAGATATACAGAAACCCGAATCCGGATCCGATCCATAATTGGATCGTCAGATCTGATTCACAGCACCGATCGAGACGCTCGATCATGCACAGCGGAAGCTACGAATAAATTCGTATGTGATTATACCATGATATGATCTACATAAATAATTAATCTAACTATGAGAAGGTTGAATATTTACCTTAACGGAGAGGAATAATAAATTGACAGAAAGAGAAGCCACAATCTTCCTGATTGTATCTCCTAGCGACGACTGGTGGACGTCGATCCTCGCCGTAGAACCTCCTTGAATATGCACAAGAAAAAACCATAGGTTTTTCTTCTCTTAATGACTAAGGCAAGAAACTAATATTTCTTCCTTTTTATTCAATTGTGGCGCCAATTTGTAGTTTTTATTGTGTTAGGAAGAACTCTCTTTATATAGGAAAATAACTAGTCAAGAGAGAGTTATCCTTTTCACACCACAATTACCTATTCCCATAAGAAAAAAATATTTTTGCCATAAAAATAAGAGATAATTCCCAAAAAATCAATTTCTTAATTTATCAATTAATTATCCAACAAATAGATAATTAATTAATTACACATGTGACATAATCTAGAAAAATTTCTTTTTCTAATTTTCTCACATGATAATGGTGCCACTTTTTGTCATTTATTTTTAATAGAAAATGTCTTTTCTATTTTACATATTATTTACCAAATAAATAATATTGCATATTCATTAAATAGACCAACTATTTAATTTATTCTCGAGGTTCCATAAAACAAGAAAACACTCGCGTGTTAGGAGCCGACCTGGGGACCATGGACCTATAACCGGTAGCTACAACAAATTAAATAAAATATTCATCGAACAGAATATTTCTAGTTAATTCATTAATTCCGGAATTACGCCACCATAAATCCGAAACAGAACTCTATCGATTATAGATATAACTTATTCTCAAAACGTCGAGTCGATAAGTGTCCATTGATATAATCATTACATACAGACTAGCCCTCTATAGACTATCCGTAACAAAGCAGGATTATTTCCGTAAACCTTCTTCATTACATCTTATCCTTATTTACCATTAACCCACTTGTGATCAATTAGTTCATAACCAATACGAACTCCTGGGATCGATCAGTTTCTAGAATTAACAAATAAGGGGATTGTCTTTCTACTTCCCGCAGGAAGGAATGGATTCCATATCTGTGAGGCACACACTCCTCACTCATTCCAGAATAGTGCCAACGTGAATGTGATTCGGACCGCGCCTCTTAGCAATCCTTAACGAACACATCAAACCCTATCCTGAAACCAGTAAGAGTCTATAATCACTTCAGGATTAAGGTTAATCCATATATGATCATCTTGTGATTTAATAAGATTTCTCAATCATAGAATTATATGAGAAACGCAGATTAAATCGGTCCAGTCCTATATGACTCTCATCATATATAAATGCCCCACTTAGACAACCAATGTCGACGGTCCGGATAAGACGGTCACACCATAAAGTGTTATGGGCTCATTAATGGTGGTTTAATCAATAGACCCCATACTTTGATTAACTTCACCACGGACTTACAGTTCAAGTGTATCACCATAAACTTAATCCTCATGTGTGACACACACTAAGTTATATGGCTACATATGATACGACTTGGGGTTTTTAGTAGTGTATTACTTATAAGCACGAAGCAAATAATAAGATGAGAATAAATCTGTCATTTATTAATAATAAAAACAATTACATAAATTGTATTTCAGGAGCTACTTCCAACAATCTCCCACTTGCCCGTAAGGACAAGCAACAATTGTCTTTCGGGCACACTATATCTAATAATCTCCCACCTGCCCATAAAGACAAGAAATGATTGTTTTTAGAGCACCACACCCTTATTCTATCTATCCACAACATTCTCCCACTTGCTCTAAAGCAGATGAGACATATCTCCCAATTTCATACCCTCCAAGCGCTTATCAGTGACATTAGATGCCACGCGACTTGGTTAAACTGATCAGCAGGTTGTCGGTTTTGAGGCGATCTTTTAGGATCGAAACGTCGCCTCTCTGCACTGTCTGTCTGAGCAGTTGGTACTTTCTCTCAATATGCTTTTGACCTTTTGTGACTGTGAAGATCCTTTGCATAAGCTACCTCTCCACTGTTTTCACAGCGAAGTGATATCGACTTACCCAGAAGTGGAAATACTCCCAGATCAGCATTGAACCTTTCAAGCTATACTGCCTCTCTAGCTGCTCCAGAAGCTGCTATGTATTCGACTTACAAAGTCGGATTAGCTGTGTTAGATTGCTCCAGTCTATAGCTCCATCACTATGAGTAAACACTGAGCCTGAGATCGATTCACGATCATCCTTAATCCGACAAAAATCAGGACTAGTGTAGTCAACAATACTCAGGTTTGCACCCGAATACTCAAGCATATGATTCCTCATTCTCTAAAGATACTTGAGGATGCACTAAGCTACTTTCAATGATCAAATCCAAGACTCAACTTTAATCTACTTTTAATAACCTGACTTTCTCTATCCAAAAGAAAAACTATCCCATTTTCTCTATATCCGAAGACTAAGAGAATGATTCCGTGGGGGGTTGGGTAGGAAACATCTCGTTGAATTTTGCATTCGAAAATGCATTATCATCTTTAACCAATAAGATGGATGGGATATTGCCAACAACTTGTTCTCATGAATTCGACCGAATCAAATTCTAAGAATATAGTCCGCTTCTCTGATTCAGAGAAGCTTTGGCTCGACAGTTCTTGACTTCAGATAACACACTCAAGTTGTTCCCAATTGTTGCAGTGTTATCTTTTATTAAAACTAACGTCTACTATTTTACCAATATTGATTCTCCAGTCTACAAAAGACTCATCAATATTCTGGTCAAGCCCACACATTCCAAAACATGTGACTTTTAATGACCTGGAGGTTTGCTTTAATCCATCAATGGATATAAGCATAGGCAGTCAATCTGCCATTGGATTTAAGCTAAAACCCTTCCGTTCCGAATGAATCTAAGCTCCATTGTACGGCAAGAAAGTTTCAGAGCATCACCCCTGGTAATCTTTCGGCTTTCCATAGAGTCAAGCAAGGCTGAGTTGTGAGAAAGTTTCAGGGCATCACCCCTATTTAACTGTCTACTTCTCAAGGAGTTACCCCCAAAACCACTTATCTTTGCATTGAAAGTTTAAAATTTCTCATTCATTCGTCTCTTCTACAGGTAGATCCAATTAATCCCACTGGGCCTGAGACACTCAGGCGTTTCTACAAGACTGTGAACAGAACTGGAGTAACAAAACTCCATTTTTACAGGTTTATGGCTTTGAACCAACCTCTTATTATCAGAATCCTATACAGTCCTTCCAAACGAACCATAGGTAATCAATCACCCCAAGCAGACTGTAAAGACTGCATAATCACAGCGGGTCAATGGTTAGACCATACTCCCACTGCATTTGGGTGGATTGATGTTCTAATCTGGTTTAGTAGTATTAATCAGCATAAACCCCAACAACCAATGTTGGATGTGGTCAGATTTGATCAGATAGTAACACCTTGAGTAACTGTACTTCAAGGTCTAATGTTGTTATTTAAACATTCTTTTAGAAAGGAGGTAACGGTGTAACCGTCACCATCTGATCTTAAGAATCTTATAACCAGCCATTACTCATTGCACTAAGATATTTCACGAACAATCACCATCTGAACGTGTGTGCAAAATCTCCAGTCCTGCCTTCAAGCACTAGTGCTAAATGCCTCTATTTGCAGAAGTGGAGTAAATATTATTCACTTTTTATCCACAAATTCATAAGCATCTTCTAGGTACATTTCTCGGTATCACATAATAATATGAACCGTTATTTTGCAATCAATATCTTAATTGAGTTAAGCAGTGTAATGTGGCATATCAATAACTATACAAGACAATACATGGTTTATCCTTGCAGTGATAACCGTTTGCCGAGCATCAGTGCCAAAACTGTGCTATAGCCTATATCTGAGCATGGAATACTCTCTTCTCTGGTAATATCAGAGATTCCTCCAAATATTTAAATAAACTAATCGGCGTTTCGAGTAGTCATTAGACAAAATGTCTATTATTCAAAAGCTCCCACTAGCTTGTATCCTTCATAAGACCCTGAAGGTCAATATGAACAAGTTGTGATACTTCTTCAGCTCTATTACCTTTTCCTATTTGAAAGGTAACTTAGTCATTTTTCCTTTGAGATAGTGTTCTTAGACTGGGAGATAGGAATCACCCTTAGTCAGTCTTAAGATCTTATCTTTAGGATATATGCACCAATTAATAGATGCTGAAGAATCGTTTATCTAAATACGGAAACCATTTGTCTTAATAGTTTATGATGTGTTACATATACATTTTCAGCATTACTTAGTGGTTTTGACTTTATCATACAAAAGTCTGAGTCTCAAAATCGTATACAAATGTCATATTCACTTTCTTTAAGGCAACTATATTATCAATGTGAAAGAGAATCCATTTGTTCCAACGAATCTGAAAATAGAAATTATATTTCTTTGATAGTCAAGGATTAAAATCCGAAATTTATTTCTTTATATAACTCCCACTATCTTAGTTGAAATAACTGCCCGTTTTCTACTCTTCATCATGAATGCCCAGCTACCTCGCTCTTACAAAAGAACTTTTGCTTCTGAGTCAAATTACTCGGTTAAGAAAGTCTTTAAGGATTCATAGGTTGGTGTTCCGAAATCACTTTCCTTATCCTTTACTTTATTTTATTAATATTTCGGTTTAGCCTTTAACTTATTTAGTTTAGATGACTTGCACTTGTAGATATTTACCTTCCCATTCTTGGCTTTCTTTAAAGGAAATGGCCGTGAACTAGCAGTTCATTTAAGTAGACACTACTCGTAAACTGTAGGATGTCTAGTGAGATTGATACCAAATCATTCTCGTCATCTTTGAACTAATTTTGTTTTGTCTCTCGTTCAGCACAAGTGACAGCAGTGACATCAATGTCACTTAAGTTTGTAGGCTCATGAGGAACATCCTCTTCCAAAGAATTAATTTGCCTTCTCGATTATTGAGTTCAACATTCTTGTTACTTTTCCACTTTTACGAAGTCGTTACTAGTCAATTTATCGTATTTAGCAGTTTAGATACCTTGAGATGATATGTAGTTGCGAAAATAAATTTTGACAGAAATATAAATCAAATCATACACCACAACATATAATAATTTTAGGAATAATAAACGTGATGTCATGCATACAGTTTATCCTACCATTCCAAGGATTTAACCTCACATCATACTGCCGCCGGAGGGTCGGTATCAGCACAATGACGATTAAATTGAGACAATCTCTCTCAACAATTAAACAATTAAGAATCAGACATCTCCATTTAATTGTTGATTACCTTCCTTTTTCAGCCAAGATATTTCCTAAAATATCCTTGTGAGTGTGACCTACTGTTTCAGACCTCAAAGTATGCCCCGAGTATGCCGCCGTAGGGTCGGTCAGTGACTCGATGAGTACCCAAAATCCTATCCTTTCGGAGACCAAGCCTAGAATTTTGATAGGGTTGAAGGCCATCCACAGGGGGCCGTAATCAAAGCTTCTCGAGGCATCACCCTTCTCTCACGTGCTTGTATCAACAGTAGAGGCTGTGGGGTCGGTTGTCACCTTCCCTGCTCCCACTAGTTATTTTGAAAATTAGGTACTCTCATTAGGATATTCAGAATTTTTTAATCATCCGAAAAACAATAAATCATGAATATTTAAATTAATCCTCCCACTAGTTCATCGGTTCCAAATACCGTCTAACTAGTGTCACTTATTCACGATTTTCCAATTTTATGGATTTATTAAAATTCCTCGTGTAGATGCTTCACAATTAAAATTCACCAAGAATTTTATAATCCCAATACTTTTGGACTTTATGAATTTTCTAATAATTCAAAAATCAATAAATCATAAAATTTAAAGCTCCCATTAGTTTATCGGTTTCAAATGCCGTCTAACTAGTGACACTATATTCATGATTTTCCAATTTTTTGAATATTTAGAAATTTCTTGTGGAGACACTACACAACTAAAATTCACAAAAGAATTTTAAAGTCCTAATTAGTCATGATAAAATTTTAGGATCGTAGAATTTTATCTCAATAATTTGAAAAACAATAAATCTTGAAAGGCATTCACCAACTTATCGGTATTAAATCCTAGCTGAGCTTTAACTGAGTTTACCGAACGGTGTCGGGATTGGCTAAGCCGACCCGTCCTCTTCGTTGGTTCATATCATTCTTTGGATTAATCGGGCTAAAAATTTGCCCCAATGAGCGAAACTCGCCGGATAGCTTGACCATGCGGACCCCGACGCTAATGTCGCGCGTGTGCGGAGTCTTTGGGTTGAAAATCGAGCTAAGGTTGTGCCATTGAGCCTCAGCTCGCCGGATTATTTGACCTTGCCAGACCCCCGTGGCTAACCCTGCACTTGGACGGACAAGTCGAGTCGAGCCGAAGCCCTGTTGACCGCCCGAACCAATTTTCGAACCTTTTGCTCAGTTGGTGTCCAACTTTTCCGTATTTTTCAATTTTTCAATTATTAAAATTCTTTTATGTAGTCACTACATAATTAAAATACACGAATGATTTTTAGATCCCAAAATAAATTTACCGAGTAAATTTTATTTTATCATGTGAATTTTATATCCCAATAAAATTCTGTTTCTTTTAATTAATTTAATTTATTTTTAATCTAGATTAATTATCGTGTTTATACATGTCTAATTAATTTCAATATAAATTTTCTACATGTTTTTTTTTAAAGCAACTTTATTTTATTAAAATGAAAAAGAATAAAGTGCTGCAAAGTCAATGCCACATCCCGGCCCGCCCCAAGACGTGATAGAGTGCATAGCATGGCCTCCTTAAACCCTATCGTGGCAAACCCAAACAGTAGGAAAATCCAAAGACATAGGGAAGAGTACTCGCTCTATGCACCCCAAAATCCCGACACCATAAAAATTACAGATCTTATACATCAAAATTGTCCTCCACTCGAGACTTGTCTTTGCTTAAGCACAAAAAATAGCACGGTTGCATCCGCATAGCAATTCCAAGGAAAAAAATAGCCCGTGTATCCGACCAAGGTATGAGCCAAAGCCTCCGAACAAGCGCATGAAGCACGAAAACTGTCCTTCTCCACCTTGTCCTTGCTACTACAACCCAACGGATGGTTACACCTAGCATAAGAGAAAGATGATAACCCCAAAAATAACCAAAGAAGATAATAACCCAAAAAAGGAACAAGGACACCTAGATTGCACCCCTAACAGGATGATAGGGGTGCCTCCAAAGTTGAATGCCAATCCTGGTCCTATGCAATGAACCCTTTCTGTCGACCGCCAGAATTCTGCTTATATGCGTCACCTTCAAATAAAAATGCCCGGTCCAAGCTAGCCGAACATGAATCCTCAAAATGCAAACGCCGGTTAGAGCATAGAAATCAGAGAACCATAAAAAATAAATCATTATAAAAGGAATCCAATAAAGGAACATGTACACCTGAATTTCACCCCTAGCATCATGATAGGGGTGCTTCCAGATATTGACGCCGGCCATGTCCCTGGAAGAGGTGCCCAAATCTGCCCGCAGCATAAAAGCACAAAAATCAGTGAAAAAGTGTACTATGTGCCAAGAAGTGAATAGACGATGGATAGAAAACACCTGATTTGCACCCCAACTAGAATAGGAGGGGTGCTTCCAGGCTGGAGGAGCCATTCGTATCCAAACATGACAACGCCGATGTGGAAAAGTCGTCTCCCCTCTTTCACAAGTGAAGAGTGCTTCCCTAGTTGTCTACAACATGTCGAATAAGAGGAGGGCCATGTAAATCGTCACTAATAAGCTGTTGAATATGATCAGGTACGTCGTTGAGATGATTAAACGTCATATCGTCTCCTTCCATAGCTGCAAAGCTGTCCGCCACTCTATTACATTCCCGAAACACATGAGAAATATTGTGTGGTATTTCTCGAAGACAAGCCAATCGACCAATCGAGATGCAAGAGGGGCCAACCTCACTATGATTTCCAGATATCACACGAGAAACAAAAATGGAGTCAGTCTCAATATCAAGAGGCAAAACATGTGGACGCAATCGAATACCAAAGAGCAGCGCCTTTACTTCAGCATCAAGAACATTCCCATGGCCGAAGCAAGCATGAAACGCAACGACAAAGTTACCATCCGAATCCCGAATAATTCCACCCCTATAAGCAACCCCATTTCTGACACTACCGTCTACATTGAGCTTCACCCGTCCGACATGGGGAGGATTCCACCTTAATTGGATCAGTCGACGCTTGGGCCGAGTTTTCACCTTGAAAGGCTTGAAAAAAGGAACATCCCAATCAATCCCAAAATGTTTACGATCAACAGCCTTGCGGAAAGCTACCTGTGTAATCATTCTCTCAATGAGAATGTTGGTACGCTGAACAGACGGACAAAAATCTTCATGTCTACACTTATTCATCAATGTTCAGATGCCCCAACACACAATAACCAGTACAAGAAGGCGCATATTATATATGTGGGCCGAAGAGTTAATCTAGAAATAAACATAGGAACAATCCTAGTAGTAGGAGTGAAACGAATGCCAAATTGATTCATAAAGTGAGTCCATATAGACCGGGCAAAAGGACACTCAATGAAAATATGACGAAGATCTTCCCCTTGCTGGCACGCGAAACACTTAGAAACCAAAGTAATACCACGCTGTTGAATGTTTGAATCCGAAGGAAGAGCATTATTGATTAATCTCCAGCAGAAGAAAGAAATCTTGAGAGGTAACATATTGTTCCAAATTAACTTGAAGAGAGGACGAACTGGTTTGTGATACCGTAGCATATTCCACGCCGACTTAATCTTCGAAATGCCCATCCGAATTTAAAATCCATATCAACTCGTCGTCCCGGTCGAGTCGAAATGGTATGCATAAAATCTCATCCACAATATGTAGAGGAAGATGCTCTTGCAAAAGAGGAACATTCCACCTCCCATTCACAAAGAAATCCTTCACCTTCCTAAATTCATTGTCCGGAGGATCACCCAAATCAATGTTCATCCATTTATCTCTCCAAAAATCTATATTACCGGCATTGACCTTCCACGTGATAGCATATTCAGCAATATCACGCAATTGCCAAACTTTCTTAACCATCTGCGTCGGATTTCTAGGAAGGGAAGCTTGCAGGGTCGACTGATCCGCAACATATGTACTATAGATAGTCCGGGCCCAAATCCCTTGCTTCATCCGAAGACGAACCCACAATTTAACCGCAAATGAATCCATAACATCGAAAAGATTTCACACCCCTAAACCCCCTTCCTCCGTAGGCCTACAAACACTTTCCCACGATGTCCAATGAATATGGCTCCCGTTGGGGCCACCATCCCAAAGAAATTTATTAAAAAGACGATGTAACCGATGAATAACCTCTTTAGGAGGGACCAAAACTTGAAGGATAAAAATCGGAATAGAAGTTAACACATGCCTCAGCAAAATAATTTTACCTCTAAACGACAGCAGCCGACTTCCCCAATGAAAAATTCAATGATGAACCTTGTCAAGAATGTCTTGGTAGTAGCTGATTCTATTCCGTCCCCGAAAAAGAGGAGCATCAAGATAGCGAAAAGGCATATTCTCCCTCATAAAACCCAAAGCATTCTGGATCCAATGAAGTTGAGTGGCATGCAACTTATGACCAATGAACGTGCTCTTAATCGCATTAATTCGTTGTCCCGAAACAATTTCATAATGCTGAAAAACCTCTTTAAGACGCTTAAGACCTTTCTTATTGCATCGAGTAAAAAGTCGTATCATCCGCAAAAGCCAAGTAATGTATCCCCCGTACTTTCGAATGATAGTGCATACCCGGGTTGGTGTTCATGAAATCATTAATAAGCCTCCCAAAATACTCTACTGCTAGAACAAAAAGAGCAGGAGATAGAGGGTCACCTTGTTTAACACCACGAGTGGCATGAAAGGAGGGCGAAGGAATGCCATTCAGAAGGACATAGAACCAATTATCCGCCAACGTCCGGAAGATGAGATCCACACAGAGCTCTTGAAAACCAAACATCCTCAAAATCTGCATAATGAAACCCCATTCCATTCGATCATAAGCTTTCTCCATGTCAAGCTTAAGCAAAATGTTAGGGCTGCGAATATTCTTATTCACATCCTTACACAATTCTTGAGCTAATAGAATATTATCCGTAATGGAACGACCTGGCACAAAGCCCGACTGGTGATCTGCCACCAGCATAGGGAGATAAGCATTCAACCGTTGAGTGATTATCTTAGTGATGATCTTGGAGAAGACAGTGCATAAACTAATAGGACGGAAATCTTTCCAACAATCAGCCCCCACCTTCTTTGGAAGAAGAATAATCGAGGACGTGGAAAAATAGCGAGGAAGGTGGCCACCGAGGAAAAAGTCAGAAACCGCATTAGTCATGTCATGCTTATTGATGTCCCAACACGACCGGAAAAAGTGAGAGGTGAAGCCATCAGGACCCGCAGCACTATCCAGATCAATGGAAAGAATGATATTGTGAATTTCCTCACTCGTAGGGGTCTCAATGAGGCTCGTACCTCAGAGATTTGAGGTAGGATAAATGATTTCAACGGAGCACCAATCCCTGCCCGACTAGCCGTGAAAAGGTTTTCAAAGAAGGTCTTCGAAGAAATCCGTATCTCGTCTTGATTGTCAATCCAATTACCATCCTCTGCCTTAATACGATGGATATAGTTATGATTCCGCCTTTGCTTGCAAATAGCATGGAAGTACTTACTATTGGCGTCCCCCGCCTCAATCCATTTAACAGCTGCCTTCTGCTTAAGAAATCGAGTCTCAATATTGTTGCATCTCTCATAATCCATAATAGCCCTATCGAGATCCGCATGTGTATCAAGAGACCCGACTTGATCATGCCTCAACGTTTTAACGTTGACCTCCGCCAATGCCTTCTGTGTATTATCGAAAATATTCCCAAAAACAGTACGATTCCACTCAGTAAGCTTATATCCAAGATTCTTCAATTTAGTTGCCATGAGCCACATTCCTTGACCAACTTCCGGTTCAGCCCAAACAAATTTAACCACATCATAAAAAGATCCGTCATCCGTCCACACATTAAGAAACCGAAAGGAAGACTTACGAGCGGTGATAGAGCCACAGGTAGCGAGCAAAGGGCAGTGATCCGAGTGGACCCTTGGTAAGTGTAAAACCTTTGTCATATTAAAATGGTCCAACCAAGCCTCATTAAAGAAAACCCTATCAAGACATTGCCACATACTCCGATTATGCCATGTAAATTGCGAGCCTTTAAAGGACGCCTCGGTAAGAGAAAAAAAATGCTTCTGCCATGTTTTGAACCCATGACCATGCTTCTGCCATGTTTCTACGTGTATGCATATGCTAGGAGTGGAATTCATTAATATGATGCATGACTTGGTTATATCACATTAATAATCATACAAGAAAATAAATGAGAAAAATAAACTACTGAGATGGACCGTTGGTAACCCCGTATCTAATCTATAAATAAATAAACCCTAAACATAGAATAAAAATTGATCTACTATATTCTTGAGCCACCTCAGGTATTTGATTTTTTGCACTTGTTCTTTTATCAAAAAACTGCTCCAGTTGAGTTGTTAAGAGTCTCATTCTTCCTTCATCACTACCCGAGTTTGAATCCTTGCAGCAGCATTTATTTTTTTCGTATTAAATTTATTTTCTTTCGTTCGTATAAAAAAAATTCCGTTTCAAAATTAATCCGGACAAGGATTCAAACTCAGGTGTGCCCATACTTGAACTTGTGACTTAACCACTGTGTTGTATCTTTTCCTCTTTAAGTTTTCGACCAAAATTAATTTAAATGCCACTCGGCCGAATAAAAGGAAATTGCAAAAAATTTAAGTTGCAAAAATAAATTACATGACATCCTATACCCGGAAAAAACGGGTTTACAATAGATCTAACGGTAAACAAGTACCAATCCCAATCCATCTCGTCAACCAAAACATTCAATCGCATAAATAAAATTAAAAGATGCAATTTTGTTTCTATTCCGGTCCTTATTAATTAATTATGCAATCATGATCGCAAAATCGCTTTAACCTGGCTCTGCTACCACATGCTGGATATACATAAACCCGAATCCGGATCCGATCCATTGGATCGTCAAATCTGATTCACAGCACCGATCGAGACGCTCGATCATGCACAGCGGAAGCTACGAATAAATTCGTATGCAATTATACCACGATATGATCTATATAAATAATTAATCTAACTATGAGAAGGTTGAATATTTACCTTAACGGAGAGGAATAATAAATTGACAGAAAGAGAAGCCACAATCTTCCGGATTGTATCTCCTAGCGACGACTGGTGGACGTCGATCCTCGTCGTAGAACCTCCTCGAATATGCACAAGAAAAAACCCTAGCTTTTTCTTCTCTTAATGACTAAGCCAAGAAACTAATATTTCTTCCTTTTTATTCAATTGTGGCGCCAATTTGTAGTTTTTATTGTGTTAGGATGAACTCTCTTTATATAGGAAAATAACTAGTCAAGAGAGAGTTGTCATTTTCACACCACAATTACCTATTCTCATAAAGAAAAGATATTTTTGCCATAAAAATAAAAGATAATTCCCAAAAAATCAATCTCTTAATTTATCAATTAATTATCCAACAAATAGATAATTAATTAATTACATATGTGACATAATCTAGAAAAATTTCTTTTTCTAATTTTCTCACATGATAATGGCGCCACTTTTTGTCATTTATTTTTAATAGAAAATGTCTTTTCTATTTTACATATTATTTACCAAATAAATAATATTGCATATTCATTAAATAGACCAACTATTTAATTTATTCTCGAGGTTTCATAAAACGAGAAAACACTCGCGTGTTAGGAGCCAACCCGGGGACCATGGACCTATAACCAGTAGCTACAACAAATTAAATAAAATATTCATCGAACAGAATATTTCTACTTAATTCATTAATTCCGGAAACGCCACTATAAATCCGAAACTGAACTCTATCGATTATAGATATAACTTATTCTCAAAACGTCGAGTCGATAAGTGTCCATTGATATAATCATTACATACAGACTAACCCTCCATAGACTATCCGTAACGAAGCGGGATTATTTCCGTAAACCTTCTTCATTACATCTTATCATTATTTACCGTTAACCCACTAGTGATCAATTAGTTCATAACCAGTACGAACTCCCGGGATCGATCAGTTTCTAGGATTAACAAATAAGGGGATTGTCTTTCTACTTCCCGCATGAAGGAATGAATTCCATATCTGTGAGACACACACTTCTCACTCATTCCAAAATAGTGCCAACGTGAAAGTGATTTGGACCACGCCTCTTAACAATCCTTAACGAACACATCAAACCCTATCCTGAAACCAGTAGGAGTCTGTAATCACTTCAGGATTAAGGTTAATCCATATATGATCGTCTTGTGATTTAATAAGATTTCTCAATCACAGAATTATATGAGAAACGCAGATTAAATCGGTCCAGTCCAATATGACTCTCATCATATATAAATGCCCCACTTAGACAACTATGTCGACGGTCCAGATAAGACGGTCACGCCATAAAGTGTTCTGGGCACATTAATGGTGGTTTAATCAATAGACCCCATACTTTGATTAACTTCACCACGGACTTACAGTTCAAGTGTATCACCATAAACTTAATCCTCATGTGTGACACACACTAAGTTATATGGCTACATATGATACGACTTGGGGTTTTCAGTAGTGTATTACTTATAAGCACGAAGCAAATAATAAGATGAGAATAAATCTGTCATTTATTAATTATAAAAATATTTACATAAATTGTCTTTCGGGCGCTACTTCCGACAGTAACGACATTAGTCATGCATTTATAATCTGAGCCGGTTAACCATAATTAATGATTGAGAAGCTACACACACATTCTGTTTTCATGATAAGATATGTTTTGATTCGTGTTTATTCGCTTGTTGACTACTTTTTACTCATTGAATGTATTGGTTTCCCGTATGATCGCAACGTTGACCTCATGATTTATTTTTGAATCGCTTGATTTGCTCGAGGGCGAGCAAACGCTAAGTGGAGGGTAGTTGATAAGTGTCAATTTTGCTATCATTTCGTGTGCATTTTACCCTCTATTTGTAGCCTATTCGATGTGATTTTGGGATAGTTATGTGGTTTTTATATGCACTTTTCACCGTAACGCGAATCACGAGATGATAGGACATTTACGTCCGAAATCTCCACATTTTTTGATGAATTGTGTGCGTTTCATTGGCAATTGTCACGCTGGGGTTTTCTTGTTTATGATTGTTATAGGTGCGGCGTGATAAAAGACATGACGAGGATCACAACGGTATAAAAATCGTCCAAAACAGAGTTTGTATGAGAAAATGACGCAATAATCAAATCCAAGCATTCAGAAAAGAAAAAAAAAAAAAAGATTATTATCTAATTTTATCAGGATTCCGAGGTTGTTGTCCGGTGGAGGGTAAAGCCACAGCATTTCTACCCTCTTTTTAGTCGAATAAAAAAAATAAAAGGAAAATAAAAGGAAAAGCAAGCAGCTAATCAGCGTACCTTATAAGAAGTGGGCCCATGCCCTTTATGAAAAGAATTGGATGTGAAGGCGGAAACATGAGAGAAGGGGACGGACGCTGTATTTAATTATTTTCCGTAAATTTTCGGGAAATTAAGTCGGCAATTGATATATAAAATATCCATCTAGGTCAACTTTCGACACACAGTTTCATATCAAAATTTTATTTTTCCCTCTAAAGCAGTTTTTATTTTTCCTTAGGTTTAGATCAGTTATTTTTTCCTTTGATTTTCTGCAAACACAATAGCAGTTATCTTCCATTATTTTGCGATTTCAACACAACGGATTGACAAATCAAGTGTTGGATTGCTTCAACCTTTTGGTGGTAATTTTATTTATCTTTTTATCATGTCGTTTACCAATTTATTTACGATTTCTTGAGTTCTTGATTTATTATGAGTAGCTAATTTTATAATAACTAAATTATGTGATAGAACTACGAAATTAATGTCTAATCGATTATCTATGCATGAGTAGAGCTTAAAAATTGAATCTTTTGAATAGTTGTGTCCTAAACTTGAATCTAATGCCTTTAATGGAGTAACTAACCATTAATTGATTTTACAAACTAACTTTATAAATGTATTTTGCGATGGAGTGTGCGTATAGGGTTTTAGGATTGCCATGCACGAACTAGTCGAGTTTTTTGCAGCATGTTCCTTGGTAAGGTTGTTTTAGCTAAGCCATGAACTCGGTGGATGCGGAGCGTCTCATAGTTCTTAATCATATTAAGTCAATTAAATCCTACAGAGGGGATTGTTGAACCGAATATAGGGTAACTAGGTTGTGGTATTAACGCCTAGGGACCAGTTTCGGAGATTGCACCCACAACACATTCATTAGAAACCATTGGTTGGTTGGTATGTTAAGGCTCGTCCCTAGTGATGCGGTAAAGATATTGAGAGTAGTGTTCTTGACCATAATTTAGTTATTCCCTTAAAGTTAGTATTTTTATATTTCTTAGCTATAGTTAATACTTCCACCCATATTGTGAGCCTAAACTAGATACAAAAGTGGTTGTGGTACTTGACCAATGATAGCACGTGGCACCCCAAAACGAGCAAAGATATTCTTCTTAATGAACCGGATGACCACATTCCTATCATTTGTAGGGTACGCTATGGCTTCTACCCATTTCGACACATAATCACACGCAACTAGGATATATTTGTTATTATGCGATGAAGGATAAGATCTCTTAAAGTCCAGCCCCTAAACATCAAACACCTCAGACTCTAAGATAGGCTTTTGGGTCATCTCATTTCTCCTAGAGATCCTACCTACCCGTTGACATGCGTCACAAGCTTTCACATAGGCATATGAGTCACGAAAGATAGTTGGCCAATAAAAGCCACTTTGGAGCACTTTGAGAGCTGTTTCGTCTCCCGCAAGATGACCACCGGCTTCCCGGTCATGGCAAAACGAAAGGATATTCCTAATCTCGCTATCATGCACACACCTCCTAATTAGCCATCCGAGCAACGTCTAAATAGATATGGGTCATCCCACAAGTAGTATCGAATATCACTATAGAACTTCTTGCGTTGATAATCCTTCAAATGAGGATCCACATACCCACAAGCAAGAAAGTTCACATACGGAGCATACCAAGGGTCACCATACCTACCCCGTTGCTCACTAGCACTCCTTTTCACCGGTAGCATCGCATCAACTACCATCAACTGCTCATCCGGGAACGATTCATTAATTTCCCGCTCGAACCTTGTCACTTCCTCATCTAATGTCATACGACTCAAATGATCCGCCACCACATTCTCACAACCCTTCCGATCCTTAATATGCACATCAAACTCTTGAAGAAGAAAAATCCACCACAATAAGCGGGGTTTTGCTTCTTGCTTTGCAAACAAGTACATCAACGCAGCATGATCGGTGTGCACTATCACTTTAGACCCAACTAAATACGACCGAAACTTATCGAAAGCAAAAACAACAGCAAGCAATTCTTTTTCGGTCGTGGCATATTTAGATTGTGCGGGATTAAGTGTGTGACTAGAGTAGTAGATAGGCTTAAATATTTTATCGAATTTCTGCCCTAGAACAGCCCCTACGGCAGTGTCACTAGCATCACACATAACCTCAAACTCTCGTGACCAATCAGGTGCAACTAGAATAGGTGCGGTCACTAATAACTTCTTAAGCATGTGAAAAGCATCAACGCGCTCTTGAGTGAAAATAAAGGGAGTGTCTTTTGTGAGCAAGAGTGTGAGTGGCCTAGCAATCTTGGAGAAATCCTTGATAAAGCGCCGGTAAAAACCAGCATGACCAAGAAATGCCCGAAGGGTCTTCAAGTTCGTGGGGACGGGCAATTTCTCAATTGCCACAACCTTGGCCCTATCAACTTCAATCCCTCTACGTGAAATCTTATAGCCTAACACTATGCCCTCTTCTACCATAAAGTGACACTTTTCCCAATTAAGCACAAGATTGGTGTCTTCACACATTTGCAAAACTTTATCAAGATTACTCAAAGAATCATCAAAGGAGTCTCCAAATACACTAAAGTCATCCATGAAGACTTCCAAGAATTTCTCAATCATGTCCGCAAAGATAGCCGTCATGCATCTTTGGAATGTCGCGGGTGCATCACATAACCCAAAAGGCATCCGTCTAAATGCAAAGGTACCATAGGGACATGTAAATGTAGTTTTCTCTTGGTCCTTAGGATCAATGCAAATTTGGTAATAGCCACTAAAACCATCAAGGAAGCAATAAAAAGCATGACCACTTAACCTCTCTAGCATTTGATCAATAAAAGGCAAAGGGAAGTGATATTTCCTAGTGGCATCATTCAGTTTTCGATAATCAATGCAAACACGATAACCTGTAACTAAGCGGGTAGGGATCATTTGATTCATTTCATTGTTTTCATTACGTTGAACAGTCATACCTCCTTTTTTACGCACCACTTGAGTAGGATTTACCCACTCGCTATCCGAGATGGCGTAGATGATTCCATGCTCTAAAATCTTCACCACGTCTTTACGCACCACTTCTTGAAGGTGTGGATTAAGCCTTCTTTGACATTGCCTCACCGGTTTAACATCTTCCTCCAAGATGATCTTGTGTTTGCAAATCTCGGGGCTAATACCCCGGATATCAACCATTTTCCATCCAAAGGCTTTCTTATGACTCCTTAGCACTTTCATTAGCTTTTCTTCCTGCAAAGATGTTAGTGCCGCAGAAATAATCAAAGGCAACAAGTTATCGGACTCAAGAAAAGCATACTTAAGGTGCTCCAGGAGTGGCTTTAATTCCAAGTCCTTTGGTGGCTCCTCAATATACGGCTTCATTTTCTCACTGTTTAGGCCAAGCTCCAAGTATTTATGCCATGACGCCTCAAGAAAAGGCATTGCCTCCAACTCACAAGCCGCTTCCCGTAATTCTTCATTCTCATCATGAATTGTGCTAGACTTCATTAAGCACTCCTCCATCGGTTCTTGATATCCCTGCGTGTTAGCAACTTCGGAAACACAAGAATATATAGACTCAACTTCATCACCTTCCTCAATATCATCATGAGGGTACTTGATGGCATCAAACACATTCATGGTCACACTCTCATCCCCTGCTCTCATAGTAATATCACCTTTTTGCTACATCTACATTAGCATTCCCGGCAGAAAGAAAATGTCTTCCTAGCAAAAGTGAATTTCTAGGGTCCTCCACAACATCTAGCACGACAAAGTCGGCCAGGAACACAAACTTATCAACTTGAACTAACACATCCTCCAATATTCTCATAGGTCTCCTAAAGGTCCGGTCGGCCATTTGTAAAGTCATATTGGTCTCGGTCAACCTACCTAGGCCCAACCTCTCATAGATACTCCTAGGCATGAGATTCACCCTAGCACCTAGGTCACACAAAGCTTTCGGTAATCTAATAGAGCCAATGGTGCAAGGGATAGAAAAACATCCAGGGTCTTTTTTTTAGGCGGAAGCTTGTTTTGAAAGACCGCGGAGCATTCTTCATTTAAGCACACAACCTCATCCATCTTGGCCTTGTTGGATAATATCCCTTTTAAAAAATTAACATACGAGGGAATGTTAGCTATAGCATCAACCAAAGGGATATTTATCTCAACCTTGCGCAAGATGTCAAGGAACTTGTTTTGACTCTTGGTCAATACATCCTTCTTAGGACCTCTAAGGGAAAAGGTAAAGTGCTTAAATCAAAAGATGTAGAAGAAGTATTCATACCATTGCTACTTGTACCTTTCCTTTGTGAATTGGAAGTAGTTGTGTCCCCTTTGCTAGTCGCTTTCGGTGCCTCCTCATCTTGCTTATGAGCCTCATTCTCTTGTTCCCCAACAACTTGATCTTCACTCTCATTTTCTACCATATCATCCTCTTTGCTCTTACCATGATCCTCAACTCTCTTCTTCAACCCAATGTCACTACCAACCACTTTGCCACTTCTGGTAGAGATAGCATTCACACCCTTGGGATTTCTCACGGTGTTCCTCGGCAAACCTCCAACCGGTGCGGTATTAGCATTTTCGGTCAATTGACATACTTGAGTCTCAAGATTCCGTATTGCCGATTGAAATGTGGTGGCATTGGTTCTAATGTCTCTCAAATCCCGACTATGATCTTGCAAAGTCTTACTAATTTGCTCCACGAGAATATCGGTAGAGGTTTTTTGTGGAATAGGAGCCATTGGTGGAGGTTGAGAATAGCTTCCTTGAGAGTAGTTTTGATGAGCATTTGGATGTTGGTATGTTCCGGATTGTTGTTGTCGTGGAGCTTGATTGCCTTGATAAGAAGGGCCTTGTTGCTGCCTAGAAGAAAGCCCTTGATTCGGACCACGACCCCAAGTCAAATTAGGATTCTCTCACCAATTTTGTAGGGCTCCTTGGAAATCATAGTTTTGGACTCGCCCTTGTCCCACATAGTTAGCATCATAGGGTTGTGTGTCCAACATCAAGCTCAAATCCATAGGTTCAACCACCGGATTGACATAGGTGGTGAGAGGGTTGAATTCCATTTGCCTCGCATTCAATTGCCCTAAAGCGTAGGCATTCATCAAAGATTGTTGCAACGAGTTCATATTAGCCACTAAGGTACCGGATTGAGGTGCTACTTGAGCTTTCATTGAAACAGTTGTTGGTGGTGTATTTGGAGATGTGCAATTTGGAGCCGAATGTTCACCGCCACAAAGTTGACATAATCGGGCCTTCTTGTTCTCTAAAGCCAAATCATCAACTTTTTGTTCCATGGCCAACACCTTGTTATGCCACTCGGACTTCCTTTCGGGCTCATCTACCATGGCGGTCACAAGTGGTTTTTTATGCTTCAATTGCCTTCTTCCCGAGCTCCATTGCATATTATTCTCACAAATCCTCTCAATGGTGGCCAATGCCACATCCGGTGCTACATCCATGATGGATCCTCCACATGCCCCATTTAGTTGTTGCATTGAACTACCATTCAAATTTCTATAGAATAGATGCATTTGGTCCCATGCTTCGAATCCATGTTGAGGGCATTTCCGTAAAATAGTTTTGAACCGATCCCATGCCTCAAACAAGTCTTCACCTAATAGTTGATCAAAATTAGAAATGTCAGATTTCAAGTCAAGAGCCTTCGATGGTGGAAAGTACTTAAGCAAAAATGTGCTCGCCACTTGTTCCCATGTGTGGAGAGCGTCATAAGCCAAAGATGAATACCACTCCCTCGCCTTTCCTTTTAGAGCAAAAGGGAACAAAAAGTAGCCGAACCGCTTCCTCACCAACCCCATTTATCTTCACTGTGTTGCATACCTCAAGGAAATTATTGATGAAGGTATTCGGATCATCCGTCGCCTTTCCTTCAAATTGAGCATTGTCCCCAAGTAAATACCAAACATGTTGCCTTATCTCCAAGTTATTAGCCACAACGGCCGGTACTCGAATAGGACTATGGCCCGTGGTAGCCATTGGTGTCACATAATCTCTACAAAGTCTTACCGGTCGATTTCCCACTTGGTTTACTTGAGCTTGAGGAACATATTGTTGAGGGTTCACTATAGGGTTAGGTTGAGGATCATCTTGAGGGATAAATTGTTGAGCATAGGGATTGTCCATTTCAGGGTATTGGTTCATCAAGGGATTCATCATAGGGATCATCATAGGGTTCATCATAGGATTGAATTGGGCCATTTGCATCATCATTTGTTGATATTGTTGAAGGAATTGGGGGTCCATTTGTGGAGTTTGCTGTGGTTGAGGGATTTGTGGAGTTTGGAGAGGGATACTGGTTCGTTGTTGAAAGTTATTGTTCAATGGGGTATTACGCACAATAATCCCTTTTATAGGTAGTGGTTCCATTCTTGGGGAAGGTGGATTTGATTGTTGACCTTTGCCTCGGTATTGACTTTTATCCTCTTCCTCAAACGGATTTACACTTCTCTCTCGCTCCATACCCCAAAGAAATTCAAGGTCTTCATTTCCCGTAGCCATAACTCTCAGAGCTAGAACTCTCACTTTCCAACTCTTGAGTCACTTCTTCAACTAGAATCCTCTTGTTTCGCAAGGCGTTTCGGTGTCTAGCCAAAGCCTCAATCTCGGGAATGTATGGAAATAATGGTTCCTTTGAGCTTCGGGTCATGCACTACAAGAACAAACAACAAGAAAACAGTAAAATAAAACAACCTAAGCCTAAATCTTCAACAGACCTATGCGATATCAATTAATTCCCCGGCAACGGCGCCAGAAAACTTGATGGCCAAAATAGTGACGGTCCAACTTTAATCGGCAGGGTACTGAGTCGGATGCACAATAGTAGCGAGCAAGGTCGTATCCCATGAGGAATTTATCGAATACCAAAGTCGTTTTCAGATTTAGTCTAGGTTAACCAGGATGTTTCAAGTTCAATTACACTAAAACGAAATATAAACTAAAGATACTAAGGATAGAGAGACATAGCCAAACCAGGATCCAATTGATTACTTTCGCCCGTCTAATCGATTACTCGGGAATGGGATTAACCAACCTACCAACCTAACACTTATATCGACCCATTCATGGGTGCAAACTCCTAAGCTAGTGTAAGACACCATGCAACAATCAAACACCCTTTGCCCGGTTCAACAGTCCGCCTTTAAGGATTTAACTGACCGAAACAAGATTGACGCGCTAGAGTTGCTCGATTTCACAACCGATTGAACCTCACTCCCTAATCAATCTAAAAAACACAGTTGATTATAAGAAATAATCTTAAAACCCCTTTTCCCACACCCCTTCGCAACATACATTTATAAAAGTGGTGTGTGAGTTCATGAACTAGGTGTACAGTCTAATTCAAGCATTAAGAACAAGTTTTAAGACATGAATTCGTCGATACAACATCAATTAAGCACTACCCATTCCCAATTTCATCAATTAAATGGGTGATTTCTTCAATCTTCACATGATTTGACTATAAGATGTTTTCTACTCATAATAAAACAAGAAATAACAATCAAAACAAGAATTAAAGCCATATAACAAGAAAGGAGATGCTATCAATTACCAAAATCGTAGAAAGTTGGCTTTACATCATGAAGCTTCATCAACACCCGTTGTCATTTGGTGAGGAAGAAGGTCCAAAATGCAAAATTAAAGATAGATGAACTAGAATCTAAGCTAGAGTGTGCCTAATTTAAGTAAAATATGATGTAAGAGTGAATCTAGGGAAGAAGAAGGAAAGAATTCGACCTAGAGAGGAAAAGGTGTAAGGTTGAGAGTGTAAAAGTGTGTGTGTGGAATGAGGTGAGAAAAATACATTGTTTTTCCTAAAAAAAACACAGCTATGCATTTTGCAGAAATCGTGGTAAGCACCCAGAATAGTCTGGTAACTACCGAGATTTCTGTACATCCTGTCCAAAATGTGGTGAGTTCTGGTGATCATCAAGTTGGCTTCGGTAAGTACCAGGAATGAAGAGTTGCAAATTAAGCTTTCTCTTCAACTTTTCCAACCCCGCGCCTCATGCCTCAACTTCCAGGTATACGAGTCACCTATTTCCTGCATTTCACATGCCAAAAATATACCGAGGTTAATTCCGCAAGAAACATAGGGCTCGTAAAGGGCCAAAACATCATGAAATTGTGATATTTTCCATCTATTTGATGGTTTACCTCATAGTGAATGCTCAATGTGATTTTGCCCTATAAAGGGTCTAAACTAACCAACAAGCTAAAAGTGTAGTAAATGGGGGCTAAAACATGAACTGGAGCATCATAAAGTTGATTCTCATCATACCTCAGCAGTCTTTTAAGAAACTTCTAGTGAACATTAGCAGGCTGCTGCATAAACTGGCTCAGATAGTTCACTACAAATGTGATGTTTGGTCTTATGATGGTGAGATACTGAAGACCTCCTATAGCAGCTCTATAGAGATAGAGTCTTGCATAGGTGTTCCCTGAGTAGGTGTTAGTTGTTTCCCACTTATCATAAGAGTGGGACATTTTTTCATCATCAAAGTTCAACCTGCATAGGAGTTGATGAGTATAATTACTCTTGGACAAGAACATGTCAGTCTTATGTCTATGAACTTCCATCCCTAAGAAGCGAGACACTTGTCCTAGATCTTTTAGTGCAAGTCTTAAATTAAGAAGGCTGATAAATTTCATCTACATATACCAGATGATGTACATGTCACAAGAATATCATCTACATAGACAAGAACTCATATTAGTAATCCAGATTTTCTAAAAACAAACAATGATGTATCAACCATGGACTGTTTAAAACCCCATTGTATCATTTGATTCCTCAAAACTTCAAACCAGACTCTAGGAGCTTGTTTAAGGCCATAAAGAGCTTTGTTAAGCTTGCACACAAAATTGAGATGTTTGGAATCTATAAATCCCTCTAGTTGAGGCATATACACAGTTTCATGAAGTGGGCCATTGAGGAAGGAATTATTTATATCCACTTGATTAATGTCATGGTTAAAGAAAACAGCCAAAGATAGCACCACTCTTATGGTTGAGGATCGGGAGACTGGACTAAATGTTTCAGTAAAGTCAACCCCATACTTCTGATGAAACCCCTTTGCAACCAACCTTGCCTTGTATTTAAATATTGAGCCATCTGTTTTGGTCTTCAACTTATACACCCATTTGTTTACCACTATATTCTGATTGGGTGCTGGGGGTACCAAGGTCCAAGTGTTTTTAGAACACAAGGATTTATATTCTTCCTCCATTGCACCCTTCCATTCAAAATTAGCTAGGGCTTCTGATGCACTTACAGGTTCAGAAGGGTAATGGTGAGAAATTGTAGAGGGGGAAACAACATAGGTTTTAGGTTTCAAGATACCACTCTTAGCCTTAGTTTGCATAGGATGTGAGGAAATAGAGGGAGCAGGAGGACCATGAACAACATGCTCATGAGAGGCATTAGGGGACTGAATAGAAGATGTAGGACTTGTGTTAGATGAGGAAGGATGATCAGTAGAGGGTGAAAAATCAGATGAGGAACTAGACATACTTCCAGGAGATTGGACTGGTGAGGGTGGTGGAATAGAAGAACTTGGTGTACTAGTTATGGAAGGGTTTTCTGCAGGTGTCTCAATTGGTGGTACAGTTGTGTTAGGCAGGGCAGACAGAACAGAAGTGGTGATTTCAGATTCAATTCTAGGATAAAGAAGTACTTCCCTTGAAGGTTCTTGACTGAACCCTTCTTTAAAGGGAAATGATAGCTCATCAAAGATTACATCTCTTGAGATGTAGAGTCTACATGTCTTATCTAGACACTGATAACCCTTATGTTTAGGACCGATTCATAGATTGACACATTTGATAGTGTGGAACTAGAACTTGACAGGAGAGAAGGCTTTGGAATGAGGATAACAGGCACATTCAAATGTTTTTAGGGCATGGTAAAATGGTTGTTTTTTGTGGAGGACTTCAAAGGGAGACTGCATTTTCAGATCTCTAGTAAGAAGATCATTGATCAAGTACACAGTGTACTAGAAGGATTCCCACCAAAACTTTAAGGGAATGGAAGCTTGATTTAAGAGAGTAAGGCCAAGTTCAACTATATGTCTATGTTTTCTCCCAGCTCACCTGTTTTGGCCATAAGCATGAGGGCAGGGATGCATAAATTGGATTCAACGTTCATTAAGATAGTTTTCAAAGGTTCTGTACTCTCCCCCCAATCATATTGCAAGCACTTAATCTTAGCACTGAACTGATTCTCAACTAAAGTCTTAAACCAAAGAAAAGTAGAAAAGGCATCAGCCTTAGATTTAAGACGATAAATCCAGGTAAACCTGAAATGGTCATCAACAAAGTAAATATAATAAGCATAACCAGAACTGGACTTAATGGGGGCTGGACCCCATAAGTCTGTGTGAATTAACTCAAGTGGGTGAGTGGCATGAAATTCAGAAACATAGTACGGCAGAACATGATTTTTACCATATTGGAAAGATTCAAAAAACTTTAACTCATCATTCAAAGACACATTACATAGATTCAATACATGATTCAAGACAACCTTAGAAGGATGCCCAAGTCTTCTATGCCAAACATTGGGATCTTTGTTCAGACAAACAAACTTAACATTATTTATAGAGGACTGACTGGAGACAGCAGCAGCAGGCTTGGTGATGGAGGGAGGTTTGGATTGAAGAAAGGTCTTGGAATCAGACACTCTGTAGAGACCATCATGAAGATCACCTTTGAGAAGAACCATCCCTGACTTCTGATCCTTTCAAGACAATAGGAAGATTCAAACACAACATTAATAGGATTATCAAAAACAAGTCTATAAACACTGATGAGATTTTTCTTAATTCTAAGAACATGTAAGTGATTATTCAGGTGTACAGTGATAGGTATAGTAGGGATTATACTGGAGACAATGTGTTTGATAAACAATTTTTCACCATTACCTAGAGTGATTGCATCATTGCCCATATAGTCTGAATTGATGTGCAAGTTGTTCAAATCTGTAGTCACATGATCATAAGCCCCACTATCAAGGTACCAAGAATTATCCCAACAGTCTGTGGACTAGCATTGAAGGCTGAGATTTGCCTTGGTGAAGCAGTGGTAGGTGGCACAAAGTCATGCTCAAAACGGTGCCAGCAGGCTATCACAATATGACCTGCTTTCCCACACAGTTGACAAACAACTCGATTCCCAGGATTTTGGTTAACATTACTACCAGAATTTCCTGATCTTCCTCCTTTATCTCTGTTAGAACGACCTCCACCTCTAGACCGACCACCTTTACCTCTATTATTACCATAAGATTGAGCATTACCAGTAGGGTTATATGGATTACTAGAGGTCTGGGCAACCTAAGCATAAGGGCCTCCAGAAACAAGACTAAAAGAACCATTACCAGCTGATCCATTAAACCTAGCCAAAAGTTTGTCATAAGTGATAAGTTGTGATTGCACCTATTCCCATGAAATAGATCCAATCTGAGATACGATTCACAATAACAGCCTCATATTCACATCCTAAACCTTCGTGAGTGGCAAGAATAAGCTCAGATCGGCTTATGGGATAGCCTGTTCCAGCGAGATTATAAAAGTATGACTTCATTTGGGCGAGATAATCGGCCATGGACTGAGATCCCTTCTCAATTTTTGTTAGGGCAGCTTTGAACTCAAGCATCCATGCCTCCGAATGCGAATTGTAGAGAAATTTGGGAGTAGTCAAGATTTCATGCGAAGTTGCACATCCAACAACTTCAAGGAGAGCCTACTCAGTCACCAAACTGAAGATCCAAACTATAAGCAAGGAATCGGTCTGCAGCCACAAATCGAAGGTTGGATTGTTGACTCCGGTGGGTGTTAGGCGAGGATGAGGAGAATTGACCCAAGGAGATACCCTTCAAGCCGATGTCCTCTGACAACCGGAAGAATCATGTATTTCCACAAAAGATAGTTGTCCCTAGTCAATTTGACATTGCATGTCTGAGAGAGATGTCCGGTGAAAGGTGTTTTGGACATCAGAGCTGGAGATGAGCGCAACAGAGATGGCATGGTAGGGATCTCAAATAGGATTCCAAACATCGGCATGGGTGGAACAGTCAGATTTACATAGAATGATGGTTCTCCGGTGAAAGGAAGACTGGAGATTAAGGGTATATAAGGATCGAAATGAGGAAAGGAGCTCGGCTGTGTAACTAGAACATTGTTTGGAGGTAAAGACGGCATCTGACTGGTGATAACAGTGGATTGAGCCACCATTTCCGGAGCTCATGTGACGTTGGCCATAGAGAGGCTTTAATACCAACACAGAATCTATAATAACTTCATTAATTGGGGAATGTTTGGAACATTACATAATATAGTACTACCACATAACAGAAATTGATCTAATGGCTATGAATGCATCACAAGGCTAGATCCTAGCCATACACATATCATACACAATACACCTTATATCTTAACACTTGGACCAACCAATGCATAAATATGGCTATTTTGCAAGATAGAACTGTTTCTTGGATTGTTTCTTCCATATATGCCGCACCGGTAGCTAGCACGTGCAACGAGTTATGGAGCTACTTAGAACGTTTGGGTACTATTTTGTAGAAACCTTGGTGTCTTGCGGGTGATTTTAACCATGTGGTCTTTCAGAGGGATAAGCTTGGAGAGACACCGGTTGGTGGTATCAATGTTGACGAACTTTGGACGAGTTGAGCTGAAAAAAGAAGGACCCTAATTCTTTCTACTTTCAGAGAGCTCGGTTTGAACATGTGGAGTTTGAATCCTTTTGACCATAATTGGTTAGTTAAACAAATATATACATAATAACAGAAAAGTCATTTATTATAAGTATAAGCTTAAAAGCGTAATGGAAATGGTCCGACCCGGTCGGATCCGGTCCTACCCGATTGGGTATAAGCATTAAATCTTCTTAATTCAGATCCATCAAGCCATGCTATGCACCAGATTCATGCCCTGAATAATCAGTTCTCACATGTTCAAGGATCATGTGACCCTAGTTTGGTAAAGCAAACACAGTGGATCTTGGACTCTAGAGCCACAAATCACATTGTGACTTCTCTTTCTCAATTGAGCAATTTTAAACATGTTAACATTAAATTAGGATTACCTAATGCCTGTAATGATGCATATAGGACAAGTTGTGATCAATATTGATATGAATTTTCATAATGTTGTCCTTGCATGCATTAACTAAGCATTCAAATTGTGTAGCTGTTTTCCCTGCTAACAAATGTGTTTTGAAAGACAACAAGAACAAAGCAATATTGGTTCAGCTAAGATAAAAAAAGGCCTTTATATTATTATTCAGAGGCCTGTTACCATAACAGTTGTTCCTCATTATGCTTGTAATTCAGTAGAAAGTAATTGTTTGTCTGATAATGTAGATAAGAACCTTATTTGGCATTATAGATTAGGGTATCTACCAGACAAGAGATTAAAAGTCATTAGTTATGCTTCATCTGATGTAAAATAGTGTGAAAATGACTTGTGTTTTGCTTACCCTATGTCCAAATTGAAGAAAAACCTTTTCCTTTCAGCACAACCGTTGTTAATTCTGTTTTTGATCTTGTGCATATGGACATTTTGGGGCCTTTAAGGCATCATATTGTAAATGGTAAATCTTATTTTTTAACTATTGGTGATGATTTCTCTAGGTATACTTAGGTGCTTCTGATGAGACAAAAATCTGAAACTTCAAATGATTCTTCAGATTTGTTCTTACTCAGTTCAATAATCACATCAAATTCATTAGAACTGATAATGGAACTGAGTCTAAAATGAAGTCATTTTATCAGCAGAATGGCATAATCCATCAGACAAGCTGTGTAAGCACACCTGAGCAGAATGGTATTATTGAAGAAAGCATAAACATCTTCTCAATGTGGCCAGATGATTGAGATTCCAAAGAAATTTTCCAACAGAATACTGGGATACCATTTGATGCATGTTGTCAAGCTCATCAATGCAACCCCAACCCTTTGGCTGAATGAAATCAACCCTTGTCAAGCGCTTTGGCTCCAAACCTGATTATACCATGTTTAAAGTGTTTGAATGCCTGGTCTTGTCTTGTACTCTTCAGCAATTTAGCTTCAAATTTGATTCTAGATGCAGATTTTGTGTATCTTGGCAATTCTACAACCTCCAAGGGAGTTATTTTAGTAAATATCACAAATAAAGATATTTTTGTTGCAAGAAAAATTCAAGTTTTATGAGACTTCTTTTCCTTTGTTTAAGCAAGTTCTAGGAAAGGCTACGTGTCCCACAGACATGCATTTACCATTTTTTTATGCCAGAAGCTATTCCAGATGTGATCTTTAACAACTCACAAGGAAAGTCACCGAGGATTACCACTCACCACCATCGATACCTAAGACCAGAGGAGAACCAACTGCAACTGATCCGACCAATGCACTTGCTCCACTAAGGAGATCAACTAGGACTAGAAATCCACCTAATTTTTATCAAGGAACCGGTAATATTGTTCAGTTCCCTCATCCGATGAGTCAAGTTATGAGTCTAGACAGATTGTCAGCTGAATATGCCAAGTATATTTGTGCTATTGATGCGGTTTCTTAGCCAAAAACGTACAATCAGACCATCAAGCGTGAAGAATGGAAAGAGGCAATGCAGAAGGAGATAGAGGCACTACAAAATACTCACACATGGGAGATTGTGACTTTGCCACTTGGAAATAAGCCTATTGGATGCAAATAGGTATATAAAATAAAATACAATCCTGATAGATAAGTAAAAAGATAAAAGTCTAGGTTAGTAGCGAAAGGCTACACCCAGATTTATGGGATTGATATCAAGAGACCTTTTCTCCACTTGTGAAAATCACAACAGTCAGAACTTTGTTAGCAGCGGTAGGAGCCAATAATTTCCATCTCCATCATATTGATGTCAGTACAAATTTTTACATGGAGACCTACAGGAAGAAGTATATATGAAAGTTCCTAAAGGTTTCAAGACTGACAAACCAAATCAAATTTGTAGATTAACTAAATATTTGTTTGGGTTAAAACAAGCGAGTAGACAATGTAACTACAAGTTGACATAGTCCCTAGAAAACAAGGATTTGTTCAAACCAATAATGATCACAAATTATTTACAAAAGGATCTGGAAAGCCATTTAATGCTTTAATGGTCTATGTAGATGACATCATAGCAGAAAGTCCTGATATAGACCTCATACAGCAAGTTAAATATACTTTACATAAACAGTTTACAATTAAATATTTAGGTACACTGAGAATTTTTTTGGGCATTGAGGGTGTTAGAACACTTGAGGGCATTTCCGTTTCATAGAGGAAATCTACTTTACCTTTTACAAGATTATGAGTTCTTCTACAAAAACTCCAATGGAATCCGAGCAGACCCTACAACATGGAGATTTAGCTCTGTTGGATGACAATTCTGCATACAGATCATTGGTTGGAAAACTAATTTATCTCGCTTTTAAACCCGATATAGCGTTTACAGTTCAATAGCCAAGTCAGTTTCTGGATACCCCAACTGAAAATCACATAAAAGCCTCTCATAGACTTTTAAGGTACTTGAAAGCCAATCCAGGTCAAGGTATTTTCTTCCCATCTGAGAGCAACCTCATCCATAAAGGATTTACTGATAGTGATTGGGCAGGATGTCCTGAAACCAAATGATCTATGTCAAGATATCTCTAATATTCTTATGATGCACCTATTTCTTGAAGGCCAAGCAGGACCACTACCGCAAAGAAGTCCAAGCGCAATCTGTGGCAATGGCTAATGCCACTTCGAGATCCAATGGTTGACATATATTTTAAAGGATTTGAAGATATCAATCAAGCGCCATGCTGTTTTGTTTTGCGGCAATGCCAGTGCATTCCACATTGCACATAATGTTCTATGAGAGGACCAAACATATTGAGATTGATTGTCTTGTAGTCTGAGACAAGGTCAAGTCAGGCTTGAATAAATTAATGTATGTACATGCATAAGAGCAGCTTGTTGATATACTTACAAAGGCTTTAGATGCACTGGTTTTCTGCTACATGCTTGACAAAATTGGGGTTTCCAAGATTTTTCAGTCAAGATCAAGTGGATAAAGGAGTGCTGGAGCCAAGATGGACATGAAAGCTGAATCATTCATCACTCTCAGCTTGATAGGGGTATTAACAATATGTTCCATGGATAAAGAGTGTTGGAGGCAAGAAGGGTGTGCACAACACTTGTGAATCAGAGTTGATAACCTGAAGGAATCAACTTCAGAGCTACTGAGTTGAAGGCAGTCATCCGAGCTGAGGACATTAGAACATCATCAAGGTAATGTAGACGTTTTAGTTGTAACTGATCATAACCGTTTTGTAACTGATTTATGAGGAGTATCAGCTATAAATACTTCACCATCAATATCATGTAACTCAACTTGTTTACTTTTATGATCAATAAGAATTCCGCATTATACTAACTCTTTTAATTTCAGTTTCATAAACTTCAACAAGATTAATTGTTAGTAATTTATTAGTTCATGCAGTCACATGTAAAATTCATGACATTGTGGAGTCGTATGTGCCTGTGCAATAGTTGGTGCTTGGTTAAGTACTCATATAACACAAGTACATTTAAGTTCTCAAGAATCCTCAACACCCCATTAAATGCACCCCGGCCTCTGGAGCCATTCATTAATATCAGGTGGGTGTTGGGCTAGTCATGACTTATGCCTTCCTATGGGTATAGAATAGTAGGAGCCGGTTAGTATACATTTCATTATATTACATTCATTGCCTCTCCGTCTGAGGTCAAATGAGAGGGCCCTTTTTTCAAGGTTATTTACGAAGGCGTAATAATTAGGACCAATCTTGTGTTTATTCATTCTCTATGGTTATTTCCATTATAATTATAGTTCAGTTATTCTCTTATTTGCCACCGTCACGCATTATTTCTTGCTCATTCCTTATCTCGGGATCATTTATAATTTCACACATTTAATCCACTCATTGTATATATATATCACTATTATCCGTATTTTCATTAACAAAGGCCATTAATCATTAAAGAATAGTGCAAAATGTTTCTGGATATTCTCATGTTCCCTTTTGATTATGTTATTCTTACTGAGTTGTGAGCTCAATCATTTCAGAGGAAGGAGATGCAGGAGATGATGGTTGTGTGGATCTAGTTAGAAATTCTTATTATGCCAACCGGATGTCTTGTCTATATGGTGTTCGTCACTTTTTTACATCCTTCTTTTGTTGCTTGTCGGGGCGGTGTCTCTATTATTGAGACTTACTTTGTATTCAGTACTTGAGACATTTCCTTTCCAAGTATGTGAGTATTTTCTATTCAGTACTTGAGACATTTCCATTCCAAGTACGTGAGTACCTATAAGGATATTTGGCTAGAGTAATTTGTGGGTATTATTATATCGTACTAAATTTTGATTTTGGGATTCGATGATGCTCTTTATGGTTATGGATGATATTGGGATTGTAACGTGCATCAGAAGCATGGAGATTAACCATGTTGGCACAAGTGCCGCTTTTCCGCCCGATACCACCGGGTTCAAGAGTGGATTTGCTAACTATGGACAACATCATCTGCTTATATTCTAGTTTTGGGATTGTATCACCTTTTACTCTTATATCTTCATTAAATTCTTCCACGTAAATCTTATATGATGTCACTGTAATTTAAGACTGACGTTTTCAATTGTCACGGATTGAGCATGTGTCAAGCGATCTTTTCTCATTTTACCCCTAAGGTAGGATTTAGTCATCATAGAAACTAAGTTTGATATTAATTTAGATATGGTCAAAAGGTAATTTGAAAGATTACTTTTTACTTAAATTTGATAATGGACCGTCGTCGTACGTCAAAATTCCTAACAAGGACAAGATTGTTGCAAAATGATGTATCTATTTATGTGGCGACTCTTAAATACTATAATTTTACCCTCAAAATAAATACCATAAGTTTCTTAACTTAATGTTTAATTGATTTTTTAAATTTGAGGTGGGAAACCGAGCATGATATTAATTTAGATACGATCAAAATGTAATTTAAAAGAATTTTTTTGGTTAAATTTGATGGTTGACCATAATAGGTAAAAATTCATAATAAGAAGAAGATTGTTGCAAAATTATATATGACTCCTAAATCCTATGGGCCCACTCCCCCCTCTAAAAAAATTTATCATTGGCCAATTTTTTTTTTAAGGTTTTAGATATCATAACACACTCTTATAATTTATGTCCAGGTCCAATGATGATAACCTATATTTGAAATACCAATAATATATATTTATTACAAAAAATAAAATAAAAAGTAATACTAATACAAACACATATAATATCTCAACCCGCTTATTAACAAAAACATCAAATGATTCACGCTAATGTTGTGACACCATCAACTTCGCGATCACAATAACATACGTAATCGAATCTAAAAGAGACACGATATAAAAATGTAAAATATGTGGTATGTCACAAGTGAAAAGATATTGATTTATGATTTTTTTTTGTTCTAATTATATATTTATATATAATAAGTATCGCTGACTTACCAACCTGGCCCCGCCAGATCGAGGACGGGTCCGTCCGACCAATCGGCGTTAGACCCTTTTAGCATAGAGTCGGCCTTGCATGCACTCACGATAGCATTTAATGATTATTAATCGAAAATCACAAGACACTTAAGATTAAAACTTCATTTCGGCTCTCACATGGAACACTTGAGCAAATCCCTATGGTTATAGAGACGATCAAAGAAATATCCTGGATGAACATAGAGCAAAGGATGAACCATTTATCAAACCATTAACAAAAATTGTAAGAAAATAATGGACTAATGGAAGAATGAAGAAGAAAATGATAATTTTTATTAAAGAACTCAATCTTGGTTACTAACTTTTACGGCGGCACAGCCTCATTTATAGTTAGACTCAATGAACTCTAACTTCATCGACTAGATCAGAAAGTCCCACATCAGAAAATAAGAGAATATTCACCCCTATATAAGTGCTGGCACATAAAGGTCTTGTCAACTCGGTTAGTCCTTTTAGACCAAGCGAGGACGGGCGGTTCTAAGCAATTGACCGGACATTTATGACTCATTTAGCGCTACCAGTGCCCGGGTCCTGAGGCGCGTTGTGAATGGTATTCAGAGCCGACTATCGACGGAACTATGCGCGTACGCACCGCATAAGAAGACACCGTAGGATGACCTCTAGTTACCTCCTCGTAGGACGATCCGAAACAATCTCGCCGCCCCGACGAGGACGCCAAGATCTTTATAAGGGGGGAGAATGTAAAGTCCCACATCGGTAAAATAAGAGAATGCTCACCCCTATATAAGTGTGAGACATAAAGGTCTTGTCAACTCGGGTTAGCCCTTTTAGACAAGCGAAGACGGCGGTCTAAAGCAATTGACCAGACATTTATGACTATTTAATACTACTGCACCCGGGTCCTGGGGCGTAAATGACTCTTTTCATGTTTAAAAGGGGGGATAAACTTTGCCCTATCCTTTAATCAAAAAAAAAACTACTACTAATGTTCTCATCGTAATAGCTCAAAGAAAACTCTCAAGACTCACACATGTGCCAGCAAATGGGACCCAAAATGTATCTTAAGATGGTCTTGATTTTCAATTTTCAAATGAAAATACATATCCGCTAAAAAAATAATTTCATTCATTGTACATCAAGTTACTTAAAATATAGTATAGTAAAGTCTTGCCCTACTAAATATAATAAGAGAAGCTGTAGTTTGTTTATGTAGTGTTTAACTTTTATGATTAGATTTAGATAGTATAAGAAATATTTTTTTTTTGCAAACATGTTTCACTCTCATGGAGTAGTACTCGCACTGCTTATGAATTATTTTGATCCAGAGACCCGTGGAGTACTTGGACCTTAACGCGATTTCCTTGGCTCTGTAGAGAGGCAAGGCGGCGGGGATTTAGCGTTAGTACTGTGGAGAATGATTGTTTACGCGTGTTTCCCGCCTTGCACTGCAGAGGATCTCACGGCATGGTCATTTAGTGCGGGGACGGTTTGGCTCTATTATCTAGCTTCATCTCTGCTTTTTTCACTTTTATCATGCAGATGGGAATGTCTCAACAAGATCTTTTAGCTAGACATGCTTTTTAATTTCTCGCCGACATCTTCGCCCCTGGTGATGTTTTAGCCGCTTGTTTGGCGGATGTTGATTAATAATAATTAATCTTTCCTCAAATAAATTATTATAAATAGATTTATTTGGTATAAGGTAAGGAAAAATCAAGATTTAATTAAAAGGTTTAAGATAAAGGAAAAACAAGATTATATTCTTCCAACTTGTCTCGAATTCATGACCTTAACTAAGGCAAAATGACAATTGTTGATACCACCAGGCTAATAAAGCATTGTTTTAAAAATTAAGAAGACTCAAATACATATACTAATAATAATACTAATACAATTACACATAAATAATTTTTTTTGGTTTTTTGTTATAAATTTTCCGGGTGGTCTTGAGACCACCTCACCTCCTTAGTGGTTCCACCCCAGATGCCAGGCACACCTACGTATTGAGCATGTTTATCTATATTGAAATATTTTACTAATCACCCTTATCTCTTTAATTACCCCTTATCTCTCCAATTTAATTCAAACAAAAGACCGTCCTTATCTCTCCAAAGTCAAGTGATCAACTTGATCGGCTCGTTGATCAACTTGTTCAGATATTTTAAAGATATGAGTGTTATTACCCTCCCTCAAAAGGCTCAAACGCAGTTGTGGTTGGAGGCCAAGTTTGGAGAGGAAAAGGAGAAGAGTAACCTTCGTATCCGGTTTAGTGAACAATTCTGCAACTTGTTGCATGGCAGGCACATGTTTAGTAACAAGAGCTCATTGAGCAACTTTTTCACGAACAAAGTGATAGTCAAGCTCTATATGTTTACTTTTAAGTGGAACACATGGTTAACAGTCATGTACATGGCACTGGAGGTTATCACAATACAGTAGAACCTCGATAAATGAATACCCTAGGGACCGAAAAAATATTCGTTTAGCGAGTTTATTTATTTATCGATAAATGAATATATTATTCATTTATCGATAAATGAATATTTATTCATTTAGATAGTATTTTTACAATTTTCTTCATTTTTTCTTATTATTAGTATTTTTACCTATAAAACCTAATTATACTCATTTTCTTTAGACTTCTAGATTAGAATACATGTAATATAATGCACGGACTAAGTATGTACAATGTATTATGTATTGCTATATCACTATAGAAATGTGATGGACGCCGAACATCTTTTGAACTATCCTAACGAGAATGATGCGCTTATGGAATCGCCACCGACAAAGAAATTATTGAATCCGTATTAAATGATGAGAATGATCATGAACCAGATGATAGTAGCGCCATACCAAATGTGTCATCAAAATAGGCCTATCAAGCAAAGAGTCATCATACAAAATTACTTGCTACAACAAGAGCAAAATATTCCGTAAGTTGTGCATGCATTACAAAAATTAAGGATGTGATGCATTTTGGTGGAATGAAAAAGCAAAACCTTTAGATGCATTTTTGAGAAGAAATGACCTTTTATATGAACATTGTTGATTAGATGAAATATTTTTGTTTATTATATATATATATATATATATATATATATATATATATATATATATATATATATATATATATGGAATTTAGTGATTATTCATTTATGTTTATATGGGGACTTTAAGACTCAATTTTTTTATTCGTTAATGCATTTAGCAAAGATTCATTTAGCCCTTGGCCCAAGTCGGGACCGGAGAAAATTATTCATTTGACGAGGTTATTCATTTATCGAATATTCATTTATCGAGGTTCTACGGTATAGAAAGTTAGAGGACTAATAGGTTGAACTTGTAACTCAATGAAGAGATAAGTTAACCATGTGAGTTTAGTCGCTTATGAGCAAGAACTCGATATTCTCGCTTCGAGCTTGACATGGAGACGTAGTGTTGTTTCTGGCACACCAAGAGATGAGAATGAGTCCAATGTATATGTAGTAGCTAATGGTGGAGCGATGAGTATTTGGATTTCTTGACCAATCAAAGATAAGAGAAGTTAGTGAGACTGAGTTGTTTTGGTGTATGCAAAGGTAAAAGATCAAATCCATTGTACCTTTGACATATCTAAGAATTCTCTTGACCCTTTTAAGATGTTGAGTCAGAGGATTCTGAAAAAACTGAAATTGACAGGAAACACTAATTCTGGTCTTGTAAAGCTTATGTTCTAGAGTGCACTCACCAAACTTCTGTAATAGCTAGGATCAACAAGAGGAGGAGAATTGGCAAGTGGCTTGTATTTGGCTTCCAAATGAGTATTGAGAGGCTCGCAATGCAACATGTCAAAGACATTCTAAGATGGCTTGTGCATAACGACTCTGACAGAATGAACGCGTTGTCCGGAACTTCCAAGAATATGGTGAATGGAGCTTATGTCCTTTATAGCAAACTCATTACTGAGAAGTTGGAAATTGGATTGAACCTATCAAAATCATATCATTCACGTACAACAAAATGATCAAAATATATGTGTCATATATGAGTATAAATAAGGATGGATCAGATAAGATGCAAGTAAAACCCAACTTAAGTATAAAAAAGCTGCTAAACATGTCAAACCAAGCCTTTGGGTGCTTGTTTAAGACCATTGAAGGTCTTTTGAAGTTTGCGCATACGAGTCGGAAAGTTGGGATCTTGAAGTCCGTGGGCTACTTCAGTATGAATGTTCTCATTAAGATTGCCATGAAGGAAGGCATTTTGCACATCAAGTTGTTTGACAAACCACTTATGTAAGAGAGCCAACGAGAGAAAGAGTCTGATGGTCCCTGGCTTGACAACTAGGGAATATGGTTCTAGATAGTCAATCCTATCCATTAGATGGAATCCCTTGGCCACAAGTCTGGAATTGAGTCTATCTATGTTGCCATCAGCTTGAGTTTGGCCTTGAATAACCATTTGTGAGTCATTGATATTCATGTATGGGGTTTTGTGTATCAGCGTCTAAGCATTATTGTCTGAAGTGCATGCAACTCTTCATACATGGAAGCATACCAACGAAAATGTTTCAAGGCTACTGATAGATTTAGGTTCAATGGGGATGGTAGAGTAGGTGTGGACAGTGAGTATACATGGGATTTGGTTTGTGGATCCCAAGTTGGGATCTGGTAACCAGAGGATGGTGTGTTGAGGACGAGGGAGGTGGTGTGAAGTCTATAAGAGTATTTGTAACGATGCCAGGAGTGTTGGATCTTGGATTAAGGGACCTGAATCATCTAATTATCCAGGAGACTGGTGGAAAGAAGGAATGAAGAGGAATAGCAAGGACATGATGAGTATCTTGAACAAAAGTGGACTTTATAAGAGGTGGGGCAGGAGGTGTTATCCAAGATTCAACCACAGAGGTAGTATAGTGCTAGTTTATTGCTAAGTGTTTTGAGATGGTTTAAGGCAATAAAGTCTCATCAAAGATCACATGCACGAACATAAAGAATTTCCTTGTGGGTGGATGGAAACATTTGTATCCCTTGTACTGAGAGCTATAGCCCACAAATACACGTGGGATAGACTTAGGCTCACACTTGTGTCTTGCTGCAAAGACTCTGAGATGGTTATAAGTTGGTTGTTGTTTGTGGCGGGGACCCACATATGCAAAGGTGGGGTCAACGGACCCCACTCATATTTTCACGCGAATTTACTAATATACCCTTCTAATAATGCTAAAAACGTGTATGTATATTATTTCGCATCATATATATAGTGCAATTTTCTATTTAGTTCAACTTCTGTTAAACTTTATCACCGACCTTAAGGTCATCGCTCATAAACCCGCTCATTTTTAACCTTTTTTTCGACTTTGGACCTATTGAAAAAATTCCTAATCGCCACCTGGCTTGGTTTGTGGAGGAGAAAATGAAGGGATTCAGATTGTATGGATGCTAAGGGTAATTTGTTCATGAGATAGACAACAGTGGCAAAGGCTGAACAGAATCATGGTAGTCTTGCTATGAAACATCATGGTGTGACCTAATTAAGTCTTTAGTGATCCTATGCTTCATTTCCACAACCCTTATTTGTTCAGGATTATATGCCGTATATGGGCGATGCGGTCCACTCCATTTGATTGAAAGACTTAAATTTTCTTGCCAAGCTGTTTTAGAACATAATTTTCAAAAACAATGCGAACATACAAAATAATCTGATTTATGACAAACTGAAACAACCAGGTATGTTTGAAAACATTTGAATAATCATCCATATAAATAAAGAGACAAAAAGATTAAATGATGGGGATATATTTGCTGCTTTCAGCTGTACACAAAATTCTATGTATAAAGGGGCCATTTCTCTTTGCTGCTACATTTTGCTTCAAGAAAAGGGTATGCCAAACAAAAGAACATGTTAATACACACAGTGTTACATTCTCACGGCTCGATCTCACGGCGAACCCCTTTTACCCTCCATCATACATAAAAAATCAACAGGCTGCATATCTTGAAGCAGATGCTGGGAAATTATTCACACCGAGTGATACGCATTTAACTGCATTCTAAGATGATGCATTTATGCAAGGTAGCACATGTGTCCCGATACCTTAAGAAAAAGATAAAGACACAACTTTAAAACAGCCATTATTTAAAATCGTTGTTCAATGGAAATAATGGTTGTGTTAAAGTTGCGGGTTATCCAACTGAAATTTATCTGTTTAACCACGAGGGAGGAAGGTAACTGTAATTAAACTGTTAAAAAAAATGAATATAAGCCTACTTCACAGCTTCTTGTTAAGCCGTTGGATGTAAACTAGGGCTCGCACGTTAATTATCTCGCATACAGTAGGAAAGTTAGTTCCTTGTTTAATGTGGCCTAGTGCTGTAGGCCATAACCATTTTAGTATGTTTGGACCAAGTACCTACAAAAATAGGTGGTGAAAAACAGCAGTCAAACTTACTATTAATAATACACACAGAATGCATACATAAAGTAGTTTTGTATGCTCATGCAGACAATGTTTTCACATTAAGGACAAAAAGACGAGCACATTACACGTAGAGACGTGCATCAAACACTTTTTGGGAGAACCGGTAAGTAGGAACTTTGTGAATGAAGACAAAAACTAACAGTATTGGGATATTCGGGTCCAATGTGACCACAGGGAAACGAGTTAAGAAACCAAAGAAGAAAAGACAACGTAGAGATGTACCTGTGAAAGATTCTTGGAAGCACCAAGGTCATAAGGATGATTTATAACTCGAGCCAGATTTTCTGGCAACCAAGCCGCTTCTTTTCCCCTCGTAGTACTGCCAAAAGTTTTCCAGATTATAAACTGGACCGGATAAAACAAAGAAAACAATAGAAAACAAATATTTTACCTCTATCGTTGTCATGTTATGAATTGTGAGGTAGATATGCCAACCTAATAGCGTACCTAACGTCAAAGTCAAGCAAAGAATCATGGCCCCAGTCATAACCTACAAATATAATAGTACCGCAATAATTATGAACCCAAAATCAAGCAGTCCTATAGGCATATTGCCCTACTCGGAACAAATGAACCAAAATTTGAAAAAAGGGGCCTTTTAATGCACCACAAGCAACATACTATAGCATTCGAATTTTGAAAAGTCGATTATAAGGTCTATATTTGTCTAAAAGATGGTTTTTAGCGTGGTGCCGGGCAGTTATGGTGTCACAGTAGGTTGCTTGTGGTGCATTTTAAAGGTCCTCTTGAGAAATATCAAATAAGACAACATCCATAATCAACTCACATAAAGAACCTTCAGATGATCCCTTCCGTTAAAATCCATGTTCTTCCGCATGCAATATATAATCATTATCTAGGTAAGCCAACATAGATCACATGTCAATTGAGTACTAAAACTACCAAAAACATTCAAAAATGTTTGACGTACCAAAGAATACACACTTGCAATGGTTCCATAAAAGACGCACAGAAAGAAAGCCTTGTAATTCCGTGGCCAACACAATTATTCACCCATGTACAATGATGATCCTGCATTAAAGTTTCAAAGAGAACGTTAAATGAACAGAAAATTACTTCTAAGCGTATGAGGTGAAGAAAGGTCCTCTCAAAACCTACCATTCTCAGAACACACTTTCGACAAACACGGCAATGATGAGCCCTAGGAGGTTTGTATGCTGAACATTTTTCACAGTATCGTTGCTGCAATTGATGTCAAAATGACGATTTTTAGCATCAAGAACTCCTATTGAAGTTCAAAGTCTCACAAAAATGTTGGTGATATTTTTTCCAGCAAAAAACAGAGCTAAAAAAACAGGATTTTTTTCTGTAAATGACAACGAAAAGATCGTAGACCTTGCTCAAGCATACTTTATACCAGCAATCACTACATACAACTATACACGATTGCTATATGCCCGAAAAGGGGGAGAAAAAGGAAAACTAGTGTATGGTTAACTATCACAATTCATTTATATAAAGTGAAATTGTAAAGTTCTTCTTTGATGATAATACAAGAAGTAAAGGAGTTTTCCGGGAAATCTATTGTATTATGGATTATAGACAACAGATAACTTCTCACACTGCCTTGTGATTGTGACTAATGACACGGCTGAATCTCGGTATGCATCTGACAATTTAAATGAACCCAAAAAATTACTTCCACCGCTACCTGTCAGCAAACAGCGTTGATTTATGCGATATATAGCAACCACACCATCCCTTCAATCAAGACATGAAGGACATGTTTTAGGTTGGAAATCTAGCAGAGTGAAAGAAATTTTCAGTGAGCTAAGCAATACATTAGGAAGGACACACGAAGCGAAGACACCCTAATGGAAAACGAGAACAGATCAAAACTCCCTCCACCCCAAAAGGCTCTTAGTTACAAAATCCCTATCACATCAACATTGGGAGCTGCAGTTAGCTCAAATCAAGCTTAAGTGGCACTGTGGCAGGCATTCCAATTCCAGCTCCGGCGTGTGGAGGCTCTCAGCCTAATTTCTATTTATTTACTCTGAAGAACAATTGGTATATAAGTAAGAAGCAGGGATTCTTGAAAAGAATAATATGGGAAGCAATGAAGTCACTCATGCCTCTGCTCTTAATTCTTTATCTCCTACAACTTCTAGGCGGGAATCTAAGTGACTTTAACTGCATTAATTCCTCTTGCAAAGATATAATATAAACTCATACAGCCCAACAAGAAAGAAAAACGCGCCCTCTAGTCGTATTGCATTCGAGTCAAACTCCAGGCAAAAAGACAGATTCACGTTTCCAAAATGCCTCTATTGATAAATAGAACTAAACACCCATTGAATTTCCATTAATATACCATAGAATGAACAAATTTCCTTCTTATAAAAAAATCCCACTAATTAAAAACCTAAATCTAACATCTTTCTTTCAGTTATCACAACAATAGGCCAACAAAAGCAGTTAAATGACATTGAAGTTAAAATGACAAAGAAACACTAGTCTTATCTAATCAAGCCTAAATCTTTTCACAAGGGACACAAATTATCATCCAAGCAATGAAGTCAAACATGAAAAATAATTCATTATGTGCTTACAGAATTCTTATTTTCTTGATTTGTCGGAGCAGTCTCTTCAACATCAGGTATAAATTCAGAGGGCACACCACCAGGGTCCGATAAGATACAGACCATGAAGGAGAAAACACATAAAGAAGCCAGTATGGTGAAGATCAAAGCATTCCATGAGCCTGCTGAGCTACTTAAGCCTATGGAATCCTCAATGTAGACGAAAACTGTTACATTATAAACGAATCCCGCCAATAAAAACACGGAAATAATGGGAATCGATATAATTCTCCCCAGCTTCATTGTAAAACTGAAGGAAGTATGAACGGGATTCAGACAGTGATGAAGGTTTTTTTTTTTCCCCCTCCGTTCTCTGCAATAGAGCGATTATTTGTTAACCGCCGTTAGTTAGGGTGAAGTCTCATATCAAAAAGGAGAAGGCACAAGGGTTTTTTTTAATAATACTCCTAATAAGAGGTTCGAACTATAATATTCCTTTTTTTTTATAATCCAACTCTGTAATCTAAACTCATCACTGTAATCGACGCACCTTACATGCGTATAAATCCTCTTTCCTCTTATTTACAACTTTTTTTTTTACTGCATAAGACAAAACATTTTCAGTCGGACTAAATTACCTGAAGAAACAAAATTCCTCGGGTATAAAATACAGGCGGTACTTTCCTAGTGACAATAATTCAAGATCAAAAAACCCTAGAAAAACATGAAAGAGGGGGTGGTTTGAGTGTTTTTAGATCGAACTTGGGATGCTTTTCCTCCAGATCGCTCACGATCCAAAGTGTGTATTGGAATCAAGTCTCACGCGTTTTGTGAACGCTTATATGATTGTGCCATAGGCTGCATGGGCCGTGTCCAATGTGGACTCTATTTTCGTGTTATTCAAGTTAGAGATAATCCAGGGATTATCCCGTGATTTTAGGGGATAATTATGATATTCAGATATTCGTATTGAATGATAAAGATCGGAGCCTAATGACTTAGAATTCTTTCCATAATTATCTTTATAAACGTGTAATTATCCTTATATGCTCTAGCCGACCTGCGCCGAGCAACCGAGGTCGATATGACCGAACTGCGCAAGTCGACCTTTACTTTGTCCTGACCGACCTACGGTGGACTACGTAATTTACCTAGTCGCCTTCCCTCAGGAGGAGATCGGCCTCTGGGCCTCTACTAGGGCTCCTGGCCCTTAAGGTTAGAATCTTGGGTCCGTTAATATTACTATTTTGGGGTGTTGGGTGCGTGACATGTGGAGTGGTGAAATTCGATATCGTCATAAGCCCCCCAGATCCAACTGAGCTCTTGAGGTCAGGTCAGATCTGAGTTAGGTGTCTTGTCCTTTCTAGGCTTATTCGGCTCGGCCATGCCGGAGCTCGGTCCCTGCCTTAATAGAGTTGATGTAATCTACTATGCCAGGTGGCACAGTCACATCATAGCTTCTGCCATAATGTTTTTTGAAAACCAGGCGTTTCCCGCCCATTAAAGGGAATGGTTCTTGAGAACAGGTTGAGGCTTATAGCCCCATGTCACACTGGTTGTCCGATCAGTAGTTGGCTGGTGATGGCTTTAAGGCCATAGAATATGTAAGTCTCGCTTCTTCAATTGTACTTTGTATGTAACTTGGTGGGATTTCCCATACTTGATGACTTGTTGATGCAGAGATCCTTGCTGCCCAGGAGGCCTTTGCAAGGCGTGCTACCTCTTCGGCCAGCCAAGTGAAGTTGAAGAGGAAGATTGCCGAGCTGGAGAAGACAGCCTCCAATCCTTGGCAAAAACTCAAAGACGTCTTCCTCACTGTTAGTGAGGTGTTATTAAGAGGTATCCGAGAGTCGGGTATCACCGTGGACGTCAAGGACTTCTTCACCAAGTTGATCATTGTTGTTTAGTTAACAGATGTTGGACATGACCCTTACGTGGCCCTTAGTGATGATGAGAGGGATGTCCGTAGGACTTCTCTTTTCCTTTTTCCTTTATGTTTTAATTATGCTTGCATTTTTCTCTGTTTTTTGTCTAACCGGATTTTTGTTTGTTGCAGTGGCAAACTTTGCTGCATTATTGGTCGGTACCGATGATGATGAGGCTCAGGATAGTCAGCCCCCCGAGCAGAGCCAGGATACTGAGAAGACTGCAAGTGTGGAGCCTCTTCTAGCCCGGTCTGCGGGCACTACACTGAATGTTGATGGGGTCCAGATATGGTCTGGTCACCCAGATGATGCAGTGGTCCCGCCCATCTCTGTTGTGAAACGAGACACTAACCCGATCTTCCTGGATGAAGCTGATCAGGAGTGAGAAGATAGCTAACTCCAAAATAGGGATCAAGCTGGGGTCCTGTGAACCCTCAGGAGGGAAGGCCCCAGAAAAAGAGCAAATCTGCTACCCTTCCTGATGAGGCTCAAGATCAGTATCATGAAAGAGAAGATGCCGCTACCGAACCGGAGCGGATCGCTAGCGAGCTGACTGGAATGGGCTTTGGTGCCATGGAATATGTAAGTTCATATTTTCCATCTAAGTTTTGTATATCAACTTGATAATGTTTCTCATGTTTGTTGCTTCGTTATGCAGGAAACCTGGATTGGCCAGGAAGTTTTTAGAAGGTTGGCTAAGTCTTCCTCCATCCAGATGAATCTGGACTAGAAGTTTACCGATCTGCATGTAGATCGGGAAAGGCTTAAGGCTCTGTTGAATCCAAAGACAAAGAGGTAGAGGCTCTCGAGGAGCAACTCAGGGCTCAGGAGGCTGAGCGAAAGGCTAGAGAAGACAAGTATGCTGCTAGTCTTCAAGCCACAGACTACTAGTTTTCCAGAGAGAAAATTGAGTTAGAACGAGCCGTGGCGAAGCTTCGTACTGAGAAAAATGAATTGGAAGCTGATGTTCCAGGTCGGATTACTGGAGCCATCTAGGAGTACAAGGTTTCAAATGAGCTTGCTCTTGCTGCTCATTCTTGTCCTTAACCTTGGCTATACCTTGGGAGTTGACAAGGCTATGAGTCAGTTTGTTGACCTTGTTGTTGATAGTGTTAGATATAGTGTGCCCGAAAGACAATTGTTGTTTGTCCTTACAAGCAAGTGGGAGATTGTTAGAAGTATCGCCCGAAGACAATTTATGTAATAGTTTTTATAATTAATAAATGACAGATTTATTCTCATCTTATTATTTGCTTCGTGCTTATAAGTAATACACTACTGAAAACCCTAAGTCGTATCATATGTAGCCATATAACTTAGTGTGTGCCACACACGAGGATTAAGTTTATGGTGATACACTTGAACTGGTAGTCCGTGGTGAACTTAATCAAAGTATGAGGTCTATTGATTAAACCACCATTAATGCGCCCAGAACACTTTGTGTTGTGACCGTCTTATCCGGACCATCGACATTGGTTGTATAAGTGGGGCATTTATATATGATGTAGTTATATAGGACTGGACCGATTTAATCTGCATTTCTTATATAATTCCGTGATTGAGATATCTTATTAAATCACAAGATGATCATATATGGATTAACCTTAATATTGAAGTGATTGCATACTCCTACTTGTTTCAAGATAGGGCTTGATGTGTTCGTTAAGGATCGCTAAGAGGCGCGGTCCGAATCACTTTCACGTTGGCACTATTCTGGAATGGGTGAGAAGTGTGTGTCTCACAGATATGGAATCCATTCCTTCTGCCGGAAGTAGAAAGACAATCTCCTTATTTGTTAATCCTAGAAACTGATCGATCCCGGGAGTTCGTATTGGTTATGAACTAATTGATCACTAGTGGGTTAATGGTAAATAAGGATGAGATGTAATGAAGAAGGTTTACGAAAATATTCCCACTTCATTACGGATAGTCTATGGAGGGTTAGTCTGTATGTAATGATTGTATCAATGGACACTTATCGACTCGACGTTTTGAGAATAAGTTATATCTATAATCGATAGAGTTCAGTTTCGGATTTATGGTGGCGTAATTCCGAAATTAATGAGTAGAATTATTCTGTTCGATGAATATTTTATTCAATTTATTGTAGCTACTGTTATAGGTCAATGGTCCCCGGGTTGGCTCCTAACACGCGGGTGTTTTCTCGTTTTATGGAACCTCGAGAATAAATTAAATAGTTGGTTTATTTAATGAATATATGCAATATTATTTATTTGGTAAATAATATGTAAAATAGAAAAGACATTTTCTATTAAATTAATGACATAAGTGGCGCCCCAATGTGATAAATTAGGATAAGAAATTTTTCTAGATTATGTCACATGTGTAATTAGTTAATTATTTATTTGTTAAATAATTAATGGATAAACTGAGAGATTGATTTTTTGGGAATTATCTCTTATTTTATGGCAAATATCTTTTCCTTATGGGAATAGGTAATTGTAGTGTGAAAATGATAACTCTCTCTTGACTAGTTATTTCCTATATAAAGAGAGTTTCTCCCAACACAAATTGCACCACATTCACAAATAAAGGAAGAAAAATTAGTTTCTTGCCTTAGTCATTAAGAGAAGAAAAGCCTAGGGTTTTTCTTGGGCATATACGAGGAGGTTCTACGGCGAGGATCGACGTCCACCACTCGTCGCTAGGAGATACAATCCGGAAGACTTTGGCTTCTCCCTCTCTGTTGATTTACTATTCCTCTTCAATTAGGTAAATCTTCAACCTTCTCATAGTTATGTTAATTATTTATGCGAATCAAATCGTGGTAAAATCGCATGCGAATTTATTCGTAGCTTCCGATGTGCATGATCGAGCGTCTCGATCGGTGCTGTGAATCAGATCTGACGATCCAATTATGGATCGGATCCGGATATGGGTTTCTGTATATCCAGCAGATAGCCTGGAAAGCCAAGCTTTCTATAAGTGGCATGGGTGCAATCTATGACAAACGTCTGAAATAGTTCAAAGAAGGGGTGGACATTGTGTCCCAATACTCTCGCTGAGCTGCAGCCTCTTGTCAAATGGCTATTGGGTCAAAGCCTTCTGTTTCAGCTGCTTCTGCTTCATCTCCTCCTTCTTCTGAGCAACAACAAAGTCCAACTCCTGATGCGTAGATCAGGTTGCTTGCGGACTTGCTTTTCTTTTGTTGCTTTTGCTCAAAAAAATTGTAACTTTCGTACAATTATTTTGTAGTACATGCAAATTTTTCTACCATGTGTTTTTGCTTTGGATTTACTTCTAGTCTTATTTTAAGCGCTCAACACTTTCATGTTTCATGGGATTTAGTGAGTTTTATGTCTGTAAGCTTGCTGAGTCTGACCTGTAGATCTCAGTTGTCTGTCAAGCAGACTTAATGACTTTAGACTGAGTCTGACCTGCGGAGCTTAGCTCGATGAGCTTGACATGCAAAATTTGTTGAGTCCGACCTGTGGAACTCAAGCTTTCGAGTCTATCTTACAGCCGAGGTCAAACTGACCGATCTCCGCAGTCCGCTTCGCTTCGCCCCGGCCGACCAATGCAAATGACTAAGGAAACGTACTGATCATAAGAAAAGCTTGCTGTGAAAGTTGAACTGGAAGATGCTGCTCTAGCTCGGATTGCTAGGCTATCCAAAAGTATGAGGCTTCAGAGGAGTTCACTCAGGCTTTGAAGTTGCTGCTTTCTCCGATCTTGAACCACGGATATACTTTAGGCGTGGATGAGGCAAAGGGTCAGGTCGCCAACTTTGTCATGGACGACCTTCCTAGCGAGGCTGTTTATAAGCCTGGGTGGTGTGGTCTATGACACTCGGGTGAAGGAATTCAAGGCAGGAATAGATTTTGTGTTCTAAGCACTATTGCCACCCTGCATTTGTTCCTACGTACTTCTTCAGAGCCACAACAGACTCCAGCCCCAAATGCTTAGATCAGTAGGCTTATGGAGTTGTTCTTTTTGTTTTGAAATTTCATTTCAAATACATTGTAATCCTACAATTTGATTAGAAGCAGAATTTCGTTAAGTTCTCAGCCTTAACTTTATTTTGAGCACTTCCTTCAAGTACTTGCTTTAACCTGCACTTTCTTTAAGTGCTTCGTCAACTGTGGGGTATCTTGCCCCTAGTATGCCATGCATGAATTTGTAGTTTTGGATGGCATATTTATTACTTTTTTTCCGGCCTGAGGAATTCAGAAGTCAGAATATGCCGAGTCCGAGGCATATTTTTTGCTGGTGTGTTTGTCGAGCCCGAGCTTCGGAGCTCGGATCTCAGTTTTAGCAAGTTGAGTTAGGCTTTTGCTGACTTAGCATTTGTAGCTGACCTATCCTTATTGAATCCGACGCGGGGAGTTCAGATTTCAGATCTTGGCGAACTGGGTTAGAAGTTCCTCTGACTTTTCGCACTTTACTTTGGCGAGCTGGGTCGGATATTTTGTTGACTTCTCGCATGTTTTTTACTGAGTCCGACTTGGCGGAGCTCAGATGATAGACGTAGCGATGAGTCAGAAGTTTGCTGACTTAGGCTGACGTATGTTTGCTGAGTCCGACCTGCGGAGCTCAGATGTCGAATTTAGCGTTTTAGCGGAGTCCGTCCCGCGGAGCTTGGCTTGTCTTACATACTTTGGAGAAAAGTTCCAAATTGTATTATGTACATTGTTTTTATAATATATGCAAATTTTTGCAAGTTCTCTTGCCTTAATTTTATTTTCAGCACTTACCTGGAGTATTTAGATCCGCATTTGGTTGCCTTGCCCCGAGTATGCCATCCATTAACTTATAGTTTTTTGGATGGCATACTTAGTAACGTGTGTAGTTTTTCTTTAGAGCTCTGCAATTTGATGACAATCATGCGGACTTAGGAAGTTTGGATGTTGCAAGCTTGCTGAATCGGACTTGCAGAGCTCAGTCTTATGTCTGTCATGCAGACTTTGTTTTTTGAGTCTGTCATGCAGGCTTCTGACCTGCAAACTTAATTTTTTATGAGTCTGTCAGACAGACTTTATTTTTTGAGTGTGACCTGCATACTTAATTTTTTAAGAGTCTGTCAGACAGACTTTATTTTTTAAGTCTGGCCTGCAGACTTTATTTTTTAAGAGTCTGTCAGGCAGACTTTATTTCTTGAGTCTAACCTGCAAACTTTATTTTTTAAGAGTCTGTCAGGCAGACTTTATTTCTTGAATTTGACCTGCAGACTTTACTTTATAAGAGTATGTCAGATAGACTTTATTTTTATGAGTCTGTTAGGCAGACTTTATTTTTTAAGAGTCTGCCAAAAATCTTTGTCGGATTGCCATAAATGCCCCAGATGTTGGATCACTCTGCTGATCCCACTCAGCTGATCATTGCCCAGATGTAGAACTCGGTTGTATCCAAAACACTCAGCAGACCCTCAGCAGACCCTCAGCAGGCTGCTGACATCAGAAGAAATTCAACAGACTTCCCAGCTGTCTCTTACAGACTTGGATACACTTCTCAGCAGACCATCACTCTGCTGACTAACAGATTAGTTCTATCATATGTAGAGTTTAAGGCACTTTGCTAACATATATATTCTAACACAAATCATTTCTTAATGAAATGTTCATTATTATTATTTTCAAAACAGGGAAGTCTTTTTTAGGGTCATACAGAAAAGTCTTGGAAAATAATTTTGTTGAATTATCTAGATTTGGAGTGACAAAGTGGACACCAATGGTTCAGAAATTTTCTTACATCGTTCTCAATTAAAAGTCATCTTAGTTGATTTAAAATCTATTTGTCTTTGTTTATCCACTAGCTAATAGTTTACTGTTTATCCAGTAGCTAATAGTTTACTAATCAATATATTATGTAATGGAAATGCTACTTCAACGATAAAATTGATACAACCCAATTCTGTAGCATTGATCATAGTGTATGAGATATTAATTGATCTATTTCTCACCATAATCAAATGTTTCAGAAGACGATTGCTTCATTGGTTGTGTCAATTTTGTTGGGTTTATAACATTTACCCAAGAATAATAATAACACTTATCGTGAAAACAATATAAAAATGGTATGTTCACGACATAAAAAAAACCAAAATAGACACATGTTGATACCAATGATTCTTATGTCTATTCTTGATTAACAGGTACTACCTCCGTCCCTAAAAAAAAGTCATTTACTCAAGATCATTTGTTCCTTATTATTAGTTATTTTACAATACTAAAAAAACATATACAGTAATTGTTATAGAACTAATAACAGAAAACAAAGTTGAAATATATCATAGAAAGAAGAAGGGAATAGTTGTGTATTATTTCACTGGCTTCATGGGGCATATATAATAGAGATTACAATATGAACACAATATAATAGATAAACCAGAAAATATTGTAAATAAATTTGAATAATAGATAAACATATTTTCATTATTTTATAACACTCCTCCTTAGATATCTATTATTCAACAAATAATAGATATGATATGCCTCATTAAAACTTTACTAAGAAAAAACCTAGTGAGAAAAAATCTTAGTTAAGGAAAAAGAGTTACATGTTTATCTATGTTTATTTACTCTCCCTAAACCAAGCATCAATTAAGGTCTTTCAAACGTTGCATCACAATGCTCTTCACAAGTCTCTTAAATGTTGCAGTCGCCAATGTCTTGGTAAATAAATCTGTCAGGTGACTCAGGTTGTCGAATGATCAGATCTGTTGCACATCAATTTCCCCATTCTTTTTCAAGTCTATTATATGGCTATATTAATTTCTCGATCTGAGTTGCGTAACGTTTATGTCATGCATTATTAACTTTGCTAGAAAAACCTAGTGAGAAAAACTAGACAAGGAAAATAGTTAATGTCATATACGTTTTTATGTGTTGCACTGACTGCCTCGTTAAAAACCATAACTAAGAAAACCCTTTGGGAAAAACTTGGTCAAAGGGAAAAATAGTACAGTCATTGGTTTTAAGACCAAATGCTTAAAATAATTTTGAAGTTGTCGATCCCCTTGACGACAACAATCTTCCTTATGTACGCATTCCAACACTATAAACACATTTTTCTCAAGAACAGATGTAAAAATGATCTTAGTGAACAATTCTTCTAGATTGTTACTAGAGCGTACTTTGTATGTTCATCTTTTATAGACTTCATGTAGATAATTGAATGTAGGGGCTAAATACTGTCATGCACACAACTCATTCGCGCGACACATAGAACCCAGTCATCACTATAATCATAAAAACAATAGTGAAAGTAATACAATCACAATTTGCATGCATATATTCACACGTCGTAGTGCTATAAATTCATGGTATTAAGTTTGAGTTACTTATATATATTCCTTCCTCAATAGGACTATACTATAGACATATTATGTGCAACATGAATGTTAATGGCATTTTTATGCATGTTGCGATTGTCATATTAATTCATTTCTGAAATCCATCAAGGATTTTCATATTAATGTCCAATGACCCATAAATATGCAGTCATGACATATGAAAACTCAAAGTTATTGCTTGATATATTAGTTAGCGGAACATAACATTGTCTATAATAGGAGAATATATTTGATAATTAACAAACAAATATTTCCAATGCAAACTCAACCTCAATTGTTTATTTCATTTTTTCTAGTCTGAGTGTTTCGGACACTCTGCTAACGACTTAGGTACTGGATCCAGATATAATAATAGCAATTAAAGAGGCAAACATGTCGTCGACGACTATTATATTTTATTATAAATTTCTCCCATAAAATTCATTGCTAATTCGATATTAGCATAAATCAATTCCTTATAAATGTATGGATTGGTTGTTCCGTAACCCCAATATTTATTCATTTGATGCACGTGCAATTTTCTTTTTGGGGTTCTCGTCTTCAAGACGAATCTCTTTAAAAGATTTCATGAGTGACTGAATATGAATTCATTTTCTACGATTTTTATCTTTTACACCGATCGGTCTTCTACGCTTCTGTAGTAGATAAATATTATCAATAATACTTTTGGTGCATTTATAAATGATCACTCTTTTTATTCAATTAAGGCATCTGACAAAGTACTTTCTAAATACTACAAGTAAAATTATTTTCGTAGTTCAGTTAAACTGATGCGTGGAAGATCGTTTATGTTGTTAAAATTTCTCGGCATTATTTTATTCTAAAATGAGGTTTCTTTCTCCCCGTAATGCTGAGAATCGATCTTCATCAAACATGTTGCACCGAGCTATACATTGATGCTCTTTTATTCGTTTAAAGCGATTTATACATATAAAACATAGTGGTTTTATTAAATATCTCATTCTATGAGATTTTTGAAAATATTATCTCTCTTGCACTTTATATACCACTATGTGATTTCGGATTCTTCAAGAATCGTTCAAATTATACATCATATGTAGAGAAATCACTAGAATGAGACATTGAACTTTTGGTTCTTTATCCATTTTCTCAGAAAAATATTTGATGTATTCAAATATGCATAAAACCTACCCTTCGTGGGTTTTTTTTTGCCACGAGATATATATAATGGATTTCCCTCCTCTTAACCTCAGACAACACTATTTCACAATCAATATCTGGAAAATTCGCAATAACCCGTGACGGATTCAACATTTTAACTTGAGATCCTCTTATGCAGGTATCAACAAACATCTTTAATATTTTTCGATTCGGGGACAAGTATTATGTCCTTTAGAGATATTTTATCAATTTTCATGATTATGGATACACCATATCCGGTTATACCAATGTTCTTGAATAACCAACCAAATTTTAATTGAATCATAATTTTCACTTAAAGAATGGTCATAACCAATGACACATGTTAAAATTGCTCAAACAAGAATAATTCACAGACAAAACTTTAATAATTGCCAAAACATGTGTCGAATTGCAGTGTCAAATCAATATTACAATATATCTCCGAGATTAATAATATTTTTCATCCGATATGAGGCATTGTACGAAACATACATAGTAAACCCAAAGTAAAGGATTCACATAGAAATAGTTTTCTCAAAAAAAAAAAAAAGATGACGAGAACAGCATCTTAAAACCATTAAAAAAAAATCTCTCACAATGCTTATTAGGATGATTAAGACAAGCAAATTTTGAAATTAATAATAATTCTGACAGTCAAACAACACAATGTATCACAATTTCTAAGACAAGCAATTCATATGGGATCTATTGCTCGAACAACACAAGGAATCATTGATAACTGAAAAGTCGGTAAAAACCGTATATCAAGAGACACTATATCACCAAAAATGTGCTCACTTGCATAATAAACGGCAGCAACTTTTCTCGACTAAATGCATGTTTTTCTATCATATATAATGAATAGATAAATAATGCATTACCTAGAACTTAGTATTAAAGATTATTTTATCTAAATAATAATGCGTTCAACTTCTCAAAAATAATGAGTTCAAAATATTTCTAAGAATTAAGTAATAGTCTATCAAATTCTAAAATATTTTAGTTAATTAATATGATAGAAATGAATTGTGTATTGCAGAAATCTTCACCGTTGGTTAGAAATTTGTATTAGTATAAATTGATTTCCTACAAATTGAGAATATCAATTGAAACCATAGTTATCAGACCCGGCCCGGTCATTGACCCGGAAAAGACACCGGGTCACCGGGTCAGTGGTTCAACCGGTGGGTCACATCATATACTTAAAAAATATAATTGAATATTCAAAACATAAAGATAAAATAAAATATGACAACCATAATTATTTTCAAAATACTCCAACAAACACAATTACAAATTAGACAACATAAAATCCTCAAATGATTATCTGTTGTGCAAGTTAAAGCGCAAATAATTAGCATTTTCTTTAGGCAAGTGTTGTAGCTAATGCTACAATTTCATACATTACTAAAAAAACACAGCAATACATTCAATCCATAATGAAAACAAGCTTATTATCTTCACTTCAAGTTTTCGACCGTAAAAAAAGTACAAATACCCCTAAATACCAATAATTATTTCCTATAAAAAAAAAAAAATACATATACTGCTGCTTGATTTTTTTTTTGGTGAGAGATCTGCTCGATGTTCTTTCTTTTTTTGACAAAATTTGCTCGATATTTTGAGATTTATACTATTTAGAACTGAGGCTTTTTTTAGAACTAGCTGAAGGTGAATGAAATCCTGATGACAACAAAAAAAACTGGGCTGATGGAAACCGCCCGGGTCACCTGGTTAACCGGTCCGACCGCCGGGTCGACCGGTTCAACCACCGGGTCGACCTATCCGACCGCCGGGTTGGCCGGGTCAGAACGGTTCACTTGCTTAAACGGTCGAATGCTTGACCCGGCCCGGGTTTGGGACCGGGTCACCGGGTCGACCGGTTCGACCGCCGGGCCGGGCCGGGTCTGATAACTATGATTGAAATTATGTGAATCTATTCTTATGAAAAAGGTGTTCAAACTAAGCTGCTCACGAAAATTGGCATAAAACAACACATTTAAATTCAAACACATACAAAACTAAAACAATCATAGAATAAATGGCTCTTAAGATCTTTATTTCTTATTCGAAGGACCTAAACATGAACTACTATGAACAATAAATAGTGACATGCTTAAAATTGAAATAACATGAAAAATAACCCTTATCGGTAGTTTACGTAAAATGATTTAATAAAAGAAATTTTATATTCCGTCATATGTCAGGGGAAAATTCATATTCATACTCATAATCATCGATCATATATGAAAATCACCAATTTATTTACTCTTTAGTAAAAATTCAAAACTACATCATAGATATAAAAAAAATTTAACATTAAGCCAACCCAACAAATTACCCAACAATTTTAATCAATCGATGTCATTAGCGTGTCATTAAAGGAATCCACAATTTATAGTTGTGAAATCGGTGACATATCAAAATCAAATTATCATTGTAATTCTTATGATCAAGAAGATCCACAATTTATAGTTGTGAAATCGGTGACATATCAAAATCTACTGATCATTGTAATTCTTCTGATCAAGAAAACTTGTCTAGCCAGCTGGCATTTTCTATGATGCATTACTTTATCTAGTCATAGACAATGTATTTATCTGGCCTTTTGTATGATGCAACATAGCCATACGACAATGTATTGGACCAATGTCATTCAGTTTCACAACTGTAGCATTTGTCACGAATTTTCTTTTCATTATTATCATGACACAAATCACGATTTTCATTATTATCATGGTCCAAATTCGGTGGATCACTTCGTTTCTTGCTATGAATGTCGTTGAAACATATTTTCACAGCCAAAATTTGAAGATTGTGTCACATTCACTTCAGGGAATGAATGACGCACACAATAGGGTGACAATTATGATTTTTCATTAACATCCCGCTATTTGCTCGGCCAACAGTAGACATGCGATGAGATCATAATATCTCATAAAAATTTTCTCTCCATATTGCTGTTGCAAGAGCAAATTCGAGACATGAAGTTGTGTTTGTTTTGCCAAGAGTTTTTTTGGGGGTTTTTTTTACATCACATCACCAATCATTTCTTACAATTCTCCCACCAATTAAATCTTCAACTACAAATAAAAAAATATTAAATCATCTCTCATTATTTCACTTTATCAACTTTATTATCTTTTTTACCATTATTTTATTCATTATTCTACTTTATTTCACCAATCATTTCATAATCTACACAAATTTTAAAAAAACATCTTAACTTTCTAATTATTACTTCAATCACTTTATCTAAAAAACCCTTAAAAAAAACTTCAAAAAAAAACTCCAACTCAAAACAAACACAACCGAAAGGTGGAAAAAGTTTCCTTTTTTTTTCTAGCATGTCTTAATATGTCACTTTTCAACACATAATTTAATTGTGGGATGTAATTATTAAAATGGCTAAATTATATTTAATGACATGTTATAATCTCCTGCAATACAGAGTTTAGCCAATCATGTCTGCAAAAAGTTTTTTTTTTTCAAACGGTTCCATGGATCCACCATTTTTTTAAATGGTTCCACAATTAATATGGATCCACAATTCATACAAATCTCACCGTTATTGTTCCACAATTTATGCGGATCTATAATTTATATTGATCTTTCCCCGTTATTTTGTTCCACAATTCATATGGATCTCTCACCGTTATTGTTCCACAATTTATGCGGGTCCATTGTTCCACAATTTATGCGGATCCATAATTTATACGGATCTTTCACCGTTATTTTGTTCCACAATTCATATGGATATATAACTCGTGCGGATCTTTCACCAATATTCATGTTTGAATCCCTCATCAAGATGATGACGGAGAAATATCATAGTCTTTGCATTGTCTTGATTTATCTATCAAAACCGATAGGTTCCAAATAAATTTTTACCTCTTATAGGATTAAGAACGGATTAATCCAATAAAATTTTACCTCTGACTTGCAATACTCCATCGGTAGATCTGGTTCTCTGCTTGGAATACTTCATCAGTTGATCTGGTTGTAATACTCCATTGGTAGAGTCTCGTGCTGATAACGTGTTATATAACTAACTAATAACAGAAAATAAAGATGAAATATATCGTAGAAAGAAGAAAGGAATAGTTGTGTATTATATCACTGGCATCATGGGCATATATAATAGAGATTACGATGTGAACACAATATAATAGATAAACCAGAAAACATTGTAAATAAATTTGAATAATAGATAAACATATTTTTATTCTTTTATAACAATAATAATTCTTTCCTTCCCACTATCCGTAATTTATTATTCATTCAATAAATAATTTTCAAACTTTATATTAATTGCTTTATTGTTATTCAAGGTACATATATATCACACTTTATTCTCTATAATTTATGAAATTTATTTGATTTCGTGAATTCATGTGAAAAGCATTAGTGAGTATTATTTAGGGACGAAGGCAATACTACTGTACATTTCATCCAACCACATGTTTGAGGTAAAGGATAAACCCTCATACCCAATAGTAATATAAGGGTTTGATTCATAAGTAGTAAAAAAGCCACAAAAGCAATATATTGTTAATCTTATAAGCCACACATTACTTGCAGGCTGTTGGAGACCATAAGCATGGTTGGTCTTGACAATGGATTATCATTCAGACACTGCAATGCAAGATCAATCATTGATGCAAGGATCTTCCCAATGCTTGGATCATCAGCGGGATGTGAAATCCGTTTATCGATTACTTCCTCAAGTTGTACATAGACAGATGCCAATGATGCTCCATCAGCCATATAGCTACTCGGAACGGGATACTCCCCTCTAATGATCTCCAATGCCAACACCCCGAAGCTAAACACGTCGCATTTCTCTGTCACTCGTACACTGTAAGCAAGCTCTGTAATGTAATAGTTCAAAGGTGTAAGCATAACGGATTCTTTTATATTTGTAAAGTCCTACATCGGTAAAGTAAAGTCCTGCTCACCCACCATATAAATGTGAGACATAAATGTCTTGTCAACTCGGGTTAGCTCTTTTAGACCAAGCGATGACGGCCGTCTAAGCAGTTGACCGGACATTTATGACTCATTTAACGCTATCAGACCCAGGGTCTGGGGGCATTACAGAATGGTATTCAGAGCCGACTATCATACGGAACTAAGTGTCACACCGTGAGAGGCGGTGGGGGCCACCTCTAGAATCTTATGGTAGGGACGAACTGAGACAAATCCATTGGGACAAGTCTTGGCAGTCCTGGAGAGGACGCCAGTCCCTTATAAGGGGGGAGGGGGAGAATGTAAAATTTCACAAAGGTAAAGTAAAGTTCTGCTCACTCCCATATAAGTGTGAGACATAAAGGTCTTGTCAATTCGGGTTAGCCCTTTTAGACCAAGCGATGACGGCGGTCTAAGCAGTTGACCGAACATTTATGACTATTTAGTCTTCTGCAGACCGAAGTCCAGGCGTTCATGAATAGTATTCAGAGCCGACTATCATACGGAACTAAGTCACACCGTGAGAGGCAGTGGGGATGACCTCTAGAATCCTATGGTAGGGACGAACTGAGACAAGTCTTGGCCGTCCTGACGAGGACGTCAGTCCCTTATAAGGGGGAGAGAATGTAAAGTCTCACATCGGTAAAGTAAAGTCCTGCTCACTCCCATATAAATGTGAGACATAAATGTCTTGTCAATTCGGTTAGCACACTGAGCCAAGCGAGGGCGGCGGTCAAGCGATTGACCGGACATTTATGACGCGTTTAAGCTACCAGGCCCGAGGCCGAGTGCAGGGCGTTATAATATTAACACAAAATACATGAACAAGAGAAAGCTCATAATTTAATTACCAGGTGCCATGTATCCGAATGTGCCAACCAGTCTCACGGAGTTGAGATTATTAGATGAATCGATCTTCAAAAACTTAGCTGTTCCGAAATCAGAAACAAAAGCTTCCAAATGGTGGTTCAGTAAGATGTTCTTGCTTGATATGTCCAGGTGAACAATTGGAGGAGAACAATCATGGTGCATGTAAGATAAGGCATTCGCTATTCCCGTAATGATATTCACTCTTCTTTCCCAGTCAAGCTCCATAGCTGATTCATCTTCCCTCAGGATTTTGTCCAGACTACCTCTTTCAAGGTAGTCATATATCAAAAACGAGTGATGATCGCTCGAGCAAAAGCCATGAAGTTTAACGATATTACGATGTCTGATCACGGTAAGGGCTCTTATCTCGTTCACGAAATCATTACGACGCATTCTCATATGAAGCAAGGTATTATGAAGCCTCTTGATGGCAAAAACTTGGGTAGATGAAAGTAGTGCCTTGTAAACACGACCAAAACCACCTTCTCCGATGCAGTATGTCTCGTTAAAATCTTCGGTCACTTCCAGAATCTTTTTATACATCTCTTTTCCATCGAATGTGGTTACGGAAAAGAAATTATTACCATTGATCATAGGTATCGTATCCTCCTCTGTATCATTCATTCTACTTATAAAGCGAATCACAATGGCTACGCTAACAAGTATAAGTACTGAAGAAGGGATAATAATGAGTACAATTACAAGGACAAGTTTGCGTGTGGCTTTCTTGGAATGAGGACAAGCATGTAACCCTGCAGGTATGAAGTCGCCACACAATTTAGGATTTCCTTGTAATAATTGTTCTAAAACAAAGGATCTATTATTAACATTTGGGACAGAAGTTTCAAAAAAATTAGGGACAGGACCCTCTAAATCATTGAAAGATACATTGATCAACAAGAGTCTTGGCATATATGCTAAGGCTTGTGGGATCTGCCCGGAAAGTTTATTATGAGAGAGATTAATACGATTTAGATAGCTACAATTCGCAAGGTTTAGAGGGATTTGGCCAGAAAACTGGTTGGAAGACAGATCAAGAGATGTCAAGAAGGGAATTATAGAGGAAATGTGAGATGGAATAGTGCCACTTAGATTGTTGTTTGAAAGATCTAAACCGACCAATGAAGAGCAATTGGCAATAGCCCGCGGAAACTGCCCCTTTAGTCCCATGCCCGAAAGATTTATGTCCGAAACTCTGTTCTCATTAGCATTCCAGCACTCAATCCCTTCAAATTGACAGATCAAGACCACACCATATTCATCAGATTTACTGAAATCCCATGTTGGTAATAAGGAATTCAATGGGTCTTCATCTAAGGAAGCTTTGAAAGCTTTAAGGCAATAGACATCACTCTCAAAGCTTCTGCTTAAATTACTACCACTCAAAAGCAGCAAGAAGAGAACTTGAAGTAGTACTAGTAGCATCATCCTCCTTGAAGATAAAACAACTCCAAGGCTCAGCACATGTGTTGCCACTGAAATATTTTCCAAATTGCAAAATTATTAGAACCAACTCCTTGTCAAATACTTATAGTAAATAATAATACAAGGAATTGAAATACTGATATATTATGCTCAACCAACGCAATCTATAACGAAACTATATGAAAAGCAGAAAAAAAAATCACAACTAAACGAAATGAGTGGCAGCTGTGCCTTTTTACTAATTAGTGTAAGACGACCGATGACTGATGAACGATGACCGACGACCGATGACCCTTGACTAAAAAGTAAGGAAATACTCCCTCTTCTAATATAGAGGCCGGAAATGATAGTCTGCGCGCATATGTGTGCGCATCCGGCCACATCGGATGATTTATCAGTTGATCGGTGTTAGATCATATTATAATATAGATCTAACACCGATCAATCAACAATCTGACCAGCCGCGATAATGGATGAGATGTCACACACTCTGAATGATAACAGAAGAGTGCTCTATAGAGGCTTTTGGAAACTACTAAGTTTAAAAAAATTAATAAATAAATTGTTTTTTAAAATTTCAAGCTAAAATATTGTATTTTTTTTTTTTTTTTTTTTTGCGATAGTGCAAAAGACACAAAAATAAACAATAGGATAAATAGGATATCAAAAAATCTTAGGGTTTTATTACTTAAAAGATAGTTTTTTATACTTATTAAATTTCATAAGACACACAAAGGAATCTGTTGAACATAAGGGCATAATATATCTACAATGTAACAAAATACACTGTCTAATTTATTCTTCTCCTTCTCCTCCTCCTTCCATGTCTCGTCATATATACAGGCAGGACCCACATAACTTCAACTCCTTCATGTATGTCTTCCAAGCTGAAAATTGGAACAGTAGGATCAACATGCTTGCTAGACTTCTTCTTATCTGATCCCTTCTTATTTTTTTGATTTTTTTTTGATGGAATGATCCATTCTTATTTGATTTGGAACTTTTCTTTCTTGATCCACCGAAACAAGAAGAAAGAAACCCGTCTTTTGGGCTTAGGTTTGAGAGGTGGTTCAGTAACCATACAACGCAGCTTCTGTTGAAGACACAACCTGCACTCCACGTAAAATTGGTCCCTGAATGCCGTCCAAACCTCTCAAGTTCAGATTTTGCTGTTGTATTCTTGCTCTATTGCAAATCAATTTTTTTCTTTTTTTTTTGGTTGGTGAAAGTTATTAACGAGTTAACAATGATGCCATTCAAAAAAAAACAATGCCAATCTTGATATATACCTGCTGCATACGTCCGTAATCATTCATCGAGCCAAGCTGCAGCAGGTTTTGTCCATAGCCGAGCTCCCGATGACCCCAAAAATAACGGATTGTGAATCCAATAAACGAGGCATAATCAATCATTATGTTCCACACCCGGCAATTACGATTTCAAAATCCGTAGATGAAAATGACACCGCTTTAAGTGTGTGTACCTGCTGATGATTCGTGGCCTCCCCATTCCGCACAACTTGATACTGCAATATACAAAAACATCAAATATGAGCAAGAATACAACAAAGAATAAAACTTGTACATGAAAAAAGAGAATAGGCACACTAACAGATGAATGTTGAGAAGATTGTTGAGGATAACGAACTGGGATTGATCTTGTGGTGAGGGTAAACTGGTCGAGATCTTTTTGTTGTTGGGGTGGTGGTGGGTGGAAGGTTTCTGCATGGAAGGAGGTTGAGGTTTTTGTTGTTGCTTTCGCTCGAAGATAGTCAACTCCTCCTGGTTTCTCCCACTCGCATATACAGAACGAAAACAGCACCAATTGACTAGTGGGTCCAAACAGACAACCTAAACCATTGATTTCAAACCAACTAAACCAGAAAACCAGATCCGAGAATAGAATGCTCACGTGAAGAAAAATCAGATTGCGATTGGCATATCGATCATTCCTCACAATCACGATCAAACCTCTGCGGAAATTGAACATAACAAACATATTTCCCGAGGTTGGGATCCATCAAAAACACATTGCCTATCGCAATGCCTTGCTATTGTTTATGTAGTGATCACAATCAAGATTCAACATGAAAGGTCCATTTGTAAGAACAACAGAAACACGAACCTGGAAAATAGAAATACATCCATTGAATTTTGGATGGAATGAAAATCATCCATTTTCATTCCGTTGGAATGAAATCATATTCCATTCCTCCGTTGCCAAACAAGCCAAATTGATATAATGTAATGAAAAAAGTATTGCATTCCATTCTATTACCGCAATCCAAACGCGCCATTAGAGTTTCTCCGTTGCCAAACAAGCCAAATTGATATAATTAATGAAGTGACAATTATGTCACTGCAGATGTCACTGCATACATTAGACAACTAATGAAGTGACATTGATGTCACTGCAGATGTCACTGCATAAATTGTTGATGTCACTGCATAAATGCGGTGTCACTTCATCGCGGTGTCTCTGCATCGGGGGTGTCTCTGCATCGGGGGTGTCTCTGCAATGCGGTGTCATTTCATCGCGGTGTCTTTGCATCGCGTTGTCACTTCATCGCGGTGTCTCTGCATTGCGGTGTCATTTCATCGTGGTGTCTATGCAATGCGGTGTCTCTGCATCGTCAAATGTTATAATATCACGATGTCTCTGCAATGCGGCGTCTCTGCATTGCGGTGTCACTTCATCGTGGTGTCTCTGCAATGCGGTGTCACTTCATCGCGGTGTCTCTGCATTGCGGTGTCATTTCATCGTGGTGTCTCTGCAATGCGGTGTCTCTGCATCGTCAAATGTTATAACATCGCGATGTCACTTCATCGCGGTGTCTCTGCATTGCGGTGTCACTTCATCGTGGTGTCTCTGCAATGCGGTGTCACTTCATCGTGGTGTCTCTTATTCGCGATGTCTCTGCATCGTCAAATGTTATAACATCGTGATGTCTCTGCATCGGGGGTGGTTACTGCATCGCGGTGTCTCTGCATCTTGGTTGGTCACTGCATCGTGGTGTCTCTGCATCGGAGGTGGTCACTGTATCGAGGTGATCAATGGATCTGGCGTGGTCAATGCATCGTGGTGTCACTTCATTGAGGCGTCTCAGATCGCGGGTGGTCACTACGTCGCTGTATCACTTCATCGAGGTGTCATCGTCGTGTCTATACATCGCGGTGTCTCTGCATCGTGATGGTCATCGCATCGGGCGTCGTGGTGGTCTATGCATCAGGATGGTCATTGCATCGGGGTGGTCAATGCGTCGCGGTGGTTAATGGGAAAAAAAAAAAAAAAAAAAAAAAAAAAAAAAAAAAAAAAAAAACACTTTCATCGTTCTATCGTTCTCCAGAAAAAAAAAAAAACACAACAAGAAGTTAAGTATAGCGTAAGCTAAAAAAAATAGACATTCAGTGTTCCCCACTTCCCCGCCTCTTCCCCCTGTTTTATTTATTTATTTTTGTTTTTTATTTATTAAGGGTATTTGAGTCTATCTATCTAATTTGTGTCCTTATAAGTCCAACAGATTCTTTTTTGTCCTTATAAGTCTAATAAATCCGTTTTGTGTACTTTTAGGTCTTTGGCCCAAAATCTTATTTGGTTATAAGGACATAAAATTAATACATAGACCAAACTACCCTCAATTGATAAAAGCCACGCTGAATTAAAAAAAAAGAACAGCAAAGCCGGCGCCAAAAGCAAAGCTGTTGCTGTTGTTCTGTTATGTTTTTTTTTTTTAAAATTAATTTTATTAATTTTTTTGTTTTTATAATATATAATTTCTGCATGCTAAAAAAAGTTGTTTTTTTTTTTTTTCATGCTAAAAAAGGTGTTTTTTTTTTGTTGACCAACGTGATGCATTCACCACGCGATGCATTGAAGATCATGATGCATTGACCACCCCGAATCATTGACCATCGTGATGCATTGACCACCCCGATTCATTGACCCCCGCGATGCATTGACCACTCGATGCAAAGCTGACCACCGCGATCATGATGACCACCCGATGCAGAGACATTGCGATGAAGTGACATCGCGATGAAGAGACACCGCGATGCAGAGACACCGCGATGCACTTACAACCGCGATGCAGAGACACCCCGATGCAGAGACACCGCGATGAAGTGACACCACGATGCACTGACAACCGCGATGTCGAGCTACTAGAATAATTAACCGAGCCGATCTCTAGTTTAAAATATAGTAATCGAGTACGTCGCGAGCTAATCCCGATGCATTGACCACCGCGATGCCCGATGCAATGACCACCGTGATGCAGAGACCACCACGATGCACTGACAAACGCGATGCATAGACACCACGATGCAGAGACATCGCGATGCAGAGACACTGCGATGCATTAACCACCGCAACGCATTGACCATCCCGATGCATTGACCACCGCGACATACGAAGCATTGACCACCGTGATGTATTGACCACCGCGATGCAGTGATCATCCCGATGCATTGATCACCGCAATGCAGTGACCACCCCGATGCATTGACCACCGCGATGCAGTGACCACCGCAATTCATTAACCTCTGCGATGCAGAGACACCACAATGCAGAGACATCACGATGAAGTGACACCGCGATGCAGAGACAACACGATGAAGTGACACCCAATGCAGAGACACCACGATAAAGTGACACCACGATGTAGAGACACCTCCATACGGAGACACCTCGATGCATTGAGAACCGTGATGCAGTGACCATCGTGATGCATTGACAACCGCAATGCAGAGACCACCCCTGAAGCATTGACACCGCGATGCAGAGACACCGCAATGAAGTGACACCGCATTGCAGAGACACCGTGATGTTATGACATTTGACGATGCAGAGACACCGTGATGCAGAGACATCGCGATGCAGAGACGCCGCGATGTAGTGACCACCCCCATTGTAGAGACACTGCGGTGCAGAGACGCCTAGATGCAGAGACACCGCGATGCACTAACAATTGCGATGCAGTGACACCGCGATGCAGAGACACCGCGATGCAGAGACACCGCGATGCACTAACAATTATGCAGAGACACCGCGATGCAGTGACCACCCCCGATACAGAGACACCGCGATGCAGTGACCACCCCGGTGCAAAGACACCGTATGCAGTGACCACCTCCGATGCAGAGACACTGCGATGCAGAGACACCTCGATGCAGAGACACCTCCAATGTAGTGACCATCGGATGCATTGACCACCCTCAATCTATTGACCACCGTGGCCACCCTGATGCAAAGACACCACAATGTAGTGACACCGCGATGCATTGACCACCGGGATGCAGTGACATTTGATGATGTGACACCAACATTTTATGAAGTGGCACCGTTATATCTTTTGATATAAAACTCCGATCAACATAATTTTTCAAGTCAATTCATATTTTTCGTTCTCTTTATTCTTATATCTCATTTGATAATTTTTCTCAATTAATTTCAAAACCGAAATTGAAGTGACATGTGAAGATGAAATGACATTTGACGATGCAGTGACATGTGAATATGAAGTGACGATTCGTAGAACACAGTGATCGATTTCCATGAATTCAACACCGCTTCTTTCTGATCAAAACTGCTAAAAAATGAGGATTCCATTGTTGGATGGATCAATTGATCATACTTTTGCTCACAAAATAACGAAAAATCACACCTCGGATCCTTTCCTAATATTTCTATCGGGTTCGATGAAGCATGTTCATTAAGCTGTTTCAAGTCTAATGAATAAGAATCAATATGAAATTTGATACCTGTAGTTCCCAAAAAGAAATTTGATACCTGTATGAACGTAGAAGTATCTTAGACTTTTAATCAAATTAATTAAACTACACAATAATCAAACTTAGCAACTGGGTGACAATCTATGCATATTCTCAAGTTCTTTACTATCCTGATTGTTGTTCCTGGTTTAGTACTAATAAGTCCAAATGCAATTGCAAACTGTTCACTGTGAACTTCTAGAGATCTCTGTTTTTCACGCTTTTCTCCTTTGCAAGCAGCTAGCCTCTCTTCTTCTTCACTTAACTCGAGGCTTTCTTCGCTTATCAGAGACCGCCTTTTCAGTGACGGAGAGTTTGTAGGAGTTCATAACCTTTGTCAGCTTTCCAGATGCGACGAGTTTCTTCAATTGAACAGAGAGAAGCTTCTTGTAGTTTGAAGGTAGATCTTTATGCTTTTCTTCATTGAATTTCGGGATTTGCTTTGGTGGCTTGAACTGTTCTCTCCTTCAACGCCATCACTGCTTCCTTAATCATCTCGTAGTAATTAGGATGAGATCTAGGCTTTGCCGGCCGAAATTGACTTGGTTGTGGAAAGCTTAGCAGCTTGCCTTCTTAGCGATTTCACGGCGGGCGGAGGCGGTTGATGGTGGAAGAGCCATGAGAGATCTCAAACTTCCGGTCAAGAAAATAGTTGAAATTTTTGGATTGTCTTTGGTCGGATTACGATATAAGAATATAGGGGTAATTTAGTCCAAGAACCGATATTTTGTCCTTATAACCAATTAACTTTTAGGTGTGTCCTAAGTGCCTAATTAAGTCTCTAAATCAGTCCTTATAAACAAATATCCATTTTTTTTGAAGTGACCAATATTATCGTATTATTTAATGTGAAAGTAAAAACAATATATTTAATACTAAATTGACAAATGAGAAGACCTTAAAACAAAAAAAGCTAAAAGACTCTGTATTGCTGGACAAATGAAGTATAAAAGAGTTAAAATAGCTAAATATCCATTTATCCTTCAATCGTATAACCTACCACACTTTAAAGCTAAGCATAAAATGGGCGGTACACAACAAAACACTCATAATAAATTATACTACACACGTATATTCTTAATCAAGATATGAAACCTATCTATTCTTATTGGCTCTATAACGATCAATGATATAAAAATATGTTGCAATAATTTTATCATGGAATAAACATTATCTCATAAATTTGTTCACCCCATAATCGGCAGGGGGGATCATGATTCGGTTTGACCGTGTTTTTTTTTTTCACTTATATAATCAAGCGGCTTTATACTGTTTCGAAATTTTCAAACCAGAATGTATTGGTTTTTAGAAGTAAGCATGGTCTTGTTTGATCGGTTTTCTCTATTTATAAAACCATACCGTTTTATACGGTTTCCAAATATTCAACCCAGTCTGAAACGGTATTTACGTATCATATTTTGAGTTTGATTTTAAGATGTTGATGAGCTCAGATTTTCCATGATGAAGAAGATGAGCAACAGAATTTTTCGTTCATTCAATAATGATCCAAAACAGACTTGTACACCCATAATATATGTGTACAACCAAAACTAACAAAGAGGATATGATCTAGTCTAAGATTGTGACATATGTCACTACATCCAGCCACACAACTAATTATTAATTCCCTTATTCTCCCTCTCTCAAACGAACATGTGGATCAACCACATTGAGTTTGGCCTTAAAGTTATGAAACATAGAAATAGGCAGCGGTTTAGTAAAGATGTCTGTAACTTGTGCAGAAGAAGGAATGAAACAGACTTTCAGTTTCTTGTCCTGAACCAAATTCCTGATGTAGTGAACATCAACTTCAATATGCTTAGTTCTACCTTGATAAACCGGATTCTGAGCTAGGGATGTTGCTCCAGTATTATCACACCATAGAACTGGTACAGTTGGAAGTCTGAACTTCATTTCTGCCAGTAGCTGCACAATCCAATGAATCTCAGTTCCCAGATTGGACAAGGCTTTATACTCTGACGCACAACTTGATCTAGCCACAATTGTTTGCTTTTTGGAACTCCAAGTAATAAGAGACTTTCCCAAGTACACACAATAGCCACCAGTAGACTTTCTATCACCTGGATCAGCAGCCCAATTGGCATCAGTAAAGCCATGCAGCTGCAAGGTATCACTAGGTATAAACTGCAGTCCTTGCTTCAGAGTTCCCTGTATGAATCTCAACAGTCTTTTTAGGGCTTGCCAATGTTCAGTGCATGGTTTCTGCATAAACTGGCTTAGGGTATTAACTGTATATGCAATGTCTGGCCTTGTAAGGGTCAGATACTGTAGTGCTCCAATGGCACTCCTATAGATACCAGGATTGGCAAGAGGCTCACCTTGATCATGGACAAGCTGTTTTCCTGCCACCATTGGTGTAGGACAGGGTTTGAGGTGTTCCATGTTTAGCCTCTTAAGTAGCTGAGAAGCATAATAAGATTGTGTCAGATACATCCCTGAGCTGTCTCTTGCAACTTGCATTCCTAAAAAATGAGACACAGGGCCAAGATCCTTAAGAGAGAACTTGGAGTTCAGTTGCTTGATAAACTTCTGTATTAAAGAGGGTGTGTTTCCTGTGATAAGAATATCATCTACATAGACCAGGACAAACAGAATCTGATTTTCACACCTGAACATGGAAAGAGTGTGATCCAACATAGACTGGGTGAAATTCCATCTGATCATTTGAGATCTAAAGGCATCAAACCGGGCCCTAGGTGCTTGCTTCAGTCCATACAAGGCCTTTTTCAATCTGCACACATAATTAGGTCTTGTAGAGTCCACAAATCCCTCTGGTTGCTCCATATAAACAGGCTCTTGTAGAGGTCCATTCAAGAATGCATTGTTGATGTCAATCTGGTTCACTGGCCAGTTCATTGACACAGCCAGAGTCAAAATCACTCTAATGGTGGCAGATTTTGCTACAGGACTGAAAGTTTCAATAAAATCAATGCCATAACTCTGACTATACCCCTTAGCCACTAGTCTGGCTTTATGTTTGAGTATAGTCCCATCTGGCCTCAACTTCAGTTTGAAAATCCATCTGTTTCCAATTATGCTTTTCCCATATGGAGGCTTTACCAGTTCCCATGTTCTGTTATGCATAAGATCCATGTATTCATCCATCATAGCATCCTTCCAATCTCCTGATTCCAATGCTTCTGATACACAGGATGGCTCAGTGGGAAATGAGTGAATATTGTTAATAGCAGCAGAATAAGCTTTGGGTTTGAAAATGCCACTTTTGGATCTAGTTTGCATGGAATGAGTTGGAGGTGCAAGTCTAGGTGGACTAACAGATGGTGAATTTGTGGGACTAGTGGAAATTTGAGTGTCAGGACTGGAATTAGGACTTTGAGATGGAACAGGTGTAGAAGTATATGGTGAGGGACTGTTTTGAGATGGTGATTGAGTATGTGAACTGTGAGAGTTTTGGGATGGTGAGTGAAATCATCATTATGAACAGGAGAAACAGGAGAATTAGGACTTGAACTTACCTAAACAGCAGCAGCAGGGGCAACAACATTGTAGTCTTCATCAGCAGGTCCACTCAGGATAGTGCCTTTCTCCCCCTCATACTGGGTGGATGGAAAAGGAGGAAGAGTGGAGAAGGAAGTGTAATCAGTCAGAATTTGAGTAGAAGGTCCTTGAGTGAACCCTTGGGAAAAGGGGAATAGAGTCTCATCAAAAATAACATTATTAGAAATGTAAATCCTTCCTGTGTCATCCAGACTTAAAGCCTTTATGACAGGAACTAAGGCCTAAATTCACACATCTTTTGGTGTGAAACTGAAACTTAGTGGTCTGAAAGGGCCTTAGGTTTGGGTAAACAGCACAACCAAAAACTTTGAGGTGCTTATAATCTGCTTAATGTACATCGACACTCGAAGGGGGGATTTATGAGCAATGACAGGTGTAGGAAGAGAATTGATAAGGAGGACAGAGGTTTGAAAGCTATGCCACCAATATCTTAAGGGCATGCTGGCATGTGCAAGAAGGGTGAGGCCAGTTTCAACAATATGTCTATGCTTCCTCTCTGCCCTACCATTTTGGGCATGATCATGAGGACAAGAGTGTAAAACCCGTTTTTTTTTTAAATAAAAATAAAATAAAATAAAATAATAATAATAATAATACTCAAGATCAATCAAACGATAAAGTGTGAAAATTGTTTAAAAATGATAGATGATAAAGAGTCAAGGCCCAACCCTTTCCACTTACCGTGAGACTCGTGGCCAATGGACATATACATATCACCATCCTACTTCCTATCAAGATAAAACTCTACTTTCCAGAAACCCCTTTCTTCCAATCTCTCAATTACACAAACTTTTCTCTTCAGCTGTGAACGGTAAGGAAAAGTGCCCGGCAACAAACGTAAATAGGTATCCCTAATTTCTTCCATTTGTTTGATTTCCTTTCCGGTGATTTGTTTCTCGGATTTTATCTAATGAAAAATAAACAAGTAATAAAAATAATCCGGTTTACCCCAAGTGCAGGGATCGTAGTATAACGATTAATACCGGAGTCGATATCAGGGAATCGGGGTATCTAGTTCATTAATTTTCCTAAGGTTGATACCATTATTATTAAAACCTAAAATAATATAACGAAAAGATAAACTGGACAGAGGATTGTCAGTCCAAAGCCAGGGAAGATCGTTGCGAACATAACTAAACTATAAACGAGAAAAACAATAAAACTCATAAAAGCATGATAACGACTATAGCGATTAAACATAGAACAAGCAATGATCCACCATCCCGCAACCCTTAATTTCCTCTCTAGATTATCTTATGATGATTTAACTAAAATTGTGATTCACCTATCAAAAGTATGAACTCCTAATCTCTTAGAAAAGTTCGCCTATCAATCTTTTATCTCTCGATCTTAAAGATTAACGCTATCAAGCCAAGGTGCAAGATTTATTCAATCTAACAATCTAGATATTCTAACCTAGCAACTCTTGTTTTTTAGGTTAAAAAGATCTATTCTTTCCTATGGTGATCTAGTGTTTACACCGATTCTCATCATATGGCAAACATCAATAGCAACCATCTCTCGATATAAATTGCATAACAAATAATCATGGAAAAGAAACAAACTTCAAATTAAACTCACAAAATATCCAAAGGAAGAAATAAAACGCTGCTGAAAAGTTTCTCATGCTTGCTCAAGGTTGCACAGCTTCAAGCCATCATCAAGATCGAACAAGAAGAAACGACATAAATAAAACAACTAATCTAACCCTCGGTCGACCAAGCACCAAGGCTTGGCCGACCGAGCACAACTCGGCTTCAGAATTTAGGGTTTTCTGCTGCTGCTGTAATGTGTATATGATTAGGGTTGAGATAATGCGGCTATATATAGAATTTTAAGTCGGTTCCAAAGATGGCGCCGCGGCCCGCCCGCCCGTCAGTGTTGGACGCCCGTCCACTCTCGCTGAAATCTTCGAATCGGGCCGAGTCATGATCAGACGCCCGTCCTTCTTTAATTTGGACGCTCGTCCACAGAAAATCTGAACATCCTGAACCAAATTTCTCCTCCTGGACGCTCGTTTACTCTCTTGGACGCCAGTCCACTGGACGCAATGATCAAACGCTCGTTCAACTTGTAAATCTTCATTCCAAATTTGCTTTGCATCTTTTCCTTCCATTTAACCTTCAATCAAGTATCTTTTCAGCTCCTTCAATCCCTCTCCATGACATGTAAATGTACCTTCAAAACCATAAAAACACGCAAAGTGTAAAACCATAGATAATTACCAATAAAATCACGAAATTAGCTCAAGTTTACACTTAAAGACTTTTAAAACTCATTTGCTCAATAATTCGATTAAACCCTTAATTTCTATGCAAATAATACGAATACGGAGGAAATCATTATAAAATATAACGTTATAAATCGCATAAAATCACCCTTAACAATTTGCTCACAAATGTCCATCTCCCCCACCTATTTCATTTGTGTAGACATTGTTCTATGAAGCAATGCTCAAAATTTAAATTTGACTTCAACGTTAATGGCTTCCTTTATGAACAGATAAACCTATGGAAATGTTTTTTTGTAAGTAATGTCTGTTTGGGGTTAGTCAATTCAAGTGGGAAAATATATAACCTGCGGCCCCTTTAAATTTTAAATGGATGGGAATGTTTTGATAGGTCCAAATCTTTTTGTAATTGATAAATACACACACATACCATCTTGTTAGTCCGTTGATCTTTAAGGTAAATCATGTAATTTTGCAAGCTTGCTCTAGAAACAGGGGCGATGGGTTGGTGGTGTTGAAAGACTGTTGTTAGGCTAATAAAAAAATGAAACATTTGGAAGGTTGCGTGACTTACATAAACGGGATGGGTAGTATATCAGAGAGAGTATCTATATGTCAGGACATATAAATATACAAAAGTGTGAAACAGACTTGGGGGTTCATGAATAAAGCCAATGAGAATTATCTATTTCGTTAAACACCTGTTGAGTTAGGCCGGAGAATGTCATGTCCTTACTGTATTGGTTACATACTACGAGGGAATATTGACAATAAATTAACTTTATTCAATATAGGTGTTGACCCGACGAGTTAACAACCGTAAGTGTTCGGTGTCGAGTTTTGACGGTTATCCAGGTGAGTACTATTGATCACAAATTGTTGAATTGATATGACCGCATACGTTAGTTCTTTGTGATTGAGGTGACCTATCTATGCTTAATTTTCTGAATAATTGTTGACATAGTTTGAGTGGAAATGTATGTGTGATTATGTGGCCTACGTGTTATGTGCTTCCTCCACTGTCCTATCCTTGTAGTATGTGGTGATTATTTTGGACCCAGATGGGGCCTTATGATGAGATGATCTTATTGGCCTAGGTGAGGCCTTATTATTGTGTGTTTACTTTAGGTCCAGGTGGGACCATATTTGATTACTTGGTTCAGGTGGAACCTTATATTGGAGGTGACTTAGTTTCGGTGGGATAAGGACAGTGGGGTGTTTGTGTGTGCTAGTTGACTTATAGTGTGTATTTATGTATTGGGTTGATGTTGGACATACTGTTCTTGTTGGTTGCTATATTACTAAGTAGTTGGATATATGACTTGTTGATTGTTTTACATGTTGGTAATATCATTGAGGTGGTTTGTAGTCGCCAGTACTCACTGAGCTTGTTCAAGCTCACCCCTTATTTTTAACACATTTCAGGTAGATCAGTGTAGCAGGTAAAGTTCCTAGATACGTGTGTCGATCACCCGCGGCAGTGAATCTTCCTCAGCAGTGTTAAGACAACGTCTCAGTTTGGTGTCAAGAATTTTATTTTATCTTGTTAGTACTCAGACTCATATATTTGTTGAAATAAATGCATCATGTGATGGACGTTTATATTTATTTTGTTCATTCTTCAAAAACAAATTCTTTAACATTTTTTTTGGGAACAAAAGTGACTTTGGAGGGTTACATTGGGTGTTTTGAATAATTGAAGAACCTTTGGAAGTATTTTATTAAAATTATTTTCATTGCATTGCACCTCTGAGAACAGGATAGTAATGACTCACCCCAGGTAAGGGCCCGTCCGAGGGTGGGGTGTTACAAAGAGTGTCTAAACCTGATTCCTGCAGTATCAAGATAATGTTGAAGAGACCTATATTCTCCCCCCCAATCAGACTGGACACATTTGATTTTTCCAGAAAACTATGTTTCAACCATGGCCTTAAACATGGTGAAGGCACTAAAGGTGTCAGATTTAGACTTCAAAGGGTAAATCCAAGTAAACCTAGAGTAATCATCTATGAAATGCACATAGTAACTATATCCTTCTAAGGATTTAATAGGTGCAGGACCCCATAAATCTGTGTGTATAAGGTCAAATGGTGCAGTAGCATGAGAACTAGATGAAGGGTCAAACTGACTATGGACTTTACCAAATTGACATGACTCACAGAAAGATAGAACACCATTAGTCTTAACATTACAATCCTTCAAAATGAAAGATAAAATATGATTAGAAGGATGCCCAAGCCTTCTGTGCCAAACATCATGACTAGCATTCACATTATTACAGGAAATGGAATATTTGGAAACATAAAAGCAGACAGAGAGGCATTTGGAGTGAGGGGAGTTCTCAAGATGAAGAGGGATCCTGTATAGGTCATCCTGCAGTTGACCCTTGAGAAGTGTTGTCCCTGTATGCTTGTCCTTCACAAAACAAAAAAGATCATCAAATTCAACCAGAATAGAATTATCTGCTATAAGTTTGGATATACTGAGAAGGTTCTTAGTGATGTGAGGCACATGAAGAATGTTGTGAAGTTGTAAAGATCCATGAGGTGTGTGCAAAAAGGAATGTCCAGTGTGTGCTATTACCAATTTTTCACAACTTCCTACAGTTAGTGTATCATTACCATTGTAATTAGGATTGATGCTCATGTTGCTTAAATCAGCAGTGACATGATTTGTTGCTCCACTGTCCAAATACCAGGCATTGTCACTGACTGTGCTAGGACTTGCAACAAATGCTGAATTTTTTTTGAGCCACTTGCATTTCCATTTGAAGCAGGTTGAAAATCCTGCTCAAATCTGTGCCAGCAATCAATAACTGTGTGTCCATTCTTTCCACATAGTTGACGAGTCATTTTGGGGCCAGATGATCTCCCACCATTGCCATTCCTACCACCACCTCTATTTCTTTCACCTCTATTTCCACCTCTACCTCTGTAGTTCCCTTGATTGTTGTTAGGTCTATACTGTGGCCTACTGCCTGAACCACCAGTCCCATAAGTGACCAAGTTTGCAGCAGAATTAGAGTGAGCACCATTAGCTCCATTTGCAAGGGATAGTGTAGGATTGAACCTTGCAAGAAGTCTTTCATGAGTTAGCAGCTGTGATTGCACCTCTGGCCAAGTAAGAGAGCCAATCCTAGAGGTAATGTTAACAATAACAACCTCATAATCTTTGTCCAATCCTCCCAATGTAGCTAAAATCAGTTCAGATTTGGCTATGGGGTATCCTGTTGCAGCTAAACTATCACTATAGGTCTTCATTTGGGCCAAGTAATCAGACATGGTTCTGCCTCCTTTTTCAGTTTTAGTCAAGGCACTCTTAAATTCCAACATTCTAGCCTTAGATTGACTGATCAATAAGGTTTCCAAAGTTGTCCAGATTTCATGAGAGGTACTACATCCCATCACTTCGACTAAAGCTTGTTCAGTCATAGAACTCAACAACCAACCCATTAATAACTGATCCACAGTGTCCCATTCATCAGCTGAAGACTGGGATAAACCCATAAACATACATGTGTTGGAGGTCTGGGAATAGTTCCAAGAAGAAATCCTTCTAGTTTGTGTCCCTTCACTATTGGCAGTATGGTGTATTTCCAGAGCAGATAGTTGTCTCGATTGAGCTTCACAGTGCATGTCTGATTCAAATGGCCTTGAAACGGAGATCCAGTTTGAGGAAATGAGCTGGGTGAGGGAGACTGCATGAAAGTGGAAACTCCAGGGAAGGATGTTGGAATAGATGGTGGTACCATTGTACTGGAGAAAACACTTTTGTTGGGGAGATTTTGCATCATTAAAACAAAAGAAAATTTATAAACCTATACTACCATGCAAAACTACCTCCTAACCGGCCGAATACCGGGTAGTTGCTAGTAAAGTTGGATAAGTACGGGTATCGATCCTCAGGGAAAAGGGATGTTGAATCTAATCTAATTAATCCTCTCAATTGTTACTCAAGAAAACAAATAAGCGAAAGATTAAACATAAAAACTCAAAGAACAACTAAAATAAATCTAAGCTAGAACAAATAATAAAAACCTAAACTAAGGATACATGGGATCAAACTTCATACAAACCAAGTGATCTCAATCCTAGTTCATCTCATGATTTTAATTCAAATTGTGGTTTCACCTTTACACGAGACACAAACCCCTAATCTCTTAGTGAATCTGTATTCTCAAGCTATGAAATCCTACTCTCGTAGTGATTTCAATTTATCAATATCTCCTCTCTCGAATGTTGAGACCGATATTCCATATAAAACGAAGGTGTAGATTCAAGTTAACTCTCGTATTTTAGAACCTAACAACCTAGATAATTAACCGATTAACTTGTCATCATTAATGATTAAAAATCCTATCTTTCTATGGTGATCTAGTTTACGCAACTTTCGTATGTTGTAACTATCAATCGTAAACGATCTCCCGATTCAATTCACACATAGCATCATAAGCATAAAAAGATACAAAATAAATTAAAGATCATGAAAATAAAATAGAGATTGAATAAATTAAAAAGAGATTAAACTCACAAGGTTTGGTACATGGATGAACTCATGAATCGAAAACGGAAAAAAACTACATCTAATCTAACCCGGATCACCCGAGCACAAGGCTCGGGTGATCGGCCTTGGAACCAGTAAAGCCGCCTGCTTGTGTATAATGCGGCCGAAATAATGTGTGTTTTTAGGGTTTGGCAAAGGGTCGCTTTTATAGATGCATATGTCGGCCGAAACAAATTTGATGCGGCCGCTTAAGTCGGTTCTCTCCGACGACGCGTTGGACGCTCGCTTGAGGCACGGGCCGAAGGCTCAGTATCAATTTTGGACCTTGGACGCTAGTTCAACTCGACTCAAACTTCTAAAATTCATATCTTGAGTTGTAGACCTCCAAAAATTATGATCCGAATGTCATAAAAAGCTCTCGGAAAACTCTACAACTTTCATTAAGGACTCTTCTTCGAAAACGCCTTTTGACTAGCCCGTCAGATTACGAGTCGTTTTCGGATTTTCCCAAGCTTTATTTCATCCTCATCCTCTTGTATCTCTTTCTTTCCTTTTTAATCTTCAATCAAACATCATTTAGACCACTTCCATTCCACATTTGTGGACCTAAAAGATGACAAAACCGAGCAAAACGTAAAACCATACAAAATAGATAATAAAACCACGATATTTACTCGATTTTGCATTTTAACTATTCATAACGTCATTTGCTCAATTAATCGATTATAAGCTCGAATTCTACGAAAAACATCCATATATGGGGAATATTGATATAAAATATATCCTTATAAAACGAATAAAATCACCCTTAACAACTCCCCCACACTTAAACCTTGCTCGTCCCGAGCAAGACAAAACATAATCATCACTCGAGACAAATAAACACTTATGCAAATATAAAACATATTCAAGTAGTTTAGAGGTTCACCCAAGTGAGTGTGTGCATAGCCATAATAAATTTCCACTAAATCCACACTTGAAATTAATTCAAGCAAAACTAGCCAACATCCCATTTAAATTAGAAATATAAAAACGATTATAACATGCACCTCACAAAACATACTTATTCGAAAAGATAATAGGGAGCATTTAAAATATTTCCGACATACTTAGAGGATAGTCCCTACAACATATCTTTCCAGTTTATACTGGGGATAAGATCGACGATAACTAAGTCTTTCGCTTAATTCATATCACTATTCTCATAAGTTGATTTAATTATTTCACTTAAACACACATCGAAATGAGCTATTGCCCTCATAGCGTAATATGACATTTCCGCTAATCCCTACCTACTCCAATCATAAGGCAATATAAACCGATCGTCGTGAGCTTTTGGTCATCATAGTGGTATAGGACATACGTGGTATGACCTACCTCACTCAAATCATCGACCACCGACTTTCGACACACACACAATTACAATTATGTTTACTTAGAGATTTCCATGGTCGGCAAAGGGAAAAGATTATTTTCTAGTAGCACGCACCACCGAGCATAACACCTCAAGTAAACAATTTATTACTATTGCAAAGACTTAATCACGCTTTCACTTATCACATTCAAACTTACAGATATTCACAAAGATGTCTTACTTTAATCCTAGAATACAAACTACTAAACTTTTCAAGAATTGTACATAAGCAAAGAAACATGCTATAATCATCAAAAATCTCCAACTAAAATGGGGTAGGCTTTCAACATTTAGCTCATCATTTACTATGGCATGTGAAAAGAGTGTCGGGTGAAACAACTAAATTTACTAAATATGCAGTAATACAAAGATCAATGATTATAAACATTGAACAAAGACATGCAATGCTCACTCGACACAAACAAAAATTTTAAAATTAAGCACTTTTCATAGAAATATAATAGAAATTGAGCAAACGACTCATAGATACATCTAAACCATCCTCTCCCCACACTTAGATTGCAACTTGTCCTCGTTGTTGTGCGAAATAATAAATTAGAGAACTTAGTCGATTGGATCTTGGCAATTCCGGAAAATCGGTAAAACCAAAATTGTTTGCATAGCTCAAGAGATCGTGAGCATCACAGTAAACTGAATTCATCGTGAAAGTGCACAATAGCTATCAAAAAGTATCCTGCAGACTTGATTAGTGCAAAAAGAGTCTTCGGGAAAAAAGAAAAGATTACATATATAAAGCACATGAAGAAAAGGATCATAGAGATTTTTCAACTTAAGCTCAACTAAAGATTGAATACTATACATGAAATACTACAAAGTCGTAGGCTAGGTGCAACTATATGAAAATATACTACAATGCAATCTACATGATATGCAATCCTAAAAATAAAATAAATAAAAAATAAATTCTCGACAGTGCTCAGCCGAGCAAGTTGACCCCCGACAACTCTACAAAGACTACGGCCTATGCAGAAACTAAAATAAAACGAGGTAGTATTACGGAAACCGACAGTTAACTACACTCAAGAAAAATAAAAGAAAAATAGAAAAACAATGCAACTAGATGATATGCAGCTAAATGATATGCATCTGAATGATATGCAAAAATAAAAGAAAGAAAACTAGCCCACTCATTAGCAACACGACATGTATAAAATAAACGTCTACCCGTAATGCTGAGAATCGATCTTCATCAAACATGTTGCACCGAGCTATACATTGATGCTCTTTTATTCATTTAAAGCGATTTATACATATAAAACATAGTGGTTTTATTAAATATCTCATTCTATGAGATTTTTGAAAATATTATCTCTCTTGCACTTTATATACCACTATGTGATTTCGGATTCTTCGAGAATCGTTCAAATTATACATCATATGTAGAGAAATCACTAGAATGAGACATTGAACTTTTGGTTCTTTATCCATTTTCTTAGAAAAATATTTGATGTATTCAAATATGCATAAAACCTACCCTTCGTGGGTTTTTTTTTGCCACGAGATATATATAATGGATTTTCCTCCTCTTAACCTCAGACAACACTATTTCACAATCAATATCTGGAAAATTCGCAATAACCCGTGACGGATTCAACATTTTAACTTGAGATCCTCTTATGCAGGTATCAACAAACATCTTTAATATTTTTCGATTCGGGGACAAGTATTATGTCCTTTAGAGATATTTTATCAATTTTCATGATTATGGATACACCATATCCGGTTATACCAATGTTCTTGAATAACCAACCAAATTTTATTTGAATCATAATTTTCACTTAAAGAATGGTCATAACCAATGACACATGTTAAAATTCGTTCAAACAGTAACAATTCACAGACAAAACTTTAATAATTGCCAAAACATGTGTCGAATTGCAGTGTCAAATCAATATTACAATATATCTCCGAGATTAATAATATTTTTCATCCGATATGAGGCATTGTACGTAACATACATAGTAAACCCAAAGTAAAGGATTCACATAGAAATAGTTTTCTCAAAAAAAAAAAAAAAAGATGACGAGAACAGCATCTTAAAACCATTAAAAAAAATCTCTCACAATGCTTATTAGGATGATTAAGACAAGCAAATTTTGAAATTAATAATAATTACGATAAATCAAACAACACAATGTATCACAATTTCTAAGACAAGCAATTCATATGGGATCTATTGCTCGAACAACACAAGGAATCATTGATAACTGAAAAGTCGGTAAAAACCGTATATTAAGAGACACTATATCACCAAAAATGTGCTCACTTGCATAATAAACGGCAGCAACTTTTCTCGACTAAATGCATGTTTTTCTATCATATATAATGAATAGATAAATAATGCATTACCTAGAACTTAGTATTAAAGATTATTTGATCTAAATAATAATGCGTTCAACTTCTCAAAAATAATGAGTTCAAAATATTTCTAAGAATTAAGTAATAGTCTATCAAATTCTAAAATATTTTAGTTAATTAATATGATAGAAATGAATTGTGTATTGCGTAAATCTTCACCGTTGGTTAGAAATTTGTATTAGTATAAATTGATTTCCTACAAATTGAGAATATCAATTGAAACCATAGTTATCAGACCCGGCCCGGTCATTGACCCGGAAAAAACACCGGGTCACCGGGTCAGTGGTTCAACCGGTGGGTCACATCATATACTTAAAAAATATAATTGAATATTCAAAACATAAAGTTAAAATAAAATATGACAACCATAATTATTTTCAAAATACTCCAACAAACACAATTACAAATTAGACAACATAAAATCCTCAAATGATTATCTATTGTGCAAGTTAAAGCGCAAATAATTAGCATTTTCTTTAGGCAAGTGTTGTAGCTAATGCTACAATTTCATACATTACTAAAAAAGCAAAGAATACATTCAATCCATAATGAAAAAAGTTTTATTATCTTCACTTCAAGTTTTCAATCGTAAAAAGTACAAATACCCCTAAATACCAATAATTATTTCCTATAAAACAAAAAAAATACATACTGCTGCTTGATTTTTTTTTTGGTGAGAGATCTGCTCGATGTTCTTTCTTTTTTTGACAAAATTTGCTCGATATTTTGAGATTTATACTATTTAGAACTGGAGCTATTTTTAGAACTGGCTGAATGTGAATGAAATCCTGATGACAACAAAAAAAACTGGGCTGATGGAAACCGCCCGGGTCACCTGGTTAACCGGTCCGACCGCCGGGTCGACCTATCCGACCGCCGGGTTGGCCGGGTCAGAACGGTTCACTTGCTTAAACGGTCGAATGCTTGACCCGGCCCGGGTTTGGGACCGGGTCACCGGGTCGACCGGTTCGACCGCCGGGCCGGGCCGGGTCTGATAACTATGATTGAAACTGTGTAAATCTATTCTTATGAAAAAGGTGTTCAAACTAAGCTGCTCACGAAAATTGGCATAAAACAACACATTTAAATTCAAACACATACAAAACTAAAACAATCATAGAATAAATGGCTCTTAAGATCTTTATTTCTTATTCGAAGGACCTAAACGTGAACTACTATGAACAATAAATAGTGACATGCTTAAAATTGAGATAACATGAAAAATAACCCTTATCGGTAGTTTACGTAAAATGATTTAATAAAAGAAATTTTATATTCCGTCATATGTCAGGGGAAAATTCATATTCATACTCATAATCATCGATCATATATGAAAATCACCAATTTATTTACTCTTTAGTAAAAATTCAAAACTACATCATAGATATGAAAAAAATTAACATTAAGCCAACCCAACAAATTACCCAACAATTTTAATCAATCGATGTCATTAGCGTGTCATTAAAGGAATCCACAATTTATAGTTGTGAAATCGGTGACATATCAAAATCAAATTATCATTGTAATTCTTATGATCAAGAAGATCCACAATTTATAGTTGTGAAATCGGTGACATATCAAAATCAACTGATCATTGTAATTCTTCTGATCAAGAAAACTTGTCTAGCCAGCTGACATTTTCTATGATGCATTACTGTATCTAGTCATAGACAATGTATTTATCTGGCCTTTTGTATGATGCAACATAGCCATACGACAATGTATTGGACCAATGTCATTCAGTTTCACAACTGTAGCATTTGTCATGAATTTTCTTTTCATTATTATCATGACACAAATCACGATTTTCATTATTATCATGGTCCAAATTCGGTGGATCACTTCGTTTCTTGCTATGAATGTCGTTGAAACATATTTTCACAGCCAAAATTTGAAGATTGTGTCACATTCACTTCAGGGAATGAATGACGCACACAATAGGGTGACACTTATGATTTTTCATTAACATCCCGCTATTTGCTCGGCCAACAGTAGACATGCGATGAGATCATAATATCTCATAAAAATTTTCTCTCCATATTGCTGCTGCAAGAGCAAATTCGAGGCATGAAGTTGTGTTTGTTTTGCCAAGAGTTTTTTTGGGGGTTTTTTTTACATCACATCACCAATCATTTCTTACAATTCTCCCACCAATTAAATCTTCAACTACAAATAAAAAAAATATTAAATCATCTCTCATCATTTCACTTTATCAACTTTATTACCTTTTTTACCATTATTTTATTCATTATTCTACTTTATTTCACCAATAATTTCATAATCTACACAAATTTTAAAAAAACATCTTAACTTTCTAATTATTACTTCAATCACTTTATCTAAAAAAACCCTTAAAAAAAACTTAAAAAAAAAACTCCAACTCAAAACAAACACAACCGAAAGGTGGAAAAAGTTTCCTTTTTTTTCTAGCATGTCTTAATATGTCACTTTTCAACACATAATTTAATTGTGGGATGTAATATTTAAAATGGCTAAATTATATTTAATGACATGTTATAATCCTGCAGTCACAGGTTTAGCCAATCATGTCTGCAAAAGGTTTTTTTTTTTTCAAACGGTTCCATGGATCCACCATTTTTTTTAAATGGTTCCACAATTAATATGGATCCACAATTCATACAAATCTCACCGTTATTGTTCCACAATTTATGCGGATCTATAATTTATATTGATCTTTCCCCGTTATTTTGTTCCACAATTCATATGGATCTCTCACCGTTATTGTTCCACAATTTATGCGGGTCCATTGTTCCACAATTTATGCGGATCCATAATTTATACGGATCTTTCACCGTTATTTTGTTCCACAATTCATATGGATATATAACTCATGCGGATCTTTCACCAATATTCATGTTTGAATCCCTCATCAAGATGATGACGGAGAAATATCATAGTCTTTCATTGTCTTGATTTATCTATCAAAACCGATAGGTTCCAAATAAATTTTTACCTCTTATAGGATTAAGAACGGATTAATCCAATAAAATTTTACCTCTGACTTGCAATACTCCATCGGTAGATCTGGTTCTCTGCTTGGAATACTTCATCAGTTGATCTGGTTGTAATACTCCATTGGTAGAGCCTCATCTTTGATAACGCTAGCATATAACTAATAACAGAAAATAAAGATGAAATATATCGTAGAAAGAAGAAAGGAATAGTTGTGTATTATATCACCGGCATCACGGCATATATAAGTAGTAGACACGATGTGAACACAATATAATAGATAAACCAGAAAACATTGTAAATAAATTTGAATAATAGATAAACATATTTTTATTCTTTTATAACAATAATAATTCTTTCCTTCCCACTATCCGTAATTTATTATTCATTCAATAAATTTTCAAACTTTATATTAATTGCTTTATTGTTATTCAAGGTACATATATATCACACTTTATTCTCTATAATTTATGAAATTTATTTGATTTCGTGAATTCATGTGAAAAGCATTGAGTATTATTTAGGGACGAAGGCTACTGTACATTTCATCCAACCACATGTTTGAGGTAAAGGATAAACCCTCATACCCAATAGTAATATAAGGGTTTGATTCATAAGTAGTAAAAAAGCCACAAAAGCAATATATTGTTAATCTTATAAGCCACACATTACTTGCAGGCTGTTGGAGACCATAAGCATGGTTGGTCTTGACAATGGATTATCATTCAGACACTGCAATGCAAGATCAATTATTGATGCAAGGATCTTCCCAATGCTTGGATCAGGATCATCAGCGGGATGAGAAATACGTTTATCGATTACTTCCTCAAGTTGTACATAGACAGATGCCAATGATGCTCCATCAGCCATATAGCTACTCGGAACGGCATACTCCCCTCTAATGATCTCCAATGCCAACACCCCGAAGCTAAACACGTCGCATTTCTCTGTCGCTCGTACACTGTAAGCAAGCTCTGTAATGTAATAGTTCAAAGGTGTACGTAAGCATAACGGATTCTTTTATATTTGTAAAGTCCTACATCGGTAAAGTAAAGTCCTGCTCACCCCCGTATAAGCGTGAGACATAAAGGTCTTGTCAACTCGGGTTAGCCCTTTTAGAGACCAAACGAGGACGGCGGTCTAAGCAGTTGACCGGACATTTATGACTCATTTAGCTCTACCAGACCCGGGTTCTGGGGAGTTACAGAATGGTATACATAGCCGACTATCATACGGAACTAAGTGCCACACCGTGAGAGGCGGTGGGGGTCACCTTTGGAATCCTATGGTAGGGATGAACTAGGATAAATCCACTGGGACAAGTCTTGGCCGTCCTGGCAAGGACACTAGTCCCTTATACTGGGGGGGGGAGGGGAAAATGTAAAGTCCCACATTAGTAAAGTAAAATCCTGCTCACCCTTATATGAGTGCGAGACATAAATGTCTTGTCAACTCAGGTTAGCCCTTTTATACCAAGCGAGGACGGCGGTCTAAACAGTAGACCGGACATTTATGACTCATTTAGTGCTACCAGTCCCGAGGTCTGGGGGCGTTACAATATTAACACAAAATACATGAACAAGAGAACTAAAGCTCATAATTTACCAGGTGCCATGTATCCGAAGGTGCCAACCAGTCCCACGGAGTTGAGATTATTAGATGAATCGATCTTCAAAAACTTAGCTGTTCCGAAATCAGAAACAAAAGCTTCCAAATGGCGGTTCAGTAAGATGTTCTTGCTCGATATGTCCAGGTGAACAATTGGAGGAGAACAATCATGGTGCATGTAAGATAAGGCACTCGCTATTCCCGTAATGATATTTACTCTTCTTTCCCAGTCAAGCTCCATAGCTGATTCATCTTCCCTCAGGATTTTGTCCAGACTACCTCTTTCAAGGTAGTCATATATCAAAAACGAGTGACGATCGCTCGAGCAAAAGCCATGAAGTTTAACGATATTACGATGTCTGATCACGGTAAGGGCTCTTATCTCGTTTACGAAATCATTACGCCGCATTCTCATATGAGGCAAGGTATCATGAAGCCTCTTGACGGCAACAACTTGGGTAGATGAAAGTAGTGCCTTGTAAACACAACCAAAACCTCCTTCTCCGATGCAGTATGTCTCGTTAAAATCTTCGGTCACTTCCAGAATCTTTTTATACATCTCTTTTCCATCGAATGTGGTTACTGAAAAGAAATTATTACCATTGTTCATAGGTATCGTATCCTCCTCTGTATCATTCATTCTACTTATAAAGCGAATCACAATGGCTACGCTAACAAGTACTGAAGAAGGGATAATAATGAGTACAATTACAAGGACAAGTTTGCGTGTGGCTTTCTTGGAATGAGGACAAGCATGGAGCCCTGCAGGTATGAAGTCGCCACACAATTTAGGATTTCCTTGTAATAATTGTTCTAAAACAAAGGATCTATTATTAACATTTGGGACAGAAGTTTCAAAAAAATTAGGGACAGGACCCTCTAAATCATTGAAAGATACATTGATCAACAAGAGTCTTGGCATATCTGCTAAGGCTTCTGGGATCTGCCCGGAAAGTTTATTATGAGAGAGATCAATACGATTTAGATAGATACAATTTGCAAGGTTTACAGGGATTTGGCCAGATAACTGGTTGGAAGACAGATCAAGAAATGTCAAGAACGTAATCATAGAGGAAATGTCAGATGGAATAGGGCCACTTAGATTGTTGTTTGAAAGATCTAAACTGAGCAATGAAGAGCAATTGGCAATAGCCCTCGGAAACTGCCCCTTTAGTCCCTTGCCTGAAAGATTTATGGACGCAACTTTGTTCTGATTAGCATTCCAGCACTCAATCCCTTCAAAGTTACAGATAAAGCCCTCATAAGATACCTTACTGAAATCCCATGTTGGTAATAAGGAATTCAATGGGTCTTCTAAAGAAGCTTTGAAAGCTTTAAGGCAATAGACATCACTCTCAAAGCTTCTGCTTAAATTACTACCACTCAAAAGCAGCAAGAAGAGAACTTGAAGTAGTACTAGTAGCATCATCCTCCTTGAAGATAAAACAACTCCAAGGCTCAGCACATGTGTTGCCACTGAAATATTTTCCAAATTGCAAAATTATTAGAACCAACTCCTTGTCAAATACTTATAGTAAATAATAATACAAGGAATTGAAATACTGATATATTATGCTCAACCAACGCAATCTATAACGAAACTATATGAAAAGCAGAAAAAAAAATCACAACTAAACGAAATGAGTGGCAGCTGTGCCTTTTACTAATTAGTGTAAGACGACCGATGACTGATGAACGATGACCGACGACCGATGACCCTTGACTAAAAAGTAAGGAAATACTCCCTCTTCTAATATAGAGGCCGGAAATGATAGTAACACATTCGTGTAAAGATCCGCCACATCGGATGATTTATGCAGTTGATCGGTGTTAGATCATATTATAATATAGATCTAACACCGATCAATCATCAAGCAGATCACCGACGCATGGACGCAAGACACACTGACGCAACAGAAGAGTCTTTCTATAGAGGCTTTTGAAACTACTAAGTTTAAAAAAATTAATAAATAAATTGTTTTTAAAATTTAAGCCTAAAATATCAGATTTTTTTGTACTAATATTATCGCATTGTTTAATGTGAAAGTAAAAACAATATATTTAAGTGGTTATTAGTTATAAGGCCGTCGTTAGAGACTTAATGATCATTTAGGACACTCCAAAAACTTATTATGTTATAAGGACAGTCTAATTTCTTTTTCAAATGAATCCTTAATCAATAAAAGGAATAGATGAAAAATAATACAACGCATTTGTCTGCAACTCCTGGAAATGCAGATGCGCAAATAGATTCAAACATGAAGATGAATTAAAACAGTGATTGAATACACGAAAAAAACAAAGAAAATCCGCCATTTGTTGCAGTAAAAACTCCATAAAAACAGAGAAAACGAGTCAAACTAAAGATTAAAAAAGCAAACCTGCAAAGGGCTTGTGGAGCTGTTCAACGTCTTCAGCAACAGAGGGAAGTTGGGGAGGAACGATCAGAGTAGACATTGTCAACGTGAAATCAGGACTCTAACGACGGCCTTATAACTAATAACCACTTTTTTAATTCCACCTTCCCACGTATCAATGCCCAATTTGAGCAATCCGAACCTCTTCAACGTCACATTCAACTGTGAACCATTTGCTCTGTACACTCTCCGGCGATTTATGAAGCTGATGCTTCTGTGCCGCCGGTATTCCTTCCTCAGGAGCCTGAATCTTCTCTGGCTTATTCTTTCTGAATCCGAGGAACAGAACTCAGAACTTCGGAGCTAATTTAATCGGAGATTGCGCCGATTGCGACTTACGGTTGTTAGCTCCTCCTCCTCCGCCTCTCTCAGCCAGATCCTCCGGGAAAAGTTGCGAAAAAGCTCAAGAAGATGACCGAGGCATATGTGAGAACAAGCCTGGAATGGCATCGGTAAAGGACATGCCTTTATCGCAAGACATGCCACCTCCGGTGGATTTGCTCCGGTCCGGCGTAAGAAATATTTTGACTTTACGCGTTGTTGATCTGTACAAATTTCATGACAACATGAAGACCCCTGCAATACCGGTTGATTGTTTTATTATTGATGATCTGGGATTCTTATCAATTAAATTTTGGATTTTCCTTTCTTTTGTATTATATATTTTTTTTTGTATGGATGCTCTTACAGATTTATATATTAAGTAGTAATTGACAAGCCTTGAGAAACCGTGCTTCTTCCCTTAATTATGGATCAAGTGTTGTACTGTTAGTCATCACTTCTAAGATTATATTGCCACTTGGTTTTACCCTTTTGAAGGTAATATACGTTGACTATAGAGTGTAAAGTACATTTGGTAGAAGCAATGTGTTTTTATAGTAACTTCACTTTGCTTATGCTAAACAATTTTGCATACATCTGATGGAAAATGAAACCTTTATACAGACTTCATTGATTTTCTTATTTAGCTTTAACCAATGCTTCGTGTGGCAAATACAATTTCGTTACATATTGCTTTATTTTTCTGATTTACATGGTACTTGATGGAGTGACATTGATGACTTATGCAGTGACATTGATGTCTGATGCAGGGACACTGATGACTTATGCAGTGACACAATAACACGTCTAGGAGAAACATTCAGAGCATTCATAGATTGTGTTTTACTAATTAGTTGACAGTGTATTTGGGTGCTTATAATAGATGATATAGTCCTTTTTGCTTTCGCAGCACAAGTACGATCTATGAGGCTCTTTATTACCTTCTTATGGGTTTCACTCACCATGGTGGCTTACAATTAAGTATTTTTTGGGTTTCTGGTGATGCTTATAATAGCTGTGGATACTCATAGTTTGGGGTTGTTTTTCTTTTCTCTTATGGTTGTCTTTGTCCTGTTTCTTGGGTTACAGGTCGATATAAGTGCTTTGTGGCATTTGGCTAGCGTGGTTTCTGTATTGGAGCCGGTTTATGGGCTTGCAACTATGAAAAAGAGCTATCAGTTGTTAAAGTGTAGGACCAAGATAGCTTTCAACCTTGTTTTTGGGTATATGGCTATTTGTGGACTGATCACACTATATTCTCATCAGTTGTGGTTAATGGTGGGGATAATCATGGTGTGCTTACAAGAATTATGGTTGGTGGATTCTTGGTTGGGTTGCTGGTGATAGTTAATCTGGCTGGCCTATTAGTGCAGAGTGTGTTTTACTATGTGTGCAAGAGTTACCATCATCAAGAGATTGACAAGAGTGCCCTCTATGATCATCTTGGTGGTCTGGGCTTATGCAGTGACATTGCTGACTTATGCAGTGACATTGATGTCTGATGCAGTGACATTGATGACTTATGCAGTGACATTGATGTCTGATGCAGTGACGTTGATGACTTATGCAGTGACATTGATGATCAGATTTACAATTAGATAAGCGATGTAATGATATTGATGTCACCGCATATGAACTTGATCACACATTTGATAACTTTGTAAAGTAACTTTATTTTTTTGTTATCTTTAAATATTTGATTGATCTTGGTTTATTTGATTAGTGTTGGTTTAAATATTAGATAACTTTGTAAAACAACTGTATTTCTTTTGTTTTTTTTTGGTTTATAGGCAGATTTTTACAACCAAAGGTATGAATAAATCGTTACAATAACACGTCACTGCATAAATCGTTACAATAACACGCCATCAGTATAATTCGATACAATAAGACATCACTGCATAGATCGCTACAATAAGAAGTCACTGCATAAATCGCTACAATGAGACGTCATTGCATAAATCGTTACAATGAGATGTCACTGATCAAGGTTGTCAATGGATCGCGGCGGTCAATACATCATGGTAGTCAATGAATCGTGGCGGGTCAATGCATCGGGGTGGTTAATGGATCCCGGTGGTCAATGCATCGGGGTAGGTGGTCAATGTATGACGGTGACTAATACGCCATGTCGATTTTTATGAAGAAAAAAAATTGATTTATGAAATTTATTCGGAAAAATATCAAATTTGATTTTAGAATAAAGAAGACGAAAAAAATATGAATTTTAGTGAAAAATTATGATGATCCGAGTTTTAGATCACAATATATGACGTTTAGAAATATGGTGAATTAAAAAATTAAAAATTAAAATTTGCCGCTTCTTTGAGTGCTTTTTTTTTTTCCCTTCCTTACTTTTTTTTTTTTTTTTCCTTCTTCCTCTTTATCCACTTGAAAGTAGAATGTCCTTATAAATAAATAAGTTTCATTCTTAAAATTAGAATGTCCTTATAACTAAATAAGATTTCGGAGTGTCCTATTACCCATAATAAGTTGAAAATCAGTCCTTTTAAATAATTGACCCTTTATTTAATACTAAATTGACAAATGAGAAGACCTTATACCATGAGACAAAACAAAAAAGCTAAAAGACTCTGTATTGCTGGACAAATGTAGTATAAAAGAGTAAAAATAGCTAAATATCCATTTATCCTTCAAGCGTATAACCTACCACACTTTAAAGCTAAGCATAAAATGGGCGGTACACAACAAAACACTCATAATAAATTGTACTACACACGTATATTCTTAATCAAGATATGAAACCTATCTATTCTTATTGGCTCTATAATGATCAATGATATAAAAATATGTTGCAATAATTTTATCATGGAATAAACATTATCTCATAAATTTGTTCACCCCATAATCGGTAGGGGAGATCATGATTCGGTTTGACCGTGTTTTTTTTTCTTTCACTTATATAATCAAGCGGCTTTATACTGTTTCGAAATTTTCAAACCAGACTGTATTGGTTTTTAGAAGTAAGCATGGTCTTGTTTGATCGGTTTTCTCTATTTATAAAACCATACCGTTTTATACGGTTTCCAAATATTCAACCCAGTCTGAAACGGTATTTACGCAAGGGGTGACTCCAGGAATTTAGGGATGCGGGTCGGAAATTTATCATATTTTGTAATTACTAAACTTAGTGTTATATATTATAGCTTAATACATGTCAATACAGATCAACATAAAAAAATAAGCGGGTCAATTTCATATATCTATATGTACCTTTTCTTTTCCTATCATAATATTTTGGGTAAAAGACCTTTTGCCCCCTTGTGGTTTGTCAATTGAAGCTTTTGCCCCTCGTCGTTTAAAAATATATGGTTCACCCCCCCTGGGGTTTTAAACAAACCATCAATTCTAAATTCCGGCAAATATAAGAAAATATTCCGTCGGAATATTCCATTTTTAAGTAATATACCATTTTTACCCTCAGTCTTATATTTATCTTTTTCTTTTTATTTTATATACCAAAAAAGTCTTTCCATCAGAAAAAAACAAGAGAATAGAAACCCCCAGAACCTGAAATTCTTTATCACCTTCAAATGGCCGAAATTGAAAGGAAAAAAAATTGAATTTTTTAAATTTGAACTCACGGGATCATTAGCAACGAGCTTGGAAATCCGATCGGAAAGCTCAAGGGCTTGGGGAGAACCAGCCCAGACGATCTTCATATCTTCCACATGACGACACTTGCATTAGGGTCAAGGAAGTCTCATCATCCGACGGGGCAACGCTCGACAGCACCTTAGTTGAGGCAATCAACCACTACTTGTCGTCGTGCAGCCTTCCTCCTCTCATCAGCCAAGTAATCAACTCCCTCCATTACCTTACCACCCAAATCTAGAATAAAATTTTCCAAAAGCTCTCTTCTCTTTAAACTCTCTGCGTTCTACAGTTACTACCATAATAAATAAATACCTGACCTCACGGGTCTCGGCTATATGTTCTTTGTTTCGGGTGATCTGATGAATACTATAATGATAAGGATCTAACAACCAAATTACGCTTCCCGATGTTGATGAGTACTTGCCAAATTAAAATTTTTTTTAACCAAAACGGGAAGAACCCATATCATTAACCGTAGCAAAGTAAGATCTTTAACGAGAATCGAAAAGTAAAAAAAAAGTAAAACATCCAAACAAGATTAAGAAATGGATAAAGAAAAAGAAACTAGAATCACCAATTGATTATTCCTCAGGAATCTCAACGTCACCATCGTTAATCTCCTGCTGTAAATCCTTAGGGTCCTTCCCATCAACAAGTGCAACCAACGAAACACAAGTTCCTGAATCTCTTTGTGATGCCGCCAATTCCTTAGCCATAGATCGAGGCCTCATGATCTTAGCTATTTCAATGACGTCATCGAGTGAGATGTTTCCACTGTGCTTGATATTCTTCGTCTTCTTCAGAGCTTTGATAACTAATGCAGTGGCGGAGGGGACGACAGAGACCTTCGCCTGTCGATTTTGGACAGTAAGTTTGACAGTCACAAGCAGACCCTTCCAGTCCTTGGCAGTTTCTTTAGCAATGTCCTCACCGATTTTTTTTGGGGAGAGACCAAGCGGGCCAATTTTTGGAGCAAGTGAACTTGCAGCTCCAACATCTCCGCCGGCCCTTCTAATTAGGGGTAATTTAATAAATAAAATAAAAAGAAAAAAATATATAAAACTGAGGGTAAAAATGGTATATTATTTAAAAAGGGAATATTTCGACGGAATATTCTCTTATATTTGCCGGAATTTAGAATTGATGGTTTGTTTAAAACCCCAGGGAGGTGAACCGTATATTTTTAAACGACAAGGGGGCAAAAGCTTCAATTGACAAACCACAGGGGGGCAAAATGTCTTTTACCCTAATATTTTTTTAGCGGGTCGGTTGACCCAAATCACCCAAGTTGGAGCCGCCCTTGATCTTGGCTAAAAACGGTTGTTTGGTCCGGTGTGGTTTAACTTGGTTCTAGTTTTTCAAAGTTTTAAAACATGAGAGACTAAAGTGTATATTTTTTAAAAGTTATTAAATGGATTATTTTCAAGTGGTGTCTTGAGTGATTATGTGGTGTAATAAAATAAATGAAATATAATAAATTAAAAAATATCGATAGTATTTTCGTGGTGCCATTAGAAGAGAGCCGGTATTGCCAAGGCAATTAAATTATAGTCAATTGTCAATTACGACACATTAAAAAAAAATCAGGATTTTAGGACTATAAGAACAGATTTTTGTCAAAAATGACATTTCATTGGTGAAAGTGAAAGTAAATTTGAAACTGAACTACGTTTGGTTTTGTGCTGAAAATCAATGTAATTCACTTTCACTTTCACCGTTGAAATATTTTTTTTTAACAAAAATATTTTCTTATAATCCTTTTTGTCTGACATCTTTCATATTGTGTTTTTTAGGACACTTATCCCGATTAAATTATTGCCTGACAACCATTTAATGTATTATGTAAATTGACCAATATATCCCTCCTTCTTCTTCCTCCTTTACAACTACAAGTCTACAACCCTTCCAATCACCAGACTCCAAAAGCATGCACTATCCCATCTCGTTCATTCCCTCTTCTTCCTCAAATCTACTTGCATTTTCCACACTCTGCTCAAGCCTCTTTTGTAGTCCGTTCTCCTTTCCAAACCACCTCCATTCTCTGGCCACTATCAGTCCGAAATTTAAAAATTATAAAGAGAAAAAACCCACTCAAATTTCACCCGATTTTCAATTATTCTACATGTGGGATCACTGGGATGTTAATTACAGCTATAAAGCACAGTTATACCCAAAGTAGGATATTTTTTTTTTTTTTTGGAATATCATTACATTTTGCTTTTTTTTTGCTGGGTTTAATTTGTTTCCGTAGCTTGAATGCTGTTAACGAGCCGAGCCGAACCGAGTATCATTTGTTCAAGTTCTGTTCGTTTAAGTCACGAGCTTGTTCATGTTCATTCATTTAATAAACGAACATAAAAATATGTTCAAGCTTGGTTCGTTAAGGTAACGAGCTTGTTCGCGAACATTTGCTTAATAAACGAACATAAAATTATGTTCAAACTCAGCTCATTTATGAAGAAATTTTGTTCGAACTCGTGCTTGAATTTGACACTGCTATACGTGATTTTCTTCTCAATTCGAGTTTGGTTTGTTAAGGATAATAAATTAAGTCCAAATGAATAAATAACAATATACAAAGAATATTTAAACATTATAGTAATAAAACATTATGATAACTCTATCAATATTCTATAAATTACTCTGTATTATCTATTATATTAATAGATGCCTTATCATCTTATGAGTGAAATACGTTGATTTATCTATATATAAGCGTGTTCGCGAATATAATCGAACGCTCACGAGTATGTTCATGTTCATTCGTTTAAGAAACAAGCTTAAAAATCTGTTTTCGCTCTGGTTCGTTAAAATTAAACAAACGAACGATCACAGATCTTAACGAATCGAACACGAGAGCTTGTTCGTGAAACGAACTGCTTTCATTTAACAACACTAAACTTGAACTGATAGTACTGAAGTTGGCGATGAGAGTGGTGATTGTATTTTTATTTTTATTTTACACAAATTTTATGTTTGGTTCCGGTGCGAATCTTAATACAGTCTAAAACCAATAAATCCAACATTCTAAAATGGGCCTCACCGTAAAAAAACTTTTCACCAATGTATCCCTTTAAAAGTGTCGACTTGGTGGTCCAAAACTTGCACCTGGACCATCCTAAAATTTCACTTTATTTTATTATTTTTTCTGAAAATTTATAGCCTGCCTTTTTAATGGTTATTTTATTAATGGAGGGGTGAATTTGTTTATGTGATTGAATCAATGGGGGAGGCCGAGGAAAGGAGAAGCAGACCAGACGAAGGGGAGAAGGTCAAAATAAAATTAAGGGTAGACTTGTCATTGTCTATTTTAATTATAATACTTGCCCTGGCGATAATTTATTTATGGGCATTGTTAATGGCACCACATCCAATATATTCGGGCACCATATCTGTGTAAAATTCGATTTTTTAAAGGTTGATATGTGTTATTTCAACTTCTGAAAAGTCGAAATGTGTTATTTCGACATCTAAAAATCGAATTTTACTGCGCCACGATGTCCCAAGTATATTAAGCGTGGTGTCGTTAATATTGCCTTTTATTTAAAGTGCTTTTTAGTTATTTAAGCTCATCAACCAAATTGTTGCAATGATAATGTTTTATGACATAAATCATGTCATGAACAAAGCTTGGACTCTCCAAGTTAGGTGAAAAGCCATTAATGCCTCCCCTTATTGATTTGGGGTGATTTACTTAACACTAAAAATGTAATTAACCCTTAATTAAACATCCCATTAAACTTTGCTTAATCCGACCCCTAAATTAGGGGCGGGTAAATTAACCAACCCTAATTTACGCGCCAAAATCGATCGATATCCAATTACTCGCTTTCCATCCTCTCTCAGTGTAAAGCGAATAACTCTCTTGTGTCTCCATCGGGTGTCCAAATATTGACCTCGCTTGAACGAAATTTTTTCTTTTCTTCTTCTCCATCAATCATTGTCTTAGCCGAGTGGGTGGTAATCGAAAGGGTTTCTTGGCTTTCCATACCGGTATGTGAATTTAGGGAAATTGAGTTTGTTAGTTTACTTACCTCATGGGATTAGCTTAAACCGTGTGTTTAACTCTGAATTGAATTGAAAATGGGGCGACCACGATTGAAAATGGATATTTGATTTGAATTGAAATGGTTAAATGTTGAATTGGTGATTTGTGCGATTATTACCCGTATGACTACTATATATATATATATATATATATATATATCTATCTATTTGGTTATATCTAGTGCATTTCCAGGTGAATGGTAATCGTATTAATCTTAAAATATTGATTATAGTGTGACACAAGTTTAAACTTGTTAATGGCTATGTGAACTTCTATCTCGCATTTCAAGGTGGATTGATTATAGTGTGACACAAGTTTAAACTTGTTAATGGCTATTTGAACGGAATTATGGATTTTGTCTATGTGTATATTGGTTTGTAATTATTGTATTGAATAAAAACAGGATCTCGGTGAAGCGTGATGGAAGATAAAGTTTGTATTTTTATATTTTACCTGTGGAGATTGAAAAAAGACGTCAATGGTCTATGGTCTTGGAAGTATGTAGGTGTGAATCTGAAGAAGTTTCGACGATTCTGAGTGTCAAAAAGAACATTACATTTGAAGAATTGTATGACATGGTGAAAAATGAGTTGGAAATCGATACAACTAAGTATGAGTTTGAGATGAAATATATGGTCCCCATTAGTAAAGCTAGACCGATGGTGTTTGATTGTGATAAGCTTGTGAATCGGTTTATATATGTTTGTAATTTAAAACAAGATGCTTTATTAATATGTTTGAAGGAAAAGGAAAAGTGTACCGAGGTTTATGAAAGTCAAGAAACATGTGAAGTAGTAAATGTGTCGGAAAGTCAAGAAACATGTGTTGAAAGAGATGAAGAGACAGATGTTGATGTTTTGGCAAATGGGATGAAAGAGATGTTGGATGTAAGAAGAGAAAGCATGGAGACATGTGTTGAAAAGAATGTTAATGAAGAGATAGATGTGGATGTTGTTGGGAATGCCATTGAAGAGATGTTGGATGTAAGAATAGAAAGCATAGAGACATGTGTTGAAAAGATCATTAATGAAGAGATAGATGTGGATGTTGTTGGGAATGCCATGGAAGAGATGTTGGATGTAAGAATAGAAAGCATAGAGACATGTGTCGAAGATTCTCATTTGAACACGGGGGGTGACAATATGGACTTTAATGAGCAACTTGAAGACTCCTTATTGGTGAATTTGGGTGAAGATGTTTATTTAGAAGAATCATATCGGAGAAATTAGCATGAGCGGGTGATGAATTGCCAAATGAGAATCTTGATGGCTTTGTTGAGAGAAATGAGGTTGTTGATCCCTTGAATGCACCCCCAACTATGGTTAACGTGCAAAGAATTGAACATGAAGACTTTCGTTGTAGCCGTACTGTAGGTGATACTTTAGTGTGCATTCCCGAACATGAAGACTTTCGTGTGAATGATCCGTTTAAATGCAAAAGTTTTTGGTATTCAAACTTGCGAAGTTGGCTACGATGTACAAGTTTGAATTCAAAACGCAAACTTCCAACAAAAGCGTTTATTCGCTTTTTGTGTGAAGCCGCCGGATGCAAATGGCGTTATGCGAGCCACCAAACTTCAAGCACCATCTGAGCGATTTGTAGTGGTAACATATGCAAACAAGCATAGCTTTGCCACCTATTGCTCCTCGAAAGACCATAGACATGCAACGCACAAGCTAATTGGCACATACTTTGCCGGAAAGGTTTAAAGATGCCAATCGTATTAACGCACTAAAGGACTTGATGCATGATTTCCGGCAAGAATTTGGATATGATGTAACTTATTGCAAGGCTTACGAGGCTAAGGGTTATGCGGAAGGATTGATAAGGGTAATCCAAACAAAAGTTGGGGAGAATTACCCAAGTTATAGGTGAAGGCTAGAAACCCGGACAATCGTATATCATATTGAAAAAGTGATGGCCGGAATGTTTTCAAATACTTTTCATGGCACTTGGTCAAAGTATTGAGGATTTTATTTGGCGATGCGGAAAGTCATTTTACGTGGACGGCACGCATTTAAAAACGCGTTATAAAGGGACCTTACTTGTAGCAACATGTCAAGATGCAAATCATCAAATATTTCCACTTGCTTGGGGTGTTGTTGCTTCGAAAGTATAGAGTCTTGGACATGGTTTTTGATAAGCTAAAACCCATCATTGGGGACACGAATGATCTTGCGATACTTTCGATCGTGCCGATAGTATTAAAACATCTTTCAAGGCGGTGTTTAAGAATGCGCACTATGGGCATTGCATGTATCACATGCAAAAGAATTTGAGGATGAAATATCCCCAGACGTGGTGTGGGAAAGCTCTTTCGAGAAAGCTGCAGAGGCTATACGTGACGAGATTCAAGTTGCATTTCAAACTTTATGTAGTAAATGTCCGAAGTCGACGAATATTTGAAAGAAGCGAGAATTCCTATGTGGGCTAGAGCTAAATTTGAGGATTTCGTTACAACATAATGACCACAAACCATGCCGAGTCTGTGAATGCTAGGCTAAAGCGTGCACGAGAATTTTCAATTGTTGGGTTGATTGAACATATCCGGGAGATGTTACAGATTGGTTTGCTAAAAGAAATGAATCATCTACAAATTGCCAAGATGCTCTTACTCCCAAAATTGAAATCGAAGTGAACAAAAGCTTCGAGTCAATAAACGATTTTCGCTTAATACACTTTCCTCGAGATAAGTATGATGTTCGTGAAAAGGATGTTTGTTATTTCTTACATCGTTGAGTTGGATTTGAAGACTTGTACATGTAAAAATTCCGGATGGATATGTATCCATGCGAGCATGCACATTTCTTGTGTTGAAGTATACGAAGCAAGCCTCCAAGTATTGCACTTGGTATTATAAGCGTCAATTGTTGGAGGCTAGGTTATTCCAAATGTGTGTATCCACTTCAAAATGAAGATGAATGTGTGTATCCCGATGATGTGCTTAACGATGTGGTTTTGCCACCGAAGGTGCCAAAGAGACAAAGTGGGCGGCCATCAAAAAGAGGAAACGCCACCGGGACAGAAAAGACGGCGAAGTATGTTTGTGGAAAATGCGGTGTCAATGGTCATTACGCTTCCACTTGTAAGAGTTTGATTGGTGGAGAAATGCTCACCAAATGACACTCTACTTTGCCATGATAAGGTATTGTATGGATTAATATTTAGAGTTCTTTTATATTCAATCATGTTACATTGCATTAAGCTTGTTACCTTTTTCTTTGACAATGTTACAGAAGGCGATGGGATACATATTGTGGGTCATTTAAGTATTAGTGTTGATGAAGAGGATGAGATGTTTACATATTGTGGATGTTTAATCATTGAGGATGATTGGTTGATGTGTAAGATTCAAGACGTAACTTGTGTTGTATTTTGAATAATGGAAAGTGATGTGTTGATGTGTTTGTTTGTTATTGTATTTTTTTTTTTTTTTTTAGAGAAGAGTTATTGTATTTTGAATAATGGCAAATTCTATGTGTTGGTTGTTCTTCTTTGGTTGATTGGTTGATGTTTAAATCTGGAAGATGTAGATGATGTTGAATTTTGAATGATGGCAAATTGATGTGTTGGTTGTTCTCATTTGTTTAATGTGAAGGAAGTTGTTCGAGTGTCACGAATGTGGTGTTTTATGTACATTAAGGGTGTGTTGTAAAACATTCACTCTAAAACAGTTTAAACTTGTGTCGGCCCTGGAAACAAGTTCAAGCTTGTGTAGCCATGAAACGGGTTTAAGCTTGTAAAACATTTATGTGTTGGTTGTTCTCATTTGTTTAATGTGAAGGGACGTTGTTTGAGTGTCACGAATGTGGTGTTTTAAGGTCCATTAAGGGTGTTGTAAAACATTCACTCTAGAAACAGGTTTAAACTTGTGTCGGCCCTGGAAACAAGTTCAAGCTTGTGTTGCCCCAGGATACGGGTTTAAGCTTGTAAAACATTCACTCACGAATGTTGATTGTTCTCCTTTTTGTTTAATGTGATAACCATTCAAATCATTCAAATAACCATTAGATAAGAAAACCAAATGAAATGTACAGAAATATACAGAGAAATACAGAATACCAAGAAATTAAGTTTTTATTTCGTAAGATGACATACGAAATAAAAGGTTAGACAAGTAATAGTCAATAATACAAGTTTCTTTTGAGATGAATTGTTCCCTACCCTGGTCTTCTCAAGTAGTGTCTCCAGGCGAGCAATCCTTTCTCTATCATGGAGTAACATTTGAACCATGGAATCTGAATTGCGACCTCTCAATAACTCAGTGACGTTGATCTCAACTTGTTCAATTTTTTTTGCATCATTGTCTCGCATGCACTTTATCATTTCAATATCATTTTGAAGGACACCGATTGTGCATTCAAGTTTATCTATTTTCTTCATCAAGTTCACAGAGGTAACATCTTCATGTGGCCTAATAGATGAAGACACCTTGCCATATGGCCCAGTAGATGAAGACACTTTGCCATATGGCCCGATGAGATCTGCACACCTTGTCCTCGCCATATGAAATAGTCACATTTGACTTCATCATCCCGCAAAATAAGAAATTCCAATTATTATACTGAGACACATTATCCCTTGAAAGTAAATGGAAAGTATAACCAAAAAAATTAGTCATACCGCCAATAAGGACAACCGTAGAAACAGTCTCCTGGTTAGCATCTGCTTCTGAAGTCACCAATTTTGCAGAACGCCACATTTGCATAACAATGTACGCTCATGAAATGTCCTGATTCATTTACCTTGCTAAAGAATCGGAACTCGGAGAAGTACCCTTCATATTTTGCTTCAGGTTCGTTTCAGAGATTGCAGGCACTATGAAAATAATTGTGCATAATTGAGTATTAAATGGTCTGTCTATATCTCAAATAAATAACTAAACGCCCCTAACAAGTACTCCCGATTCACAAGAGTGCAATCATGAGTGAATTTGACTCGCTTTCTTCGTTTCAAAAAAAAAATAATTCATAAGAGCATAGTAACTCACCAAAATTAGCTCTGTTAAGTAATTGATGTCTAGGTAAATTCACCCCAATATGTTAGAAATTAAAGAGGTACATCGGAAAGCCCCTAGAAGAAAAGCTAAAACAAAAGAGCAGAGTAACTCACCAAAATTAGCTCTGTTAAGGCATTGATGCCCTGTTAATTCACACCAATATGTTAGAAATTAGTTCAAAATCAAAAAAATGTAACAACATTCGGAAAAACAAAAGAGGTACTTCACAAAGCCCATAGAAGAAAAGCTAAAACAAAAGAGCGAGTAACTCACCAAAATGAGCTCTAGTTGGTTTCTTTAATGGAGATTTTGAAGGTTGAATGGTGGGAAGATCAAAAGAGGGAACACATCAATGAAAGGGGTGGGGGTGTACTTGGGTTGGTTAGAGGGGTTAGTTGTGGGTGAAGAATTCGAATCAAATCAAATAGGGGACTGATTGAAAATTTCTAAATTTTACGATTCTTAAGCGCGGAGCGCAGGCCCCAAAAATTTTGGTTGCAACAATTGAGAGGGGCAAACTTAGGCGGGAATTGATGATGATGGAGGGGGAGAGAAGGGTTCCGATCACAAAATTAACAAAAAAAAAAATCAAAATAATTATTCTAGTTACATCATTTGATTGATTATATTTATTTATTCTAGTTACATCATTTGATTATTAAAAAAAATAGTTAATACATACATCTTCTTACTACTAAATAAAAATTAATAATAATAATTAAAACAAAATTAAACGGATTCCGATTCCATTAGAACTACTTATTGAGTGACATATACTCACGTAAGACACCTAAACGGACTTATTGTGTGACATACTCACGTAAGACACCTAAACGGATGATTGAGTGACATACTCACATAACACACCCTAAACGGACATATTGAGTGACATACTCACGTAAGACACCATAAACGGATCGATTTAGTGACATACTCACGTAAGACACCTAAACGGACATATTGAGTGACATACTCACGTAAGACACCCTAAACGGACTCATTGAGTGACATACTCACATAACACACCCTAAACGGACATATTGAGTGACATACTCACGTAAGACACCATAAACGGACTGATTGAGTGACATACTCACGTAAGACACCCTAAACGGACATATTGAGTGACATACTCACGTAAGACACCCTAAACGGACATATTGTGTGACATACTCACGTAAGACACCCTAAACGGACTGATTGAGTGACATACTCACATAACACACCCTAAACGGACATATTGAGTGACATACTCACATAACACACCCTAAACGGACATATTGAGTGACATACTCACGTAAGACACCATAAACGGACTGATTGAGTGACATACTCACGTAAGACACCCTAAACGGATGATTGAGTGACATACTCACATAACACACCCTAAACGGACATATTGAGTGACATACTCACGTAAGACACCATAAACGGATCGATTGAGTGACATACTCACGTAAGACACCTAAACGGACATATTGTGTGACATACTCACGTAAGACACCCTAAACGGATGATTGAGTGACATACTCACATAACACACCTAAAACGGACATATTGAGTGACATACTCACGTAAGACACCCTAAACGGATCGATTGAGTGACATACTCACATAACACACCCTAAACGGACATATTGAGTGACATACTCACGTAAGACACCATAAACGGACTGATTGAGTGACATACTCACGTAAGACACCCTAAACGGACATATTGTGACATACTCACGTAAGACACCCTAAACGGACTGATTGAGTGACATACTCACATAACACACCTAAACGGACATATTGAGTGACATACTCACGTAAGACACCCTAAACGGACTGATTGAGTGACATACTCACATAACACACCCTAAACGGACATATTGAGTGACATACTCACGTAAGACACCCTAAACGGACTGATTGAGTGACATACTCACATAACACACCCTAAACGGACATATTGAGTGACATACTCACGTAAGACACCCTAAACGGATGATTGAGTGACATACTCACATAACACACCCTAAACGGACATATTGAGTGACATACTCACGTAAGACACCATAAACGGATGATTGAGTGACATACTCACGTAAGACACCCTAAACAGACTGATTGAGTGACATACTCACATAACACACCCTAAACGGACATATTGAGTGACATACTCACATAAGACACCCTAAACGGGCTTATTGTATGTCATAAATCTAAAAAGATCAAAGATCAATAGTGAAAATCACCGTAATGTCAATTGTCGTGACACATCGCTCTATCATTACTCGTCTGCGTGAAAATGGTACTACTATCTATCTACTCGCTTAAAAACAAAATGAAATGAATAAAAATGAAGGGGAATGGACGGTCCGCGGTCAACAATGGACCACCCACTTGATTATGTCATGTTTTGTCCTCTTTCTACTTTTTTTTCACGCCTTCTCATGCATGCGATGGGGGATGGTATATTCTCTCTTTTATTTCCTTCTTGTTTATCACGCAGAGTAGTTGTTTTTTTTAATGCAATCCTCTTTTTTCACGCCTTCTATGCATGTTTTTTCTTCCTTAGATTCTTTATTATTATAATTTATAAAGTATGAAAATTCTATAATTACATTATTTCTCCCGTTAATTAATATAATCTTTTTCTTTCTTTTATATCGAGACACTAATTAATTTTTTTCATTCAACTCACATAAGCAATACAAATCATTTTATTTTCTTATAAACTACATATGATTCAAGTCTGCTCATTTCCAAGTCTGTTAAAATAACAACATACAATTCAAATTGACACAAGCTTTAACTTGTGTAACATATACAAAACCAGAAAATTAAAATTAAAATTAAACAAACATATATAAAGATTCTTCTTCTTTATTCATCCAAATCCCCTCCTTTCTTATTCTACTATTTTATTAATTGCAAACCTTAATACCCTAATTTATTTGCATGCATGCAACAACTGATGTATAAGAAACTACATCCATACTTTTCAAAAAACAAAAGAAACTACGTCCATGATACACTTAAAAAGATAATATTATAAATGATTTCATAAGAAAAAGTTATTACATAATATCAAAACAGACTGATAATATTATAAATAATTCAAGTTCATAAATTTTTTACAACATAATATTATTAAATAAAATACAAATATGTAGATAAAGTGGGGTTTGGATGGGGATGGGATTTGATCACATGCCGTGATCCGAGAACTCTATAACATGCTCTCTTATTGGGAGAGTTTGTGGTCGAACCCCAACTCCACTTGGGGCCAAAGAAACATTATTGTTCCCGGCCATGGCATCATGCGATAGTGCACGAATCATGCAGATGCACATCGCATCTCGCAATTTTGTAAGCATCATTGCACGGTCGTGTCGGATCGTTGATTTTCTTTTTGTTGTTTTGATGTTGTCATTGATATACGCCACTTCAAGATACATGGAATCCGACTCTGTGTCATCCATATTTTCGAGTTGATCAATTTCATAATGGCATTCATGTCTTGCGCGTCCAATTTTCTTTCCAGTTCTTCAACTGGTTTCTTAAATCTGCGATCTCCTTACTATGCTTATCCATTTTCTTCTTCTGCTTTTCTGTTTTTATTTGTAATAAATATGAATTGTACACCTGTGGTTATACTACTATTTATAGGCCCATTTTATATTTCTTTAAAGGTGGTGGCGTCTCTTGATTTACCCTATATGAGACCCTTCTTCATTAATTGATATATGTATATAACTCTTCGATTTACACTACCATGACACCCTTCACATTCGTGAATCAGATCTCTTCACGTAGTACACTACCATCATCACACTACATATTCGTATCTCTTCGATATACTACTGTTTATATGCCCATTTTATCATTTTCTAATAGTTTAATTCCGGTTCTTACCCATGAACATTCTCAAACATGTCTCATTCACGAAACAATCTTGAACTTGTGTAACGTTAAATTAAACTTGTGTCAACACAAACTTGAAACTGTGTAAAGTTATAATTAAGAAATGAATCCATTATTATGTTAAGGGTCAATGACAAATCATCAAATATTATAATGTTAATCAATTACAATTACAATTACAATTACAATTACACCTTTACGTTAACTATATTGATTTGTATAATTCTTTAAGAATCACTAAATTAACTTCTTCATTTCAATGGGTCAAATTTTCTAACAAATAATATTAACCAACTAATGAATCAAACCCTAATTCTCAAACATGGAAGAAAATAACAATTACAAATACAATATACATGATAATAAGAATGAAACCAAATTTCTCCTTCAAAACATTCTTCTTCAAAATAACAATTACCAATACAATACATATTAATAATAAAGGAACCATAGTTCTCCTTTAAAACATCCTTCTTCAAAACAACAATAAACATTTTAGTTCTCCTTCAAACTTCAAACCACCCCCATTCTTCTCGTAATATTAAAATGACATAGTTTAATGATAAGTCATAACCAAAACCCTCATACATGGTTAACACAATTTTACAATGACATATAAATGCATATGCAATTTCTATGTCCGCAAGTTCCATGAAAGCAATCCATAACCAACTTCTTTCGCCAATCCGGCATATGTGCACTCGAATCAATGATAGATCCACTCCTCCAAGCATGAACTCCACGAATTTAAGAAGGAAAATGCCACAATCACTCTACCAAATTACAAGAATTACAAGATAAGTTAGTCACGACAACGAATACCTTAATAATCCCTATATATATTGCATAAATTTATGAAACGTATTCCATTATATTGAGATGGACAATCCACGCTCTTCACCGTTAGTTTTCTCACAGAATAATTCTCATAGCCTTTTACATGGTTCTTCAGTAAAAGCGGTATCACAACTTGCATAGGCGTGACACAACTTGCAAGAAGCACTTTTCTGACATGCCCCGGAAGGCTGTCATACACGTAAATTATCCTCCCACTCGGATCAATTTTGGAAGAAACCAATGATCCTCTCTATCATCGGCACATACAAACTTGTGCAACCTTCCCATGATTTGCTAAATTCAGAGCGCCTTTCACAATATTCATAAATACTCTATCAAATCGTCCTTTGCATACCAGTATTAATTCTTCCTTTGCTTTTCTTTCTCATGTGTCGTGTGTGAAAGCCTTTGACATAACTTGCAAATAATGTATCCATGACACATGCATTTTGGTCAAACATGTTCGGGTCCACTAAGCATCGCCATCGAATTTCACACAATGAACTATCCATTACCTGAATATCAAAAATATATATATACTACTAAACAAAAACATACTTTTTCAATCTAAATTGCTGTTAATTTATAATCTAAAGCATATACTACTTACGTTGCTTGGCAAGCTCGCCCCCTCACAATTCCTTTCAAAATACTTGCTTGGATGTCACAAATCAACCAAACTCACTGTATAATCGTATAAATAAAAAGGAAGAAAAACTAATTAATCATCAAAATAGGGTTTACAAATTAGGGTTTACTTCAACCGTATGACATTCATACCTGTCTTCACATGAATCTATGAACTGATCAAGACTTTTCATCATCACATGATCCATTTTTCGGAACGGATTATAAGCATCATACTTATTCACTTTCCTTTTTTTCGGTAGTTTAATATAAGAGTACTGCAAATTGCTTTTCTTTTTCCGCGGCGTCGGTAGATTGAAACGTACAACTATATAAAACATTCAATGACGTAATTAGTTTGGATTATACATATATCTACTAACATAAGCTCAAATTAATTATTTTTGTAATTCTACCTTTAACAACTTTTTTCCCGCCCGCTTTTTCCAAATCATCCTCATTTAAGATGACCTCGCTCTCTCTTCACCTACGGCATTACCTAATCATAAATTCAAGAAACAAAATTTTATGAATAAACTAATTCTCTCACCAAAACACATAAAGGATGATTTAATTATACCTTCGCCGTTTGGGTTTGCCTCACCTTCCTCCCTTATATTTACATCTACATCACATTCCATAACCTCGTTTAGCTTTTCAGCAACTTCCTCCTCCATTTCAATGTCCTCATTTATCTCTTCACCCACGGAATTTCCTAATCATATTTTCAAGAAATTAAATGTTATGAACTAATTCTCTCATCAAACTACATAATGAACAAATCAAAATGATAGGTTTCACATTATACCTTCGCCCGTTTTGGGTTTCTCGACCGTTTCCTCAACCGGGCTTCAGTTGATCCCCAACCTCTTTATCACCCTCGCTTACATTTCAAAGTGGGAACTCCCTACCTCTTTATCACCATCCCCAAAAGCCTCATTCACAATAGCGACACTTTCTTCCTCAATTTGAGTGGCCTCAACCGAACATGGACTTCATCACCTACCTCTTTATCACCATCGCTTACATATTCAAAGTGGACCTCCCTACCTCTTTATCACCATCCCCAACCTCATTCACAATAACAACTTCTCCTCCTCAATTTCAAAGGGCCTCGTTTCTCTCTTCACCTTCACTTTCATTTTCTAGTGGCAACTCGCCTACCTTTTCATCACCTTCCCGGCTTCCTTCTCTTCAACTACGGCATTTCTAATCATAATTTCAACAAATACAATGTTATAAACTATTTCTCTCTATATAAACAACATAAAGGACAAATTTAACTTTACACCTTTGCCGTTTCGGGATGCCTCCACGCTTCATCTTCCATTTCATTCAACTCTTCATTAGAAAGACGAACCTCCATCAATTTAACTTTACGTTGGAGCGTATCCACTAAAGCGCACATTCTTTTGTTCTCTTCATCAATTTTACCAACTCTTCGCACATTCTTTTGTTCTCTTCACTCACAAACAATTTTACCAATTCTTTTAGCTTTTCATAATCAACGTTACCCGTTGATTGCTCAGTGCATTGTCATAAGTAGTTTCATCATCTTCAACTTCAACTTCCCGGAGCATCACAAAATAAGCTTTTTCCTTTTCACCGGTTGGAACCAACTTTCGAACTACATCCACCGCATCATGATTAATGTGAAGGATGCATTTACATATCAAACTTAAGATACAAATTAAACATCACTACCTCTCCCGATTCAAGAACAACTTCAAGTAATGCAGAGTTGACCCTTTTGCATTTTCCCACTTCATCATCCTCGAGAGCATTCTCATCAACAATCTCGGAAAACTTCCTTAAAGAAGGAATTGCTTCAAGTGCCCAAACCTACGATGCATTTACATACAAAAAAAAACAACAACATACGATATATATATATGGGAATGAATTAAAACACCGATTTCGCTTTTACATACCTTCAAAGCATCGCGAAACCATAGAAAGTATATCGCGATCGGGACCTTTTTGAGAACATCTATTAGGTCTCTCCTCAAAACATGTACAGTTGCTTTATAAGACTCATTTCCCATGATACTTGTTGAAAGCATCCAAATCATCAACCAACCGAAAAATCCACCAATCCACCGACGCTTTCTCTTCCGATGCCCACACAACGTCGTCAAGATAACGATCAACCCCAACTTGTAACGGTCTACATCATTCTTAGTGCTATTAAACTTTTGCCACACATGCTTCCTATACACCGACGTAAGGTTTTAAAATACTTCTTAACTAATTTAGACTCTTTTCCTACGCTTTCTCGACATTGCTATCATTGCCAACCAAGAAACCGGTAACAAGCGCAAATTCTTGTACACATCGAATCGTATCTTTTGGCTCCAACTTTGAACCAAAAAACTTCTCGATTTACTGGGGTTCGCCAAGCTCATTATCAATCGATGTACTATCCGGTTGGTGGCGAGATCCTTCAAATGGATTAAATGTCCAAAACAAGATCGTTCCAACTTTGTTTTGTGCTTTGTGTCAAGCTTTTGATAAATCGCATTTGCTTTACCAATTTGACATCGGTTTACGATTTCACATTTTGCAGTCCTATCTTGTCCGCTAAGTGCATAAACCAACGTCATTTTTCAACCAATCTATTACCAACAAAAAATAAACAAAAGTATCAATCGAATGTAAGAACAAAGGAATTTGAATACAATTGAAGCAAATAACACATTTTGAACAATTTTCATCACCGTCATTGTTTAAGCTAACAAATTTGGTTACACAATTTGCTTTAACCGATCCCACATCATTCAACACCATAACAAATCACACATCTTCCTATTCTCCAAAATCATATACATAACAAAATTTAAACTCAACCCAAAAAATCAAACTTTTGTAAATTCATTAACTCGATTGAATTATAATCCACATGCAGATACCAAACCCCAAAATAATACCTTTTGCAGACTTGCTCGGTCAGCTTCTTCAACTTTCCGATCACCTTCCTCAACTACCGGTGAGTTTGCACACTTAGCTCGATTGTTGACAAGAATTTCTTGATCCTAGTTCGAATTTGGGTAGAAAGACGGGGTGATTTTGGGTAGAAATGACAATGATTTTGCTGAGCCTATTTTGCTCGATTCACGGTGGTAAAATTAAATGGATGGTGAAAATGAATAATGAGGTTAAGGAATAATTGGATGAAGGAGTTAAGGGATTTGGGGGTAAATAGAGAGGGGTATATCAGTCCATCCAGGATTTTATAAGGTTTTTACTTTTTTTCAATTTTTTTAAAAGTAAAAAAATATGCTCAAAAAACTTATAATTCTGCAAAGACAAAAATTTCATGTTCTCATCTGGTGTCATTCCCCCTTTTATTTATTCATAAACGTCCCGGTGTGCAGTTCAACCTCTTTTTCACTCTTGAGAAAGAAAAAAAAATTATTCCCTGCACCAGAGCAAGAAACAGAAGAATGGCTCAAATTCCCAACCTTGACAATTCTCCCATCAATCTTGCATCCATTAGGTGCTCCATTTTTTTTTTCCTTTCTAATTTCTGTTGATTTTCACTTTATTTTTTGTTTGCATTAATTTTTTACTTTTGTCCCGTCGCCACTTCATACGTCAAATTGTTTTAGAGATCAATCCCAGAAGGAGCTTGTTACGATCCTGAAAAACGTGAGTTCATATCCATACTTTTGCAATTTTTAATCTTTTTTGGGTTGATAATGCTTCATTTTGAATGAAAATTGATACGTTTTCCTGTTTCGTAACTCAAGATTCGCGGGAAGAAGTGTTTAGTTATCGACCCGAAGCTCGGTGGTTCACTATCATTGATCGTCCAGAGCTCACTCCTCAAGGCAATGATCTCACTTATTCACCATTTTATTGGTTTGAGAAAAGTTCCCAATTTGTGTGTGTGTGTGGGGTTAAATTTGGGTGAAACAGATAAATGTGAAAGTCTCCTCATTTTTTATCAGGCATAAGACTGACTTGTGTGTTACTTTTAGTTGTTTCCGGTTGCAAGTGTGCCGTCTGAAATCTTTTTGTTCCTTCATGAAGCTGAATATGAGAAAATGTGCTTTGTTATTTACTGAATTCTGCAGTATAAGCAAATGATAAAACCCTTTTTGGAGGGAATAATGCTATCATAGAAAGGAAAATCTTGAATGATCATGTCATGATAAAAGCTTAAGCAATGTGTAGTTAATATATATATTTTAAACACTTAAACCGGGAAATGTGTAGTTGGCTTATTTTAATCTCGCCTCTAAAAGAAAGTGTTCACTTGGTAAGTCAAACATGAGGCAATGCTTGTAGGGAGGTTGAATTTATTGCCATAGTCCGATTAATTACCTACTCATCCAAAACCTTAAACTGATATGGACATATGTAATTTGTTCATTTGTACGCTTTGACTGCTAAAGAGAAAGATTTGAAACAGGGAATGTTTTTATGGCAGTGTTTAAGCAAGTAAATGCTTTAAGAGGAGCATGGCTTTTTCATGTAGAAATAGGTTTTTAACAGTGTTTTTGTATTCAAAACAGGAACTTGGAGCTGAGTTGCATCATCTTAGCGCAGAACCAGTTCAAACTGATTGCACCAAATTGGTCTACCTTGTGCGAAGCCAGATCGAGTTGATGAAATTTATTTGTTTACAGATCCATAATGATACTTCAAAAGGTGTTCAGAGGGAATATTTTGTTTACTTTGTTCCTCGCCGTACTGTTGTATGTGAGAAAGTAAGACTGTGATCTACAATAGGTTTAAATGTAGGAAAGACTGGTCCATGATTACATCTATATTTCTGTTAGAATTTTATTCAGCTGTTTCTTATTTTCCTAGATACTGGAGGAGGAGAAAGTTCACAATTTGCTGACTATAGGAGAGTACCCGTTATACGTAGTTCCATTGGATGAGGATATATTGTCATTTGAACTTGACCTTGCTTTAAAAGTAAGTCTACATTTGATTTCATTAATAAATTTAGATTATTTTTTCTGTATGACTGTATCTTGGTTCTCAAGGGGTGAATTGAGTAGCTCATTTTTTGTTTGATAGGAAAGTGTGGTGGATGGTGATACGACCTCTCATTGGCATATTGCAAAAGCCATTCACAAACTTGAGGTTTAGTTCGTTTGATAGCTAGCATTACAGAGTCTTAAAATAGCAACATCATTGCAGTTATGAAACCGCAAGTTCACAGGTGAATCTTTTGTGTCTTTCTTAATTGATTCATGCAGTTTGCCTTTGGGCTGATACCCAATGTTAGAGCCAAAGGCAGAGCATCCACACGCATTGCTGAAATTTTAAATCGTATGCAAGTTGAAGAACCAGTTAATATATCGGAGGTATGTGTACCTTGATAAGGTCTCGTGTTTTTTTTTGTTTTTTGTGGTTTTCAATTTTATCTATAAGCATGTGTTTTGACGCTTTATTTCTCGTCATAGGTTGTCGTGCCTGAGATAAGTACTCTGATACTTATTGACAGAGAGGTAACTTCTCTTGTGCCTTGATGCCAATAAATTAATACTTCGTCTTTATTTTCTTGTGTGTGTGTGTGTGTTTATATTGATGTTGGCAAAAAGAAAGTGTCTTACATCTTCTATCATTCCTAATAAGCACTGGCACATGTTACAAGTATTTTGACATTTAAGGGTGCGTTTCTAGAGCTTTTCTTTCAATTCACAGCGGAATCGTAACAATGGGTGGAGGTAGAAGGGGCTCTGGTGCTAGTTCTTCCATGATTCACTCACAAGGGGTCACATGTTTAATGTCCCTCGGTGCATTTGTTTGCTTCAAAATCTTATTGAGTTATTAAAGGTCGAGTAGTTCAAGACTATGAAGTGGTTTTCCTTGTCACTGGAAAGTACTTAAGATAGTTGAATTATTTCATGATACTTAGCTTTTGGCTGTGTGAAAACTTACATCATTAGTATGAATTTACGCGTCCCAGTGTGGTTTGTGTCGTTTTGAGACATCTTTTTTTGGCCGCAGGTAGACATGATTACTCCAATGTTGTCTCAGCTAACCTATGAGGGACTACTGGATGAGGTAAACTGCTGATGAAGTCACAAACTGTGCGTTGAATTAAAGATTTAAACTAGATAGGCTGTGTTTTTTTTGTTTTGTTTTTTTTTGTGTGTCATAAGTCAGGATATATATCATTTTCTATTTTATTCCCTCATTTTGATAGTTTTCTGTTTTCTCTATGTAGTTCATTGGCATCAATAATGGAGCAGTGGAGATAGATGCATCTGTCATGGGTATTCAGCAGGAGGGGAAGAAGACAAAGGTTCCACTCAATTCAACGTATGCATGCTATTTCACACCAAAGTTTCTTTTTGTTAAAGTCTATAAAAGTCTAAATTTTCACCTCACCGACATCTTAAGCTTTTTGGGAAAGAGGTAATTCAACTTGGTATCAAACTAGGAGGTCAAGGGTTCAAACATCTGTGTTATCATTGCCATCCTGTTTGTCTTGCCCACTTGTTGAACCTCTTTATTTGATGTTGTGTGCCCAATGTTGGCCCAACTCTCTATATGTCTTTAGGTCCTTTGTTGGTCCGGCTATACCTGTTAGGCCCACGTGTGAGGGGCCATGTTGAAGTCCATAAATGTCTAGATTATTCATCTCTCCAACACTTAAAGCTTTTGATCGAGATGATAATTCAACTCTTCTGTCAAAGAATCTCGCGTCCCTCTTTATATGATTAGTTTTCTGTGTATAGTGGTGAATTCGCAAACTCATGCATGTTTAATTTATCCTATTTGTTCTTTTGATGAATCAATTCTTCTTGATGCATTAATATGTGGTCTGCAGTTATTGTGTTCATACTTCATACCAACTTACTATCCTCATCTTGTTCTTTGCTGCAGTGACAAACTATTCAAAGAAATACGGGATTTAAACTTTGAAGTTGTTGTCCAGGTTAATCTATTTGATTCCGGATTGAACCCGATTATAAATTTCTCTCCTATTTTTTGTTTGGTGTACTCAGTGCCCTTTTCTTTGTCTTTGATTTAGTTTTTCGGTGAAGTGCATTCTCATTCTCATGTACAGTTTGATTGCAGAAATTGCGTGGAAAAGCAACCTCCATGAAACAGGATTACACAGATATTAATGCAACAGTAAGTAGGAGCGCTAAATGAACTATCTTCACATGTATGGTTCAAGTATCAAATTTTGACTGTTGAAAAACTGCTATTAATTTTCTCTGTGGTTGATAGTTTTGGTACTCAATCTGACTCTAAAAGCAAATACTCTTATTGTTGCCACAGACTCAAACTGTCTCTGAGTTGAAGGATTTTGTTAAAAAGCTGAACTCATTGCCTGAAATAGCTGTAAGTGACTGCTTAGATATCTGCAATTAGTATTTTCCTTCAAGGGGTTTGCATGTTTTGAGGATTTAAGTGTTTAGTTTTTCATTACAGAGACACATAAACCTCGCTCAACACTTGACCACATTGACGTCAAAACCTTCTTTTCTTGGAAAACTTAACATGGAGCATACCCTTGTGGAGGCTGAGAGTTATGATATGTAAGCTTACTTTTGCCAAAAGTTTTTTGATTTCAGCGACTAATCTGGTGAAGCTTTGGTTTATGAGTGATGACGATAGTAATTTTGAAAAGATCCAATGTCTCAACACTCAACAGCCATATTTGTTGTCCATTTTACAAAAATTGCTTCATATATGGCATGAATTGCAGAATATGTCATAACTTACTACTGTTCACTATTTTTTATTTTCCTTGCTTTGCTTCTCCAAATCACCCAAACTTAGGTGATAACAAATACATCCATCTTTTTAGGATTGGCTATGTTCCACTCATTAGTCATTATTCAATGGATGAATCAAAGTCTAAAGCTTGGCTCATTTGTTTCTGTTAGAATAATAATATGTGATGTGTTATGTTATGTAGGGTGTGTTATAATGTATGTGTGCGCGTGTATGTTGGCTAGGGTTATGGTCGACTTATGTAATGAGACTTGTTGGGCAAGAAAGCCCATTAGGGTTAGGGTTTTGTATTATGTGTTGGGGTTTTCCTATATAAAGTAATGGAGAGTAGTAGAAGGGATCATTCAGAAAAATCCCTCTTTCGTTCGTTTATACTGTGTCTGCATTTTATTTGAGGCTTTGTACTGTTTAATGCTGATTGTTGTAAAAAATCACTTACTTTTAGAAAAAACTTGGAATTATCACTTTATCAGCAGCATAATACAAGATTTCTTATTTAGGAGGAAATGGTAACTTCCTTATCAGTCAAGATCCCGTAAGCCTTTCCAATTTATTCAAATCTAATCACATCATCATTCATACCAATTTAAACGATATTTCTTAACACTTCCAGTCAAATTAAAGTGTGTATATCATACATCCCCAACTTGCTTTAAGACAATCAATATTAATCTTTTATTCATCACAAACAAAGAAGAAGCTGTATTATGTATCCAACAACGTGCCTTCCAAGTTAACCGATTTAAAAGACGAAGATCCTGGTGCTTGTGGTTCAAGATTAGTGAACAATGAGGTTTCCGTTGTAGTACTTTGAGAAGAGGGAAGAAGATATTTTGGAATCTCAACTTGAGTAGACTGTTCCCCTTTGAGTAGCATTTCAGGAGGTTGTTTTACAAGAATAATCAGCAGGGAAGATGACATAGCCTTTAGTTCTTGGCTCACGGCTCATGACCACAGCTCATGGCTTTAGGCTCATGGCTTTTTGACTCTAGGATTTTGGATTCTTGGGCTATGCTCTTTGCCTCGTGGCTCATGTCTTCTCCTGTGACTCCTTAATTGCAGTATATAGCTCTCGACTCTTTGTTGCCGGGATTCTTACAGATCTTCTCAAATGACTGCCCATTGTTTTTTCTATTGCATGGCCAAAATTCTTTGAATGGGTTTGTATTAGTAGCTATTGGAGATGGCTATAATCGCCACAGAATGGGCTTTTGTCACCTCTCCTGCTTGTTTTTCCAATCATCAGTGGATATAAAACTCCATACTTAGTTATAACAAATTACAAAGCCTCTACAGCAGCATCAAAAGTCAGATGTGAAAGAATAGGTGGGCCAATAATTGAGGGGATTTGGCAGCCTATCTCCGTTTTGCTTCTTTTTTCTTTTCTCTTCGGTGTTCTGGCCCTTTCGATAGCCCCTCAAAACAGGTTGAGAGGGATTCTTGACATTTTTTTGGGTACAAGGATTCTTGCTTGTTTTGATAAACGAAACTAATTTGCGCCTTTCTTGATGACCAAAAGATGGCGCGACCTGAAAATGGGAAGTACATGTGTTTGGCTTCATCATTGGATCCAGCTGGTTACCATTTGCTGCAAATATGCTCTGCGTGTGTTACAGCATAGGAGGAGTTGACGTGCTTGACTTCTTTTGATTGATTGAGCATGAAAAAAATTTGATTATAATCAAGTCCCTTCTTGACCAATGACATTTACTGACAACAACACTTCAAAACACAGTAAAGTCTTATACAAACCAAAAGAGAGATAGCCGTATCAAACTGGAAGAAAAGAGGGCGAGGACTTTCCTTGTATAATAACCCAAATTTTGGACTTCAGATTTCCACTTACTTGTTGTTGGACTAATTTTAAGATTGACACAGATGCTTTGACTACATTGAAGAGTTGATACACAAACAGGAGCCGCTTGGTACTGTTCTGCGTCTTCTAATCTTGTTTTCAATCACAAATTCAGGATTGCCCAAGAAGAATTTTGACTATTTAAGGCAAACATTTACTATACCTTTTCAAATTGTGAATAGGGCGCTGTTAAGGCACCACGATAAATCTACTGTGGCACCACACTCCGGGCTAGGTTCGACTTAACAGAGGTCGAAAATAGACATTTGACCTCTGCGAAGTCAAATGTTGAGCTTACATTCGACTTTCCATAGGTCGAATGTCAGTGTGGTGCCCTGAAAGTAGATTCGTTGTTGTGCTATTAACAGCTCCCTTGTGAATAATGATGTAATAATTTTGTTGATTTATTAAACTCCTTATTTAGGAGAGAGTTGCTTCATAGTTATGGTTTTGAGCACATGGCAACTTTGAACAATTTGGAGAAAGCTGGGTTCTTTAGGAAGCAGGTGCAGTTAAAGACTAATACCTTTGTTTTTTTTTTGAGTAAATGATATTCTGACGTGTTGCCAATAGATCGAACTATAATTTGTAACTTTTGTTGCAGGATACAAGAGGCAACTGGTTAACAATTAAGCGTGCTTTGAATCTTGTTGTCGATGATACCAATACTTCCAAGTATGTAATTGATTTGTAGTACAGCTACATGTGGATAATTTTCTTCTTTTCTTTTGAATTTTTACTAGCAACTCCACCTGGTGGGAATAAAGCTTTTGTAGTTTTTTTGAAGCAGTCATTCTTCTTATTATTCTTGACATTATTAGACTTTTCATTCTCGTGAAGATCAAATTTTCACATAGCCGCATTTTAGATAATCTACTTCTTACTATTTGCTCTCCTCATAGCTGACTTGTTGAACTTCTATATATCAGCCCCAAGGATATTGACTATGTCTTCTCTGGATATGCACCACTCAGTATTCGTCTTGTGGAGAATGCGATTCAATATGGCTGGTGAGGTTTTACTTTCTCTGTCCCGTTGTTATGTGAATTATCTAGGAAATCCTAAGCAGCTATGTGAAGTTTCATTACTAAATTAGGTGGTTATGCCCACATTACTCACTTCGGGATGTAAGGAAGCAGCTGGCTTTTACTGGAAAAAACACATGTTGGGTTTTTACGGTCTTAGAATTCATTGTTTTTGTTAAGCCAGATCATCATTAATAGGAAAGCTTAAGGAAAACTGAAGAAAAGGGGAAGCTCCATTCCCTTTTGGTGGGTGGGTGTATCTCAAATGAGCTATAGGCATTTAACTCTCCACTTAAGGATGTTCCTTAGTTGTTTGAAATTTGTTTTTTGATATTTGATGTGCATTCCTCATGTTGATAAAACAGTGATACTGGGGAAATCTTCCAATGCAATCACTTGAGAGTGCATTCTGTTTGATGGATATGTTTTCTTTTTTACAAAAATTGCAGAACACTCATACTACAGCATTTTTTTAATGGTCATTAGATATGGAAAATGTTTCACTTTCAATTGCTGCTTGAAATGTGGTTTTCCTTACATTGAATGTGTATAGCGTCATTGATATTGATTATCATCTCATGTGAAGTTCTATTTATGCCCTCTATGTATCGAAACATCTATTCAGGCGTCGTATCGAAGAAGTTCTTAAGATGTTGCCAGGGCCACACACAGAAGCGAAGAGAGTAAGCACTTTTTCCTGTTTACTTTTTTGTTTATTAAAACCTTTCTCTTCTGCACTTCATGTAAAAAAATTCTTACTTCATTACTATGCTTTGATTTTGCATAGAGCGGATTCTCCAGCAGCCCATCATTTGATGCTCTCTCGGGATCTTTGCACGACACAAATAATAAGTATGTTTACGCTTTGATACCTCATTGTTATTCCCTGTTTCTTGTCAAGTTCACACTAGTTTGACCTATTAATTTGCTGCCTCGAATTGGATTTTTGTTCACGTGTTTAAGCAAAAACACACTGATTATCTGTTGACACGCTGAACTTCTTACAGAGTTGGCGATGGAAGGCGTTCTTTAGTTCTTGTTGTCTTCGTTGGAGGGGTAACATTTGCAGAAATCTCTGCTCTTAGATTCAACAGTGCCAAGGTTTGCTCTTGCAAGTTCTCCATTTTCCATGCCTATGTATCGCAGCTTCTTGATTATTTACAAATATTTCTCTTCTACCCTTAATTTCATGGTTCTTTGTGGTGAAACCCGGGTTTGTAATACGATGCCCTTTTGCTTTATATTTTCACATACACGGACATATATGCATATCAGTTACATATGTATATGTAATAATGTCTGAACCAATGCTATTAGTTAGGTAGGTTTATGGTTGCAGCTTTTCTTAATGCAGGAAGGGTCAGCATTCGATTTTATTATAGGGACAACGAAAATCATTAGCGGGGGGACACTAACAGAAGCTTTCATCGACAAATTAGGCTGATTTTCTTCTGTATCATTTCCTTGGCCTTTTTCTGCCTGAAATTTTTTCATGGCACCACATACCAGATGAAGAAAACTTTGATTATCATAGAGGTTTGGTTTGAAAGTTTGTTATCTTTGGCGGCTTTTCTATTTATGTGAAGGTTTTGAAGAACAAAGTGTGAAGAGATTATACCATCTTTCAGCACCCCTTTTGGGATTCATGTATCTTAGTGAAGAGTAGTTTAAGTCCACACAAAAGTGTGTTTTCAAAGTCTTGTGTATTGCATTGCATGTGGACAATAAATTTTTCCTTAAAATCTGGAGGGAAAAAAAAGAGGAAAAAAGAAGTATTGTTTGTGTGCTAATAGTTTTGTTTGTACAGGTTATGGATATTGTTGTTGTCTTCATAGAATTTATTGTTATTTGATTATCTTTTTAGGACTGAATTGGGTGTAGACTTTAAAAATATTGTCGGGGGTAACTCTATTATTATCCTGTTTATAAAACCCTAATTTGTACGCTATTGATTGTATACTTGTTTTGCTTCAAAAAAAAAAAGAAAGGAAAAAACCTTCTCCCTTTACTATTTTTATTTATTTATTTTTTGCTTAAAGTCTCCGGTATCTGAAACCCATTGGTGCGGGTAATCCGGAGTTCGGTCCGGATCGTGCCTGCAGAGTCGACTCTTACTCAGGAGAAAGGCTTGGCCAAAAGCTCTTTGAACATGGCGTCTTAGAGGAGAATCGAACATGTGACCTCCCTAGGCATTCTCAAGTCACTTTACTATTTTGTGAAGTGTTACAAGTTCTGTGTGTGCCTTAATAATTTATTCTACCGGGCTATATTCGACTTTAAAGAGGTCGAAAACAGACATTCGGACTTCTATAAAGTCTAACATTGAGTTTAGACTTAACTCTCAAGCGGCTATAAAGTTGAACATTGAGTTAAGACTTTACTCTGAAGAGGTTGTATATCACTCTGGTGTCCCGGAAATAGATTCAATGTGTGCGGCTAACAACTGCCTATCGAAAGGGGGTCATTATTTGCACCACATTCAATCTACTCGTGCACTATTCTACATATGCGTCACAGTAGAATCGACTTTTCATGGTTGTATTGTGAGAACCGACTTTGATAAACTCGGTTATTGTCCTTAACCTACTAAAAGACATTTCTAGACTGCGGCGTACATGTACAGTGGTGCGTGAATAGATTGGCCCTCCTTATGGCCCTGTGTAGCAAGCCACCCTTATTGATCCTCCTCCTTATGGTCCTTCCTACTAAGAAAATTTTATCATACAACGGTTGTAATATGGTTATACCAATCGGTATGCATTAAAACCACACCTTTTCACTCTCCGTCATAGTCCATGTCATGCTACAAAAGTTGTAGGATAAAATTTATCGTAATAAATACAGAAAAACACTAGCGTTTTCTAGCCTGGCTATCCGCGGCGTGCCGTATGTATACTTGGCAATTGGCACCTAAAACTGAAAGCACCTTACACTTCCCTTGACAGTATTACACAAACTAAATTCAGTCTCACATTTGCTTAAGAAAAATGAAATGAAGAATGTAAAAATAGCAATATTTGCAGTTATATACTCAAACTCCTTTTATGTAGTGCACACTTGTTTATAAATTATGTACACAATACCAATTTATAATGATAATCAATAATCTTGCAACAAAACTCCACAAAATCTTTAATCCTCTTCTCATATGGATGGAAAGATTCTCAGGTACAAAGTATCTAATGCACCGAACTGTCAGATGAGTGACACATGTCATTCATCCAATGGTCTGAAATGCATCATGGCACACGAAACCCCGAGAAACCCTCCTTGTACTTCTCAGTAAAGTCATCAATCAATTACCACCTTCAATTCTCTGAAGAAGTTCCAAAACACTACCTGCTTTTCTTTTAGCTCTGTCAGTGCCATTTTCTGACAGATTTCTCAAGACCTCTTCTACACCAAGTTCCCTTGCTATTTTTAGAAACTGCACATCACAAGTGCATAGTGACCACAGTATAGCAGCTGCGTTCTCTCGGTTTCGTGGAGAACCGGTCCTAATAACCTCAACTAAAACCGGCATTGGTTCAGATTGACCTATTGCAATTCTACCTTCAGGATTGCTAGCAAGTACAGCCAATATTGCAAGAGATTCATCCACCATTCCACCCCCGGGATCTTTAAGCAACCCGATTAATGGCGTCACGATGCCTGCCCTTACAGCTTTCACTTTATTTCCTTGATAAATCGATAAGTTAAATATCGCAGTAGCCGCATCTTTCTTCCCTCTAGGTGTTCCATAACATAGCAAGTCAATAAGAGCCGGTATGGCCCCCGCTGCCCCGATCGATACCTTATTCTCGTCAATGACTGATAAGCTAAAAAGGGTTGCAGCCGCATTTTCTCGTGCTTCCGTACTACCGTTTTTCAATAGTGAAACTATATCGGGTATGGCTCCAGCATTGACAATAGTCCTCTTGTTGGCATCATAGATGGAAAGATTCAACAAAGCCGTGACGGAATGTTCTTGAGTACGTGAATCCGGTGATGAAAGTAAATCAACAAGAAGAGGGATCGCCCCGGCTTCTGCAATACATACTCGGTTATCTGCATTACGTTTAGCCAGCAAACGAAGCTCTCCGGCAGCGGCTCGTTGCTCTTCGAGATTAACATTTGCAAGTTTCTGTAGCAAGGCGTCTACAGCATCTTTATCACACTCTGAACTACTACCTCCTACTCCATATCTCTTTTTGCTAGAATTCCCGTGTTTCTTTGGAAGATCAACACCGTTACTCTCACACCATAAAGCAATAAGACTCTTCAATACGTAATTTGGAGTTAAAGCCGTGTGCAATAAAGTCTGTTGCGTCTTGGGACACGTTTTGTGCCCAGCATCCAGCCATTTTTGTATGCAGGACCTTTCATAAGTCTGCAAACAAAAGGAAAACAAAACCAATAGTCAATATAAAGATTACGAAAACTATAAAGTACACAACTTTTTTAACAGATTCACTCAAACCTGGCCCGTTGATACAATAACAGGATCTTTCATCAACTCAAGAGAGATGGGGCAGCGGAAATCATCCGGTACAACAGGGGACCTATGTGTCACTACTCTCTTGTCAATTTCAGGAGTTTCGAAATCAGGGTTTTCAGTCATTACATAATCCTTGAGCTTTTAAGGAGAAATGACATTGTCTCAAAACACTCATCAGGAACACCACCACATGCAATAACCATATCATGGATCGCGAGAGACTCTTTCTTTAAGTCATTAATAGTCCTAAGATGCAGTTTCTCAGACAGCCTCTTCAAGATTTCGGGATCTGGATATCTTTCGGTTTGTGCTATAGATAAATCCTTTTCCAGTTGCGAATCAGGCGAGTCTACCTTTCCTTTTGATCTTTTAAATTGTAATGCGTGCACCAGTTCGATCTATGAAAAGAGAAGTATAAGAATCAAATACCAATATTGCCTAGAAATGAACATAAAATACGTTGCGTATCACCTGTTCTCTAACTTCATCACTTATACCGAGTTTCTCATAGGAAATGTGCGATAGTGCTTCTTCAATCTGTTCCGAAACTTGATAGAACCTAATCGATGTTTGTTCCAACTGCATCGCCTGCAATAATACAGTATAATATGGTTCACAGAATCAAGAACAAGGTAAACACAGTAGTATACCATTTGACCCTTTGGGACATATTTTTACACCGAAAAAGAATACGAGTACTTTAGTCTCCATCAAGAACACTCCACAGACACAGAGAAATCAGAATGACATTGATAACTATTGCTACGACATGTGAAATCACGGATTAAGAAGTCCCTTTAACACTTCATTTAAGCTGTAAAGGGTAGTGTAAGCAATCAAACCCCTGTTTTTCGCATTAGTCACTGGCCAAAAACGTATTTGGATCGCATCAAGCAAGCTTTACATTATGCCAATTCCTGAAAAAACTTTCAAAAAGCCCTATGAAGCATTCCATCACATAATCCTTGTCAATCCTTATTCCTTGCTAACTATGCATATAATCTTCAAAAAGTTCTTGGAAAATCAACTATATTATCAGACATCAAGATTATGCTATTTAAACAAACATCTTTGGTTTCAAGCAATTCCAAGGCTTTGAAAAATAAATAATAAACATTTTCGAATTTGACAATAAAGGGAAAGAAAAAAAAAAGGGTACCTGGAACGTTTTACTGTCTTGATGAACTGATTTAAGAAGCACAACAGCTGAGTCAAGAGCGATTCTAAGCATTTCAAGTCCCTCCACAACATCCTCAGGGAGCATCTCTTCACAATCATTCAATTCCTCACATAAAGGGCTTAAAAGCTTAATCCTTCTGACCAAATTACTGTACATCTTCTTCACAACCGTTCGGCACTCAGGTAACCCGGATATTGTCCTTACTGACTCACTGAGTTGACTCAGTAACACCACCTGTGAATCTTCCCTTTGACCCATGTGGACTTCTAGCTTAAGAAATCGGAATTACCAAAGATCTCAAAGATGCCCAGATGAAGATAATTAGCAGTATCTCTGGTAGGCGATGGTGGTTGGGATTGGAGGTGTGTTGGCTGGCTAACCAAATATCTTTATTGAGAGCTTTATACAGATCAAGAAAAGCTTAACATGTAAATTGATGATCGAAGATGAAGAATTTTGTGACCCCAAAGAAAACTTTCAACCATGGATCATCAAATTGTTCTTTCTTTCCCGGGTAGAGTTTGCGTAAATTGATGAAAAGAATAATGTACTGTAATATTGAAAGCCGGCAGGCAAAGTCAAAATTCTCTTGTTTATTTTTGCTGCTCCCTCTTGTTTTCTACGCAGTTAAAGTATACCTCTAAGGCTATCACCAGTCATAAACCTTTTAAAAGGTTTATAACTGTGTCACGTCATCGGTTATAAATCTTTTCGTTTTACAAACCTTTTATCTACTATCATAAACCTTTTATTTCGCTTACGTCATCTGATTCATAATCATTTTACAAAAGGTTTATGGCTTTATAAAAATTTTCACACAATAAGAAAAACTTTACAAAAGGTTTAGAAGCCTTTGCAAAAGGTTTGTAAATACAAACCTATTTAAAAAAACACATTCAAAACTCACTTTGCGGCGGTGAAAAGCTTTTAGAAAGGTTTGTAAACCTTTGGTTTCTCCCATTTGGAGATAGCCTAAACGCTGTCTCTCTTTTTGTATTTTATACGTATTGAATTGTTCTGTTTATAGTAATATACCCTGACGATATCATATGTTTATTATTCAAAAATAGGCCATTGACTAATACTTCATCTTGTTTGATGTTAAAGTCCTAAAATGTAAATCAGTTTAGTTTTTAAATTTGTTTAATAATATAAGTTTTTTTTCAATATTAATGAAATATTTATTTCATTTTTCTTCCTTTTATCTCTAATTTATTATACACTTACGTACTTTACAATTATATCATATTAATGGGACTCAAAGAGTATTGTATTAAAATTAATAACACATAACCACTTTCTTAATCTATATAAAAACTTTTAAACGGACTTATATTTTGAGACGGGAGTAGTATAATGCACATTGACATAATTTAATATTAGTCATTACATATTACAGTGGACAATGTCAAAGTTTATCATCTTTGCAACGATCTGGGGTTCAACACGTGATCAATTATTGATAATTGAAAACATTAATTTCACGTGATAGTGATATCATGAATAGAGAATCGCAAACGAAAATAAACAATAGCACGATAATTGCAGAATATGAAACGATTGAAACGGAAACATAACCGACATGAGAGTTTGAAACTGATCAAGAACAAGTGAGGTTGTCCACATATAGCAACACTACCGTTTCCACGGTGGCTACTGGCTATACACAATCCCGAAAACTGTAAATAGTGAATAAATAAAAGTACTGGAACCATGGTACTTAATCTGGTCACCTGACTCATTCTCTAAAAAAATGAGTAGTAAGAGCACTTCTTATCGGTCTTATTATTTTTTATCTTTAAAATAATATAAAATAATACATATCCTTATTTTACAACATCTCAATTCAAAATACTCCATAAGCAAAGACACTATCCTTATCCCTATAACATTTCAAATAATATTAAATAATACATATTCTACCTCATGACCCTATTCATACACATTAAATATTTATTATTTCACTCAAAAGTGATCCCTATCCCTATAATTTTTAATAATTAAATATGTTTAGAGACGTGAATAGTGCATCCCCACAAGTAAGGATGCACTGTTCATATCCCTAAAAATAAATATGGATAAGAACTCTGATGTGGAAGCTATTTTGGAGTAAACTCTATTTTTTTTCTTTATTTTAGGGATAAGGCACCATATAGGGTTTCTGCTACGAATGCCCTAAGGAGAACTCTTAGTTCCGGTAAGAAAAATATAATCAAAAGAAAACTATGGAAATATCAGCAAGATATTATCGTAGTGATGTGATATTATTATTTTAAAATAAAGTGCAATAATTATAGAAAAATTGAAGTGCAAAATACTACTCCCTCCGTTCCATAATATCTGATGCAGTTGTCAAAAAGATTCGTTCTGGCAGTTCGCATTTCAATGGAATATTTAATGTATTTTTTCTACTTTACCCTTCATTAAATCGATATTTTTGTCTTCCAAATGTCTTTTGTATTTGAAATGTTTTTTTAGTTGAGGCGTTATAGTATATTTCATATAAAAGTCAATCTGATAAATGGTTTTTAATCATACAATGCGTTTGCAAGAATCGATCGATTATTTGAAACAGAGGAGTATATTTGAAGTGACTGCAAAGAAATTAATGCATATGACAATGGCATTGATAATGCAACCACCTTACATGAAGCCATTACTTAATATGAATTGAATTAATATGGATAATAATGATGAAATGAAGTAAAATGAAATGATATTAGACTTGTTTTATGAATTATGATATTACACATCCGTCATGCCCATGAACAAATTATCCCTCTCCTGTAAGCCTGTAGGGAAGATAATTGAACCACCCATCCGTAGGCGGGCACTAGCAATGACGGGCCCAACATCCACCAGTTATCAATGAATGACCCGCCCCTCATTCGTTGGGAAAATTCTTAGGTAGGGAGTCTCTATATTCGATCAAGTCGACGTCTTGTAGTGTGTATATAAAAAAAAAAACTGTTTTGTTTTATTGTCACGTTAGCAAGCAAATATGACGATCGGTGTAATAGAGACTCCTCTTGCTATATATTACCCCATTCATTGTATCATCAAATTCCTCTAGAAAACATTAATAATATAGCATGAACTAAGACAAACAGTGAATGATTATTTAATGCTACGATCCATCTCAATACAATGAGGGGAAAAACAAAAACAAAGTAAAAGAGTACATGCTCCTTAATATACATCATACATAAGAATGTTCCAGGTCAGAAACAGCAAAAGCAATCACTACGAATTTTCTGGGTTTTTGCAGATCAAGATTCAGATGGCCTTGGCAGCCTCTTAGCAATTTCCTGTCAAGAAATATACAGCAAAAAAAAAAAAAAAAAGCGGAGTCTTAAAGCTAAATTTCTAGCAGTTTTAGCAAAATGAAAAGGGAGATGAAAAGTATATATCATTGTGGATTTCTACATTGATAAACGGGATTGTACCTCAAATAACTGGTTTATGTTGTCTGCAGTCTTTGCAGAAGTCTCGATGAAAAACATTCCATTCTTCTCAGCATACTCCATACCGTCCTTTGCCAATAGAAAAAAGCGAATGACGATATAAATACCAATTCCTAGTTTTGGAACTTTTGCAAGGATAATGATGACACAATGCTTACCTGAGTAGACACTTCGCGTTTTTCATTGAGATCTGCTTTGTTACCCACCAACGCCATTATTATTCCAGGGCTTCCATGCTTTTGTAGTTCCTAAAATATCATATTGACACTTTAAATCTGCTAGACTAATCACTTAAAAGCGTCAAAGGCTCTCTATTTCAATACTTAGTCATATCTACCAATTCTAGGATTTCAATGCAAGAAAAGAACTTTTGTTTCTTCACAGTTAAAAAGCTCTAACCATTGATTATACCAAGAAATTTTCATGAAGAGATGACATTCTAATCTTGAGATATATATACCTTCACCCAATACTGTGCTTTGGCAAATGTTTCAGGACTAGTGATATCGTAAACAACAACTGCAACTGCAGCGCCACGGTAATATAGTGGTGCCAATGCGGCGTACCTGCACAAAAACGAATAGAAATGATTCAGCTTGACTTTTTTTTTTTAATCTTCATTTAATAAAGAAAACTTAAATCACATAAACGAGATCAAGGTGCAAAAGACCTCTCTTGACCAGCAGTATCCCATATTTCAAACTTGACAGTCGTCGAATCTTGTAAGGCTATCGTCTGAGACAGGAATGAAGCTCCTATAGTTACCTGAGGTTCAACCCAACAAAAATACAAATAAATGTATGTAGCACATTTGTAAAAGACAGAGAAAGAGAGAAAATAAAAAGTAAACCGAATATAAAACGCCTCAATAGAATGATAATTTCTCACCTTGGAAGTTGGATCAAACTGACCACGAACAAACCGAAGCACAATGCAGCTTTTTCCAACACCAGAATCACCTAATAGAACCAGCTGACCACATCATCAAAGAACACAATCAGATGCACTACTCCACACTTTCTACAAATCTATTACTCTAGCAAGCATCAATCACCAAAACATTCTTGTGTAGTGCTTAAAAAAGCTAGAAAACGACACCACCTAACTAGGTCAGATAAATCACCCAGAAGGTATCCAGTCATTGTTAGTGTAGAAAGAGCCAGCAGGATGACAACATGGGAATCTTCAACAAGCAAGGGTTCTAGGTTTTAAACGAGGGTTGAAGACAAATAGCATCTCTCTATCACTATCACCGCAAACCCTGGAATCCAACCCAATAATGTTCATTCCCTTCATTCTTTTCCATTTCACAGGAATATGTTTGAACAAGTTAACAAAGATTCGAATACACAGAAATCACGGAGCATCAATTGCTCTAGTGGGATACACTAGTAAACCTCTCAACACACGTACATGAATATCATCACCAGTCATTGACCCCGTGAACTCAGATTAATCGCTACTCATAGATTTTGTAACAGAAGGATGTAATAAATCCCAATCCATCAAAGTTTAATTAGCTTGAATAACCAACCTCCATGATTAATATGATCTCAATCGTGTTCGACTTGCTTTATTACAAGCAGACAACACAAAATTCAGCTGCTGAACTAACTATAAACGATGCTCAAATGCCCAAAACTTTGAAAGATACTAGTATTTACCATCACCATAGATCACAAAAAGCTGAGAAGCAAATTCATTTTATTAGCAACAAAGTTTGATGGTGACAAACTATAGAGCCTTTATTACAAAATTCATTGAAACATAGGTATCATATGATCGAAAGGCCATAGATTTAATCATTATCATCAGCATCTTACCTTTACACGGAGGTTCTTGGCATCACTCGCGTTGCTCGTCTCTGGATTAAGTCCGCCTACATGCCCTGAGCTTCTATCTGCAGCAAATATATACCCAATTTTTTTTTTATAACAACAATAACATCAAGATATAGCAAAACCCGAGCCATTCCTCAAAACCTAATTTACAATAATAAAAAAACAATAACTAAAAGGGTCAAGAAATCAAAATGAAAAAATTCAAAATTTGGGGATTTGGGATCAGCATAACATCAAGCTATATTCCGTTCCAAGTATGGAGCAATCAGATGATTGAAAGAAGAAACAAATTTCGAAACCAAAAGATTGAGAATAGAAGCTTCATTTACCAGGAACTGATGAGGCGCAACCCATGGCAAAGCGAGTTTCGCGGCGTTATCTGCTTTTTTCTGGAAGTTGTCTGCCAAATCTTTTGTATGGCTGCTGGATTGAATCTAGTCTTCTAGCTCAAGAAAGAGTTAAAGCCAGGAATTTTGAAACACTTTCTCGTTAATCGGAGGACACGAAGGGGAAAGCAGAGCGATGTCGGTCAATGCGATACTATTCTTATCGATTTAAGAAATACTAGTATAAAACAACTTCTATAGGCAACCCCATTTTTTTTATACGAATTGGGATCCTTTGCCCTGAACCCCAAATTACAGCACTGCTGTGTAAGTGTATCCGGTTCAAAATGATGTCGTTTTGAGTAGGTTTTTTTTTTTTTTTTTCATTTGTTTCAAAACGAAGTCATTTTAGAACAATTGCCTTATCACAGCAGGGGACACCACAGACAGATACAGCAGAGGATCCAGGTCCTTTTTTATACTGGCATACGATTACTTTCGACATCATAAAAAAATATTTCGGCATCATAATTATTTTTTATGAACATAATGTTAGTGGCATTGATGTTTCTAGTAAAAACCAAAGTCGATTCTTTGTTCAAAAACTAAAGCGCGTGTGACCGGCGCGTTTACCTTATAAAAGTGGTGTCGGAAGTAAAAACAAGAATATATATGTGTTGCAGGAAGTAGAAAAAAAAAATAAAAAAAATGGTGCCGATAGAGCCCCTTTAAAAAAGATATACTACCTCCGTCCCAAAATATAAGTTATTTTGAGTGTTTTCACGCAAATTAAGAAAATGATTGAATGACATAAATATCAAGTAGAAATGACGAAAATATCTTTTGACTATTATTAATGAAATAGTTATAAAATATTGAAAAGTGGTTGGATTGTTAATAAATTATGGGTAAGATAGATAAAATAGTAATAAATGATTCATTGGTGATATAAAATGACTTATATTTTCGGACAATCAAAAAGATGTGGATTGAGTTATATATATAACTTAAACTTGTATGAAGGTTGTATCAAGTAGCGTATATTACAATCTATCATTTCTAACATTTCACACATTATAAAAGTGTATTATGTGAAAGAGTGTAAAAATAAAGGCTCTAATGTATGTCACTTGATACAATATTGCTACAACCGTTGCATCATGAAATATCTCGAAGGATAGAAAAGAAAATAACATGCTTGTGTATTATTCTATAAATATAAGAAGATACGTATGTATTGACTTATAGTTGATATTATAGTGTGAACATAATAATATGATTGAGTATTTATTTATAAGCAAATAGACGTCTAAAATAGTCAATAATGAAATCGGTTCTTTAATCGGTTAATTGAGCTACGTGAGGATAACCTAACTACTTGACTGGTGGAATTTGTAATGAATTATAGCTGAGAAAAATGAGGTTGGATGCATACGCACCAGAGAGATTTGGGATTAAGCTATTAACGTAGTTCTGAATTGTGAAAATGATTATCCTTTCATAGGTTTCCCTAGTAGGGGAGCTGATTGTGCAAGCATTGAAGTCCTGGTCAATGATCTGAAGGAGTTATGAGGGCGGTCATGGTGTAATTATGACCATGTATGCTTGAATCATGGGAGCGTTACAAGATCGTGGGTCAAAATCATGTTGACTGCATAACCGTTGTCTGAGTTTGTTGTAGACTTGTACCGATGTGTGAGTTCCATACCGAGGTGAACCTGCACCATGTCGGTGGTACGAGCTGGTGAGTTTCTTACTTCGAACTGGCCGTAAGGGACGGGCACAAGACGAACTGTGCCGTGTCGATGCGTTGAGGGCAACCTAGGCTTCATAAGGTCCACTTCGCTGAGATCAATGTTTGTTCAAGGCCTAATGTCGAGCTGAGCTCATTAGGTCCGTTTTACTTAGAAGATCCAAGTTGACTCTTTGAGTGTCACGTATATGAGGTCGGGTCATACCCCATGTCAAAAGCCCTTAGACTTGACTGGGAGGCATATTGTAGGTTAGAGTGCGTTTGGTGATGACATGATTGAAGAAGTAAGCTCATCATTATCGAGAATAGTGAAAGTGCTAATCATTATCGGAGAAGATGAAACAACTTCATCGAAGAATTATTCTCAGCAGATGCTAATAGTGAGGTTTACAGATTTAGAAGATCGGAGGAGATAATCATCAGATGAAGTTTCCAATTTAGGGTTATGAGAATGATAGAGTTTCAGAGGCTGAGAAATAGAATCGGCGGAAAAGTGAGGGTTGTGTTAAGGTTTAGGTTATTATAGTCCAGGTAGAAGTTGGGTTATAGATTGATATGGGTAAATAGGCCGGGTTTGAGTAGATGGATTAATTAATGTAACAGGCCTGATTATTTAGCAATAATATCTGGGTAACAGGAGGACTGGGCTAATTGTGGAATACTGCTGGGCCCAATCTTCATTATCCAATATTGAGATATACAACTGTATCATATAATGTAATGATAAGAAATATCATATAATGTGTTTAACCATATATAGTGTGTATTTCAGGGTACCTGCAAAACAAATAAAATGTCATTGTAAGTCATAAGACTTCTTGGTAAAGTTAGTGACATATAAAATATAATGGCACATAGATAAGGTATTGTAAAATTAATTAAACCACATATGGATTATTGTGGGCACAACAATATCCCAACAGATTAACCCACTTATCTCATTTACACATGGTTGGTCCTCTATCATACTCAGGGGCTCTTACCTTTCTAAATAAGTGGGATTTTGGGGGATCTTGTTGTTTTTGGGTTTCTTCTTAGTTTCCTTGTATGTTACCCGAGATTTTCTGACATTTAGTTTTATATGATGCTTTTGGCGTTTTGGGAATCTTAAGGAGTCAGGTTACAAAAATGTAATTTTTAGCTAGTTAATTTTTGTGAAAAATATTGGGTTTTAATATAAGTTGATCTGATGAACTCAACTGCAGCTGGTCAAATGGCGGATGATAAATCAAGATTGGTTGAAAATTGAGGAGGAGGAGGAGATGAAAAAGAAGAAGGTCGGAAACAGAAGCTTCTGCCGCCGTTAATAGTGAAGTGAAAGAGGAATATTTAGGCGGTCATGATGAGTCGGCGATTCCAGAAGATAAGAAAAGGGTTTTTAAATATTGTAGGAAAGAGTTTAATGGTGGTAAATCTTTAGGGGTCACAAGAGGATTCATTTTCCAAAACCACCAAAAGATCATCATCCTCCGGAACAACAACAACAACCACCCAAAAGAAACAAATACTTTAAGCCCAATCAGACCATCAAGTTCAAGAATAAAGGGAAACAACTTGCTGCTCCTCCAGAAACCATCAATGATGATGATCATGGAATTGAGTGCTCTTTATGTCCCAAGACTTTCCTTTCGGAGAAGTCCATGTTTGGACACCTCAGGTGTCATCCTAAGAGTGACTGGAGATGATCTCTACCTCTTCCTCAGTTGCCACTGCTGCTGCTGTTGTATCTCAATCAAACAACAAATGCAGCAGCAACAAGTTGACTAGGTCATTCAAGAGTTGGTCAATCACTTCCAAAAGGGGCAACAACAAGGGTAGCACCATTTCAACTGCGTCTCATAAGTTGATAGAGGAGGACAAACAACTGCTGGAAGGTGCCATCAGTTTTTGGATTTTTGATGAATGGAAAAACTCGTCTTGATGATGATGATGGATCAGAGGAGGCGGTGAAAAAAAGTTTAAAAGAGCTTATTGGAGATGCTGCTGATGATGAATTCCCCACCCTAAACAAGCTTATTGATACCGTAATGAGCAGCTCAGAAGAAAACAAAGAGCAATTTAGCTCTGATGGGGACGAGGAGGAGTCGAGTAGAAAAATCATTTATGATTGTTGTAATGAGAGGTTCCCAATCACTTTCAAGAAAAATTGCAATAAAGAGAAACACAGAATGCTGCTGGTGGATTTCGATGATTCGCCGCCTCTTTCGAGTCCTCATCTTCATCACAATCACTGGGGGAACCAAAAACTCGAGCAAGTACATGCAATAGCACCACTCAAGAAAACTGGAGTCATTATTAATGGTATATATATTTATTTCTTTATTTCATTATTTATATATTTTCATTAAAACCAAATCGCTTTTTAATACTAAAACCAAGTCGGTTTTTATATTTATTTCATTTTAAACAGTAAAACTGTTGTGTGTGTGTATATATATATATATGTCTCTCTCATCATTGAGTACAATCATCCTTCTTCCAGGTAATAAATAGTCAAGAACTCTTAGTTATAGACACACCAAACACTTTGGTGAGTCTTCCAGCAAACAAGCAGTAGAAGACCATAGATTCCAAGAAGAATTAACATACAAATTCAAATGCCAAGTTTGTGGATGCATTTCTCCGGTTACCATAATCTAGGTGGCCATATGTCAATACATAATAGAGAAAAAAGAAATCCATCTAAAGCATCTGCATCCACAGTCCTTAAAAAAAGTCATCAAGTAAGCGAAAAGTTAACGGAGAGGGCCTCGGGGTATTGGAGGTGATGTAAAGCCTCATTAGAGTAATCTTGGGTCTCCATTAATCAATGTGCCGAGGAATGATGGTGCCATAAATGGTAAAATGATGGGTCCTTTGTTGATAATCAATAATGTGGCGAGGAATCATGGTGGTGAACACAATAGAGATGCCAAGAACATCAATGGGATTAATCTCAATGAGGCGCCTCAATAGGAGGATGACGTAGAATAGAGTTTTGAGGACTCACGAGCCATGTATATTTCATATTTTCGAGAGGCTGAAGCCCTCTTGCTAAAATGTACCCTTTCTTCTCTTTTCTTTGCCAGATGAACTGGTTTTTCATATGATACAAAATCAACCAGGAAGTCTTTGTTCCAATCTTGCCCAATCCTAAAGATTGGGCTGATGACCCCCTGAAGGGTATTGCACTGTATACATATCTCAACTAGAGACTGACTTTAGATTCCCAATAGTAGAAGCCATTTATCATGTCTTGACTCATTATTGAGTTGGTCTACATCTTGTTAACCCACTTATCTGCTTCTCAATGGTTGGTCCTTCCATCATACTTAAAGGCTCTTACCTTTCAAAATATGTCAGGTTTTGAGGATCTTGTTGTTTTAGGGTTTCTTATTGGTTTCCTTGTATGTGACCCGAGGTATCCTGGTATTTAGTTTTATATGATGCTTTTGGCATTTTGGGAATCTTAAGGAGTCAGGTAAAAAAATGTAATTTGTAGCTAGTTAATTTTTGTGAAAAAATATTTGGTTTTAAGATAAGTTGATCGGATGAGCTCAACTGCAGTTGGTGAAATGGTGGATGGTAAATCAAGATTGGTTGAAAATGTAGGAAGAGGAGGAGATGGATAAAGAAGGAGGTCGAAAGCAGAAGCTTCTACCACCGTTAATAGTGAAAGTGAAGGAGGAATATTTAGACGGTCATGATGAGTCGGCGATTGCAGAAGATAAGAGAAGGGTGTGTGAATATTGTAAGAAAGAGTTTAATGGTGGTAAAGCTTTAAGGGGTCACAAGAGGATTCATTTTCCAAAACCTCCAAAAGATCATCATCCGCCGGAACAACAACAAAAAATACCCAAAAGAAACAAAGACCTAAAGCCCAATCAGACCATCAAGTTCAAGAATAAAGGGAAACAACCTGATGTTCCTCAAAAAACCATAAAAAATGATGATCATGGAATTGAGTGCTCTTTATGTCCCAAGATTTTTCGTTCGGAGAAGTCCATGTTTGGACACCTCAGGTGTCATCTTGAGAGAGAGGAGAGGATCTCAACCTCCTTCTACCTCTTCCCCAATTGCCGCTGCTACTGCTATTGTTTCTCTATCAAACAACAGAAGCAGCAGCAGCAGAGCAAGTTGACTAGGTCTTTAAAGGGTTGGTCAATTGCTGCCAAAAGGGGAAGCATAAATGGTAGCACCATTTCAACTGCATCTCATGAGTTGGTAGAGAAGGACAAACAACTTCTTGAATGTGCCATCAATGTCTGCCTTTGATAAATGGAAGAACTCGTCGTGATGATGATGATGGATCGGAGGAGGAGGCAAAAACAAGTTTCAAAGAGCTTACGGGAGATGATGAAGATGAATGCCCCACCCTAAACCAGCTAAGAGATGCCGTAATGAGCAGCTCAGAAGAATACAAAGAGCAATCTAGCTCCGATGAGGACGAGGAGGAGTCGAGTAGCAAAATCATTTCTGATAGCTGTAATGAGAGGCTCCCAACCACTTTCACGAAAAATAGCAATAAATAGAAACAAAGAAAGCTGATGGTGGATGTAGATGATTCACCGCCTCTTTCAAGTCCTCATCTTCATCACAATCATTGGGGGAACTAGAAACTCGAGCAAGTACGTGCAGTAGCACCACTCAAGAAAATTGGTGTCATCATCATTAATGGTATATAAAATACACACACACATTAAAACCAAATCTCTTTATAATACTAAAACCAAGTCGGTTTTATTTTATATTTTAATTTAGACATGAAAAATGCATGTGTGTGTGTGTGTGTATATATATATATATATATATATATATATATATATATATATATATATATATATATATATTGTTGGAAAGGTATCCTAAACCCAATCGGGTCGGACCGATCCGACCGGGTCGGATTATTCTGATCTATTTAGTTCATGTAATAACTTTATTATGATTAATAAAAGCACTTATGTTATTATATATTGTTTGTCTTCATATTATTTGTTGTATATATATAGTAACGTCCCTAGTATCGATCATGATAGAGAAACCATGATAGTGATTATGGTTGATGAGATCTCTAATCACTATAACAAGGTTGGTACTTAAATGTCTCTAGTCTTACATATTATCAAATGGGACATTGATGATATAATCGGACTAACACGTATTGGATGTCTTCTATCTTTTAGAAGGTAGGGATAGATCTCGTCTATCGAAGTGTAGGGACACTTGGGTATGCGTGGGCGTGTATTAGAGAATGCGTGACGTTAGGCGACCAGCTTACATTAAGTGTCACACTATGTGGCGGTTGTGTAATTATCCTTTTGACCGGAGTCTTCATGGCATCACGGTGTGGATTGTCATGCTTTGACACTATTGAGATTTCTCCAACCACGGGCGATCATGCGGTAGTGATTGGGTATGATATTGAAGCATCGCGGAGTATACATGATTGGTCGTCCGGGAATCGCGTATCCTATGATTGGGATTGAATATCCGAAATGGCCTTCTTATAAGGAATGTCTAGCTCTCGAGAATCTTTGCAAAGTGGGAGTAAATGTGTTATTCGAGAGAGCATGATATCCAGATTATAAGATACGATCGTCAATGTATTGACACTCGAGATACGATCGTATGGATATTATTATAGCGATAGGATTGTAAGTTACACGATAATCGCTTCACATGAAAGGTAGTAGTCATTGCTTTTGACTCTTCCGATAATTGGGGTCACGGTGTGTTGCTAGACGCTATCCCGTGATCGTTAGGTATAAAGGGCATTTTGGTAAATTGCACTTTGTGTCTACGACCAACATATTCGGAAGCCTATCGGGTCACACACATATGAACATCGAGTCGGATTAAAATGCGGTTATAGTTGATAACCAAATAAGGAAAGTTTATCTCTGCACTATAAAGGTTATAGTGGTAAATTAATATGGTGGTATTTATTTATTATGAATAAATAAAATACAAGATATTAATTATATATAAATTATATTAATTAAAGAATATTCCGGAAGTCAATTTATTGACTAAAGGGCGCCACTTTTTGAGTGTATGAGATACACTTGGATTGTGCACTTTAATTAATAAATATTGCCATAATATTAATATAGGATATTAATTGATTTTGGAAAAATAGATTTATGGTAATAAGATAATTATAATCAATATATGATATTGACAAAATATTATAATTAAAGAGATAAATCAATCTAATTGATTTTCCTTATTTTATTGGAAAAGGTTTTTCTTATCATCCACTACTACATATGGGCGCCACTTGCTCTATAAAAGGAAATGGGTGTCAAGCTCTTTTGTACAACACAATTGCAAGAGTTCATAATTCTTGTGTAAAATAGAGAGCTCTCCATAGTGAGTTTGTGAGGAAGAAAAGGTCGATCTAGCGGCGGAGTTTTTCCGATAACAATCCAAGAGGGATTCGGCGAGGGGTTCGTGTGGATTAGCGATAGAGGCGGACGCGCGTGGGCGGCTTGCGCGTTGAACTACTCTCCGTTGGCGGTCAAAGCGACGATCTTGTAGATCATCTAAGGTATAACCGTCAAACTACTTAACATGTTTATTGCATTAAACGAAGAACGATCTAGAAAAGGAAATCAAAATTTTAAATTCCGGCTGCGTTAAACTAGTGATTTCTAACGATGGTATCGAGAGGCAGGACTTGAGCTTAAGCAATAAGCATAATTTAAATGCGTAGTATTTAATCGATAGATGCAAGATTTAAATCGCGAAACGTTAAAACAAAAAAAAAAATATAGGGTTCATGGGGGTCGGCCGACTGGCGGCGCCCCCATCCCTCGGCGGCGGCGGCGGCGGCGGCGGCGCCTTCGGTCGGCTCTTGTCATCGGCTCTCCTCTTCCTTTGGGGAGATCAACCCTTTTCGTTTTGTGATATTTTATTGTGCATAGATATCTCGTTTGTTTAGTTGTGTCATATGGCCAACCAATGGTTCAAATTGTTTGGACCATTGGGAAACCATATGGGACATTAGCCTTTCCAAATTTTGATTTGGAATAGGCTGGAAACCCTTCCAAATATTTGATTTGGAATGAGCTGGCTGGCCACTTCCAAAATTTTGATTTTGGAAAGTGGCGAGCTAAACCAAAATTATTTGGCCTTTCCAAATATTTGATTTGGAATAGGCTGTGCCCTTTCCAAATATTTGATTTGGAATAGGCTTAGCTTAGGCCACTCAAAATTTTGATTTTGGAAAGTGGCTGAGCCTGACTAAAATAATTTGGCCTTTCCAAATATTTGATTTGGAGTAGGCTGTGCCTTTCCAAATATTTGATTTGGAATAGAGCTGAGCTGCAAGCACTTCAAAAATTTTGATTTTGGAAAGTGGGCGAGCTAAAGCTAAATTTAGTTTTGGAAATGAAACAAATAGGAGACTTTATAATTTTAATTTTATTTTGAATAGTTCAAATTTAATTAAAATTGAAATCGATTTAAAATTAAATGTTAATTTTAATTTTGGTTAAATCATATAATTAATTAAAAGTTATTTAATTACTTGATGTGATAAAATAAAGACGCATGAGTAGTAGTAGTTAAAATTAGAATTTAATCTTTTTCATAAGATAAAATTGTATGGATTAGATGTGTAGATATAATGTGATTATATGGACCCCGATTGATCGTGGACTCAATTAATAGGATAGATGGGAATGTTTTCTTTATGTTGGTTTTGAAAAATTGTCCTAGGCCGTTATGAAGAACGTGACCTAGTTTACTTTTTTGCATTTATCCCATTCTCGAGTCCCCCCGTGTGCGGCGGGTGTAATTATTTATTATGTAACAAGAATGGAGCAAGAAGTTCAAGACCAAGGAGAGATAAAGAACCCATTGGCGTCAAGAATAAAGATCCTATTGGCGGTTGCGAGATACCCTTAGTTTGTGACCCGCGGTTTCGCTCGGTTTGTATTCGAAACCGCACTCTAGAAAAAGTCCATGATCATACCGGTTATTTTATGCGCGAATGTTGTGTATGTTTTACTTTATATGATATCGTAGTAATATGCACATAGTAGATGAGACCATAATTAAACCAAATTAATTAAGTGAATTAATTTAAAATTATTCCCACATCAAAAATCAAGTCGGAATTGCCTCCCATATTATAACGACGGTGAAGAGCCCTTGTTCGGACCCAACTCACCACCAAAGCGGGGTTGACCTACCTCGGGTATATCGTCGTTATTGAGATATGATCGAAAGAGATCTCATGAATATTGGGGTTAAGACTCGACTAAGAATTCTCTCGGCCACCAGCCAAAGCGGGGTCGTTTGGATTTTAGAGGCAAGGGTTTGGCTAATTTCATAAGATGAAATATTGTCAAAGAGTTGATTGTCAAACAACAAGAATCGTATAAGATACGATCGACAAATCGTTGTCCACTTGTTTAATTATTTTCGCCCATCACCAAAGTTGGGGTCGGGGTAGTTCGATGGGATCTTGCCCACTAAAGGAATTATTTTCTTGAAAGCCAATAGGAATAGTTGGCTAGTGGGAGTAAAAACCTTATAGATTCATTAAGTGCAAATTTAGGGTTTTTTATACATGAGCTTTTACTTATTCTATCTTTTATTTATTGTTGTAGAAAATGTCAAACAAATTGAACCTTCGTTTTATCATCGATAACAAGCTTGACGAAACTAATTTTCTCGATTGGGAAAGAAACCTCAAAATCGTTTTGAGGCACGAGAAGATTGGCTATGTCTTGACGCGAGGCCCTACCGAGAAAAGCCCGGCGAGGTTTCGGTGCAGATGTTGTCGAGAAGTACAACAAGCACTGCTCGACAAGATCTTGATGCTACATGTATCATGCTTGCTTCTATGACACACTGAATCGCAGAAGCGAGATGAGTCCATGGATGCCTACTCTATCATGGTCCACCTGAAGGAGCTTTATGCTTCTCGGTCTCAGATCTTGAGAGTGCGAGGTCTCGAAGGCCCTGTTTAGTTGTAAGATGGCATCTGGGATCGCTTTGTGGGGTCACACGTGCTTAAAATGATCGGGTACATAGAGAGCTTGGGAAGGCCGGGCCACAAGTTGGAGCGAGTTGAGTATTGACTTGATTACGCAATCTCTACGACTCATTCTCGCAGTTTGTGATGAACTATCACATGAACAAGATAGATTGCTCTAGCGGAGTTATTGAACATGTTGAAAATCACAAGAAACCACCGTAGGGAAGGGAAAGCAAGTGTTCTTTGGTCACTTCAAGCAAGGGCAAGGCAAAAGCCTGAAAAAAGTCCAAGAAGGCGAAGGTCGCACCTAAGCCAACGCCTAAGATAGCAAAAGACAAATCCAAGGATGCTTGTGTTGGAATAGTGTCCTAAACCCAATCGGGTTGGACCGGATCCGACCGGGTCGGATCATTTATACTATTTCTTTATGTTTGTACATATATTAAATGGCTTTTATGTTGTCATATATATGTTCTTTTAAAGAACCAATTATGAATTGTTATATGATAACGTCCTTAGTATTAAACTGTGATAGAGAAACCATGATAGGCGATTATGGTTGATGAGATCTCTAATCACTTTAATAAGTTTGATACTTAAATGTCTCTAGGCTGACGTACTATCAAACAGGGCATTGATAGTATAAACAGACTAGCACGTATTAGATGTCTTCTGCTTTAGAGGCGAGGATAGATCTCGTCTATCGAAGTGTAGAGACACTTGACCGTGTGGGCGTGTATTAGAGAATGCGACGTTAGGGATCGACCCACTTACACAGATAAAGTGTCACACTATGTGGCGGTTGTGTAATTATCCTTAAGACCGAGTCTTCGCGGCATCACGGTGTGGATTGTCATGCTTTGACACTATTGAGGTTTCCACAGCCACGGGGCGATCATGCGGTAGTGATTGGGTATGATCTTCAAGCATCGCGGAGTATACATGATTGGTCGTCCGGGAATCGCGTATCCTATGATTGGGATCGAATATCCGAAATGGCCTTCTTATAAGGAATGTCTTACTCTCGTGAATCTTTGCAAAGTGGGAGTAAACGAGTTACTTCGAGAGAGCATGATATCCAGATTATAAGATACGGTTGTTAATGTTTGACACTCGACGTACGACCGTATGGATATTATTACAGCGATAGGATTGTAAGTTACACGGTAACTGTTTCACATGAAAGGTAGTAGTCATTGCATTTGACTCTTCCGATGATTGGGGGTCACGGTGTGTTGCTAGACGCTATCCCGTGATCGTTAGGCATGAATGGCATTTTCGTAATTTGCACTTTGAGTCTACGGCCAACATATTCGGAAGCCTATCGGGTCACACACATATGAACATCTAGCCGGATTAAAATGTGGTTATAGATGATAACCAAATAAGGAAAGTTTATCTCGAGACTATAAAGGTTATAGTGGTAAATTAATATGGTGGTGTTTATTTATTATGAATAAATTAAATACAAGATATTAATTATATTAATTAAAGAATATTCCGGAAGCCAATTTATGGCTAAAGGTGGCGCAACTTATTTGTGTATAAGATACACTTGGATTTTGCAATTTAATTAATGATATCACCTATTATTAATATTAGATATTAATAAAAATAAAATAATATAGATATAAGATCTATACATGCGTGTGTGCATAAATGCAAATTGGATTTGCATGCATGCAAGTATGCGTGTATATATATATGATATTATTAGATTTATTTTGTGTAATATATATGTGATATATACATATGTGTAAATTGATTTATGGTAATAAAATAAAGATAGTCAATATTAGATATTGACAATATCTTGGGAATATTCAATATAAGATATTGACAATATCCTAGATTTATTTAATATGAGATATTATAATAAATGAGATAAATCAATCAAATATATTTTCCTTATTTTATTGGAAAAAGGTTTTCTTCTCCTCCACTCTTCATTGGGGCGCCCCATACCCTATAAATATAGTGTGGGTGTCAAGCTCTTTTGTACATCACAATTCCAAGAACTAATAGTTCTTGTGTAAAATTAGAGAGCATCATATAGAGAATTGGAGAGAGGGGAAAAGGGCCGGTCTAGCAACCGGAGTTTTCCAATAGCAATCCATGATGGGATTCCGGCGGGTCGTTCGTGTGGACTAGCGGTAGAGGCCGAACACTTGGGCGGCTCCATGTCTTTGACTACTCTCCTTAGACGGTCAAAGCGTCGATCTTTTAGATCAACCAAGGTAACCACCGCCTCACTAACTCGTTTGTTTATTGCTTAAACGAAGTCGATCCCGGTTAAAAGGAAATAAAATTTTAAATTCATTTGCGTTCCCGCGTAGATTTCTAACGATGGTATCGGCGAGCTTGAGCTTAAGCAATAAGCATGTTATTATGCGTAGTTAATTTTATCGCTTAAATCACGTAATTAAAAGATGAAAGATTTTTGATTTGCAAAATTGATACATGGAAAGAAAAAAAAAAGGGATCGGGTGGTGCTCGGCCGATCATTGGGCGGCGGCACCACCACCGGCGGCGGCGGGCGGCGGCGGCGGCAAAGAGGCAACTCTGCCGCCGGCGAATGGTTGACCGTCAATCTTTGGCGGATCTCCAAATTTTTGTTTTGTGTATTTTGTGATTCAATATGGTTCATAGTTGTGATTAAAATCTCCTTTGTTTAGTTGTGTCATGTGTACTAACCAAATGGTTCAAATAGTTTGGCCATTGGGATGCCACATGACATTAAAATGATAATGGCTTTTCCAAACTTTGTTTGGAATAGGCTGCGCCTTCCAAATATTTGATTTGGGAAAAGCTGAGCTGCGCCACTTCCAAAATTTTGATTTTGAAAAAGGCTGTGCCTAAACCAAAATTATTTGGCCTTTCCAAATATTTGATTTGTAAAAGGCTTAGCTTGAGCCACTTCCAAAATTTTGATTTTGGAAAGTGGCTGCGCTTAAGCCAAATTTGGTTTAGAAACCAAAGCATCCCTTTGATTACGAATCAAAAGGAAAGAAACAAAAGAGAAATAATTTTAATTTTGATTTATTTTGGAATAGTTCTAATTAATTAAAATTAAAATTAAAATCGGTTTAAAATTAATCGTTAATTTTATTTCGATTAAAATCATTTAATTAATTAAATGTTAATTAGTTAATTGATTGGATAAAATTATTTAATAGATTAAATGTTAATTGATTAATTAAGACGCAAGTAGTTAAATTTTAATTTTATCTTTTTCATAAGATTTTATTGTATGGATTAGATATAGTAGATATAATATGATTATATGGACCCCGATTGATCATGGACTCGACCGATAGGATATAGATGTGAATGATTTAATTTTTCTCGTTGGTTTAAAATTGTCCTAGGCCGTTATGAAGAACGTGACCTAGTTTATTTTCTCGCAATTATCCCATTCCTCGTTGGCTCCCCAAAGCGGCGGGTGTATTTATTTTATTAGATAGAATTAAATGTAACAAGAATGGAGCGAAAGATAGAGACCAAAGAAAGAAGAATAAAGATCCCATTGGAGAATGGCGCATTAAAGATCCTATTGGCGGTTGCAGCTACCTTAGATTGTGACCCGCGGTTTCGTCAGTTTGTATTCGAAACCGCACCTAGGAAAAGTCCATGATCATACCGGTTACTTTACGCATTTATTTATTTTGTGCTTGTATTTATTTTATATGATACGATAGATGCATGACTAGGCACGATCTAGATAAATGTGTAGGATATATATCTATAGAGATAGATATAATTGATGAGACCATGATTAAAATTAATTAAGTGAATTAATTTACATAAATACTTTCCACAACAAAAATCAAGTCGAAATATTGTCTCCCAATATTATAACGACGGTGAAGAGCCTGTGTTCGGATCCAACTGATCGACCACCGCCGGGAGTTGACCTACCTCGGGTATATCGTCGTTATTGAGATATGATCGTATGAGATCTCGTGAATATTGGGTTATGACTTGACTAGGTCTTTCGGTGATTGGCCACCGTCGTGGCCGTCGACTTTAGAGACAAGGGTTGACTAACACATAGTGATGTGTATCGCCAAAGAGTTGACTAGTCAACCACTGAGAATCACATAGAGATGTGAATGGTAAAGGGTTACCTACCTATCGAAATTATCTTGGTTGATCGACCACCGCCGGGAATCGAGGTAACTAGATGGGATCTCAAATACTAAAGAATTTTGAAAAATTCTTGAAAGTCAATTGGAAGTAGTTGACTAGTGGGAGCAAAATCATAAGCCAAAAGACCATTTTTGATTTTGCGTGTATAAACAACAACACTCTTTTATTTTCATTTTATGTTGTAGTTTTAGCAAACTTTATATTTATGTTTAATTCTCGATTAGTAAAACCAAATTATGACTGTTGCCTTTTGAGAAACGTTCTCAAATATGGTTAAGTAAATTTTAATCCTTTTAAAATAAGCAATGACATGAGCCATCCCGTTATAGTAGTTAGAGACAAGGAGATTACATAATTGATGCAAAGGTTCGAGACTTTAATTATTAATGAAGCGAAGCTCATGATATGATTAAATCATTTGAAATAAGTTTCAACGAATTAGTCATATATTGGATACGATCCAAGATGATTATTCTGTCATACGATGACAATTAATTCAAACGTTGGATAAGAACGACCACATCGAATTTTGGAAAGGTTGTTTTCAAAATTGTAAGATTTAAGTATCGACTTATTTCTTTAATCATTGCTTAAAGGTTAATTAAATAGTTAATGTTTTAAATACGATTTAAAAGGTTAAATAAACTATTTAATAAACTTTAGATTTTCTTTATGAAAGGAAATCAAAGACATAGCTCTTGTGATCTTTCTTAAGTCTTATGAAAACTACAATAAGAAACATTTTTCAAGTGCTTAAAGGATTGAAAAGGAAAGTTAGGGCATGTGCTTAAATAGAGAACTTATTGAAGTTTCTATCCTAGGCAAGTGAGTTGAGATAAATCTATCTAAGTTCAAAGTCAACTCTAAGATATATGATACCTTACGAGTGTGATTAAATTAGAAAGATTGAATACAAATATGGAAGGTGAAACAAACATTGTAACACTTACCATATTCTGGATCTAGTAAACTGATAAGGGAACTAAATAAATGTTGTTATGCTCCGGTTCTTATGAAGAACATGCTTTCAGTTATTTGTTAGGATTTAGTAGACATATTCAATTGTAAAGAATAAATGTTATTCCGATAAAGTTGGAAGGTCACTGAATCTAACATACTAGATTGATGTCACTATATTGTTGATATATGTGATGAGATCTCAACTAAATATTTGTATGGTCATTATCCTTAATATTTGTGGTTGTTCTGACATAATCTCTCCGGGAGGGAAGCGTGTAATTAAACGTCATTCGATGATGTTGAACCATATGATTATGAATCATGTGGGTAATACGTATCTTACCTAAAGATGACTAAAATACCTTTTTTATGAAAAGGTTGTAAAATCTAGAAAAATTGTCTGAAGCCTAAACATACCGATGTTTGTTGGCTTATGACAATTAATGCCACAAATAATTGTTCGTTAAATCTCTATGACTATTTTTAGAAATAGTCAAGTGTACTCAGTGAAGTGCATAACTCGAAAGCCCGAAAAGTTCGAGCTAGTATGAATATGAGATTGATGAGCTATTTAGGAATTAATCTCCAATTGGATTGAAGTAATTAATACCTGAAGGGTGTTTCAGAAGTCGTCTGAAAGGGAATAAGATTCTTCCCTTGAAGGATACCATCTTTGGGATACGCAATTGGATTGTGTTCCCAAAATGGAAACAACGCTTTATATGATAAAGGTGTGACGTAAGCCATGCGAAGTATCCCTTACCCGTTTCGGGATAGTGCCCTTATACTTAACCGAGTTCCAAAGAATAAAGGTTGAATAAATTCCATATTAGATATGGAAGGTGATAATGTCAAATCTATCCTAACCGATAATTTGAAGTTGTCATAAGCAAAGTCAGAAAGGCTTGGAGCCTAGTACGACATATGCAACTTTGTGGAATGTCTTAGCTAGCATGCTGGATATTATTTACTCGTCTGCTGAGCAAAATGTGTTTGTCTCCAAACACGCCGCTTTCTAGAGGAAGTGTTTCTTCCAAGAGAAACAAGTGGGAGTGAATCGATCTCAAAAGAGTTTGAGAACCCCAAAGATATATTCAACCATGAACGTGAGCGACGCCGCATAGCGATGAGGTGTAAAACACGCTCAGGGCACACAAAGTTCTCGCAAGTCTGTGGATAACCTCGTGCCTCGAAAAGTTGCCGGTATGTTCATCTTGAAGAATGAACATCTCACGACTTATGAAAGAATGTTTGAAAGGCGTGTTTGAGAGATATGGCCAGAGCCATAAAATCGAATTAGATTCCATTAGTGACAACCAGGTTGTGAACCTAGTCCTGTCTTACCTAAAGGGGAATGTCCCTGAAAGGTCGACATGGATAGTAATATGATTACCATCAGGCTATAGTGATGGTGAGGGTGCACGGGTGTAAACCTTGTAATTACCTTTATCTTTCGCCATCCGAGCCCCGATTCTAATCAGATGATGCTTGTTATAACTTCGTATCATGACTATATGATAGTGTTGAAGACGTTGGGCAGAAAGCTCGATGTTCATAGACAATAACATGACACGTAAGCCCACGAGATCCATTTATGGACTCAAACAAGTTTCTCTAGACGATTTCTTTGTTTGATAATCAAAGGAGTTTGATTTAGTCAAAAGAAGGATATGCCCAATGTGCAAGATGAATAGTGGGAGTGTGTTACGATTTTTGAGTAGGGTATTGGATACCTCTCTCATGAATCATCTCCCATGTCACACCAATTAATGTTTGGTAGTTCAAGGCCTTTACGAAAGCACTTGGATTAGCGGTTCTTATTTTTAGAAATGAGAATCTATAGCGATAGATTTTATCTTTGTTAGATTATAGTTTACCTATATAGATGTGATGCTAAAAGAAGTTTAGCATAGATCGCGAGATCTATCTATGTTAGGACGTTGGTCCTAAAGATAAGGTGAAAGATGATGCTTATGGAAGGTTTCCTTTGCTACTGCGATAGGAACCATCTTATAGGTAATGCCGGATGTTCATAGTCCATGAATAGTCATGAGCAAGTATGAAAGTAAATCGTAAAAATGTCGAGAATATCCTTGAACAAGTTAAGGAAAGTTTCCTAGTTTATTAAAACTTGGAATTAAATAAACGTATATATGCAGACGTATATCCCGAGTCTTATGAAGGCGAGTGGGAGCTACAATGCAGGTTTGCAATCACTTTGATTAAGTGATACAGGTGAGTGGAAATGTTCTAGCCTATGGGTCATCAGAACTCTACAACTAGGCCAAAACACAAGAAGTGCCTTAGAGGCGCAAATGAGCAAAGACATGGATCTAGAAGGTTCATTCCTCGAACCTTGTACGTTCTTCCACCTTTTATATATAGCCGATATAGTAAGTGGATTTATTGCTTGAAGCAAGGACCAGGGTCTCGCCAGAGATTCGTGTGTGTGTTGAGGCGGTTCCTTTGACTTGGTCATTTGGAACGTGATATGGAGATAGTCTCGAGTCCCCACGGATAGCGATCCGCTTATGGCTAGGGCTAGTTCGCGAGTATTGCATGAGATTCTTGTGTTTCAACTTGGTCTTGTGTGTGCGAGTGATTGGTTTTAGGCCAAGTGGGAGATTGTTGGAATAGTGTCCTAAACCCAATCGGGTTGGACCGGATCCGACCGGTCGGATCATTTATACTATTTCTTTATGTTTGTACATATATTAAATGGCTTTTATGTTGTCATATATATGTTCTTTTAAAGAACCAATTATGAATTGTTATATGATAACGTCCTTAGTATTAAATCGTGATAGAGAAACCATGATAGGCGATTATGGTTGATGAGATCTCTAATCACTTTAATAAGTTTGATACTTAAATGTCTCTAGGTGACGTACTATCAAACAGGGCATTGATAGTATAAACGTACTAGCACGTATTAGATGTCTTCGCCTTTAGGCGGGTGGATAGATCTCGCTCATCGAAGTGTAGACACTTGACCGCACGTGGACGTGTATTAGAGAATGCGTCGTTAGATCGACCCACTTACACGTATAAGTGTCACACTATGTGGCGGTTGTGTAATTATCCTTAAGACCGGAGTCTTCATGGCATCACGGTGTGGATTGTCATGCTTTGACACTATTGAGGTTTCCACAGCCACGGGGCGATCATGCGGTAGTGATTGGGTATGATCATCAAGCATCGCGGAGTATACATGATTGGTCGTCCGGGAATCGCGTATCCTATGATTGGGATCGAATATCCGAAATGGCCTTCTTATAAGGAATGTCTTACTCTCGTGAATCTTTGCAAAGTGGGAGTAAACGAGTTACTTCGAGAGAGCATGATATCCGTGATTATAAGATACGGTTGTTAATGTTTGACACTTTCGACGCACGACCGTATGGATATTATTACAAATGATAGATTGTAAGTTACACGGTAATCGCTTTTTCACATGAAAGGTAGTAGTCATTGCATTTGACTCTTCCGATGATCGGGGTCACGGTGTGTTGCTGCTAGACGCTATCCCGTGATCGTTAGGCATGAATGGCATTTTCGTAATTTGCACTTTGAGTCTACGGCCAACATATTCGAAGCCTATCGGGTCACACACATATGAACATCTAGCCGGATTAAAATGTGGTTATAGATGATAACCAAATAAGGAAAGTTTATCTCGAGACTATAAAGGTTATAGTGGTAAATTAATATGGTGGTGTTTATTTATTATGAATAAATTAAATACAAGATATTAATTATATTAATTAAAGAATATTCCGGAAGCCAATTTATGGCTAAAGGTGGCGAACTTATTTGTGTATAAGATACACTTTGATTTTCTGCAATTTAATTAATGATATCACCTATTATTAATATTAGATATTAATAAAAATAAAATAATATAGATATAAGATCTATACATGCGTGTGTGCATAAATGCAAATTGATTTGCATGCATGCAAGTATGCGTGTATATATATATGATATTATTAGATTTATTTTGTGTAATATATATGTGATATATACATATGTAGAAATTGATTTATGGTAATAAAATAAAGATAGTCAATATTAGATATTGACAATATCTTGGGAATATTCAATATAAGATATTGACAATATCCTAGATTTATTTAATATGAGATATTATAATAAATGAGATAAATCAATCAAATATATTTTCCTTATTTTATTGGAAAAAGGTTTTCTTCTCCTCCACTCTTCATTGGGGCGCCCCATACCCTATAAATATAGTGTGGGTGTCAAGCTCTTTTGTACATCACAATTCCAAGAACTAATAGTTCTTGTGTAAAATTAGAGAGCATCATATAGAGAATTGGAGAGAGGGGAAAAGGGCCGGTCTAGCAACCGGAGTTTTCCAATAGCAATCCATGATGGGATTCCGGCGGGCTGTTCGTGTGGACTAGCGGTAGAGGCCGAACACTTGGGCGGCTCCATGCTGAACTACTCTCCTTAGACGGTCAAAGCGTCGATCTTTTAGATCAACCAAGGTAACCACCGTCTACTAACTCGTTTGTTTATTGCTTAAACGAAGTCGATCCCGGTTAAAAGGAAATAAAATTTTAAATTCACTGCTGCTCCCAGTAGATTTCCTAACGACTTGCTTCCATTGCGGTGAGACCGGACATTGGAGGAGAAACGCAAGGGCTTCTTGAGTACCAAGAAGAAGCATTCTGATGCTTCGACTTCGTGTATATTTATGATTGAGATCAACATTACTTCTTCTAAGTCTAACCACCGGGTATTAGATCATCGGTTGTGGTTCTCATATTTGTACTGAATATGCGAGGCACTAAGAAGAACTAGAGATCCGAGGAAAGGAGAGGTGGACCTACGCGTTGGAAATGGAGCAAGTGTTCTTTCGCTACCGGGCCGTAGGAGTTTATTTTCTTTCATTGCCCAAAGGGCTAGTACTAGAACTTAATAATCATTATTTTGTTCCCGCCTACTTAAGAGCATTATTTCTATTTCTGCATTAGATGTTGATGGATTTTCTTTTACGTTTGAGAATAAATGTTGTTCTTTTTCACGTGATGGAATCTTTTATGGTAATCGCATACTTAGCAATGGTCTCTATATATTAGATATGAATGTTGACGTTCTTAATATAAATAACAAGAAAGCCAAAACAAATGACTTGAATGAATCCTACTTATGGCATTGTAGACTTGGCCATATAAATAAGAATCGCATTTCCAAACTCCATAAAGATGGAATGTTGGATCAATTCGATTACTGAATCATTTGATACATGCGAAGCTTGTTTACTTGGCAAGATGACAAAGTCACCTTTCAAAGGCAAAGGATAAGATCCAATGAATTGCTTGAGCTCATACATACCGATGTGTGTGGCCCAATGTCAATTCAAGCCAAAGGAGGATACTCTTATTTTATCACCTTCACTTGATGACCATTCTCGCTATGGTTATATATACTTAATGAAGTTTAAATCAAGCCTTGAAAAGTTCAAGGAATTCGTAGTGAGGTGGAGAAACAACTAGGTAAAGAAATCAAAACACTTCGATCCGATCGAGGCGGAGAATACCTAGATGGAGAGTTTCAAGATTATTTGAAGGAGAATGGGATTCTACTCAATGGACTCCTCCCGAACGCCACGAGATGAATGGCGTGTCTGAGAGAGGAACCGCACCTTGTTGGACATGGTGCGATCCATGATGAGCTACGCAGCTTCTTCCAAAATCATTTTGGGGTATGCTCTAGAAACCGCATCCTATACAATCGAACCGAGTTCCATCAAAGACGGTTGACTCTACGCCATACGAGGTATGGACTAAGAGAAACCGAGCCTAGGTCATCTAAAACCTTGGGGTTGTCCGACTTACGTGAAGCGGATGATGCCCGACAAATTAGAGCCTGTGTCCGACAAATGTCTATTTGTGGGATATCCTAGAAACCAAAGGGTACCAATTTTACCATCCCGAGGAACAAAAGGTGTTTGTTGCCGGGATCGCCACTTTCTCGAGAAAGAGTTTATTCGGATAGGGTCGGTGGGAGTAAAATTGATCTTGAAGAAATTCGAGAACCACTTACGGATAATAGTCGGTTGATGGAAGTAGAGGACTTGCCACACACAGATGTGACACCACCTCTACCGTGGACACACTAGCACCTCGAAGATCCACCAGGAGCGCCCGTGAACCCGAAAGGTACACTCGCGCGTGTATCTCATGGAAGATGAGGACCCTAGAACTTATGAGGAAGTGCTATTAAGGCATGACAAAGAGAAATGGCTAGAAGCCATGAATTCTGAAATGGAATCCATGAAAGACAACCAAGTTTGGAACTTAGTTAATCCGCCCGAAGGAATAGTTCCCATAGGGTGTAAATGGGTCTTTAAGAGAAAGACCGACATGGATGGTAATGTGACCACCTACAAGGCTAGGTTGGTGGCAAAAGGTTATAAGCAAAGACAAGGAGTTGACTATGATGAAACCTTCTCTTTGTTGCCATGTTAAAATCCATTAGAATTTTGCTTGCTATTGCAAAGATACCATGATTACGAAATCGCGGATGGATGTGAAAACAAATTTTTCTTAACGGGAACCTGTCTGAGGAAGTGTATATGACACAGCCTGAGGGTTTCACAACCAATGACGCCAGGATGGTGTGTAAACTGCAAAGATCCATTTATGGATTAAAGCAAGCTTCTCGGAGTTGGAATCTTCGCTTTGATGAGATAATCAAACAGTTTGATTTCATCAAGAACGAAGATGAGCCCTGTGTTTACAAGAAGGTTAGTGGGAGTGCCATTGTGTTCTTAGTGCTTTATGTGGATGACATATCGCTTCATGGGAATGATGTGCCTATGTTACAATCAGTCAAAGCTTGGTTATCCAAGAACTTCTCAATGAAGGACTTGGGTGAGGCAGCCTATATTCTGGGAATAAAGATCTATAGAGATAGATCTAAAAGGTTGCTTGGTCTGTCACAATCCACCTACATAGACAAGATGCTGAAGAGATTCAGCATGGAGCAGTCCAAGAAAGGATTGCTGCCCATGTCACATGGGGTCTACCTGTCCAAGGGAATGAGTCCTAAGACAGAGGAGGAAAGGGCACAAATGAGTAAAGTCCCTTATGCTTCGCAATCGGGTCCATCATGTATGCCATGTTATGCACAAGACCGGACGCCTCGTACCTCTCTTAGTATGACTAGTAGGTACCACCCAATCCAGGTGATGGTCACCGGATTGTCATTCAAGAATATCCTTAAGTACTTGAGACGTACTAGGGATATGTTCCTGTTTTCGGAACGATGATTTAGTATTACGAGGTTACACAGATGCCAGTTTCCAAACTGACAAGGACGATTTTAAGTCGCAATCTGGATTTGTTTTCACGCTTAACGGCGGAGCAGTGAGCTGGAAGAGTTCCAAGCAGGAGACTACTGCGGACTCTACAACGGAAGCCGAATACATAGCAGCCTCGGAGGCGGCAAAAAAGCGATTTGGATGAAGAAGTTCATTCATCGAACTTGGTGTGGTTCCTCCATCAAGGTCCAAAGCCTCTCAGACTTGTGATAATAATGGAGCGATATCTCGATCAAAGGAACCAAGGTCTCATCGAAGTCCAAACATGTGCTACGGCGCTATCACTTGATTAGAGAGATAGTAGATAGAGAGATGTAAAGATAGAGAAAGTCCACACGGATGATAACATAGCCGATCCGTTAACTGAAGGCATTGTCTCAAGCTAAGCATGAGAAACATGTTCACTTGCAGGGGCTTAGGCATATGGGTGATTGGCTTTAGGCCAAGTGGGAGATTGTTGGAAAGTGTCCTAAACCCAATCGGGTCGGACCGGATCCGACCGGTCGAGTCATTTACGATCTATTTAGTTCATGTAATAACTTTATTATGATTAATAAAAGCACTTATGTTATTATATATTGTTTGTCTTCATATTATTTGTTGTATATATATAGTAACGCCCCTAGTATCGATCTGTGATAGAGAAACCATGATAGTGATTATGGTTGATGAGATCTCTAATCACTATAACAAGGTTGGTACTTAAATGTCTCTAGTCTTACATATTATCAAATGGGACATTGATGATATAATCGGACTAGCACGTATTGGATGTCTTCTATCTTTTAGAAGGTAGGGATAGATCTCGCTCTATCGAAGTGTAGGACACTTGGGTATGCGTGGACGTGTATTAGAGAATGCGACGTTAGGATCCGACCCACTTACATTAAGTGTCACACTATGTGGCGGTTGTGTAATTATCCTTTTGACCGAGTCTTCATGGCATCACGGTGTGGATTGTCATGCTTTGACACTATTGAGATTTCTCCTAACCACGGGGCGATCATGCGGTAGTGATTGGGTATGATATTGAAGCATCGCGGAGTATACATGATTGGTCGTCCGGGAATCGCGTATCCTATGATTGGGATTGAATATCCGAAATGGCCTTCTTATATAAGAATGTCTAGCTCTCGAGAATCTTTGCAAAGTGGGAGTAAATGTGTTATTCCGAGAGAGCATGATATCCAGATTATAAGATACGATCGTCAATGTATTGACACTCGAGATACGATCGTATGGATATTATTATAGCGATAGGATTGTAAGTTACACGGTAATCGCTTTCACATGAAAGGTAGTAGTCATTGCTTTTGACTCTTCCGATAATTGGGGGTCACGGTGTGTTGCTGAGACGCTATCCCGTGATCGTTAGGTATAAAGGGCATTTTGGTAAATTGCACTTTGTGTCTACGGCCAACATATTCGAAGCCTATCGGGTCACACATATATGAACATCGAGTCGGATTAAAATGCGGTTATAGTTGATAACCAAATAAGGAAAGTTTATCTCTAGACTATAAAGGTTATAGTGGTAAATTAATATGGTGGTATTTATTTATTATGAATAAATAAAATACAAGATATTAATTATATATAAATTATATTAATTAAAGAATATTCCGGAAGTCAATTTATTGACTAAAGGGGCGCCACTTTTTTGAGTGTATGAGATACACTTGGATTGTGCACTTTAATTAATAAATATTGCCATAATATTAATATAGGATATTAATTGATTTTGGAAAAATAGATTTATGGTAATAAGATAATTATAATCAATATATGATATTGACAAAATATTATAATTAAAGAGATAAATCAATCTAATTGATTTTCCTTATTTTATTGGAAAAAGGTTTTCTTCTCCTCCACACTACATATGGGGCGCCACTTGCTCTATAAAAAGGAAATGGGTGTCAAGCTCTTTTGTACAACACAATTGCAAGAGTTCATAATTCTTGTGTAAAATAGAGAGCTCTCCATAGTGAGTTTGTGAGGGAAGAAAAGGTCCGATCTAGCGGCGGAGTTTTTCCGATAAAGCAATCCAAGGAGGATTCCGGCGAGGGGTTCGTGTGGATTAGCGATAGAGGCCGGACGCGTGGACGGCTTGCGCATTGAACTACTCTCCGTTGGCGGTCAAAGCGACGATCTTGTAGATCATCTAAGGTATAACCGTCAAACTACTTAACATGTTTATTGCATTAAACGAAGAACGATCTAGAAAAGGAAATCAAAATTTTAAATTCCGCTGCGTTAAACTAGTGATTTCCTAACATATATATATATATATATATCTCCGTCATTGAGTACAATCATCATCTTCCGGTAATAGTTTGTCAAGAACTCATATTTATAGCCACACCAAACACTTTGTTGAGTCTTTCAAAGAAACAAGTGGTAGAAGACCACATTTAAAGAAGAATTAACATACAAATATGAATGCCAAGTTTGTGGGATTCATTTCCTGCTTACCATAATCTAGGTGTCCATATGTCAATACATATTAGAGAGAAAAACCCATCTAAAGCATTTGCATCCACAATCCCCAAGAAGTCATCAGCTAAGCAGCAAGTTAATTAACGGACCGCGCCTCAGGGTATTGGAGGTGATGTAAAGCCTAAATGGAGTAGCTGGTCCTTCATTAATCTATGTGGCGAGGAATGATGGTGTCATAAACGGTAAAGGAAGGGGTCCTCCGATAATAAATAATGTGGCGAGGAATTATGGTGGTGAACACAATAGAGATGCCATAAACATCAATGGGATTAATCTCAATGAGGCGCCTCAATATGAGGATGACGTAGAAGAGAGTTCTCAGGACTCACGAACCATGGATATTTCATATTTTCGAGAGGATGAAGCCCTCTTGGTGAAAAGTACCATTTCTTCTCTTTCCTTGGCCCAGATGAACTGGATTTGCAAATGATAAAAATCAATCAAGAAGTCTTTGTTCCAATCTTGTCCATTTCTAAAGATTGGGTGATGACCCCTCGAAGGGTATTGCATTGTATACAAATATCAACTAGAGATTGACTTTAGATTCCCAATAATAGAAGCCATTTATCATGTCTTGACTTATAATTGAGTTGGTCTCCATCTTGTCAACCCACGATCTCGCTTTCTACATGGTTATTCCTTCCATCATACTCATGGACTCTTACTTTTCTAAATAAGTGGGATTTTGGGGGATTTTGTTGTTTTAGGCTTTTTTAGTTTCCTTTTATGTGACTCGAGATTTTCTGTTATTTAGTTTTACATGATGCTTTTGGCGTTTTGGGAATCTTAACTCTTAAGGAGTCAGGTAAAAAATGTAATTTTTAGCTAGTTAATATTTGTGAAAAAATATTTGGTTTAAAGATAAGTTGATCTAATGAACTCAACTGCAGCTGGTCAAATGGCGGATGAAAAATCAAGATTGGTTGAAAATTGAGGAGAAGGAGGAGAAGATGAAAAAGAAGAAGGTCGAAAGCAGAAGCTTCTGCCACCGTTAATAGTGAAGTGAAAGAGGAATGTTTAGTCGTCCATGATGAGTCGGTGTTTCTAGATGATAAGAAAAAGGTTTTTGAATATTGTAAGAAATAGTTTAATGGTGGTAAAGCTTTAAGGGGTCACAAGAGAATTCATTTTCCAAAACCATAAAAAGATCATCATCCTCCGGAACAACAACAACAACCACCCAAAAGAAACAAAGACCTTAAGCCCAATCAAACCATGAAGTTCAAGAATAAAGGGATATAACTTGCTGCTCCTCCAGAAACCATCAATGAAGATGATCATGGAATTGAGTGCTCTTTATGTCCCAAGACTTTTCGTTCGGATAAGTCCATGTTTGGACACCTCAGTTGTCATCCTAAGAGAGAGTGGAGAGGATCTCAACCTCCCTCTACCTGTTCCCCAGTTGCCGCTACTGCTGCTGTTGTTTCTCTATAAAACAACAGAAGCAGCAGCAACATCAAGTTGACTAGGTCATTCAAGAGTTGGTCAATCATGGCCAAAAGAGGCATCATCAAAGGTAGATCCATTTCATCCGCGTCTCATAAGTTGATAGAGGAGGACAAACAACTACTTGAAGGTGCCATAAGTTTCTGGCTTTTGATGAATGGAAAAACTCATCCTGATGATGATAATGGATCGAAGGGGGTGGCGACAACAAGTTTAAAATAGCTTATTGGAGATGATGATGATGATGAATGCCCCACCCTAAACCCAAATAAGCGATGTCGTAATGACCAGCTCAAAAGAAAACAAAGAGCAATCTAGCTCTGATAAGGACGAGGAGGAGTCAAGTAGCAAAATCTTTTCTCATTGCTGTAATGAGAGGCTCCCAATCACTTTCAAGAAAAATTGCAATAAAGAGAAACAAATAAAGCTGCTGGTGGATTTCGATGATCGCCGCCTCTTTTGAGTTCTCCTCTTCATCACAATTACTGGGGGAACCAGAAACTTGAGGAAGTACGTGCAGTAGCACCACTCAAGAAAACCAAATCTCTTTTTAAAACCAAAAATCAAGTCGGTTTTTATTTTATATATTTTATCTTAAACATAAAATCTGCTATACATATATATATATATATATATATATATATATATATATATATATATATATATATATATATATATATATATATATATGTCTCTCCGTCATTGATTACAATCATTATCTTCCGGTAATAGTTTGTCAACAACTCCTAGTTATAGACACACCAAACACTTTGGTGAGTTCTTCCAGCAAACAAGCAATAGAAGACCACATATTCGAAGATGAATTAACATACAAATACAAATGCCAAGTTTGTGGGATGAATTTCCCCGGTTACCCTGATCTAGGTGGCCCTATGTCAATACATAATTGAGAAAAAAGAAACCTTCTAATGCATCTGCATCCACTATTCCCAAGAAATCATTAAGTAAGCATTAAGTGAATTATCGGATAGCGCCCAGGGTATTGGAGGTGATGTAAAGCCTCACTAGAGTAATGCTGGTCCTCCATTAATCAATGTGGCGAGGAAGGATTGTGCCATAAACGGTAAAGGGATGGGTCCTCCGTTAATAATCAATAATGTGGCGAGGAATGATTGTGGCAAACACAATAGAGATTCCATAAATATAAATAGGATTAATCTCAATGAGGCGCCTCAGTACGAGGATGACGTAGAAGAGAGTTCTCAAGACTCACGAGCCATGGATATTTCATATTTTCGAGAGGATGAAGCCCTTTTGGTGTAAAGTACCATTTCTTCTCTTTCCTTGGCCCAGATGAACTGGTTTTGCAAATGATAAAAAATCAATCAGGAAGTCTTTGTTCCAATCTTCCCCATTTCTAAAGATTGGGCTGATGACCCCCTGAAGGATATTGCATTGTATACATATCTCAACTAGAGACTGACTTTAGATCCCCAATAATAAAAGCCATTTATCATGTCTTGACTTATAATTGAGTTGGTCTCCATCTTGTCAACCCACATATCTCCTTCTACATGGTTGGTCCTATTGGAGTTGCCGGAATCAGAATCCAACCCGAAAACCCAATTCAAACGAATTAGGTAGAGCCAGAACCTACACAGATTCATCTAGATCTTGATTAGATCAAGATCTATAGTGGAAGCATGAATTTTGTGATCTAATTAACTAACGAACAATTAATTAATTAAAACCTTAAAGAAAAAGTTACGAGATTACCCAATCGAATCGAGATGCCGTGATCTTCCGGATTGTATCTCCAAGCAGATTTGTGGACGTCGATCTTGTATTCGAACCTTCTCGAATATACTCCAAGAAAAACCCTAGTTTTACTTCTACACAATTGCTAGGACAAGAGAGATAAATTTTCTCCATTTTCTCTCTCTAATAACAGCGTGGGTTATTATTATTATTATTCTGTGATGTTGGGAGAAACGCTCTTTATATAGGGTAATAACCGATAGTTTGAGAGTTTATCTTATATACACAAATTTATCTTTTCTTTAAGGAAAATAAAACCTTTATCCAATAGGAAAACAAATTTCCTAGTTATCCAATAAGAAAACTAATTTCTTATTTATAATTATTTAACACATAAATAATTATAATTTCCACATTATAAATAATTAAAAGAAATTATCTTTTCCAAAAATTAATAAAAATGTGGCACCAGTTTTATGCCAACTGGGGTAATAGAAAATGTTTTTTTTTTCTATATTACATATTAATTACCGAATAAATAATATTTCACATATTTATTAAATAGATCAATTATTTAATTTATTCTCAAGGTTCCAAAATACGAGAATTCACTCGCATGTTAAGAGCCAACCTGGGGACCATGGACCTATAATCATTTGCTCCAATAAATTGAATAAAACATTAATTGAATAGAACATTTCTATTCAACTTATTAAATCCGTAATTATGCCACCATAAATCCGAAACTGAACTCTATCGATTATAGATATAACTTATTCTCAATATCTTATGTTAATAAGCGTCCATTGATATAATCATTACATATAGACCAACCCTCCATATACTATCCATAATGAAGCGGTAATGTTTTTGTAAACCTTTCAATTCCATTTTATCCTTATTTACCATTAACCACTAGTGACCAATTAGTTCATAACCAATATGAACTCCACGGATCGATCAGTTTTTAGGATTAACTAATAAGGTGATTGTCTTTCTACTTCCAGCAGGAAGGAATGTATTCCAGATCTCATGAAACACACACTCGCTACTCATTCCCGAACAAAGCTAACGTGAAAGTGATTTGGAATGCGCCTCTTAGCAATCCTTAACGAGCACAAACCCTATCTTGAAACAAAGAGGAGTCTGCAATCACTTTAGGATTAAGGTTAATCAATATATGATCATATTGTTATAGATGAATTGGAAATTGTATTTCATTGATTGAATTAGGTTTACAGTACATCAGTATAAATATACACGTATGGAATATTCCGGAACAATAAATACAAATAAATACAAAATATAGAAATATAATCCTAATACCCCCTCAAGTGGGACGAGGAGGTCGAAGTCCCAGCTTGGACTTGAAGTGTGTAAATGGAAGCCGAGAAAGGGGTTTGGTGAGAGCATCAGCGAGTTGGTCCGCACTAGAGACATATGATACACGAACCAGGCCACGCTGAACATGATCACGGATAAAGTGATAATCTATGGCGACATGCTTCATACGAGAGTGAAAAAAGGTTAGCGCATAATTGAGTAGCACCAACATTGTCGTAGAAAATGACCGGAGTAGTATCAACTGAGAAGCCGAGATCGAAGAGAAGATAAGTAAGCCAAGCAATCTCTGCGGCAGTATCAGCAACCGAACGATATTCGGCTTCTGTAGAGGAACGAGCAACAGACGTCTACTTTTTCGAGCTCCATGAGAGAATGATTTTGCCAAGAAAAACCAAATAAGCAGAGGTCGATGAGTAACCGGCATCTTGGTTGCCACCCCAATCAGCATCATAAAATGCATGAAGCGCCAGCGGCGAAGAAGAGAATTACTGCAAACCTTCATGCAATGTACCAGCCAAGTAACGAAGAATGCGTTTAACAAGAGACCAGTGATAATCTGAAGGCGAGTGCATATACTGAGAAAGTTTGTTGACTGCATAAGCAATATCAGGTCGAGTAAATAGAAGCTATTGTAAAGCACCTAGAACCTGACGATACTGAGTAACATCTGAGTGCGGGGGGGATGCCAAGTCACTATATGTAAAGGCGTCTAGAGGAAGCAGAGTGGAGACCGGCTTGAGTCGTGCATGTTAACTCGAGAGAGAAGCTCATGGATATATTTCGTTTGAGTGAGCAACAAACCATGAGCATTAGGAGTGACCTCACACCTAAGAAATATGATAAGGGCCCAAGATCCTTGATAGAAAACGGCCGAGCAAGAGAATCAATAACTGCCCGCACACGAGAGGAGAGAGCTGCGATAATAATAATATCATCAACGTAGACAAGCAAAAGAGTAATACTAGATGAAGTCACGAGCAATAAAGAGAGAAGATTCCGCATGAGAATTTGTAAAACCATTTGAGAGAACAAAAGACCGGAGTTCATGATACCAAGCCCGGGGTGCCTGCTTAAGGCCATAAATAGCTTTATGAAGCTTACAGACGAATGCTGGATGATCCGTGTCCTCAAAGCCCGGAGGCCGAGTCATATAAACATCCTCAAGTGAGAGATCCTACAAGAAAGCATTGTTGACATCGAGTTGGCGGATAGACCAACCTAAAGAAACCGTAATAATGAGAACCAAGCGGACGATTGTAGGTTTGACCACGAGGCTAAATGTCTCAAAATAATCAATACCAGGCATTTGGGTAAAACCTTTGGCCACTAAACGAACTTTATAGAGATCGATGGAGCCATCGGATGGCGCTTAATGTGAAAGACCCACTTACAACCAACTACATTAAGATCAGAGGCAGGAGGAACCAGTGACCAGTGCCATTGCGTACAAGCGCATCAAATTCCTCAGACATTGCAAGGCGCCAATGAGAACTTTGTAAGGCCTGTTTAAAAGTGGAGGGCTCGATGATCGAGAATCGAGAATCCAATTGGGCGATGAAGGTTAAGAAGTCGCGCGAGGTTTAAAGACGTGGTTGCGGCGCGAGTAACCATAGGATGAGTAGGTGGTGGTGGTGGGGAAGGAGGCGGGGGTGGTGAGGTGATCGAGGATAAATTCACCCTTCAAAAACAATTATAAAGACTCAAACCGTGGCAAACTAACTCTCTAACCGGGCAATGTACCGGGTCGATTGCTAGAATAGCTACAGTGAGTACGGGGTCGAACCCAAGGGAAAAGTGTTTGCAAGTACCAAAGTGAACGCATTACTTAGTCTAGGTGATCAATATTTTTAAAGTATTTGTATAACTACAACGACACTAAAGTGATTCTTACTAACGAGTCTAAAGATAGAAAAGAGAGAAAGAAGATTAAACTACTAAGTTTTAAAGATTGATTAAGGGACATAGCCGAACCATGATCAAAATAGCTAGTTTCAACCCCAAGGGTAGACAAAACCGGGAGTGTGCATTATAACATACGAACTCTTGCATTCAATTTCACGGGTGCAAACTCCTAATCCCGGTGCTAGGGTCTAAACAACTCTCTCCTAACACCTTATGCCAAGTTTACTACCTTTCCCTAAAGAAGATTCACTAACAAGACATATTATGCACTAGTGCTGCTTAAACGTCAAAACGAGTAACCTCACTTTGGGCCCGGGCTTAACAACTAAGCCGGGTCTACGCCGCGATCTTAGAACCACTTTTCCCACATCTCTCTATCTGAACAACTCTTTAGATTGATGTGTGTGATTTTGACCTAGGTGATCAATCTAGCCCAAATCTGTTATAACAAATTCTAAGACGTGAAACATACAAGATACAACAATAAAAAGCAATACCCACTCCCAATTTCATCACCCAAAGGGTGAGTTCACTAAATTTCACATGATTTGACTATGAAAAGGATTTAGCTACTGATTATCGAATTGAAACAATAAACGGTAAGGAAATTCATGATATAAACGATAAAAGAACAAGAAACCATACCCACTTTATTGAAAATTGATGAAGTACCAAAGCTGTGCTCACAAAAATCAAATCTTGACAACCGAAATGTAACGGATCGATGTTGTAATGTATCTAAGGTAATAGAGGATAGAAAGACGAGAACAATGGTATATGGCACTTAATTCTACGCTTTCGGACGAAGGAAATCGCCCAAAAGCGGCTAAAACTATCTAAATTCGTCAAAAGCTGCTGAAGAAAACGTTTGAGGTGCCCTTTTATAGCCTAGGGCAAAATTTCAGCTTATCCGTACGGATAACAGGCTATCCGTACGGATAGTTCTTGATTCTCCAGGTTATCCGTACGGCTGGCATTCTATCCATCCGGATGAGTGGTCTCTACTGCTTCAGGCCGTCCGTACGGATAAAATGACTATCCGTACGGCTAATTCTCTGTTCAACATTTTGATCCAGGCTGAGAGTTGTCCGTATGGACAAAAGTTTGTCCGTACGGATATATGCCTTAACTCCAAAAACTTCACTTTTCTTTCTCTTTGATCTCTCCTCTTGCCTCGATCATGCCTTTTTGCCACAAATCATCACCTCTCGGGTCCTCGAGACACCAATACCCTTCAACATCACAAACAACCAAAAACATCCAAACAATTCCGGAGGGTAAAAGTACTCGGGAATGGGGTTAATATAAACAAAAAGGGGTAGTAATCCATCAAGGTAACTGATTCACTCCCCGTGCTATAAGCTCACGATATCACCCCGAAAAACGGTCCAAATCACCCAAATATGTGCTGAAAGTGTGGTAAACGGGGGTAAATAATGCACCGGAGTCACGTAAAGTTGACTCCCATCATGAGGCAGCGGAGGAGGAAGTGGAAGGAGAGTCGGAGGGAGAGACGGGTTCAGGAGGGGAAGGGGGGATGGAGCGGAGGAGGAGCAGAGAGGAGTGAGGCGTCAAGGAGGGGGGATGGGAAGATCCAAATACATGTCGGGCGCGAAAGTAATGTGGCAAGAGAAGGAAGATCGGGATCGGAAGGAGTGGTGGCAAAGGAAAATAGATCCTCAACAAACCGAATGTCATGAGAAACATACATACGAGCCCCAGAGAGATCATAACACAGGTAAGCACTTTGGGTGAGGGAGTACCCAAGAAAAACACATGGTATGGAAGAAGAGTCTAATTTATGGTGGTTGTATGGCTTAACCCAAGGGTAACAAAGACAACCAAACACACGAAGCTTATCATAGTTAGGGGGGTTGGAGTAGAGTTTTTCATAGGGAGAGAGCATAGCCAGGGTTTTGGTGGGCATCCTGTTGTTTAAATATACGGCAGTGCTGACTGCATAGGACCAGTAGGTGATAGGCATGGACGCATATGTAAGGAGGGTGAGGGTCGTTTCAACTATATGTAAGTGTCGCCGTTCAGAAATACCATTATGTTGGGGAGTGTGAGGTGGAGAAGTGTGATGGGAAATTCCATGTGAGGACAGAAAAGGACGTAAAGCAATATATTCAGTGCCATTGTCAGAATAAAGTGTTTTAATGGATGCATCAAACAGTTTTTCCACATAAGGATTGAATTTTTGAAAAATAGTAGACACGTCAGATTTATGAACTAGAGGATAAAGCCAAATAAAGTGCGTAAAGTGATCAACGAAAATGACATAGTACTTGTAGCCATCAACAGAATAAATGAGAGCAGCCCAAACATCCGAAAAAACAATATCCAACGGGCGGGAATATTTTAAAGTAGATTCAGTAAAGGGAAGCCTATGGCTTTTATTACTTAAACAAGCATCACAAGGGGAAGAAACAACAGACAATAAGTCCAAATAATTGTTTTTTAACTAAAAATTGAATAATCGGAAATGCAGGATGACCACAGCGACGATGCCAAGTCGAAGTGGTCGTCTTATTGGCAGAAAAAGCAAGCAATGGACTAGGGGACCAAGTGTAGACACCATCTTTACCTTGGCCCTGGTGGAGGCATCGACCTGTCTTCGAATCCTTCACCAAAAAGGAATCGGATAAGAACTCAATGGAGACAGAATTATCAGAACAAAATTTCGAAACAGATATAAGATTCTGGGATAGCTGGGGTACGCACAAAACATTAGTCAAGCAAAAAGAAGAAAGATGTGCGGAACCAATATGACTAATGGAAAGGGAACGACCATCACCAATGATAATATTATCCAAACCTGTGTAGGGATCTTGCAATGACAAGAGATTGAGGTCATAAGTCATGTGATGCGAGGCTCCACTGTCGAGTAACCAAGGTGACGTAGCTTGAGCCGGATAAGCCTGAGGAGGTGGATGAGGCCTCGGGTTGGGATTGAGATTGGGGGGATGAGGTAGTTGTAGAAAAAACGGATAAGTAGGACACCGTTTAGCGGAGTGACCAAAAACACCACACAATTGACATTTACCTTGATAAGGACGTGGAACTCGGGTAGAGTTGGGTTGCGAATTTGGAAAAGGGGCTGGGATTGGGGGCTGAGGGAGAGGTCTAGGAGGGTGAGAATGGCGTTGTGGGGGAAAGGAAGGTGGAGGTGGGGAATATGGCTGTGGGGAACGCGGTGGAGTGGGTGGCCGAGAGGGGTAATGGGCGGCAAATACAGTGTAGCCCGGAGAGGGAGAGGCTGCGTGTTGGTGAAGAAGAGTCGCTTCATGGTTGAGCAATTTTTCATGCAGTTCAGGAAGCGAAATTAACGAGTCACGAGCTTGAATGGCACATGCCAATTCAGAGTATTCAGGTCCAAGATTTTTTGCAAAATAAGATCAACTAAGTCTTCCGGATCAACAGCGGAATCAAGAGTGGCAAGCTCATCAGCTTTGGATTTGATAGACATAAAGTATGCAGATACAGAGGAATTACCTTTCGTAATGGATCGAAGGTGATGTTTCAATTGTTTAATGCGACCACGACTTTGCTTACCAAATGTGTCAGCAAGGGTAGACCAGGCTTCCTGAGCCGAGGTAGTATGCTAAATAATGGTGACGAGATCCGGCGAGACTGATCCTAGAATTACATTATGCACCAAAGCATCCTACCGAGTCCACTGAGCATAATCGGGGTTAGGGGAGGAGACACCATCAACGGTGACAAGCTTGGGCGGAGTAGCGGTGGAGCCATTGACGGAAGCCAAAAGATCATAGCCGCGAGGAGGGTTGAGAGTAGGAGTTTCGAGCAAAGATAGTTGGAGTTGGTGTGTTTGATCGGAGCATGGAGGGTAGGGTTGAGGCAACAATGGACTGTGGGTGGGCGGTGGAGGAGACGGGTGAGGAGTGGTGCCGGATCGAGGAGTCTTTGGGCCGAATCTGCAGCAGACATAATTACCGATGGGAGACTGAACCAAAAAGAAAAGAAAAACGGGAAGCAGGAGAATTGAGAACGAAAGGCTGGAAAAATAAAAAATTAAGGATATGCGGCTGGAGAAAGAATTGAAAAGGGAGAATTGAATTCTCTAGGCTCTGATACCATGACAGATGAATTGGAAATTGTATTTCATTGATTGAATTAGGTTTACAGTACATCAGTATAAATATACACGTATGGAATATTCCGGAACAATAAATACAAATAAATACAAAATATACAAATATAATCCTAATATATTGTGATTTAATGAGATTAAATTGATCAAGTCCTATATGACTACATCATATATAAATGTCTCACTTAGATAACCAATACCGGCGGTCCAGATATGATGATCGATCACACCATAAAGTATTCTGGTCATATTATTGTGATTTAATGATCAATAGACCTTATATTTTGATTAAGTTCACCACGGACTAACAATGAATTACCATAAACTTAATACTCACGTGTGACACACATTAAGTTATATGACTAGATGTGATACAACTTAGAGTTTTCAATAGTGTATTAAATATGAGCACGAAACATATAACAATATGATAAACAAATCTGTCATCCATTAGTTATAAAAACAAATACCATAAATTGTCTTTCGGACACTACACCTAATACACTAGATTTTTGGGGTTCACTTGATGCATTTCATCAGTCTTTGTGCACGCAAAAACCGATGCATTATATCATGTACTTAATGATATATGACGCCTTTATGCTATCACTTACGGGAGATTATTGTATGGTGTCTCCATACGGTGCGGAGACACCGTGTGGCACACCACACCACATACCTTCATTCTGTATTAAAACTGTGTGGTTCTGATCGTTTCACCCGTCACTTCACCTCAAATTCCCTCACCACACAATAACTTCCCTTCACTTAGACCCGTAAGTAATCTATCCATAAAATCGATCTCAGGCTAGCTATTACAATTACCCTTTCCAAAGTCATGGAGATTTTTTTTTTTTTTTTTGAAAAAAGTCATGGAGATTATTAAAAAATGTATAAAATTTTGATATTAATTAATGCAAGTGGTTTACGCCTTACGGTGAATTTAGATGGATTGTTAATAGCGGTAGCACAAATTTTATGCTGGACCTGGTGCAAATCTTAGTTGGTGCACCAAAATTAATAGGAATCCAACATTCTAAAATGAAATTCTCACCGTAAAAACTTTCCACTAATGTATCCCTTTGAAAGTGCTGACTTGGTGGTCCAAAACTTGCACCTGGACCACCCTAAAATTTCACGGGAGGTAGAATAAGATAAAGAGCATTAAATATTATATCAATCTATAGAAAAAGACGTACTTATACAATAGTTTTATGGTGGTCCAGGTACATCATATCATACCTGTTCACCAATAAGATATTTTAAAATTAAGAAGGGCAAATCTAGAAATAAGTGGAATATATATTTTAAAAATCAATTTTATCTAATTTCTTATTGATCCTGAATCAGCAAGTTATACCTGGGTCAGAACAATATTAAAATTTCCGTGCTTCGTATAAGAGAAGAGAAAAGATGAAGAAAGTATTTTTACTGCAGTGATCATTAACTTTGACGTCCTTTATTTGAACAGTTACTTAACTATTCGTAGCTAACTTCTCCATGAACAATTTACACTTTAATAATATTCTTACGTATGGAACCACTATATTATATATCACATACCCAATAATTAATCTATGTATACAAATTAAAGAAATAATTAATAAATTCGAAATTAATAAAAAGTGTGTATATATGAAACTTTCTTCATGGGGTAACATTTTTCAAATTTGCTCATGACTTGGTGAGCACGTATTTGAACCAAGAGTCCGAGCGTGTGTGTAATGACTAGGTGCGGAATTAGGTCGAACACCTTTAGGCATGCAATTCTCAACTCCTTGTCCTTGACCACCAAGAGGCTGTTTTGGATCGATTTTGGGCTTGAAACCTTGAGACATCGACCCCGTAAACGGCCTTCTTGCCGCCTCGACGAAGACGGGTCTCTCCGATCCATTGAAGAAGACCTCAAGAGTTGAGAAAAGCAGCAAGAGCTGGATCATGGCTATGATGTACAAAGAGGTAGACATAATGCCAATTAATTTTTTTATTTTTTTTCTTGGTATGTATCTTTTGGTGGGGTTTGAGAACAGGCGGCTCCACCCACAAGCCTGCAGTGCGGCCACCCCTAAAATAAATTTTTTTTTTTAACAATGGATTTTTTTTTAATAAACGATATCTATGTAGAATCGACTTTTATTTTTATGCATTGACCCCTATTTTTTATCTCATTACTCTATAATTACATGTATGCAGAGTAAATATACAAATATATGTGTGATACGGGAAAAAAATGATAAATTTCCACCCTCTCATCAAAATTCCTATGCAAATACTTCTGTTTGAGAATGTGATTTATATATAGGGAAGCATTGTAGAAGAAAGAAGTGGGGGTTGAATTGGCTCGTGAAATTAAGGAACAGGCCATCATATATCCAGCAGGGCTCAAAGTTAGATATATGTCTTGTTGAAATTCAAATTTTGTAGGTAGAGAAAATCCTTAACTTTTTTTTTCCCCCTTCCTTTATACTGTTAACCAGCTGGACAGGCTCGTGCACTTCATTAATTAATACTGCTAATTCCTTGTTCCAAACGATGTCTTGTGACTAAGTTATTGTCACCGGTAAATAACAACTTCTGGGAATTGAATATGGTCTAATGGTGCATGTCATTGCATATTCTGATGAGAATTTGTGACATACCGTTCTCGGACACGAGTCCTTATCCGGAAAGAACGTCCGAGAAGTATGTATTTTCTTTTTAAATAACAAAAGTAATATATACGTAAGCTTTGTAACAATTAATCGGAGTAAAGCGGGAAAGTTAAAAGGAACGACTCGATCGGGAATGACAAAAGATGCAGACAAAACGGATCAACCGTTCCACTCCACGTCTAAGAAAACCAAAAGACTAAAACAACGAAATAAATGTTGCTTTACTGTTACAATCCCAAATGGAAATAGATATGATAAAAGTCTACTCTCAAACGTCAATGTTTATCTCAGCTCCAACATTAATATAAAATGCATAAAGTAAATTGATAACATTCTGATACACAAGATAACACACACACACACACACACACACACACACACACACACACATATATATATATATATATATATATCTAACAGAATAAGTTTTATAAACACTACAATGTAGATTGTAATAGAAGAGCCCATTCACCCTCTACTAGCTCAGTTAGCACAACATTGCACAAGTAAGTTTGTTACACCAAGATCGAGAGGACACTATGTATGGTGAACACCACACCACAACACAGCTTGAAACCTCGAGGCACGGACAGGTTCCGTGAGTTGATCACACGAGTCCCTTGGCATCGACCAAGTGGAGAGGTGCAATAGTTCTATGCTACGAAGATTAAACGTGCCTCACCCATGATCATAGTGTTTTAACTTTTAGACACAACACATATGTTTTTACGAGTTTAATCTAACCATCCGATTCATTTGCATAAAAGGCTTCTTAAGGACTTCTAGTCCTAGACATTCTAATTAATTTTACCTAACACGTTGTAAAAGGATCATTGACTACTAAGTCAATATCCCGCAAGACCCAAACAGTCGCTTTCCGGTGCTCCCACCTTCTCCCCGCAGATGGTCTCAATTGTGGTGTTGAGCTAAGGCTACCAGAAGTCAATGTTAGACATTGAAAATTATCAGAAAATGCCTAACATGTATGTCCACCATGTCTCAATTTTGTTTCTTGCTTGACAACTTTGGCGCACGCTGACACCTTTTTGGCATGCACTAACTGCAGCAGAACCATGCAAGTTTCCTGTATCTGTTGCAAAGACAAATCCAGACCTTTGTCAAACCAAATAATTCCAACCTTTTAACAACACAAAACCTGCATATTTACAACAACAATACATAATATAAACACCCAAAATCTGTTTAGAACACCCCTTACCTTAATAGCGAATAAAATCCATCCAAAAAGAGATTCCTCAACCTCTACGAATAATGTACGAAACAAAACATTATTCTACGATTACAACCACTTTCTACACTATTAAAACTCAGAAACTTAACAAGAAACGATTCAGATTCCGAATTGGGGCTAAAAGAGAAACTTACGAAAACAAGAATTGTTGGTGTACAAAGGTTGCCGGTGACGAGACGATTAATTTCTTCTACTCATGGTCTACATAAAATCTCAACGGATTATCCGGTAGGATAATGATTCTTCTTTTGGTTACACTATACTTCCTCCGTCCCAATTTGTTTGGGACATTTTGGAACTCACAATATTTAACGAGACATGAATTAATGAGTTGTCTGGTCATTTAAAACTTGACTAATTTACCTTTTTATCCTTTTATATGTAGCATTATTTTCACAATATTCAAAGAGACATCAATTAATGAGTTGGGGCAATTTAGGCGATCAAAGCAAAAACTTTAAATCTATTTAGAGTTATGAGACTTATTTTGGGACAGCCAAAAAATGAATAAGTCTCAAACAAATTGGGACGGAGGGAGTATGAGCTACAAGAAGTGCTGAGTGCAAGACAGCTGACTGCTGAAGAATAATCAGACCACCAGAGGACTTTGCAGCCTGCTGAGATAGTCAGCATGATGTATTTAGATAGAAAACGGTTATTTAGTTAGATTCTGTTATAACCGCTTGTAACTTACTTTTAACTAATTCATGAGGTGTATGATGCTATAAATACCTCATGATCAGTAGCATTGTAAATTAACTCTTGAGTTATTCTTTGAATAATACACTTCCATGTTCTTTCTTTCATTTTCGTTGTATTTCACAACTTCAACATTGTATTAGAGCAGAAACTTGAGAGTTTCTGATGCTTTTCTATGTTTTCCTATGATTTTTTTGAAGAATCTAGAGAGTGTTCTTCATCATTCTGAGTTTTTCCTCAATTTTCTTGAGAGCAAATTGCAGTTATTTTTTGTGGTTTGATCATTTCTTGATCGTTTTTCCTATGTTGTTATAAACTGATACATTTCTTGAGTTCTTGATAGCCATGGTAGCTAAAAAGCAAGAGTTGAGCCCATCTAGTCCATTTTGTGTCCATTTTAATTAGAATCCATTCTTGGTGCTTGTGCTACCATTAATGAATGAAAACAATTACAATCCATGGAAGATGTCTATGGAGATGGTGATAATCACCAAGAACATGATTGGCTTCGTAGACGGCACAATCAAGAGGCCAGAAGCAATTCAGTAGATTTTCATGTGTGTAGGCAGTGTGATACAATGGTGAGATAATGGATTTTGAATTTTGTTGAGAACGCAATCACACAAAGTTTAATGTACTTCAAGAATGCACATGCAGTCTGAAAAAATCTTATTGCTAGGTTTTCTAATGTAGACGCATTGAGACATTCAGATCTTCTTGAATAAATGCATCTGCTGAAACAATGTATTAATTTTGTTAATCAGTATTTTACAAAATTTATGGTTCTCTGGGAAGAAATCAAGACCATTAGGCCCGTGCCATTGTATTCTTGTGATCCTCAATGTCACTGCAATGCCACCAATACTTGTAGATCCTATGAAAACTGAACTTGTTATGAAATTTCTTAAGGGTTTGAGAGTAGAGTTTGAGCCTATGATTTCCCAGGCAATGTTGATGGTGTTATTTCTAAAGATCTATGATGCCTTTGCAATGACAATCAAATTTGAGAGATAGAAGTTGTATGTTGCAAATAAGGCAAAAATCAAGATTCTATGGTTATGCTCTCTTAGAAGAATGGACATGGTTAACATTCAGCAATCAGCAGATCTGGTTCTGCACCTGCTATCAACTCTAGGCCAAAAAATCCCAATAAGCTTCAGTGCAGTTTCCGTGGTTTCAATAGCCATACTGAAGAAACTTGCTCCAAGAAACATGGTTATCCACCTGGTCATAAATCAATGAGAGCTTACTTAGTAGAAGAGGAACAATCAGCAGAAGAAGATCAGTCGCAGAATAGGTCTGTTGGACCAGGGTTTCCTAGTCTTACTGCACATCAACTTGAAACGTTGATGGATCTACTGAGTTCTGATCCTCCTAGGCATGCAGGGTTTGTTGTTGGGAAGTCTAATGCAGTCACAATCCATTTTTCACCTACCACAAGCTCTATACAATGGATCTTGGATTTGGTGCCATAGATCACATTGTAGGTTTCTTAGATCCATAAAGTAATCCCAAGCCTTCTTCTGGTATAAAAATAGGATAACCTAATGGGAATAATGTTTTTATCACACATATAAAACAAGTAAGGGTGAATTCTCAGTTAGTCCTACACGATGGGTTTTGTATTCTTGGTTTTAAATACAATCTGTTATCTTTACCTTCTTTGATTAACCATTGCAAAGGTGCAACTGTTTTTTCTGCTAAAAAGTGTGTGTTTCAGGACAAGAACAGGAAAGTGATTGGTTCAGATGAGTTGCAGAGATGACTCTATGTCTTACACCAATCGGTCAAGATGTCTGCAATTAATGCTGTAGAGAATAACACTTTGTCTGATAGACTAGATGATGCTTTTTATGGCATTATAAACTAGGACATCTACCAGATAACAGGCCGCAAGTTATCAGTTCTCAGTCTACTAATGTCAAATTTTGTGAGCATGATCTTTGTTATGTTTGTCCTAGGGCAAAATTAAAGAAAAACCCTTTCCTTTAAGTATTACTAATGTGAATGCTGTTTTGACCTTGTTCATATGGATATTTGGGGCCCTTTGAGGCACCATATTGTGAATGGACATCAATATTTTCTTACTATTATGGATGATTTTTCTAGGTTAACTTGGTTTTTTCTCATGAGAAACCAATCTGAAGCTTCTGATATTGTTAAATCTTTTGTTAAGTTTGTATCCACTCAGTTTCATAAAACTGTTAATGTAATTAGGTTTGACAATGGATCCATGTTTCAGCTCACAGATTTCTATGATGAGCATGGTATTATACATCAGACATAATGTGTCAGCACACCTGAGCAAAATGGTATTGTTGAAAGGAAACATCAACTTCTACTGAATGTTGCCAAGGGTCTGAGATTTTAGAGTAACTTACCCATTGAGTATTGGGGTTTCTGTCTTTTACATTCTATAAAGTTAATTAATGAAACATCCACCCCACTACTGAAGTAAAACACTCCTCATGAGGTGCTTTATGGTACCAAACCAGATTATTCTATGTTCAAGGTTTTTGGTTGCTTAGTTTTCTCTTGCACACTTCAGTAATACATAACAAAGATTGATTCCAGATGCATGACTTGTGTCTATCTTGGGAATTCAAACACTTTCAATGGTGCTATACTCCTAGACATCACCAACAAATACATCCTTGTTGCTAGAAACACTCAATTTCATGTGTTGGTCCATTGGAAAGGCTGACACAAGTTTAGAGGGGGGGGGGGGGGGTTGAATAAACTTGTCACCAAAAACTAGATCTAAAACGATTAAGGTTCAGTTTTAACTTGTGTGGAGTTAAGTTGACTAAGCCGAGTCTAAGTCAAACTGACTTATAACAAAACAACTGGCATCGGATTTAAGTTATAGCCTTTATCTGGATCTTGTTGTTTCTAAGGAAAAAGCTGAGTATGCAAAATGAATTCTGGTGAATGTCGGTTTGTGAATCGTGAATGAGTATAACAATCGGCCAAATTATGTTGTATAAACTGTAATAAATGCTTTGAATAAATAAATAACGTAATGTAAATGCGTAAAGTAAATAGAGCAAGAATTATAGTGGTTCCAGTGGTGTAATCATGTACGCCCACTCTTCTCCTGTGATGTAGAGGAAATTTTTTACTAGAACTCTTTGAGGTAAGATGTTAGGGCATATTGTTCGTGCTTGGAAGGGTGGTGTGACTCCATCAAGCGAGTTGTCCATTGACTCGGAGGTCTTTGAGTGGATGGTTTATATTTCTCGGTTTCTCACCCTTTTAGTGGAAAACCAAGAAGCAAGACATGGTTTCTTGTTCATCAAGAGAGGCCGAGTATCGCCTCCATGGCTTCCGTCACGTGTGAGTTAAAGCAACAACTTCTAGGTGAGCTAGGGTCCGGCATCTTCAAGGGATGCGGCTTTATTGTGACGATCGGCCAAATTGTACATCACGCGAAACCCTTTTTTTTCATGGGTGCACAAAGAATATCGAGGAGGATTGGCAATTTATTCGGGATGCCATCACAGTTGACTTGATTCTATGTTCCCAAGAAGATGCAGTTGGCAGATATTTTTATGAAGGAAGCAGCAGTTTGAGTTTTTACTACGTAAGTTTGGGCGTTTGGGACATTCACGCTCCACCTTGAGAGGGGTATTACGATATGAAGTTTTCACACCCTAAGTGTGACAAAGGCTATTTTTGTATGTGAACTTATTTTGTGTATATGAGGCTGTCACACCCAGGGTGTGACAGATTCTGATTTTGGTGATTGTAATTATATGAGCTTAAAAATGTATAAGTAACATTTTATTAATACTATAAATATCGTACGATAAAATAAACAAATACGGAGCAAAATAAAATATAAAAATACAAACCGAGACGACTGATAACGTTCTGTCACTAAGATGAAACGCTCCGACATTGTGCTCATGAAATAACACAAACGTCTCCCAAGATACAACGATTTTTCTTTCGAAGTAGTGACACTTCAAACATCGAAATGCAGCGAAATTTTATTGTTGTGTATTCTGTTCAACGACACTTCTAAAAAATATAAACTATGCAAATATATTTTTGTTTTTCCCGGTGAGCCAAACAAAGAAAGTATTCACTATTTATATAAGGTGGTATGAACCTTTCCAAACGTATGCTTCATTACTTAAATGCTTAAACGTTTTGCCGTTTCCATTTGTCTCCATTGATTTCTTTGAATGAGCAACGGTTGACTAGATTAACCATGCAATGCAATATATATATCATAAATTTTCATTTATTCGGAAGTATTTTATTAAGATATTATATCAGTATCAGCTTATTGTCCTTTATCCGGGATTAAATATTTATAGAAATTTAAATTATTTCCAACATTACACAGTTGTATTGGCCGGCAAATAGTCTTTAAATACTACTAGTCATATTTAGCAATCAATTCAACCTCAATTTCTCTAATCTCCTTAGTGATCCTACGCACAAAATCATATGGCAAAGGGCGCTAGCGTTGTCCTGCTTTTCCTCATTCTCTCAGGTGCTCTCCATTTATTTTTATTTTTATTTTTATTTTTATTTTTATTTTTAAATATTAGTGTTTCTCTGTTACGACCATGATCCAGATATCGAGTCCTTCACCGGAAAATGACGCCCGACACGTATATAATTAAAATAAATCGATTATATACGTAAGTCTGACATCATCAATAACAAAGAACAAGCAGAAAACGAAAACAAAGACTCGGGAAAAACTTTAAAAGATCACTATAACGATCGACAAGTAACGATGGGCTGCAACTAAAGCAAAAATCCTAAGAAAAAATACACACGGTTGAATATCCATTCAACTATTACAAACCATTATTTACAAACCAAAAGTACAACTGCCTAATCTATTGCAAAAGAAAAAGGGAGATTATATACCATTATACAACAGAAAGTAAGAAAGATAGACTTCAACAACTGAAAATCCAGAAACCACTCTTAAGCGATCTCGAACTCAACCTACAACAAAACCACCTTCACGGGATGGGGAAAAACAACACACTAAAGGGTAATAATATCACAAGGCAAGTCAAACAAACATAAAAACACATATGTTTCACTCGCTCACATCACTCTATTAGTCTCTCTAGTAGACACACCCAAATAAGACATTTGTTACAAATTAATCCAAAGACACTTTGCATGGTGAAGATCGCACCATGACACATTCAAAGACCTTATATGACACAAGTATCTAAAAGTGTGGAATATTGCACAAGTATCTAAGTGTGGAGTGTAATAGTTTCATGTCATGCGATAAGTAAACGTGCCTCACCAAGGATTAACATGTTTTAGCTTTTAGACTCATCAAGTAATGATTTAAGCGCTTAATCTAATCACTTAAGTTCGTTGCACATAAAAAGGCTTCTTAAGGACCACTAGACTTTAGACAAAATCAACATACACTACTTAGCACATTGCACGTAAATATTAGAGTCTAATCTAATATCCAAGAGGCTAAGAAATAAGGTTTCCGGTGATCCCAAGTATCTCCCCGCAGAGGGTCTCCACAAGGTGTTGAGCCGAATACACCAGAAACCGAACCCTTAACTTCGTCATGTTACAAGTAAGACATTGAACTCAAATCAACGTCACATAAGGCCAAATGTAGAGTGTTCCAATGCTCCCGTGAGACACGGTCGCGGAGCTAAAGTCACGAAACACGTACATTTGAGTTTACAACATTCCACATAGCTTTCTATTCCATTTTCCGAGAAAATCAGCCAACGAATTCCATGTTTTCTTTATCATTTAAACACTAAATCTACTCCAAATCTATACAAAATAAGACTAAAATTATTCTACAAAATGCTTGTAACAATATACTAGATCTAAACACCAATGTAACATGAATTTCAAGCAATGTGATATGAAATTACTCTAAAACATACTTGAAATAAAAAGCGACATCTACACACCAAAATAACATATTTAGATTTGGTTGAACACCCTTTACCTATGATTTCACCAAAAGCTCCAAGAACACCAACTTGAAACTTGAAGACATCCTAGATCCACAAGCAAAGGTCCAAGAATCTAAGCAACCTCTTATGAATCTACAACCAAAATGAAGTTCTACGATTACTACAATCTTTGTAACATCAAAAAGCTAAGAAAAACACTCTAGAATATTTATTGATCTAGAAAATGGGTTTTCGAAACTCTTATCCGATCGGAGTGAAACTTGTTTCAAAATTAAGCTCCCATCAAGAAAGCATTTTAATATAATTGGTTTGTGATTTCGACGATTGGATTGTCCGGAAATGAGAAGTTTCCTTCTCTTCTTCATATTTCTCCTTTCTTTCCCTTTACCTCACTTTTTTTTCTATCTTAGCCGGCTGCTTTCATTTGGAAAAAGGTGGAAATGAAAATGGAATAGGTTTGGGGTTAAAAGGGGTTTATACAGAGGTGGTACATTTACCTTTTTGCCCTTACTAAAAATTACACCTTTAAAATACCGTTTAACATTTATCTTGACACTATTTCTTTAATTAAAACATATCCCAAAAAAAATATCAGGTCACATAAAATTGTAAAAAGTCTTTTATACCATTTATAGAGATATAGGGTATCACATTTTTCCCCCTTATATGAGTTTCGTCCTCGAAACTCGCCAGAACATGGCCGCCAAACCTAACACTTCAAACCAACGCGCATTTAAATCTTAAGCTACCAACTACTGAACTTCTCACGTACTATTTCTAAGGTCCCACTTTCATCCAGACTTAGTACTACTAAACCAAACCAGAAAAACATTTCAAGCTTAATGATGCACCCTTCTTGTCTTCAAAAGATTCTAAGATGCAGATTAAACTTTTCTTCATCAAACACCCTTTCTTACCTCAAGATATCTCCGTAAAGCCAACATGACAGTTCAACTTAGCTTTGCATCGTCCCTTACAAAACACTTACGGTTTAGTCCTTCACACTTCAAATCTTATTCCAACCTTCTTAAAAGAACAACTCCAAAGAAAAACAACACACAAGAAGGTTCGGCTTTTGAGTCTACTAGGGTTTTCCTCAACCTAGTCCACCAACAAGAAATTTCCATATCTAAGACTAACTCACCTTAGTCCTATACATTTCACCTTATACTCCAAGAGATACTTCCTGATTCAAAAACACTTGACCACAACAAACTCGACAAACTCGTTATATCATTAAAACCACGTCCCGGTCCAAACCTTTGATGAAACAATTCATCTTTTAGTCTAAGGTTAACACCTAAGTATGTCTTTCAGGAACTATTCCAACAACCAATTATGTTCTACCACTTTTACTCATCTAACCAGGTGAAACAACTGTTGCAACGGACTTGAAAGGTCTCCTCTGAAACTAAAGGCAACTTCAGGTAGCGAGTCCGAACTCCAAGGGAAGATCAAAACACTTTCGTATCAAAGCTAAAGCATCAAAGTTTTAAAAGGTATTATTGAATAAAACTTGAAATCAAACGTAGATATGAAAACACTCAAAGATCTAAAAACAACTTTTGTTTCCTTCAACTATTACCTTTAAAACATTAAAAGAAATTACTTCAAAAGCACAAAAGACACGGTGAGGCACCTTATGAAAAACCTTTTCTGGTTTTAAAGGAAGAAACAACATCCACACATTTCTTGAAGTAGGATCCATAAAAGATAATATATTTACCAAGCTTAAAATATTTTAAATCAAAGAAAGAAATAACATTTGATCTTGAATGAAGGGTAACATCGAAACAAACTTTTGATGAACCGGGTTTCAGATAACCAATTCTGAACGGATTAACAACAAGGTTTGTTTGGTCACAATAATTGAAAGATGAAAAGTTGTGCACTAGTGAAGTAACACACCAAAGCAAGCTAAAAGGGAGTATAAAACTCTTACAACAAAATATGACAAACTTGAAACCATAAAAAGATAAACTTAGAGTGGTGTTTGACGTCACTGAACGCCAAACAGAAGGTTCCCAGATTGGTTAAGGTTTCGTTATTCTGAAAAATTATGTGGTTGATTGGCACATCAACAGAAACTTGAGCAAAGAGCTCTTGAGAAGAGAATAATTTCAAAGTTGATTCAAAATTGAAAGATGGGCATTGAAACCAACATGCTAAAGATGAGTGTCAAAATTTAGAAAACACCTTGAAGATTAGATTCTTTAAAGGAAGAGGCATCGTGTAGAACAAGGGGGTCTGCAAAGAACTCTTGTTGGCTTGAAAGAAAAGGCAAATAACATCACAAGAGTATGTGGAGATGAAAGTCGAAATGGAAGGTGTCAAACACCGAACTTAGGAACATTCAAAACAGAGGAAAAACGTTTGGACTTAAAACGCGGCTTTGAAACTTCAGTTATTGATTAGATTGTCAAAAAAGTTTCAGTCCACAAGAATCCTAAAAATGATTGCTCAACAAAAATGGTTGGAAAAACAAGTTTGAGCGCCCAAAAAGGAAGAACAACTTGAAGGAAACAAAAGGAAATGATTGGAGTATTTACTATGAAAATGCTCTCTGGACTAAAATCAAGAATACAATTAGTCTTGAAATGATGAAAAAGAAATTACTGAAAATCTTAATGTGGATACAAATTGCCAAGAACTTGAGACTGCCAATTTAGAGAAGTTGATATTAACTGAAACTATTTAGAAAGTAACTCGGTAAACAACTATCTTTTCTTGAAGCGAGAGTCTAAAAGTTCATACTATACAAGTTGTGGATACGTCAAAAAAGAGATTGTTACAAAAAGATTAAAGTTCTGACCAAGAACAAAGATACACACTTAAAATAATGCATTATCAAGAACATAAAAGTTAACCACAACAAAAACATTCTTTATGGAAGGTGGTTAAGAGTAAACATAAGTAGACAAAAATATTTTGTCGGACATGGTTTAAGAAGGAAGTTGAAAATTTAACACAACAATTACAAAATTATAAGGAAGCTTGTTTCTTAGTTTCAAAATAGTAGAACGACGAGAATTTCTTTTAGAAGAAATCATAAAGTAGTGTACTTTTAATACAAAACAAGGCAAAAGGCGGTAATGTTTAACCGGGGTGCAAGTTGTTTGAAAGGGAACTTGGTTGGTGAAGGTTAAAAGGAAGTAAGAACGTATGTGGTGTGTTGAAAGATAACTGTTTGTTTACTCACGAACGGAAAGCGTTAAAACGACAACCCACACAACCTTCCTACTACACTTCTAAGACCATGAAGAACTTAAACTAAGAGAAGCAACTCCTCAAAACTATTCCTCTAAGCACACCAAAACCTATACCACAACCTTACAACCAAAAGGTGGGGATTATCATTTCAGATTATGCATTTGAGAAGTTGAAATTATTTCGAGCAACATGTTTGAAAATTAATGACATGTGTAGCTCAAATGAAAATGATTTTGAGAATGAAGAAGGATGAGAATTATAGATTTTGGAGTTTGCCAAATGATAACCAAAAAAACGGAATGTCTTTAAACATGAAGGGGCTAGCCAAATACAACTACGTTTGTGCAAAAGAAACGTTTATCAAATTATTTTTCCAAGTTAGTAAACTCCAAAATAAGTTTCAAATTGTTTTCAAAGCTAGAATGAATCGTACTTGGGTCAAAAGAGAGAATGTAGATCATAGTGTTGGTCATAACATATGCAAGGATCAAATCTTTGGACATGTATGAATTATTAAGAAAAAAGGATTAAGAAAAGATGATCAACACTATTTCTTGTTCAAACATAAATTCCAAATGTTATTTTTAAATTCGTTAGTGTAACCCTTTTGAAAAGTTAAGTAAATGCAAGAGAAGAACTTACAGAAAATGAATCATTTCTTGATGAGTAAAACTTTCAAATTTATGGGGTAAGGAAAAAGGTTGTACACTGAAAATAATCATGTAAATCAAACCATGTGCTTGTGATGCTTAGAGCAAAGTTGCAAGAAGATGAGGAAACTGTATGCTAGAGGTAAAAGCATGTAAAAATGAATATTTGAATTTAAAAGGTTGTACCATGGATGAAAAAGCTTGAAGAGCTCAAGTGAAAATGACAATGCAACAATATGATCAAAATAAAAGTTTGAATGAATATTAATAAGCCGGAAACCTTGAAAAACGATGAATCATATAAAAAACATTGATGAAAAGAAAAATCCGTAAAGTTTGAAGAAAACCGAGAGGTTCCATTAAGGTACTTGACGAAGCCCAACATGAAGGTTCACCACCTTGGGGCGTAGGTCTAAAACTCTTACCTTAAAAGGTTCACTTAAAAGACTCATACTTAGCCTAAGGTCACACTACCCAAGCTGAGGGTTTCTAATCTTACGAGTTCTAACACAGAGAAGATCTAACTTAGGAGGTTAACACTTGAAAAGTCTAACCTCAAAATCTACAACTTATAGGTCTAAACTTGACAAGATCATTTATTAAGACGTCTAAATTTATGCAGCGGCGTTACTTCATTCTCTGATACCAACTGTGATGACCCTGATCCGGATACCGAGTCCTTAACCGGAAAAGGATGCCCGACACGTATATAATTAAAATAAATCAATTATATACGTAAAGTCCGACATCATCAATAACAGAGAACAAGCGGAAAGCGAAAACAAAGACTCGGAAAAACTTTAAACGATCACTATAACGATTGACAAGTAGCACGGGCCGCAACTAAAGCCAAAATCCTAAGAAAAATACACAAGGTTGAATATCCATTCAACTATTACAAACCATTATTTACAAACCAAAGGTACAACTGTCTAATCTATTGCAAAAGAAAAAGGGAGATTCTATACCATTATACAACATAAAGCAAGAAAGATAGACTTCAACAGCTGAAACTCCGGAAACCACTCTTAAGCGATCTCGAACTCAACCTACAACAAAACCACCTTCTCGGGGTGGGGGAAAAACAATTTACTAAAGAGTAAGTACAAAAGTACTTAGTAAAGGGTAGAAGCACCGAATCTACACATGCTATGTCACAAGGATTATCATTAATAATAATAATAATATCACAGGGCAAGTCAAACAAACATAATAAAACATATGTTTCACTCGCTCACATCACTCTATTAGTCTCGCTAGTAGACACACCCAAATGGTGAAGACTTTGCATGGTGAAGACTGCACCACGACACATTCAGCACCTCATATGACACAAGTATCTAAAAGTGTGGAGGTGTAATAGTTCCATGCTGCGATATGTAAACGTGCCTCACCAAACATGTTTTAGCTTTTAGACTCATCAAGTACGTATTTAAGCGTTTAATCTAATCACTTAAGTTCGTTGCACATAAAAAGGCTTCGTAAGGACCACTAGGCCTTAGACAAACTCAACATTACACTACTTAGCAGCACATTGCACGTAAATATTAGAGTCTAATCTAATATCCACGAGGATAAGAAATAAGGTTTCCGGTGATCCCAAGTATCTCCCCGCAGAGGGTCTCCACAAGGTGCTGAGCCGAATACACCAGAAACCGAACCCTTAACTTCGTCATGTTACAAGTAAGACATTGAACTCAAATCAACCTCACATAAGGCCAAATGTAGAGTGTTCCAATGCTCCCATGAGACACGGTGCGGAGCTAAAGTCACCAGAACACGTACGCTTGACTTTACAACATTCCACATAACTTTCTATCCCGTTTTTCTGAGAAAATCAGCCCACAAATTCCATGTTTTCTTTATCATTTAAACACTAAATCTACTCCAAATCCATACAAAATAATACGAAAATTATTCTACAAAATGCTTGTAACTTTATACTCGATCTAAACACCAATGTAACATGAATTTCAAGTAATGTGATATGAAATTACTCTAAAACATACTTGAAATAAAAAGCGACATCTACACACTAAAATAACGTATTTAGATTTGGTTGAACATCCCTTTACCTATGATTTCACCAAAAAGCTCCAAGAACACCAACTTGAAACTTAAAGACATCCTAGATCCACAAGCGAAGGTCCAAGAATCTAAGCAACCCATTACGAATCTACAACCAAAATTAAGTTCTACGATTACTACAATCTTTATAACATCAAAAAACTAAGAAATGTTATAAAATATAATATATATATATATATATATATATATATATATATATATATATATATATATATGGATGTCCATTCAAGATCCACATTATGTTATTTATTGTACATCATTAGTTACATGTATTGATTGTTTACATATGTTGCAAGTTCTTTTCTTATTCCATATATTAAATACATAGGATGGTTCACATCCTTTAGGCTACTATATAATACCAATGTTCTTGTATTGTGTAGAGTGAAGTGATGTAAAGAAGTGTAGAAAATAAGTCTACTTTACATTTTTGTTTTTCTCTTGTGTTTTGTTGTATTGATTCATTTCAATATCAATTCTTCTATAACACGTTATCAGCACGAGTCTTTAGCCAATTGAGTTATGCCACAAATTTCTCATCGGTCATCTGTTTGTTTTTATTCCATGATGCTTTGAAAGTATCTATCACCAATTTTGAGTTTACTGAAATTGTTTTTGAATATCTAAGAAAACTAAACAAAGTATTCACTGTGGAAAGTCAATGGAAGAATTTATATTGCAACAAAGTGGCGGATCATATCAAATCAAAACCGAGGAACATCAACTCTTATTTTGAGAGTAGTTATGGACGGTGGTCGGACATGAATTTTGAGCAGAGAAACGTGGGAAGTGTGTTACTATATGATTTTAATCTTTAATTCATATTTGTATTATTATTTTTATTTCATGATATTCTCAATTAGAGTTGCAAAATTCAAGAGAGTATTGATTTTGATATGAGGAATCTACCCGAATGACCCCTTATTTATAGAAAAGTTATGGACGATCAAAGTTTCTCTTCTAATATCCTTTTGCGGGGCCTACCATGGAATGGAACAATTATCATTCCAATAGGAAATTATTGTTGTTGCCGGAAATATTCCAAAGCCTCGATCAAAGTCACGAGAATCACAATTGAGTTGCCTATCGTGAAAAACCATGTCTCTCTAACGATGGTACCGAATTGGAGAATAATTGTTATAGTGGCAAAGACGATGCCTGATTTATTTCTCCAATCGGGTTTATTGATACAACAATATTCTGAAAGGGGAAGTATTGAAAGAATTTGCAGCACAAAGGTTTATTATATTGATAAATCATCTACGACACTTGGACACTACAAATGAGGTAAGAAATTGAGGTAAAATTTTATTCATTATGATGATTATACAATAAGTTTTTGATACTAGTGACATTGATGATATCAATCAAGAGAATGATATGATCATATAAAGATGATCAATATTTTGAAAGTGTATATATATGGATATGAAATCCAAGAATAGCCTTTGAATGGCACAAAGTGAATATAAAATTCACATAAATGGAAGATGAAACTTGAGATTGATTAAAGATGATGACAACATTTGAATCATCGAGAGTGCGAAAACGCACGTTATACCATGAAAAAAAAACTCAATTAGAAAAAATGGGAGAAGCGAATGATAATGTATGCAAGAGCTATTTTTCTATAAGGCTTCAACAGAGCCATTGAAATAAAATTGTTCAGTGATGAATAATTATTGATTACAAATACAATTTCTGGACAGAAATGTTTATTAGAAAAGCTGCATGCTATATCTTCTGACTTATATTATACTAAACAAAACAAAAGATAACAACAGCTGAAATTCATCACATAGTAGACCACAAGTCTATTGATTCTAATGATTTTATGATATGAGATGATCGCCTTGGGCATCCCGGTTCCACAATGATGAGACATAAAAAAAGAGAATTCACATAGTCATTCGTTAAAAGGTCAAAAAGTGTTAAATTATAGTGAATTCTCATGTGTTGCTTGCTCACAGGGCAAATTAATTATTAGACATTCACCGGTTAAAGTTGATACTGAATCACCTACATTTCTACAACGAATTCAGGGTGATATATGTGGACCTATAGATCCACCGTGTGGACCTTTTAAATATTTTATGGTGCTAATTGATGCATCGACAAGATGGTCACACGTATGTTTATTATCTACTCGTAACATGCATTTGATAGATTGTTGGCTCAAATAATTAAGTTACTAGCACAATTTTCTAACTATCCAATTAAGAAAATTCGTTTGGAAAATGCCTGTGAATATTCCTCACATAAGTTTGATGATTATTTCACGTCAATTGGAATAGGTGTGGAACATCCCGTGGCTCATGTTCACACACATTATGACTTAGCCGATTGAAACAAAATTGTTCGAAATAAAGCTCTATACTCTCCCAAGTCTCAATTTTTTTTTTATTTTATTGATTTTATTTGGATATGCATAAAAATGGTATCATATCGACACATACAAAAAATGAGGACTTACTCATGCTAATAATATTTTCTCGATGACTTGAACAATATGCTTGAAAATGATGACATATGTCCATTCCTAGAAGAGAATGTGACCAATATAATATGCACGAGTAATGCAATGATATATGTACTATAATACATAAGATGCATCATGCTATACAATTTCATTTCGTAAAATGAATACGATCAAATGAATCAATACAAATAAATCAAATCTCGTGACAAACAACATTATAAAATAAACGAACATGAAGTTCGTATTTGAATAGTCGTGATTGAATCACGCAAAGACACACATAGTGTTGACAAAAATTTACCGTGATGAATTAAGAGCTCTAGCAGAGTCATCAATTATGAATATTCTGGTAATATATAAATCACGAAAGACATGTCATAAAATAGCTATATAGCATATCAATATATAAGACACAATAAGCATTGTCAATCTCATGTGGGGGAGAATATGAACATTAAGTTAATTTTATTATATATCACAACCCCGAGAAGAATGTCAAAAACATGTGGATAATTCTTGAAGAATCTGAAATGACATAGTGTTATGTTGATTCTATACGCAAGAAGCGTATGAGATGTTTGTTTCATTAAGATATAAATCTCATAGATATGAGATAGTTAAATAAATTTTATAATCATTGGAAACAATAATCATATAGCACTTGATCATGAGATTGATATAGCAAAAAGCTGTTGTGTTTGAAATGTGCAAATCGCTTGAAGCGAATGATAGAGCATCAAGTTACTGACTCGGTGCAATTACTACATTCTTAACGAAGATCATTTCCCGGCATTAGGGGGAGATAAGAAAATCCCATTTTAAGATATAAGAATGCCGTGAAATTTTATAAAGATCTTCTACGCATCATTCAGACTAAGTTGCGTAAATAGTTTAACTTGCGATTTAGCAAGGAATCGCCAGATGCTTTATTGAATATAAAGAGTGACTATTTATAAATGCACCAAATCAAATTTGATTGATAATAATATCTATGCGAAGCGTAGAAGACCGATCGGTGTAATAAATAAAAATCCGCGGAAAATAAATTCGATATTGATATTAAGTCACCCATGAAATCTCTCGAAGAGATTCGTCTTGAAGGCGACAACCCCGAATAAATTTGCACGTGCATCAAATGATCAAATATTGGGGTTGCGGAACAATCAGATCCATATATTGATAAGGATTTGGTTTATGCTAGCAATGAATATTATGGGAGAATTTTATTAAATACTACCACGATCGCCGATTTACATCGTTGCCTCATATTTTGCTATTATAATCCGGATCCGTAACCTAAGTCAAAAGTTAAGTGCTAGAAGCACATAGACTGGGTGAAAATGAAACAAGCAATGGAGGCTGATATTGACTTGAAATTTTGGTTCTTTAGTGACCGAATATTGATTTTTATCAATTATATTCTCCCAATACGGATAACATCATGTTCCGCTACTTAATGTCTCTGGCAAGAATTAATAATTTTTATATGACGTTGTGACCGTATATTTATAGGTCATTAGACGTATTTATATGAAAATATATGATTGATTTTAGACATGAAAATCGCAACCTGTATATATTGTTGAGTTGCAAATGTCGTTATATTGCTTAAAATATTCATGTTAAAGGTAAGAAAATCAATCAAGAAATTCCTATGAATAAGGGATATATATAAATAGCTCATGCATAATGACATGAGTTGTGTGATATTACATCCCCTATTTTTATTTAGAAGATAATATTGATTGTGTTGCAAGTGTTGCACAAGTAGTGGGTATGCCAATTTTTAGCCCTACATTTAAATTGGACTTTAAAAGAGATATGACTAATAAAAGTACGCTATAGTGACGATCTGAAAGATTTGTTCACTAAGTTTTTCCAACATCTATTTTGGAGAAATATATTTATAGTATTGAAATGCGTATATTTGAAAGATCGTTTGTCGCCGTCGGGAGCGACAACTTCAAAACAATCATGATATGCTTTGGTCCTGGATTACAATGATTGTACTTTTTTCCTTTAACTAAGTTTTTTCCCACGGGGTTTTCTTAGTTAAAGGTTTTAATGAGGCGATCAAGGCAACACATAAAACGCATATGTCATGAACTATTTTCCTTGTCTAGTTTTTGTCCCACCGGGTTTTTCTAGCAAAGTTAATAATACGTGACATATATGTTATGCAACTTAGATAGAGCATTCAAATCAGCTCTATATTCAATGATCTTTGTCTACTATTACAATTGCGAAGAAGATCGTTCATCTCAAATTCAGTAATATTTATTTACATAAGTGGGAGAGCACATGATCTTCATAGAGAAATGAAATCAATATGCGATGAATCAAGTCAAGTGTTGATTCGGCAGATTCAATTACACTCAAATGACGAAGAATTGTAGCAAGATATGGTATTCGATTGATATTTCAAAGGACGCAAGAGGAATTATACATCATACCTTTGCGTATGATGATCTACAAATAAAAATGGGATGCACAGCTTGTTCGAGATCAAGTCATCGATTCATCTAATTATTCACGTAGCATAGCTTTCTACTACATTCAAAGAGAATATTTCAATTTGCCGATCCGAAGATCTCAAATATTGATTTCATCAGGGGGAGTAATACAAGCACGAACGAATATGTACTCTTTTTCCTTCACTAGGATCCCGAAGGGTTTTTCCTAGTAAGGTTTTAGCGAGACATATTCTTCGTGTAATGGACATCCAAGGGGGAGTGTTATAAAATATAATATATATATATATATATATATATATATATATATATATATATATATATATATAGATATATGGATGTCCATTCAAGATCCACATTATGTTATTTATTGTACATCATTAGTTACATGTATTGATTGTTTACATATGTTGCAAGTTCTTTTCTTATTCCATATATTAAATACATAGGATGGTTCACATCCTTTAGGCTACTATATAATACCAATGTTCTTGTATTGTGTAGAGTGAAGTGATGTAAAGAAGTGTAGAAAATAAGTCTACTTTACATTTTTGTTTTTCTCTTGTGTTTTGTTGTATTGATTCATTTCAATATCAATTCTTCTATAACAAGAAAAACACTCTAGAACACTTATTGATCTAGAAAATGGGTTTTCAAACTCTTACCCGATCGGAGTGAAACTTGTTTCAAAATTGAGCTCGTCAAGAGAAGCATTTTAGGCGTAATTGGTTTGTAATTTGACGGTTGGATTGCCGGAAATGGGAAGTTTCCTTCTCTTCTTCCTTTTTCTCCTTTCTTTTACTTTTCCTCACTTTTTTTCTATCTTAGCCGGCTGCTTTCATTTGGAAAAAGGTGGAAATGAAAATGGAATAAGTTTGGGGTTAAAATGGGTTTATACAGAGGTGGTACATTTATCTTTTTACCTTTAATTAAAATTACACCTTTAAAATACCGTAAATACCCTTTAACATTTATCTTGACACTATTTATTTAATTAAAATATAACCCATTAAAAATATCGGGTCACATAAAATTGTAAAAAGTCTTTTACACCATTTACGGAGATACGGGGTATCACATTCCCCAGACCATTGCTAAAATAGAAACAATGCATCACGGTAGTCTTAAAGATCACACTCATCAACTCGTGCCTAGTTATGTTAGCTGTCGCAAATCGAGTTGCATTTTTCGAGCTGAGTTCTATTTTATTTATTGTCTTTTTATTAATTTCCTAAAATGATGTCATTAGGCTGTTGGATAATGTAATAGGTTGCCCATCTGCCACATAATCTGTGCCAGAACTATTCTCCTATTGTTTCTTTTTCTTTGGACAACTGGACATCCAATGTCCATGCTCCTTAAAGTAATTGCAGACATCTGTGAATTTAGACCTTGCCTTCTTGGACTTCTTCTTTCCAGACTAACTATTGGTCCGTAAAATAAGGCATGCGAGAGTTCAGAGGGGGGTGAATGAACTCTCTTCGATTTTTGGAGTTTCTCACTTAATGAACAACACTGATCAGTAGAACAGACTGGTAAAGTACTCGTCTGGTTTTACTGGGCCGGTTAACTTAAAAAGGTGAGTGTAGCGGAAAAATGATATAGTTCAAAATAAGACTTGGCTTGGTTTTTCAGAGTTGAGTTGTGTGCTATATATGGAATATGCAAGTACATAAAATAAAGTGTTGAATGCAAATGAGACAGGAAGTGTTATCGATCTTCGGAGTGGCGTAATCTCCGACGTGTCCACTTCTCCTATGACTTAGGAGGTATCACTATTGTACTCTACCCTAATACAATAGGTAAGTGTCCTTGACACCCTGCCGATGCTTCACACTCTAAATAGCCAATCCTTGACACCCTGCATATGCTTCAATAGTCTATTTGTACGCAGCGTGTCTGAAGAACTCTCTTTCTCCAATGACTCATCTATTCTTCTGTTCCTTCACATGCCACAGATGTTTCAACAAGTTTTTCTCTTCCTTGTAGGCTGATTGTTGATAGAGTTGGTGATGTATCAAATAAATGATACAAATGTGAGAGCTTTTGTTGAATCTGGCTTTGAAGTTTAGGTTGCAGCTCTCTTGATCAAGTAGATCACTAGATATTTTGTTTTAGCTTTGTTGATGTAGATATGCTTGATTTCTAGATCTGGAATGGTAAGTGTTGAGATGATGATCTTGTTCTTGTAGTGATTTGTATCAGAGATAGCTTTTCAGAATATTTTCAAGAACTTTTCCAGAACTACTTCTTCAGTCGTTCTTCCTTATGCCTTTATACTCGTAGGGTAGATGTGCCGTTGAGTAAATAACTGGTCCTCATTTAATGTTGAGTTGTCACTTAATTCAAAAAACCATGTTCATCTTTTGCCAGTTGGAAGCCTGTCCTTGATGGCTTCTAGAATGTGGTTTTTAGCATTAAATGCTTATCTTTCCACTTGTATTATTGTGTAGCCATTTAATCAAGTGTTGATCGTATGGTTGGCTACACACCCTTTAATTTATCACTTCATGTTTTGTTTAGTCACTTAGGAGCATACTTGTGTCTCTATTCTGTTTCTTGACTCGTCTGATTCTTGAATGCTTTACTCGTCTGCTTTTTACTTGCTTGCTGATCTATTTTGCCTCTGGTAAGAACACTAATTTCTGGATAAGTAGTCTGCTTGATGGATGGATGAGACTCTAGTCTTCTGATTCTTCAAGCCTAGACTAACTTAGACTATATTCGATTAAGTACAAATACAAGCAAATTCTGACCAATCCTATGCAATTCGCATGTCAAATTACTAAGAAAACTTATGGTTTCTAAACCAACTATTTTGGTATCATCAAAACTTCTAACATATAGGGACTTAACACTAACCATGCCCTTTCCTACTACAATCAGCGACTACTAGTCCAATAGCATGATTGTGCCTTGTACCGCCTCCTCGTGACTCACCTCCCTTGCATTAAAGGCTAACCTCACTTCCTCTAAAACCACTGTATCCTTCCCAACTGTGAAGGAATGCACAAAGTTCTCATAGTAAGTTGGTAGTGATACCAACAAAACCAGAGTTTCATCTTCATCCTCAATCTTCATATCAATATTCCTGAGATCAAGTAATATTGTGTTCAGCTGATCAAGATGATCTCTTAGCTGAGTCCCCTCATGCATTCTCAGGCTATACAACCTCTGCTTCAGCATCAACTTGTTGGTCAGTGACTTAGTCATATACAAGCTTTCAACCTTTGACCATAACTTGGTAGCGGTGTCTTTCTCAGCAACTTATATGATTACATCATCAGATAAGCACAACATGATGGTTCAATATGCTTTCTCCTCCGTGATCGGCATAATCTGGCCGCACCGCATCCCTTTTACGATAAAGGAGTTCACAATCCTTGTTGTTTCAACAAGGCCCACATCTTGATTTGCCGCAGACTAAAATTGTTCCTCACATTAAATCTATCAATCTTTACGTTAATTTCGACATCTTTCTTGCGAAAAAACATACCTTTGATCACATTTTTCCTAGAACCGGTCACGGTCTTGGTGAAGATCAACTCCGCTTCAACTCGCAAATCTCTCCGAACCAACATTATGATACCGGTTTGTTAACACGTGATGAGAGTAACTTGGACTATAATAAAGAACAAATAGATGCAATCTAACAAGAGATAATGGCTTAAATTGTTAAAATGCAAAAACAAAGAGAACCTAGTGATTTAACGTGGTTCGGCGTTATGCCGACTAGTCCACAGACAGGAAAGAAGATATTTTATCATGCATAAAGTTACAAGGTTTTCACACACTCTACATTGATTAAAATACTAGTATTTATAGACATAATTCCTTAAACCCTAGCCGCCATAAGATCTTTGTCGGAACTGTCATAAATACTCTGATGTGGACCCCACCAAATCGTCTTCACTAGACGAAACTCACCACCAAACCGACTTTCCAGACTTGTAATCAAGCGCACTGCATTGTCGAACTCGGTAGTATTCCCAGACACTGCAGACTGCTGGTAGATGAAACTCAGCTGCCACTTCAAACTCAAATTGACTTTCCAGATTGAATACTCGATCGCCAGACCATCACTCTCGGTGATCCTAGATTAGTTCCACCAGATTAGAGATCAAGTCACACTTTAACATCGTGCCTAAATGGAAACAATGCAGCATGGTTGTGACGCTTATGTTCCAGATACCGAGTCCTTAACCGAAAATAACGTCCGGCAGGTACATAATTAAAATTAATCAATTATATACGTCAGCCTGACATCATCAACATCAGAGTACAAGCGGAAAACGATAAAGTTAGACTCAGAAAACTAAAAGACTTCTACAAAAAATATATAATCAATGCAAGCTGCATCTAAAACAACATCCCAAAACTATTACACAATGACCAAAGTGCCATTCAACTGTTACAACTATCATAGTTACAACCAGAACAAACAACTGTCTCAATCTATTACAAAAGATAAGGAAGGTTCTATACCCAAAATACAAATGGTTAAAGAAAGATGATAAATTCAACGGAACCACTTCGAGAATCACTCCTTAGCGACCTCGAACTCAATTTATAGCATACCACCTTCTCGGGGTAGGGAAAACAATAATAAAATGGGTGAGTACAAACGTACTTGATGAGAGATAAATTTATGATCGTTTTTATGATATTTCGCCCCATTTCTGATACCATTTTGAACATTATTATATCAAATCAAGTCAAAATTATTAAGTTTTATTCAAATGTATAAGTAGTAGTTGTTATATAAATTATCGTATTTTTATTAGTTTTTGTATCGGTTTAGTAACCGGAGTGTCGTGTCGGATTTACGTTTGGTATTTTAGTGGTTCATTGCGTGATTATATATTGACCAAGATTCCACGTAACGACATGTTTTGAGTCTAAAAGATGTGTTTAGAGGGTTAGAAGAAGGTGCCACAAGTTTATAAGTTCAACAGAGCAAATTTTCTAAGTACTTAAATCGTTACATATTTTCGACGGAGATTTGACCCAGCTTAGAGGCATTTTCAGGGGATGACTTCTTAATGAAAGTTGTAGATCTTCACATAAGCTTTCCAACGCACTTTGAATCACATCAATTGGAGGTCTACAACTCAAATAGTAGTCAAGAGACTAACCGATTCGGATTAATAAAAATCCCAAACGACACGACATACGAATGGCTCATCAAAACGACATTTTATGAAGAAGTTTCCTTCATAAAAGTTGTATATCTTCAAGAACTCTTTCCAATGGATTTTGAATCAAGTCAATCGGACTTCTACAACTCAAATGGTGGTCAAGTGGCTAATTGATTTGTATTAAGGAAAATGTCGCAAAACGACGCGTAATGGGCATGGCCCATCAAAAAGGCATTTTCTGAAGAAGAGTCCTTCATGAAAGTTGAAGAATTTTCCGAGATCTTAATTTTGACGTTTGGATCATAATTTTTGGAGGTCTACAACTCAAGAAATGAATTTTAGAAGTTTTAGAAGGATCTAGAATTGATCACCACCGGATCGATCCGACTCTCCCGGATCGATCCGCCCTTTTTCTCCTATAAAAACAGAGCATCAAAGAGCAGCAACTCTTGCCCCTTTCTTTCTTTGCTCTCTGTTCTTTCTTCTCGTCCATCCTCTTTCTTTTTATTTTGTAGATCTTATATACATATATATATGTATGTTCTATGTATGAATATATATATGATATATATATATCTAGATCTAGATCTTTTCATCTCGTTTCTTTTTTTATTTTATTTTCGGGCCCGTATATACATATGTCTATGTATGTATATATGTTTTGATAAATAATAGTAGTAATGTTGTAATGCTCGAGAAAATTATCGAAGGAAAATGCTTTAGGAAAAGTTGCTATTTTCAAGAATACAACTTAGATCTGAAGTAAACGGGTAATTTTATTGAGTTTTACTTTTTGTTGTTCTATATAATTATATCTATCTATATATATATATGTGAGAATTTGATAAGTGTTTGGATCGCAAGGCTAAATTTGGTTGTAATAGAATTTTGTCATCTTGATGTATGCTATTATGGAAAACTTCCAAATTGCTTAATCCATGACATTTTGATGAATCGATATATATATCTATGTTAAACTAAAAATATATCTAGCCAAGATATGAATCAAATTAGTTAATCTTTTGGTAAAATAAATGATCGACTCGGTAATAATGATTAAAATCAATTATGATGAATCTCTTTCTTTCGCGCTTAATGAAACGTTAAAATTGAAAGACCGGAGGGTAAAATTGGCCGAGTGAAAACGTGACAACGGAACCCGCTTTCTACCCGGGCAGATTTGTCTTGGGAAAGATAAATTTTATTGACATTTGTACTTCGAGATCGTAATAATGTTAAATCATCGCTTTAATTGAAACTTAAACCGGAAAGTTGAATCGTCCGGCTTTGACAACCGGAGCCTTTTAAATAAAATTGACCGCTTGACGAACGGAATGACTCCTTTTATCTAAAGGTAGATTTGTACTTTCGGGACCTGTTCGGAAAAACCGTAATGATTGTGGACCTTGACTCGATGACAATGGACATATGACAATTTCATACGCTTCGTGTGAGGAGGAGTTGTCTAGCTTAGAGTACACCGATTCATATATAATTTACACCTTGAATAAAGGAAGATCTGCCTCATTTATTTCTACTAAAAGATATTGATTCAATGAACGTATTCTTGGCTAGATCCAAAAATATATATATATTAGTATTTATTTGTTTTATTTTTCTGCTTTTACTAACATCTAACTCTAACATTACTAACTAATCTAACTGATCTAACTATCTAACCCGAGGAAAATGTTATAAAACTGCGACTTAGATCGAAAGTTAATAATAGCTTCTTGGTGTTTAACCCCACTTAAAAGAATTACCATGTTTTCCCGAGGAATACGACTTCGACTCACCGCACTAGCACTACAATTTGACCCGGTACACTGCCGGTTAGGATCTGTATAGCCTAGGTAATGTCCGTCAGCTTTCTGGCGCCGTTTCCAAGGTTAGGTTTAGGTCTGTCAGTACTCCGTAAAGAGTAGAAGTACCGAATCCAAGAATAACAAGAGGATTAGCATAAAAAATTTCAACTATATAAAAGCCTTTATTTACTACCAAGTATGTATGAAGACACACTCCCTTCTACTATTCCAACTAGTAAAACTCAACTAAGCAAGGGATGGGTTGCACACAAGTCAACAACACTTTGCATGGTGAAAACTGCACCATGACACATTCATCCCTTCATATGACATGGATCCAACCCTAGTCGAGTCCAAGGCCCTGAGTCTAGCCGACCTTGGGGCGCTGACCCTCCGGTTGTGAAAAAGAAACGTGCATCACCAAGGACTAGTCCACTTAATCTTTTAGTCTCTCAATTATGTTTGAGCGTAGTTAAACTAACCGCCTAAGTTTATTTCACATAAAGGTATCTAATTACTTCTAGTCCTAGACCATTCTACGTTACACTATTTAACACATTGCATTTAAAAGCGATGGCTACAAAGCAAAACACCCCCACGTATCTAAGAGTTGTCTTCCGGTGATCCCATGTTTCTCCCCACAGAAGGTAAAGAGTAACGTGGAAGGTGAAGAGTAAACGGCTTAAGTTTAAAAGGAAATAACCAAGTAGCTTGGCTCAAGTGGTAAGTGACTTGAGAATGCCTAGGGAGGTCACCGGTTTGATTCTCCTCTGAGGCGCCATGTTGAAAGAGCTCTTGGCCAGGCCTTACCCCTGAGTAAGTGTCTGACACTGCAGGCACGACCCATGATATATCTAGAGCAGTCTTCAAGAGAAACGAAGGTAAGAAACAGGAAAATGATATATCTATATATAACTTGAGATTTTTATGGAAAGATAATTGGTTCATTCAATTGTAACATAATAGGAGTACAGAGATAAATACTTATCATAATGCAATCTACACTAGATTCTCTAGGACACTTGTCAACACTACAAAAGACACAAGTGTCATCTACTCACACCATACACTTGTCACAGTTACTCTTGGTTAATATCCTTAATATTTACCTCAAACTAAATGGGATATAGCAACATTAAGTTTGCTTTTGGTAAATTGAAATTGGAATCCAGTGACAAGCTTTGTGAGGTAGTCAGCTAATTGTGGATGAGAGGGAATGTGTCAAACACTGAGATGTTGTGCCAAGACATAATGTCTAATAAAGTGAACATCAATGTCTATATGTTTTGTTCTGGAGTAGAACACATGATTCTTGGCCAGTGATTCTGCCCCAGCATTGTCATAATGTAGTATAGGAGCAGCAGGAAGGTTGATATGTAGTTCTTTAAGTAGGGACTGTAACCAAAGAACCTCTGCTGCTAGGTGTGCCAATGATCTGCATTCACTTTCTGTACTTGACCTCGCCGCTACTGACTGCTTTTTGGATGCCCATGAGATAAGGCATGCCAGATAGACATAATACCCAAAAATTGATCTTCTATCAAAGGGGTTGCAGCCCCAATCTGTATCTGAGAACCCTTGTAGATCTATTGAGCTTATAGATTTGTAGTGCAGGCCATATTTGATGGTACATATCACATATCTTAGCAACCTTTTAAGTGCCTACCAATGTGCGCTTGTAGGATAGTGCATGAATTGGCTAGTGTGTTCACAAAGAAAAGCCGATCGTGCATTGTGAAAGTTAGATATTGCAGCCCCCAACCGCATTTCTATAGATAAAGGCATCGATTTTGATATGGGTGTCTCATCACTTAGGTGAGTATCTTCCCGTAATCATAGACTAGGACACGGGTTGAGATTCTCCAAGTCCAGCTTGTGTAAGAATCGTGATGCATATCTGCTGTTGAGAAAGGACCAGGCCACATCTATCCCTGTACACCTCCATGCCTAAGAAGTGTGTCAGATCACCCAAATCTTTCAAAAGAAATCTAGAATTTAATTTGTTAATGAATCTTTGCACAACAATCAGAGAGTTACCTATAATGATGAAATCATCAACATAAACAAGTACAAAAAGAAGAACCAAGCCTTGATTGAAAATAAACAAAGAGGTATCTAACACAAATTGGACAAATCCCCAGTGGAGTAATAGAGTGCTAAGTTCTTCAAACCATGCCCTTGGTGCCTGTTTAAGGCTATAGAGAGCTTTATGTAGTTTACATACATAATGAGGTTTGGACTGGTCAATAAATCCTTCAGGTTGAGGCATGAAAACAGATTCATGGAGTGTGCCATTGAGAAAGGCATTATTGATGTCTACCGGTATGATATGCCATTGGAGAGACACTGCAAGTGCCAGGACAACTCTGATGGTTAAGGACTTGGCAACAGGACTGAAAGTGTCTGTATAATCAACTCCTACTTGTTGGTGGAACCCCTTAGCTACCAATCGTGCCTTATGATTCAGTATACTCCGATCAGGCTTGAGTTTCAACTTGAAAACCCATCTATTCCCAACAAGATTTTGAGAGTGATGAGGGGCACCAGACTCCATGTCTGGTTGTCACTCAGAGCCTTGTATTCTTCCTTCATGGCTTTTATCCATTGAGGATTAGACAGAGCATCAGAAATTGTAGCTGGTTTAGGCTGGTAGGGCCGAGCAAAAAATCCAATAAACCCGAACCAACCCAAAACCCAAACCGAACCAACCCAGTTGAAACCAAAAATTTTGGGTTGGTTTTTGACCCAACCCGAATGCTATTGGGTTGGTTTGGGGTTTTTATTTTTTTCTTCGGTTCGACCCAACCCAACCCGAAAAATGTTATTGCTATTCATTTTCGATCAACATTTATTCTTGTGGTGTGATAATTGAAAAATGAAGAAACATCTGTAGGATTGCAGAATTAGACTAAAATGACTAATTGATGAATATTAGTGTTTTTCGAATTAATCATGGATCATTTCTTTAACTTTTAAATTTTCATGTATGATTTCCTTAATATTTAACTATTGTTCTTTGTTACTATCTCTATACGTTGTTGTTTGTGTCATACATTATTGGATTTGTAATACGATGTCCACAAAAAATTGTGTTTAATTATTGTTCTCTATGGACATGTGGTAAAAAATTTGAATTTCGATGGAATACATGTATGTAATTTATTCCATCAAAGTTTGATTATAAATACATTGCTTATGGCGTAAAACCCGAAACCCAACCCAACCCAACCCGAAACCAACCCAAACCAAACCATTGGGTTTTCTAATAATTTGGTTTGGTTTGGGTTAGTATTTTTTTAAACCAACCCGACTAATAATATGCAAAACCCAACCCAAACGAACCCAACCCGACCCAAGCTCAGCCCTATAGGCTGGGATGGGTGAGAAACCTGTGCAGCAAGACTCAAAAAACGTTTAGGTTTAAAAATACAACTCTTAGACCTAGTTTTCATGGAGTGTTGGGGTCCTGAGACAAAAACAAGAACATGATCAATAGCTGTGGGTTCAGATCAAACAAATTAGAGACAGAGAGAAGGGCCCGGAGTAGTGGATTGTGAATGAGTGAATGAGTTTATGTTAGGTGAAGCTCGTGAGTGTAGGAGGACAAACTAGGTATAGACTCGTGGTTGGATGACTAAAAAGGATCGAGATAGGGAAACTTCGAGATGAAGGATATGCAGACTTGGAGATGGGGAAAGTTGTGGCTGATGTGTTACAGAGGCGGGAAAAGTGGTACATGCGTTGGATTTGAAGTTGGAGGATGAGTAGTAGCAGTGTCAGTGGGATAGACAGTAACTTTGTGGAGGAAGTTAGTCTCATCAAAGGTGATATCCTTAGATATATATAGATTCTTCCTGTGGAATCTACACACACATGACCTTTGTGATTCGGGCTTAGACCTAGATAGGTACATTTTTTAGTATGGAATTGAAACTTCTGAGTATGATATGGCCTGAGGAGAGATAATAACAGCACAACCAAATGTTTTGTGCAAAGAAACAAAAATAAATAAGTAATAAAGTTGCAATTGTCTCAATGCATTCAAAAATTGACTCATTTATTCTTTAATTAACTCAACTCACTAGATAGAGATAGTGGAAATTTTAATTATATTTTATAGGATAATTTTAGAGGAAATATAAAATGAAACTCAAATTTTACTTTTTTATCTTTTATTTTCTAGTCGTTACGCTTAGACTTTTAGATTATTTACTAAATTCAAGTAAAAAAAAAACTAACACCCTTTTACTTTTATCGAATTTAGTAAATACTAATATTTTTTTATCAAAAAAAATTATTTGGAGGTATTCAGGGAGTTTGTGAAACAACATGGTGAAGAGAGATTTGTGATTTAACACAGGTGTAGGTAGTATATTAATCAGATGAGCTGCTTGTTGGAAAGCATGCCAGTAGAATTTTAGAGGAAGACCTACTTGGGCTAGAGAGTAAGACCAGCTTACAGAATGTGCCTATGCTTTCTTTCTACAGCTCCATTTTGAGCATGTGAGTGTGGACAAGGGTGTCTGAAGTGCATCCCAGACTGGGTAAGGTAGGAAGCAAAACTCCTGAACTCTCCCCCCCCAATCTGACTGAAAGGTCTTGATTTTTTGTTTGAATTGATTTTCTACTAAAGTTTCGAAGTTAACAAACACATTAAAAGCATCAGACTTGTGTTTAAGAGGAAAAATCAAGGAAAATTTGTTGTAGTTATCAACAAAGGCAATGTAGTATTGATAGCCATTGACTGATCTCACAATGGAGGGACCCCAAAGATCAGAATGGATCAATTCAAGAGGAGGTTTAGACACAGGATCAGAACTAGAGTAAGGAATTGAATGCAATTTGCCAAACTGGCAAGCCTCACAGAAACTGATCTTTCCATTAGTGGAAACAGAAAGATTACATAACTTCATAACTTGATGTAAAACCTTTACAGAGGGGTGGCCTACCATAGGTTTACATCTTTAAGGGAATGTAAAACAGAAACAGACTAGAACTAGAGCTAAGCAAAAAGATAGATAGATTGATAGAGAATTTGGAGTGAGAGGAGCTCTCAATGCAGATAGGTGTCTGAATTTGATAAAGACCTTCTTTAAGATGACCATCCAGAAGAGTGACCTTGGTAGTTTTTGTCATTAACAAAGCAACAGAAATTAGTAAACTCAATAACAACAGGATTATCATTAATAAGTTGAGATATACTGAGAAGATTCTTTGCAATCCTAGGAACATGAAGAATAATATGAAGGTGCAAAGTGTGTTTGTGATTAGGGAAGACAACAGTGCCAGAACCGGTATGTTCTATGACAAGTTTCTCAACAATCCCAATCACTAATGCATCTGAGCCCTCATATATATGGTGACCCCAAGCTGAGATTGTTTGGATCATTTGTGACATGAGTGGTAGCTCCACTGTCAAGGTACCAACTGGGATCTGTCACTGTTTCAGGAGTGGAAATGTAGACTGAACTATTTTTGGTATTAGAATGGCTCTGTGGTGATGGAACATATTGAGACTCAAATCTATGCCAGCAGTCAGAGGCAATGTGTCCAACCTTCAAGCAAATTAGGCACATGGGTCTAGGGACACTGCTTGTGTTAGAGCAGCAGTTAGAACCGGATCCTCCACTACTACCAGGGTTCCTTCCTCTACTTCTTCCACGATTGCCATTAAAACCTCTGCCTCTGTTTCCATTGCCACCAGATTGGCTATTTCTAGGTTGTCCTCTACCAGTATCAGACTGAGTATACGCAACATTTGTAGAAGGTGAAGGAAGATCAATATGGGAAGAGGTATGATACCTGGAAATGAGGCGTTCATGGGTCAATAACTGAGATTGTACTTCTGGCCAGGATAGAGAAGCAACCAGAGAGGTGATATTTACCATAACAGACTCATACTCTCTAGGTAATCCACCAAGAATAGCAAGAACTAACTCAGCTGTTGGAATAGGGAATCCTACTGCTGCTAGGCTGTCTGAGTAATGCTTCATTGTGGCTAGGTAATCAGCCATGGTTTTGGCTCATTTCTCAGTTTTGGTAAGTGCGCCTTTGAATTCAAGGAGACGGATCGTGCTTGGCTATTAAATAGCATCTCCAAGGTGACCTGCACATCACGGGAGGTGGCACACCCAACCACATCCGTAAGAGCACGCTCTGTCATTGATCCGAGCAACCATCCAAGAAGAATATTATCAGTGGTATGCCATTCTTCATAAGCTGGATTGGAGATAAATCCAACTCCAATCGGGCTACGGATCACCTGTGGAGGAGCAGGTTTAGTACCAAAGAGAAAACCGTCAAGCTTGTAACCTCGAATAACTGGAAGAACTGAGGATTTCCAGAGCAGATAAGTCTTACGGTCCAATTTGACATTGCAAGTTTGATTCAGAGTACCTCCAAAGGGAATCGTTGGAGGAGTTGTGGGGCTCGTTGGAAAAATGGATGGAAAGGGACGGTAGATACTGGACTATGGGATTTCTGCACGAAAGGAAGAAAAAAATAAAAAATAATAAAATAAAATAAAAAAAAAAAATTTCTCTCGGTAATTACCGAATCCACTCGGTATGTACCATTTTTTTTTTTTTTTCGAAAATTGAAAACAAAAACAGAAAACACACACACGAAGATATCACAAATAGCACACTTATCCCCGGCAACGGCGCCAATTTTGTTGAGCTCGAAATTCACCCACACAAAAATACATTTATAAAAGACTCAAGAAACTGGGTAAACCAACTCTCTAACCGGAAGTGGACCGGATCGATTGTTAGAATAGCTACATGAGTACGAGGTCGAACCCAAGGGATAAGTGGTTTGTAAATACCAAAGTGAACGTGTTTCTTATTCTAGGCGGATAAACAATTAAAACAACTAGAACGCACCATTGTTTCACCACCCCACCGAAATTAACAAGAAAGGCACACTCATTCGTAAGTCTTGGATTATAATCTACTAAAGAGGCGTTTCCTCTCTCGGTTCATCGCCTTTAATTAGTCCCCTTCGGTACAACTAAAGCATTTATGGATCAAAGATTTGGATAAAATTATCCTAATCTAACAATATTCTCCTCAACTCTCGCTTGTTGGAAAAATATTATCACTCTCCTTCACGGTAATCTATGAATTTATCAACTTTCGTATGTTTAAATTCGATTAGCATGCAACACACGTATTGTTCATACACATTGCACTTTAAACAATTCTAAACATGAAGGAAGAACAAGAAAGCTTACTTAAAAATGCATAAATCCTTATTTATTCCGGTGATGGTAGTTTCACCAAGGTGGTTCCAAAGATTACAACAAGATTTTTCTTTATTTATTTATACATATACATGTATATATACATACATGTATATATGTATACATACACGGGCCCAAAACGAAAATAAAAACATAAGAAGAAAAGAAAAGGAGATGGGAGAATTCTTGGCCTAGAGTGGCCAAGAAGGGGCGAGTATTATGGTAGCAAGGAGGGGTGTATTTATAGGGAGAGTTGAGGAGGTTTTAATGAGGAGGTGATATAAGGGAGGTATCATTTGAGGAGGGTAGGAGTTAGTTGGGTAGGCTTGGAATAGCAAAATAATATCTCCTGGTTCATCCGCTTTTTCAAATTGCTCGAAAAATTCATAACTCGAGTTGTAGACTCCGATTGACGTGATTCAAAATGCGCTGGAAAGCTCGTTTGAATATCTACAACTTTCATCAAGACATCGTCCCCTGAAAATGCCTCTAAGTCAGGTCAAATTTCCATCGAAAACAGGCTACGGTAGAAGCTCGTTGACAAAATTGATCCCTTTAACTCGTAAACTCAGAAGATCTTCTTCTCTTCCTCAAAATCCATCTTTTAGGATTCCAAAACATGCATTCTTCATCAAATATTCTCTTTGTCTCAAAATATTCTCTTTCCCCCAAATATTCTCTTTGTCCCTCTTAGATTTTTCTTGCTTCAATCAAAAGAAAAACTCGCCTCATGATTCACTTTTAGTTCCTGTCTCCAGCAGTAATTTTATCTTTTTTACTCCGAACACAAAGAAACGAACTACGAGTATTTCCGACAACAATAGCTTTAATAAGATATAATATATATGTATACATACATATATATATATATATATATATATATATATATATATATATATATATATATATATAGATATCATCGAGAGAAAAAAAAAAAGAGATAAAGAAAAGACAGCTTTATATATATAAAAATGCCCAATAATATTTTTATTCCTTTGAAGATATATATAAATATATGGATAGATAGATAACTACTACTTATACATTTTAAGAATTATGACTTGAGTTGATATAATAATGCCAAAATCCGAACCTTATCATCTTTTAATCATTTTTTAGATCGAAAATATGTATCTACAAGACATCAAAACATCGCAAAGTGTAATCACATATAAAACCAACGATAAAACACATAAATCAACCACTTTTGCAATTAAACCGCTTAAAACCTCACTTGCTTCAATAAATCGATTAAACGCTTCATTTTCTATGCAAATTATATAAATGTGGAGGAAATCATTATAAAATATATCATTAGAAATCGTATAAAATCACCCTTAACAATGGCGGTATCTGTAAACTCGTCGGTGGTGAGCTCATAGTAGCAGCAGAAGCGGGATTGACGAAAAGAGATGGAAGATGGTGGAGTTTCACTTGCGGTGGTAAAGGGTGGTGGAACTGAGGATCCTCCGGTGTCTTCACCGGCGATGGACATGGCCACGGGAAGGCTTTGATACCAACTTGAGATTGTTATGGAAAGATAATTGGTTCATTCAATTGTAACAGAATAGGAGTACAGAGATAAATACTTAGCATAATGCAATCTACAATAGATTCTCTAGGACACTTGTCAACACTACAAAAGACACAAGTGTCATCTACTCACACCCTACACGTGTCACAGTTACTCTTGATTAATATCCTTAACAATATATATAGAGTAAAATAAAGGTACATAAAAATAAAATGATCTACTCTACTCTTAATTATAAATTTTATCATTTCAAATACTACTCTTCTCCCTCTTAATTAATTATAAAACAATTTATTCTATTTAATTTAACACATTATTAAAAATAATATATGTTTCCTATATATATATAGTTGTTGCAGTGGCAAGAATGAGAAATTGAAAAGGAGAATGTCTGAGGATGTTTGGGATCCGAATACGTCTTACGGGCGGGAAAGGCTGAGGAGGTGTGGAGGTCCGGAACCATGTTCAATTACTGACCCTACGAAGCAATGCGACCCAGATGGATGCTTCTGTGAGAGTGGAACACTGGGCTTTGCTATATCCATCCTTGGGGAAGAGATGATGATAATAATGAGTAAATAAATGCTTCTCACACACACACACTCCATTTCCGACTATCTTAAATTTTGTGGCTTCTATTTACCTTTTGTTTTCATCTATGATCTATATATATATGCTTTCCAATAAATACGGATCGATCTGCTAATGCGTTGGTAGATTTGTTGCGTTTTGCTGTTACATTTTGATGCTTTCTGTTGTTTGTTCGTTACAATTATATGTAGCGCAACGCAAAACGCAATTTCAAGGGAAACGAACTCCTTCGATCTTCCCTACGTACCAGCTTTTTATGATCATTCTACGTTTCCATACGTAAGGAGTCTTTGATAATCATATTAACTACTTTTTTTTTCTTCTCAACTCATTAAGAGATGGTTAATTCAGTCATTTAGAGGTTCTTGAATTTCCATAGTATGTTTTCTAACGTCTTTTCACCTTTGATTATGTTGGACCTACATGATCATGATTAAAAGTTGAAAAATATTGTGTCAATCCCTCGTTGTGACTTAGCCGTCATAACCGCAGCAATTTTCAATTTTCAATTTTCAATTTTCTACCACTGAACACTAAATCTGCCGAGATATATACATGCTATGGATATTTAAAGTTAGAGTCATTAAGAATTAAATTATAAAAAATGGTATACGCAATTTTATTTTCTGGCATTAGGAATGATTGTTCAATTAGTTGATGAATTTATATATGAAATATATATATACTAGACGAAAACGAGGGCCTAATGCACGGGATGATTTCTAATGGTATAAATTTTAAAGTTTTGGCATGATAACTTATCATAACAGGCATATTGTCACGACCTGAACCACATGCAATATCAAAATTTTCATATGCCACTCGACACGCGAATCTCGTGAACGAATGCAAATATATGCATAACACATACCGACGTATCATACAAAGAGCGGAAGTTGAAAATCATTAACAAATCAAAATGCGCAGAACTTGAAACATGCACTAAAATGTAATCGCTCGCACTCGAACCGAACGTATGAAATAGTAATATGAAACTGCAGTTCAAAGGTCGACACCGATTGTAATTTAGGAAAATCGGGTTGGAGCGCCGAATACAAAAATTGATTTCCTAAGCCTGCATAAAGTTGTCGTGTTTTATCTCATCTTTGTAATTTTCTTATGTAAGTCGCTTAGAAATCATCCCTGCATCTTTGGAAAGGGCTAGTTGTTGTAACGCCCCGTTCCCGGACACCGAGTCCTTATCCGGAAAAGGAACGTTCGGCACGTATAAAATAAAAATAAATTCATTTCATACGTAAGCATCTACTACGTCGTATCAATTAAAAGCAAACGGAAGCAAAAGACTGGGTATAAAATTTCCAAACATCCAAGAATAGAGAACAACATCTAAAGATGGAAATGTAACTTTATTACATTCAAAGAAAGTACGAAATCCCAAAAGAACGTATGATATTCTCAAACGGAAAGTAAAGGTACTACAAGTCTCGAAAGACCAAAAATCTAAACCAAAAGTACTGACAACAGTCTAACAAAGGATAACAATATAAATAAATAAATAATCTTCAACGAGGCGTCGTCAAACGTCATCCTCGAACTCATCCTCGTAACCCTGATCAACCTGTTCACCTTCTCACCCCCAAACACATAGAAAACATGCATTTGAGGTAAGTACAACGTACTTAATAAGAAAGAGAAGCTATGACTACAATTACAATTTATAAAGAAAAGATATTTAAAAGTTTAGTTGTTTATGTGTGACCGACTCAATCTGGGGTTCATTTCATGTCCATCAACATGAATTGACTAAACGTTTCTACTTAACTTATCTATGTTACAACCGCACTTAAGGGCACTACGCCTGATGTATATCCACCAGGAGATATCGATTGCAACATATTAGTGGATCACACCAATATCCACGAAGTCTAGAATAGGTAGACTCTGATAGTATGTACGTCTCAGTGGAGTCCCCCGAACTTGTGGTTCTTTTGACCTACGGGTTCTTCCACATTCAGAGGTAGCACACACATCGCAATATAGCCTGGTGCCTATCCAAGAGAGACATGTTGCTTAATCTTGTACTAGTCAAGTACGTATTTTTATTAGAATGATTAACTAAACACCTAAGTGCTTTCAATTAATCTCCCTCACAAAATACTAATCTCTTCCTAGACCACTAGACATTAGCAAAGCCTAGCAATTACACGATATTGATGAATACTAATTCATCAAAGCACAAGCCTATCATGCTCTTCTGACGGATCCGAACTCCAACTCCCTTTAAGAGTACATTCGGTGTTTTAACTGAATGAATCAGAAGCTCAATTCAGGCTTGTTTATATTTATACAATGTTAACATGTCATAATTAAGGGTTTAAAACTGAACAACATAGCTTAAACATCAATTAAGTAAAAGCAGGGGGCAATGCGTAGGCATTAGCTAGAATGCGTACGCATTCCCTGCTGCTGAACCTGCTAGAAACTTTCTGTTTCAACAATGCGTGCGCATTGCTCTGCAATGCGCGTGCATTACCGACCGTAACTCAACCTATAACTCTCTTCGCTTGATCAATACGTCAGCATTCTTATGAATGCGCGACGCATCCAAAACCGTAAGCCAAACTCAAGACTTATTTGCGTGAATGCGTCGCGCATTGATAGGCATTGCGTACGCATTCAACGCAGAATGCCCTAAACCTGATTTTTCGATCCTTAACGATTTCTAATCCGTTTCTAACCCAATTCATATCAAATTTAACACAGTAAATCATAGAAAAACATATCTAATCGTACCATAGCATCTATGATCCTTTGATCAATGAAAAACGCATATTTCTAGCATATTAAAGCTCCTTAAAACATGATCTAAACCCTATAAACGATAATTGAGATCATAGGAAGAGTCTCTTACCTATTTGCAGCCAAAAACTGAGCCAAACAAATTTTGAAAAGTCTGGCCGTGACTTCCTACTTAACCGATAGCCAAACGGTGCTCTTCTCACGACGATTCCAAATCTCTAGTCCGATCTGAAAACGGTTCAACGCCTCTTTAGATAATTGAAGAACTCTTCTAGCCCTTTGATCCTCTCCAAATTGCGCAGAGATGAGAGCGTGAAACTAATTTTCTGATTTACTCTAGGTTATGGGATTAATGTGTGTTAATTTTCTTTAAATACCAATTTCCAAATTAATCCCTTTTTCCTTGTTTATCCCTAATTACCAAAAATCAGAAATTCCCTTTAATTATATACATATTTCGAAAATTATACATATATAATTAATACAACACTTAACTCCAATAAAAGAAAAGCAATATTAATATTTCGTTTTCGCAAAATGACACGTCTGCCCTTTACCGAAAATCGGAATATTACAGTTGTTCCCACGAAATTTTCAAGGAATGAGGAGTTTCTCCAAATCCGGATGTAATTTCTGCTTGTTGATCATTTAATAAAAGAGAAAATTAGGTTTTAGTCATCTTTCCCCCGTGTATATAAATTTTAATCCAGTTTTTTTAATTTTTAATTTAAGGACAAAATAATTTCGTTCAAACTAAACTACCCTACTAACACAAATGTCTCGGCAGTGTTCAGCATTCCTTTTCCATCAGCGGAATTGGATGAAGACAAAGAGGCGGCGGTGAATTCAAGGTTGCCGAGTTGGCTGGAGAAGATTCGAGTGGACTGAGACATGGAATTGTTGATTAAGATTCGGCTTTCTCTTTGCTTCTCTCTCACCACCAATAATACCAAAACCCCAACCAACAACAACGAAGAAGAGGAACCGACACTTCCACCGGACACACCTATAGCACCACCGATTCCGCCAGGTGCGGTGGAGATCCGGTTCGAAGAGGATCGAAACGTAGAAGAATGTAATTGGAGGAGAATTCGCAACTATTCAAAGAGAAGAAGAAACCTCCACCTAAAGATTGGGAATCCATGACTTTCGCTGAGAAAGCAATGGAGGTGTACGTGGGGGAAAATGTCTTCTTTTTTTGGCTCAATAAATTTGCTTATGCTTCCATTTTAACATAATTGGAGGTTAGATTTTGTTTCGATTTGTTGGCCCTGCACTTAATTTGTATCAGTTGGATACTCCTCCTTTGTCTCCAACTTCCATTCTCAAAGGTTCATAATTACTCATCATTCTCTACCAATTTACTAGTAGAAAAATGGTGTTTCTTTTTTACCAATTTATTTTCTATCAATATCTTGTTGTTTTTTGTAAAACAAATTGGGGAAAAAAATGCTATTTTTTTTTATATACATTTTAGCTAGATAAAGTTAACAGAAGAGAATCCTGTGGAAGAGATTTCACTACCACATATTTGCCATTGCTAAAGTTTCCTTGCATTTTTAGACTTAAGACTCTTTAATCGATACAATTCTAATCATAATCAAAAGTTAAATACAACTGAAAAAGTGTATTATGTGAATTGTTATCACATAATTGTTAGCTGTAGAAATGGTCTTTCAACGTTGAATGGTGTAAATGTGTTTATTAACTATGATAAGTCTTATATTTATGGGTATTACGTCATGATCAACAAGTAGGCTATATGCTGATCCTTGAAAAATTGGTTGATCTTCATGTAAGCCTTCCTTTGTTTTGCAATTGTAAAATATCTTTACATTTTCTTTAACTTTTGGGGGCCATGTAATTTTGTAACTACCTGGTTAATTTGGTGATTATTTTCTTATTTTGCTGTTGCTGCAAATTGCAAGATATTTCGTTGTATTTTGGACCTATATTTCTTTTGGTCTCGGTACTCTGTTGTTCAAATTTTGGCAGCCATGATTGCAAATTCGACTAATTCGAAGGTATTTACTTCTGCTAATGTTACTGTTCCTAGCATTTCAAGTTCTGAAAATTCTGGAAATCTACGCATTGAGTCTGATAATTCGCGTATTGAGTCTGGGACTATTCCTCTGGCAACTGGGTTGAGAGGAATCCCAAGGCAGGTATTAAAACTACCATGGTAGATATTGAAGCTACCATTGTCAACTCATTTGATAACCATGGAGCTGAAACTAATACTTCTGTTGAAAACACAAATAATGGTAAGTCTGTTGTGGTTGATAATATTGGTGATTCCACAGTTTAAAGGTTGGTTTAAGGATGCATCTATGATGTTTTAAAGAAGATTGATTGTGTTGTTCATTTGGTTCATAGCATTAAGCTTTCTAATACACTAGTTTTGAGGGGTGTTACTGTTAATATCACTATTTGTTGTGATATTTTCAGTTATATATACGCCAAGAATAAGGTCCGAAAATCGATTTTGGAGCGTAAAACCAAGTGTTTCGTGGTTGTGATAACATCGAAATTATCACGGATGTTCAAATGTGATGTAGTGGTGAATATCTAGCTGTGATTGTGGTGTGAGGGTGGTGGCTCACGGTGGAGCTATATGGTGGTGTGGAGGTGAGTGTGGTGGTGATGCTTAAGTAAAAGAGCACAGTAAATTGGGCAGAGTTTTGCCTTGCTTTGCATATATTTAGCTTAGTTTATGAATTGTACATGGAGCCCTATTTATAGGGTGAGAACCGACTAAGTTCAACATAATTACAACTAAGGACATAGTACAACTAAATCTATGGTGGCTTGCCGGGCCGCGATAAGGCAATGGCGGCACAGATCCCTGTGCGGTCGTTGTGTGTCCCTATCCGGCTGGGTGTGTAGTCAGTTCATACTCTCCAGATATTGGGGAGAAAGATCTCTGACGGATCCATCGCCCTTCTACTCATCGTGGGCCTGTTATCAGAGCCCATCTCCAGAGCACGTATGTTTCGCGTCGGGGCCTAGCCGTATACCTTTCCTCTAGCCCCCATTTGCCCATATTCGGTGGGTCCACTCGGGTTCATGTTCTGGTCGGCGGAGCCGGCCCATTAGGGTGAAAAACTTCAAATACTTTTATTGACTTCATGTTGTTACGTTCTTCTACTTTGTTCAAATATACCGAAAGATGCAATGTTGCAATGTTTTTTTTTTTCCAAAAAAGAATCGGTTGTAGTGTGCTTCAAACCCCCTCCCTTACATTGGGAAGCATACTAATGATGATATTTCAGGCATAAATGGATAAGAAATGCAACGTGTCTTTGTTATCTGTGGTTATTAGTACTGAAAAGTGTTTTGAGAAGTTGAAGAGGAAAACATAATTGGTTGTGTTACTGTTAATATCGCTATGTATTATTCGTAAAAGGTGTTATTGCATGCAGATGGTGACTTTATTTGGTTTTAATCTTTCCTTGCATTCCACTATTTGTTGTGGTGCGGTTTTGGCCTAGGTAATTGAAGGTTGTTGATTCAAATGGTGAGACAATGTTTGTGTTTTTTTGCCTTTAGAAAAATGGAGGAGCCTAAATTCTCTATTGATGAGGCCGATCTGCTGTTATTTAATGCATTTTCTACTTCATACATCTTTCATGAAGTTTGATGTGGTGCAGGTTTGAAGGATAAAGGTCTATAGATGGTAAAACATACTGCATTGGTCTTCAACAACTTGAAGAATGTTTTAGTTCCCCTTCTAGGCTTTTTGATTATATTCAATAGTATTAGGCTTTTATTCTCTTGATTCCCCGGGAGTTGAATCTCCATAATGCTTTGATAGATTGTTTTATTACGATATCCACCATTTTGTGATTGATTTTTGTATTACGCAATGTTAATGGTGATATTTTGTCTCATTAATAAACGTTATTCACATCTTGTATCATTATCTTGTGTTAGTGTAAACGCTGCGATGAAATTCGGCTTTCAAATACTACGTCAAAAAGGTATCAAATGAGGTCTCAAAATGAAGATAAAAAAATATGAACTTTGGTGAAACAATTTTGATGATCGGTGTTCTAAATCAAAAGTTACGATCGTTTAGAAGAAAAACGCTCCGGTTAATGCAAATAGTTTTTCGGCTTTTAAAATTTACGTTGGAAGGGTGTCGTATCCGGGCTCAAATTAAAGAGCAAAAAAAATGAATTTTGGTGAAATTTTTTCGATGATCGGAGTTCTAAATCAAAAGTTACGGAAGTTTGAAAGAAAAAAAAAACAAACCTGAAGCGGAAGCACATTTATCGGAAACTGAAGGATATGCGCGCCGACTGTTAATAAAATGGTAATTTTGTCCGTCTGATTTTTTTTTTTATAATCTTTTTTGCAAGTGAAAAAAGATTGTTTCATATTTATTAATTTTGGACATGAATAATACTCTGCATGTATGATGCGGATCGAAATTCAGATTAGTCGGATAAATTGGTTACCGGAGTCTTTGAGAAAAAGAAAATTAAAGCTACTAGTCTACTTAAATAAATACACGTTAAATTTCCCTCCGGCTCCGCATCATCTGTACGAAACGTCACAAAAGTTCCAACTGACTACCACCAAGTGCCACCGCATATGGCTGCCATTGCCGCCGTTGCGGCAGCCTCCGCCGCATTCACCACACTCAACCTCTCAAAGCCAAAATTCATCACAACTCACCGCCATATCCGCACCCTCATTTCAGCCTCACTCTCTCCGGCTTCATCCTCAACCACCACCGAATTCAACATTACATTTGCTCCTCCGAAACCGAAGCCGAAGCCAAAGTTAAAACCCCTACTTGAGCCCTCTCAAACCTTAACTTCCAGCTCAGATGATGATACTACTGATGAATCAGGAGAAGAGTTCTACATACCATGGATTGTCCGCGACGAGAACGGCAACCTTACTCTTCAAACCACACCTCCTGCTCGTTTACTCCAGGCAATGGCTAATGCGAATACTGGTAAGAAGAAGAAGGAGAAAGATGCTAAAGCTAAGCACTCCACTCCCACTGCTGCTCCAAAGCTCTCCAAGGCTGCTCGACGCTTTTACAATGAGAATTTTAGGGATTCTCCTGAGCAGCGTCTTTCCAAGGTCTTAGCTGCTGCTGGAGGTAAGAAGATTTTCACTTTCTACCACGTTGTGTTTGTTTTTTTTATTTTCAAATGGAAACACCGAACACGACTAGTGAAACTCAATCAGGGTTCATTACATAGCACTCAAATTTTGAATTGAAATTATGTTTACACTTAAACAGAGTTATAATGAGACAGTGGATGTTACATGATTTTATTTTATAGTTGCATCTAGGAGAAGCAGTGAAGAGTTGATTTTTGGAGGCAAAGTTACTGTTAATGGTTCCGTCTGTACTACTCCACAGGTTAGTTTTACTGCAACAATTTGTTTGAATGTGTCTGCATTAGCTTCCTTTTCTCGTGTTTCCGGAATTAGAGTTCCAGTTAGTATAATGGTGATTTTCTTATGGTTATTAATGCATATTGCAGACTAAAGTTGATCCCAGAAGGGATATGATTTATGTTAATGGGAACCGCTTGTCCAAAAAACTTCCTCCCAAAGTCTATTTTGCTCTGAACAAGCCAAAAGGGTCTGTCATTTTTCCCTCTTTTTTGTGTATTTGTCCTTTTCCTTAGAGTCTTCCTCAGAGCTTGAATTTCTGAAGCCACTTGCGTTAAGAAAATCGTTTATAATGTGCTAGGTACATTTGCTCATGTGGTGAAGAAGAGAAGAAGTCAGTTGTCTCTTTGTTTGAGGATTATATGAAGAGTTGGGTAAGAGCTACTGCGCTTATCAAAGTTGTTGTCCTGTTTTTCACATCTGCTACTCTATCATCCTTAGGTCTGTTAAAAATTTCTTGCCTAAGCCTTTATGTTACATGGCATTGTTTTCAGGATAAGCGGAATCCAGGTCTACCAAAGCCACGGTTATTTACTGTTGGGCGTCTTGATGTTGCCACATCAGGATTAATCATTGTGACAAATGATGGTACGTCTCAGATAGATTCATGGTTGCCAACTTAGATACTACTTTATAGTGACTGGAAAGATGCTGGTTTTTAATTAACTTTTCTGGTCTAGGGGAGTTCGCACAAAAGCTCACACATCCTTCGTCTAATGTCTCGAAGGAGTAAGTCTCTTTTATGGCATTTCTTTGAGATTCTGCAGTATCTCTAATTTATTCTGCATATTTGTTTTCTACATGGAGCCCCATAACCAATTTACTGTTGCTCCAAGCCTGTTTTTGTTGCTCAAGCTTTCCAATTCTTATTAGGTGTTGAAGGCCTTGTATAGTGTTTCAATGTATAGATTACGCATAACCTGAAAGCACCTGCCTTGTGTGAGATCCATTTTCTAGTTGTGGGTTTGGGGACAGTGATTAGAGTATATAAGTTCTTTTGCCACCAACTGCCAATGTTCATAGTTTCCTAGAAGTAGTGTTTGTTGGTTGTTCTGTGTTAGCAAATCATTTGCTTGAACTTCACATTAAGTGGTGCATTTGAGTTCTTAACTTCCAATCCTCCAAAAGGTTGAGTGTTCGGATGTGTTAATATGTTATCAACTAATTCATTTTTATGGTTTGCCTTGAAATTGTAACTCATTCATTGCCACATTCCTTTTCTACCTCGTGGAGTCCTTGCAGTACTCTGCTTGCTAGGTGGAGATCTATCTTTCAGTGGCCTTTTCTTTTTCATCTCCTCTCATTTAAGTGTGGTTTTTGGGGCTTCTGTATTTTTCCGTATTGTGATATGTAATCAATTCTCATACTTCACATTTACTATTTTAGATATATTGCAACTATAGATGGTTCAATCAGTAAATCGCAATTAATTGCTATTGGCGAAGGAACTGTTGTGGAAGGTGTTCGATGCGTTCCTGATGCTGTAGAGCTTTTACCACAACAGCCAGATATATCAAGACCAAGAGTTAAAATTGTGGTACAGTTTTCTTTCTTCGTAATTTTGTCCAGACTTCTGAACCAAGAAACATATCAATCAATTTTTTTTTCTTAAGTCTTTTTCATTGAATGGTGGAATACCCATTCTGTGCTGCAGAAAAAAAAAATCTCTTTTCTCCCCTCAAACCTACACATCCGAAATGGTTTTCATATGCTTTTAGCGAGCTCCGCTTTAAACGATTACAGATATTGCTTTTAGCACCTGAGGTTACATAGTGGCTCATTGGAATCAATGAACCTTAGTGAGATGTGTTTGTTGCTAGATTTGCATCTCTTTTTTCCGCTGTAATAACCAAACATATGATCCATTCATTTGGAGAAATTATTCCTATGTAGTAGAGTTGTTCTCTCTGGCATTCTACTCATTGTTTGGACAATTATTAAGGTCAATATCATTTCTCTAAATGGTGCAGGTTCATGACGGAAGAAACCATGAAGTAAGGGAAATCGTAAAACATGCTGGCCTTCAGGTATATATATGAGATGTCCATTTTAGTATGTCATTTGCTTTTCTGCTAATGCTTTTTGTTTTGCTTCTTTTCTCCCTTTTTAATCAGTGTAAGTGACGATGTAAACTGTAAAATAACTATATCATTTTGTTTTTAATAACGTTTCCACTGGTGTGTAAATGAATAAGTAGGTAATTCCAATTATATGTTTATAATTGTTCTCTGAAACTTGAAATAATAGTTTCCTGCGAAAAGAAGCAAAGAAAATTAAGATTTAAATTTGAAATTATACAATCTTCCAACTCTTTTAGTAACCAGACCAAGAGTTCATTATATTGTTGTTGACGTAGGTGTTGTATATATTCCATTTGTATCCATCAGTGATCAATACCCTCCGGATCTTATTTTAGTCTTGTGGCGTAGGCCAATTGTTTTTAAGTGTTGACTCTTATTTGACCTACTTTGTTATGATTTGGTTGTTATCGGATGGCTCATCAATATTTTGTTCTAATTTTTTTGGTCCTTTCAGATTTACGCATTAAAGCGTGTTCGCATTGGTGGTTTCAGGCTTCCATCAGATTTAGGTAAGTTTTTCCGATACTTGTTCCTTTTTCTTTTAGAAGATTTTGATTTTAGTTACCTTGTCTCTGTACTTTTCTGCAGTCCCTTTAGAGTATAAGCATGTCCCTATTTATTTTGAGTTTGCAAGCTAGTCTTTCTTCAGAATTATGTATCTCCTTCAAAAATTTCACCCCTTGATTTCCCATTTTTTTTGTTTTTCTATTCCCTAGCTAAATCATATTTTGTTGACTGATACTGGGGAGCAATGTGTCAAAATTATCTTGCATCCATCTTTCTTTAGTGATGTTACATTACATAAAAAAGAGCTTTATATGGGAACACACGGCTGTAAAACCTTGTATCTACATTAACAGGCAAATGCTACATAGTCTATGTTTAACGGTCAGCCTTCAGACTGAGGGTGCTCTTATTAGCATAAGAGAAGGGTTTTATGTTTTATTTGGCTAGAATCCAAGAGTTCATCTGCTGCTATGTCTACTTATAGCTGAAAATCGTACGATCTACTTGAGAACTTGTTTGACCATAACTGCTGTAGTTTTTAGCTAGGCTATGCTAGTTACTGGTAAAGCCTGTCCACATTCCGTGGGGTATTTGCATTTTCTACCATTACTCTTCTTTTTTTTTTTTGCAAAAAATTTGACCCTATAATTGAGCTGTGCCCCCCTATGTTTATTACATGAGTGCTAGTTAGGGTCGTGACTCGTGAGTGTTCTTTGCCCTAAATCGGAAACTAATTAGCTCAAGTGTACTTGTGATGCACATGAAACTTAGGCATATAAAAGCCCTTTTCGGAGGGTTTGTTAGGTATCCGTACTGTCTACACTCTGCGGCGTATGCAATCCTTATTTCATCCATGTACTAAATTAACTCTCCTCTCCATCGAACACTAGGATCGGCATTAATGTAGATCATCAACCAAAATCAGTCAAGTGAAGCTGTCCTTTTCATTCCTTCAGATTCAGACCTTTGTCTATGACTCCACCCTAATTGCATTACAGATTGACCTTCAAACCGTACCTTAGCTTAGCTAGTTTTAATCTTGAGCATCATTTTTCCTCCCAAAAAAAAAAACCATCAATCCGAGTGTTATTTAACCTTCCTTCTTCACCAATTTCCTATCCAAAATAATGCTTTTGGCAATTTTTATCACTTGTTAGTTGTTTCATTACATATTTTTTCACTCACTAGTAAAAAGAGAAGCTCTACATATTGCCTCACTCTACCAGTAAAAAGAGTGGGACCCTAGTGATTTTTCTTTTTACTAGTCTCAGTTCAGCTTTGGGCTTGTGTTGTATCTAAATATTGTTCATATACTTGCTTTTAATGTTGATAATGACTCTCAATGGCAGGATTGGCAAACACATTGAATTGAAAACGGCTAATCTGCGTGCATTGGGTTGGAAGCCTTAACGTCATCATTTCTCAAGAACAGGTTTAGCTGCAGTTTTCATGGTTTCTATTATCTCTATACACCATTGTTTGCCGGAAATAGCTTTTACAGCTTGGTAACGGAATTATAATGGCTTCAGATGCTGTAAGAGGCGAGGTTTGCCTCTAAAGGTTGGAATCGGGGGTATTTCTGGTTGTACAAAAAAACGAGTAATCATAGGGTGTATTCGATCAACATTGTATACATGTTAGAATGTGTAGGTGATTGATGAATGTAAGGCAGCTGGAGTTCTTGTTGAAGTAGTATAATCTGTTATTCTAGAATATGTTTGGTTGAAGTTGGGACACATGCAAATTCAACATTTCCAACTGCAATACAAGTGCACTAATGAAGATTTTTTGTGACGTCCCGTTTTTAGATATCATGTATTTATCCGGAAAAAAATGTCTGGCATGCATATAAGTAAAATTAATCAATTATACATGTAAATTTGACATCATTAACATCATAGTACAAAGCAGAGAACGAAATGATACACTCGATCGGGAACCAAAAAGGATGTTACAGACGATCAAAAAGAAACACAAGATGCAACTAAAACATCCCCAAGTTATTACACAATGTTTGAGGCACCACAATGGTATGAATGTAAAAATTGCATACTTTAATGAGATTTAATGCTTTAACCCAACTCTTTTTGGACAACTTCAAAAAAGTAGTGCTCTTCAACAAAAAAAAAAATAGTGATAATGTCACAATAAAAATGTGTACAACAAGTGTCACAACACAATTTTGGATAATTGATTTTGATGTGAGACCTATTGATTCATTTGGGGCCTATAAAAATGAATGGTGTTAAAATGTGTTGTCAAAATATTTTGAGGCTATTAATGCCGCAAGAAATTCTAATGTCCTCCCTACGCAACACAAAACAGTTTGGAAACCTCCTCCATCGGGGATTGTCAAAATAAATATGGATGCAGTTGTCAAAGACCGTAAGGTTTCCGTGGGGTCCTAGCTCGTGATAGCAATGGAAATATTTTGCATGCTTTCTCAAAATAGTTGGAGGGAGGATACAATGCGATTATCGGAGAGGCACTAGCAATGTACCATGCTATATTCCAAACCATTTGTGGGGGGTTTTTTCAATGTCATTTTTGAAGGTGATTCGTTAACGGTTATAAACAAGATGACAAATGATACAGAAGATTTGTCCCACCTTGAAAACATAATTGACAAGTGTCGATGTTTTTTTTACAATGTTTTTCTCTCGCTAAATTCACTTTTGTTAAGAGGGGAGGAAATTTTCCAAACACATCTCTTAACAAAGAAAGGCCTTAGATATGTTGGTAGTGTGGCTTGGGGTTCATCCCCTCCCCCTAATGTAATTTGTGCCGCTTTGGCAAACAAAACTTAATAAAATGTTGAGTTCTCAAATAAAAAATAGGTGTTGCGACGCTTATTGCGTAAATTTTATTGCGGCATAAACATTTCTCAAGTAAAAATTCGCAAAAGACGCATGAAATGAGTCGGAACAATGACTACTAATTAAACTTATGAAGTTATATTCAAAGCAAATACACGCTAAATTTAGCATTAGAATTTAATTTAGTTTTTTTTTTTTTTTTTGTTGTTGGAGGAATTAAGCATTAGAATTTGAAACCATGCACTTTCATATAACACTCCAATTAAGAACATTACAAAACATAATGAAATACATATTACGACACATAAGTGAAAATTTTACTCCTTTCGCCACAAACGAGTTTTCTCACAAAACAAACTCCACAAACATCATCACACTAGCACTTAATTGGGTCCAAACTCAAAGGATATTAATATCAATGAAAAGCATCAAGCATGCAGCAGGGTGTGTTACGTGGCCGGCCCGGTGATTAATTACTTAAAAGACATTTAATTATTCGTATTAATTAGTTAACGTCTAACTAACGAAAGAGATTTGAAGTGTCTCCAACACTGAAATTGCATATATATGACGACTCCAATTAACAAAAGTAAGTTTTAGCAGCCGGCCGCCACGCCCCACACCCTGCAGCTAGATATATAGCTGGAATTGGAATTAAGTCTCGGGTTGATCATCGCCTTCTTCGATTCATGATCGTGTGATTCAACATAAACACATATACTATCATAGAGAAGATCACAAGTGACAATCTTTACCACCACGGTTTATGCGAGAATGCGTTATCGTGGCATGACTCTTGTATTTCATCACATTTTTCCTTATCATTTAGGAACTTCTTGCTTCTTCGAATCCTGCTGCTTGAGCCTGATGATGATGAATCGAATGTAGCTTATTTTTGCCTAAACTCGCATTTTCTACATAACAAATGTCGATGCATGGTTATTTTAATAATATTACAATTAATGTCGCAATGGTTAATTAATTAACTAATTAAGATATCGCAAAGATATATATTACGTTCATCACCGGAGACACCGATGGTGGTGAGTGACGTCGGCAACATCTTCGACGGATGCTTTCACGATTATTAGACAGTTTGGAGGCATCGAGAAACACGACGTCAACACAAATGAAAAAAGCGAGATTGTGATCAAGATGGAGAAGATGACGACTCGAGGGGCGAAAAACATAATGATCGATGCTTGAAAAGAGCCTCTTCTCGATCTCTATTTCCTACACAATAATTTGCATCCACAACGCAATTTATAGCTTTAAAGATTTTGTTTTACTTGCATGAAAGCATCTCGATTTAAAGGCCGGCTATTAGTATTTTTCAAATTAATAAACGCGTTTACTATTTCTTTCTTTTATTAGTGTTTGTTGGACTGTAACATTAACTGTTAAAGTTGTCCCACATTGGACACTTGTTATTGTATCACCCGTCATATTAAGAAATGTACTACCATCACATTATAACCTAGATTTTGGGGATGATGTCTCTCCTCTTATATAGGCTTGGACCTAGATTTCTACATTAACTTAATTAAGATCGAACAGGAAAATATTTAAAATATCAACAAGACCCAGGATCCATACGATGCTAAAAATTGAACTCGGTTGAGAATGGGTCAGGTCAGAATGAAGGTGATGTTGGAAAAATTTAATACTCAGAATAAGAATAGACAAACAAGAACTCTAAGGCACTCAAGTGCGTTATATTAAAGAGAGTGTTTTAAAAAGGGTATGACGATGTCGGATATCGTACCTTCAATAATCCGGGCCTAGCTAACACTTGGAACGACTTATCAAGAACACAGAACAATGGGGATGGTGATTTTGGTTTGTTTTAAAGAGATGTTTCGTCCTTCGCAATTGTTTAGGGAACTAATCTCTATGGATGCAATGAAAGTGTTTGATTTTCACAGTGTTTTAAAAAGGGTATGACGATGTCGGATATTGTCCCTTCAATAATCCGGGCCTAGCTAACACTTGGAACGACTTATCAAGAACACGTAACAATGGGGATGGTGATTTTGGTTTGTTTTAAAGAGATGTTTCGCCCTTCGCAAATTGTTTAGTGGAACTAATCTCTATGGATGCAATGAAAGTGTTTGATTTTCACAGTGTTTTAAAAAGGGTATGACGATGTCGGATATTGTCCCTTCAATAATCCGGGCCTAGCTAACACTTGGAACGACTTATCAAGAACACAGAACAATGGGATGGTGATTTTGGTTTGTTTTAGACTGAGTCTGAGAGTTATGTCTCTCAAATTGCCTACGTATCAAATGTATGTAATTGGAATCAAGTCTTTTATAGTTTCTTAAGGTTTATTTATATAGTGGGCGTCTCACCCTATTTCTTGTCCTGCAAGCACCTAGGATTTATTTCCTAGCCTCTAAGGATTAACGCGTACAAATCCCTTTAATTTATGGATAATTATAATGATATTTGATTGACAGGATCAGCGTCCTATAATCATGGAATTCTTTCCATGTTTATCCTACTATATAGTCACATGTTCGAATATCGAAATAAGGGAAGCTCCAGACGTCCTGCGTTGGGCTCCCCAGGTCGTCTCGACCTGAGCTGGTGTCCTGTCCTCTTTTATGACCGAGCCGTCCTGCGGTGGTCAAACCGGGAGGGACAGTGCATACCTCCCACCTAGGGTTAGGCCTGTTTAAACATTACTCTTCTCCTCCTTTATTTATTACACTGTCATTCTCTGAATGACACGTGGCAAGGCCTACTCTGACCATCATTAGGGTATAAGTTTAATTGGTATAACCATTCAACTCCCCTTCTAGTACTATTGACCTATTGTGACCCTTCAATTGCTACGAGTGCTTGGATTTGTAGATTCTAAATTAAGATTCAACAACCCTTATATTTATTAATTCAATTCATGGTGTAGCTCAATTTGGCGAAAGTATGTGCATGTTTTTCCATGAGATTGCTTTTGACATTTTTTTCTTACTTTCTACCTTTGACGACTATGGTTAATTTTGACTTGCATCTTTCATCAATGGCGACCATGTGTTTTTGCGATAAAACCATTAATAGCGACAACATAAAAATGTTTTCAAAGACCCCTAAAAAATGTCGTCAAAGTCTTGTTTTCTTATTTCATAAAATTAAAAAAAAAAAATTGTCGTCAAAGACTTCTACTTTTTATCTGAATTCCAGCCTGACGTGTTTGTTGTTGTTGTTTTTTTATTTTTTATTTTTTATTTTTATTTTAATAATGATTTATGTTTATTTTTGTTGAATTAACATATCTCAAAAAAAAACCCTAAGCTTTATATACTTTAACACGCCTCGGGGAGGTAGATAATTATAACATGCCTCGGGGAGATAGATAATTAATATATATTAAATAACACGCACTCCACTTAATGTGAGTTTATTTTTTTAGCCCAACACTTTTTTTTTTGTGTGTCTTAGAAATGATGTTTGAATTTATGACATATCATATTTGATCTACTACACTTTCTCTCAATAAAACTTGGTAGTTTTCAACAATTTTTAATGCTTGTCATTGCCGTTTTTTATTATTAAAAATTAACCAAAAATAATTTTGTGTCGTATATGAAACATCTTTTACCTTTCAGGCAGGGCAAAATATGCCCTGTAAACATAAAAATAATAAATAATGATAAAGACACACCATTTGTGTCTGGTTTACTAGTTCCTATATCTTATCATGTTTTGCTTGTCGACCCTTTCCTCTCCTTACGATTAAAAAAAGAATGATGATCTGCCCTCAGCCCCTCCTTTTTGTCACCTTCCTACCCCTTTTGATGCATCAATATGCCCTCAGTCTTGTAAAAAATTCATGTCTTTTACGAGTCTTTATTAACTGACGCACACTTGTAGTCTCGAGTAGAGGCCAACCCCTGGGCCTCCTGGGCCTTTTTACGAGCCTTTACTTGATTGCCAATCATTGATGGCTCAGGATCCGATATTTTTGGGTAAAATTTTTAATAATAGATATTGTGAGAAGGACAAAATAAATATATGTGTCAAATAATCCAACCTCCTCACAGTAACCAGAATGGGTTTTCTATTGAGTTCCCTAAATAGATTATAGGGAGAGGGTAGAGGCATGAAGCCCACAATGGGTTCCCACAGCAGCCTTTTATCTCCAATCCAAACTAGTTGGGTCCCCTATTATACAGAATCAATTAGGGTGAACAGTAATGTTTTAGCTCCCTATTTTTAGAAAAATATAACGTGTGGGATATTTTTAGATAGAATGATGATATATGTACACCGGTTGTGTCACAACGATTGAGACAACAATTTTGCATCATTAATTATAATGGATCTACATCACAATCAATAGGTACTATATCATAATCAAGTGTGAAAATGTGATACTATATTTTTTCAAAAATAACATACGACATGTTTTATAAACACATACGGCATATTAAAATATCATTTTGTAACTATAAAATATTTCATTTTAATTTTATGGGAAAATAAAAAGTGTTGGTAGTTAAATTTGTTAGTTGTGATGAGAGAAAAAAAATAAATTTGAGGAATTGTATAAGGAGTGATTATTGGAGTTGGTTGTTTTATAGTGTTGAAAAAGTGAACTGAAACGGAAAATAAGAAAAATATGGAGTGCTATAAGGAGTCACAACTGTAGTTAGCCTCAATAAGCACAACTTTGGGGAAAAAGCGGTACGGCTCTCTCTCTCAACCTTTTTCTCTTGCCTCTGGTGGTCCTCCTCAGCCTTCCTAGCTGGCGCCGGCGACCTTGTGCTGCTAGCGTCCACCGTGTTTTTTCAATTTCTATTTGTTTTTTTGCTCTCTCCTAGTTTAAATCTCTCTTTGCGCCTCCTTTGTTCTTTTCTTCTTATTATATTTTTTTCCCCTCCCTGATGTCCTACTTTGTGCTTTCTGACGACCGGAGGCGTAAGTTTTCTTTCTCCTATATAAAGTTTTGAAGCCATCTTCCGGTCTTCTTTTGTTGTGCGGTGACAGCGGCTGGCTTCCCCGGTGGCTTTTGGTGGCGGATTTTGGCGGATGGGTTTAGATACAAGACGGAGCCATGATTCTGTATTCGGGTGGTCTGGATTTCTTTTAGTGTTCTATTATGAAGATTTTTTCTTAGACGTTTAAAATTTAACAATAGAACTCACTGATCTTTCTAATATTTTCTACTCGAGTGATATTTAAATTATTTACAATGATATTTTACAATGCAAATTTTTCTAAAAGTTCATAAAATTACAACAAAAAATTCATTCAATACATAATATGAGTATTCAAATGAGATGTGTCAATAAAATTGAGTTGTGCTGTGTAAAATTTAAAGGTGGGCTGGACCGGACAAAACATTAAATGTATAACTTTAGGTGTGTTTTATTGACATCACGAAATAACTTCTAACAATACGATTAAATAAATTTTAATGTAATTAACAACTTAATTGTGTCAATGGAATCCATAAAAAATTAATATAAACCTCTAAGTAAAAAGAGAGTGGGCTGGGGCCTGGGTGGGCTTAGCCACCCCCAGCCCACTATACGTCCTTGTTTAGATATGCAGCTTGGGTAGCTTTACATTTGCTCGCTTGACTTGGTTGTGCCGCCCGGATGAATGGGTTAGTGCTATTCCTCCAGTGATCGGTTTCGATCTGGAGGAATAATTCAGCAATGATGGTAGATAAAGTTGTTGCTTGGTTGTACAATAATTCAGCTACATAAAGTTTTTGCTTGGTTGTACAATAATTCAGCAATGATGGCAGATCGACCAAAACTTTGATGCAATCCCTAAACTCGGAAAATAACGTCATGGACTGGATCTATGAACCCGAATCTCGTTTTGTTCAATGAAAATAACCACAAACCATCATCAGAAATTTAAAGTGTTGATGAGGACGCAAAAAATCACCTGCCAAATGATGAAAATTCAACAAAAGCATAATAGACAAAGGTAACGTGGATTACAAAGCCAAAGTTCCGCAAGACCTAGACAAACGTCTTACGGTGCTCTCACTTTTTTCTCGCAGAGTGTTTCAGTTGTGCTGCTGAGCTGAAGCTATCAGAATCTGATTACTAGACTTCGTCAAGTTCCATTTATTGTCCCTAATGGACAAACATAACACAAAGAGACATGTCACATAACTTAAAACACAATTCCAAATATTATATGGCAAACGCACGCCTGTAAGGCAAGCACACTCCTGTCCCGAACAGAACCATTATGTTCATGAAAATAAATGACCAAGCGCAAGCTTCACCACCCAATGCACGATTGTGAATTTACGAGAACACTGTCCATAATTTTAACCAGCAGAAGCACACGCTTCACTCAGAAATGTTAAGATCAAGTGTACTATAACCAATTGGTTGAAGTAAATGTGCTAGTATATTTCATTATCACTTTAACACGCCCCTCAAGCGTGGGCCCATATCAAGGCTATGCCAACTAGGCACACAACAAGCCTGAGCCAACTAGGCCCACAAAGACCAACTAGGTCAACAACAAAGAGACCCAACACTTGCACAATATAAATGGGGAAAATAATGTTGGCAGCGGAGTTTGAATCCAAGACCTTCCGCTCTGATACCATGTTAAGATCAAGCGCTTACTACCACCAATTGATTTTACTAAAACGGTATGTGCTTGATCCTTACATGGTATCAAAGCCAGAGGTTATGAGATCAATCCTGGTGCAAGTGTTGGGCTGGCCTAGTGTTTATATTGTGCAAGTGTTGGGCTAGCCTAGTTGGCCTTTGTGAGTCTAGTTGGCTCAGGCTTGTGGTGTACCTAGTTGACATAACCTTGATATGGGCCACACTTGAGAGGGCGTGTTGAAATGTACAAGAAAATTTAGTAACAACTTTACTACCACAAATTTGTTTTAGTACAAGGGTTAGCGCGGCTTGTGGTGTACCTAGTTGGAATAACCTTGATATGGGCCACACTTGAGGGGGCGTGTTGAAATGTATAAGAAAATTTAGTAACAACTTTACTACCACCAATTTGTTTTAGTACAAGGGTAAGCGCTTGATCCTAACAAGAAGCGCACTCTTCGGACAAAATCTGCAGCATTGCAGATTCAGTTGTGCACGATTTCCAAACCCTTTTCAACCCAAATTTCACCACCAAACCTTACGAAATCATCTCCAAACCTGCATAAACTCGTTGTAAACAATTCCACAAGGGGTGGAGCCGCTGCATGGAACTGCTGTCCTCAAATAATGTGGATGAATCTTTTTTTTAACGGAAACGAAAAATACACACGCAGTTTTTTCGCTCCAAGTGAGACTCAATCCTTGATTACTGCCGGGCTATAACCTAGTGATAACCATTAGGCCGATATTTTGTTGGTGAAGAATTTTTATCTGAATAACTATTAAAAAAAATCTGAATCGGCCTAATTTGTTTATCTGTTATTTTGTGAAGAGTAATGATAGAGTCACAACGGATTGACACAACGGATTGACACAACAATCATCTACACCCTTCATTGTTGTGGGACTTTAATTGATTGATCTAGGTCCCCACAACAACGGGCTGGATGTAGATGATTATTATGTCAATCAATTAATGAATCTGTTAATGACTCTATCATTACTTTTTTATAATTCTTTTTTCTTTTTCTGATTTTTATTTTTATTTTTATTCTATGTCTGCCGTTGCCGTTTCTTTTTATGTGGTGGTCCTGGTGGAGCAGACAGAATAAATTTGTACAATGCTTTCCATGGAACCAAGAGACTTTATGTCGTGAAAAATCTTTCCCCGTTTCTTAAAAAAAAGAAACAAAACAAAAAAAAAAAATTGATCTTTTCCCCTTTCGGGCCTGGCAAAATATGCTCGGTAAAAATAAAATAAATAATGATAAAGACAACAACATTCGTGTCCTGTTCTATCCCCTCCCCGCCTCCCCCCTCCCCCCTCCCCGTGTATTTTCCAAGTTTCTTAAGATTAAATAACATTGTAACAATGTAACGACTCATTCTTAAATTAAGGTAAAATGAAATACTAGTGTCCTATCGCTAGCTAAAACCCTTTGGAGGGTTCACTCTAATCCTGACCTTCTGGTATCTAGGGTGTTGCGTGGAAGATATTTTCCTAACTCCTCTGTCTTTGATTGTAAGGTCCCTTCTAGTGCTTTCTTCATCTGGAAAAGCCTTATGCATGCTCAGTCTTTCCTTAAGGCCAGTACGTGCTTTTCTGTTGGGGATGGAAAATTGATAAGAATTTGGAAAGATCCTTGGATTATTGATAACCCATCCTTCAAGCCCATCACGCCTATACCCTCCCACAATCAAGACGCCTTAGTCAGTGACTTGCTGACCAATCAAGCTTGGGATCTTTCTGGCACCAACCAGTGTGCCAGATAAACGGCTATGTGTTTTCTCAAAGAATGGAGAATTTGTTTCGAAAGCTGCTTATGACTACTTCTGCTGCAACAACTTCAAAACCCGCGGTGGTGCTTCGACTAGTTCGTCATTAAATAAAATTGAAGCTCATTTGGCGCTTTTCGCTCCCAAATAAACTAAAATATTTTTGTGAAAATGTCTCAAAAGTATCCTCCCGGTTTCGTATGAGTCTTTGCATAAAGTTTTGGCAAGGATATCTCCTCTGCTCGCTGCGGTGAGAAGTAGAAACTATTGACCATTTATTTATTCGTTTGTCCGTTTGCAAAAATGTTTGGAAAGTTGTCGGCGTGCATTATCGGGATGTTTTCCAATTAGATAGGACAACGCTTATTTCTGGTGGGATAAAATAGTCATGGTGCCTGATTTTAATATGCTTAAGAATAGGATTGTTCTCTCTTGCTTTGTTTTTTGGGCACTCTGGAAGGCGAGATGTAAAAGGATTTTTGAAAACTTGTTTTGGTCTTTCTTGAATCTGCTACTTTTGCTTGTGAGATGAATAACGATTATTTGCGGCATATCGTGTGGAGAGGATCTCTTAAATAATAATTTTCATCCTCTCATGATTTGCGACATGATATCCTCAAACCGAGGCGGCGGGTGTTTGTTGATGCGACTGGAAATCGAATCTCGCCTTGCAGGCTTTGGAGCAGCGTTTTTTGATCCCTGTGGCACGCTTATGGAAGCTTGGGCATCGCCGAGGAGTACAAGCAGTTCTGCTCTTGTTGCGGGAGCAGGGGCAATGAGATTGTGTCTACGACGGTGCTTAGCTTTAGGTGTAAAAAATCTAGTCTGTTCATCAGATTGTTTAATTCTTGTAAGTTTCTGTAATAGTCCTAGTCCACCTCCCCTTGACTGTAGAGCAACTGTGGAGGACATTAAAGTGCTTATGCGTAGCTTTGATTTTTGTACTATTTTGCATGTTGAAAGGGAAAGCAACAAGCTGGCGCATGAGCTTGCTGCCTTCTCTTTCAAGTCAGATTTTGGAGTTTTTTGGAAAGGTTGTACGCCGATTTGGCTATGTACAGGTTAAATTAATGAAAGCTTTCGTTTCCTGGGGAAAAAAAAAAGAAATTCTAGTGTCCTACACACGTGTTCAATTCGTGACAACTGAATGCGCCACCCTTACATGGTTGACACGAAAAATGAAGCAACTACTTAAACAACTCTTATCAATTTTTTTTATTTTTTTATTTTTTTTATTTTTTGAAAAAACTCTTATCAAGAATTTGAATAGAAGATATTCTATGCAGGCTGCAAGGTCAGCACTGCGGCTGCTGTACCAACCGCTCCCACAACCATCTGCGTGGTCAGAAACAATATTCCTTGCTACTGATATGCACTATTGTCTCCAAACTAACAATAGACCACTACGACGATAACACAAAATAATGAACAGAATGAAAAAGATAAAACACCAAATTTACATAGTTTCCGGTAATGTGCCGACTAGTCTACTGGCGAAAGAGAAAATATTACTATAGAAGAAGAATACATAAGATACAACTCTCCTGAAACCTAAAGACAATAGCCAAAATAGATATGGCAATTGAGAGTTTATCTTAATTTGGTACGTACACCAAAATAAATAGCCAAAAGGCTAATTATATACCAAGCCTGTGTCGGCTAGCTACTTAATGCGACGGAAACGATGTGGGACTCTTTGTTTCAATACTTAACAAATCTTCACCTCAGGACAAAGGTCCCGCATCCAGATATAGTAATACTACTCTTTCTCCACAAACTCTGAAATCATCAAATATTGTCAAACAAGTCCAAGCACTGCATGAACTTAAAAAATGGGCGACGCTTTATAATGACTAACTCTAAACGTGGCGATGTAGAGACTACATAAGTGCCAATGACTGTGGATCCATGCAAAACATACAACTACCAAACCTCCAAGCTTTCATGACAAGCATAGCACCTTTAATTACTTTCAAAACTCCACCTTCAACGGTGTACCTAGAACCAAGAGTCTCAAATGTGCTTAAGAGATGAGCTTTTGCTTCAAGTATGGAACATGTCTCGACTGTCTTAAGTGCTCTGACAACACTATCATGGGTCTTGATTCTAACCGTACCAATACCAGCAACCTTGCAAACTACGTCGTTGCCCAGCGAAACAACTCCACCTTGAACTAAATAATACTCATGGAAAACCAGTCTTTTAGGACAAATATGATATGAGCAACCAGAATCCAAGACCTTAATTTATCATCAGCAAATAAGATCTCTCCATCACTCTTATATTCTGTGATACCGGCTGACTTTGACTGCACTTTACAACACTCTTTCTTTTGTTCATGCTTTTCTTTGTTCTTAAGTCGAAAACAATCAGATATGATATGTCCGATCTTCTTACAATAATTGCACGTCAAATCTTTATGTCTAGGATTCAAAACATAATTTTCACTCTCTACATCCTTCTTATTTGATCTGCCCCGAACTACCAGCACGTCTGCCTGAATACTACTTCCTCTAGTTATATCTTTATCAATCTGCTCCTTCGATTTTAGAATCGACTTAATTTGTTTGTAAGAAATAGTATTTTTACCATAAAACATTGTTTCTCTAAAATGCTTAAACGACTGGGGAAGCGAACTCAATAACAATAGGGCCTGATCCTTATCATCAATTTTAACATCTATGTTACGCAAATTCATAAACAGGGAATCAAATTTATCTAAGTGCGATAGTATAGAGGAACAGATATACGAAGCATATACAAACTCTACTTTAAATAAAGCCAATTCTCCACGATTTTTTTTCATATATAAGGTTTTAATTTTTCACACAAATCCAGAAATCCTTAGCAGTAACATCAGTGGCTATCTCTCTTAAAACCTCGTTAGAAAGCCACAAGATGATACCTAACCTGGCCTTCTTGTCGAGACCATCAAACTCCTCATCTGACATTTTCTCAGGCTTTTTCTCCTTGCCAAGCAGTGCAATATCGAAGCCCTCCTGAATCAACATGGCTTCCATCTTCAACTGCCACATCCCGAAGTTGACGTTTCTGTCGAACTTCTCAAAATAATACTTAGCTACCGTCATCATGGCTAATTTTCAAAGCTAGGAAAAACCTCGGAAATCCTCGGCTTTGATACCAGTTTGTTAGAAAGAACAAACCGAGCGATAGCCCTTAACGACGATAACCCAAAATAACAAACAGACAAAACACCAAATTTATATGGTTTCCGATTATGTGTCGACTAGCTACGGGCGAAAGAGAAAATATTACTATAGAAGAATAATACAAAAGATACAACTCTCATGAAGCTTAAAGTCAATAGGTAGATAGCTAAGGCAATTAAGAGTTTATTTTAATTTGATATAAATTGATACACCAAAATAAATAGCCAAAAGGCTAATTATACACCAAGCTTATGTCGGCAAGCTACTTAATGTGACGGAAACGATGTGGGACTCTTTGTTCCACTACTTAACAAATAGAACACTAAATATCGTAGTAGAGCATACGATTGAAAACAAAAGTACTAAACATGGAAATACCAAGTCCTAGGGCAAAGAAACTAAGAAGCCTAAATAAGAGTAATCTCTTATTAGCTCGTCAATTTCCCTCTGTTTTGCTCTCGCATCCTTTAAAAAAAATCGAGTAAGGTGTGAGCACAACTGGCCCGTAAGAAAAAGCATAATAAAAATGAAACTATCACATAATGCATAAAATGAAAGGATAGATTATTGTCACAATTTAAATAGAAAGATGGAGGGAAAATTGCAAAATAGTCCGGTACCTTGGCTTAGTTTTCATTTTATTCTTACTTTTGCTCTGGTCACAAAAATCTTCCTGTAACTTCCTTTTTTTAAACAGTCGTCATCGCCGGATTTCGTTAACTGGCCAACGAAATTATTAAAATACACTTATATGGCTGCCACATAAGCTATGACATGTCATGTTGCTCCATTTTCACCCCATTGACTGACGAAAAGGGGGAAATGTTCCCTCCAAATCGTTTCCTCCTAATTTCCCTCACTTTGAAAAACAACTTCATCCTCATTTTCATCCATGGATCAAGACAATAATTCCCCGCCTTGCATAGCTGCGCAATTTAATGGATTTCATTGTTGTGAATCGTTCCCCCAATTTGATCCCTAGGCTCTAATCGTTTCCCAACTTCTTCCCCAATTTTCATGACATTTCACGAAGATGTCATCCTTTTCCCATTCTTCTTCCAACTCAAATCGAAATGTTAATTGTTCTTGCAAAAAACGTCCCCAATTACGTACCTCATGGACATATGATAACCCAAGGAGGAGGTTCTATGGATGTTCGGAATGGCAGGTTGTGTTTCATGTTTTTTTACATAATTTTAACCAAAAAATGCCGATTTACTGATGTAATTGTTTTGAATTTTGTACCATGATGCAACGGAGGGGTGGATGTGGATTTTTTGCTTGGGTGGATCTTTTCCACTTCTCCTCACAATTGTCTCAGTTCTTTTGCATTCTCTTCATTAGGTACTCTAAAATCCAATCTAGTATTGACATAATTGGTTTCTCTCTTGCCACAAGAATGCAAGAGTTGAAATCTTCACATCCCTTACTAAGCAACATGTCACATCTTGGCTTACCATTGAAGTATGATTTACTCCATTGTTCAGGTGGTTTATCTTTAAACCACTTAAATGCATTTTCATTCAATGCACTCATATGTACCATCCTTTTTTCAAATGCATTCACCGTAGTTGCCATAGCTGCTTTCCACAAAACACTTTTCAAGTCTTGCCCCTTAAACCCTACCCTCTTAAAGTTCTCATGCAAATGTCTAACACAAAATCTATGAGTGGCATTTGAAAACACTTCTTGCATAGCACTAATTAGGCCCTTATGTTTATCACTCATAAATGTAAGTTGATAGTCTTCAGAAATGTTTAAATCAACCTTTACCAATTTCAATAACCACTCTCATGCATGTCTATCCTCCTCACCAACAACTGCAATTGGAAGTGGGAATATGTTATTGTTAGGATTAACCCCTGCTACAGTCAATAAAACCCTTTCATATGGCCCTGTTAAATGGCACCCATCTAGCCCCCAAAAAGGTCTACAACCACTTAAGAACCCTTTCTTCAAAGCATCTAAGCACATGTACAACCTATCAAATCTAGTATCCCCGTTCTCATCATCATTGGTAGCTATTACCACACTACTTCCAAAGATTAGACCTTTTCACCTCCTGAACAAAATCCCACAACAATTTGTATTGCTCCCAAAAGTCTCCTTAATGGCATCAACCCTAAACCCTATTATGCTTCTATTAGGATCACCCTTGAATTTGTTTGAAAATTTACATGAAAAGTTTTGGCACAAGAATGCTTAGGATTATAGTCCCTAATATGAAATGTCAATTCACCATGAATATTTAGAGCATGAAGTTTCCACCCACATTCTTTGCACCTTACACTACCATTTTAATGAAATGACAGTGTAATACTTGTAAATGAATGAAAAAGAACCAAAAAAAATAAAAAAATGACAGTTAATATCAAATCAAAAATCAATTTTTTTCTGTCCTTTTCATCTCCAGATTCTCTGATATTATTGATAAAACTCACATTTCACAACAAGAATGTTTTATGGGACTCGGTTTTCACCATGGAAAACGCAGAAACTGTTAGACAATAAAATTATCTAAAAACAACTTTTCCCAAATCCTCATTATCATCACAAAACAAGGCAATCATGCATTCGCGTGTTTGTACGATTCCGTGTTTCTTAAGTATGACCAAAATCACCCCAGGTCTTCCTTCTTCACCAATTCTTGTCCCTTATCATCATTTTCTTCTCCTAACCACTCCATAAGTTTTGCTTCTTTATCTGCCTTAAATTCATCATAATCCTCTGTTAACGTCGCAGTTTGTCTCTGGACATGATTTGATCGGTTTCTAACGCTTTTATCTCATCAGAAACTTGACTTGATAATGGCAATTCATCTCGTTCACCATCTGCTATTATACCCAATGAGGTATTATTATCAACACCACGTTTTTCTTGGCTCGACTCATTTGACTCGATTTGAGCCCACCTGAAGTTGCCTAGTTTTGACAGATAACTAGAAGTTCTGACATCATCATTTCGTGATGAACTCAAACTCAAACTCGAACTAGAACTACGACCCCCCCAAGAGTAACTTGAGCTTCTTATTAGTCCTTTTTTGGTCTTTTTTGTAGTCATGATAGCTAAAGAGCTTGTTATATCTCTGATCATGTCTTCAGCAATGATATAGCCACATTCTCTCATTGATCTTATCATTAAAATTGAATCCTCAGAGTCTTCTGTATGTAAATTCATCTCGTGGGATTTCTCTGTAACGTCGTTCTTGAGGTTAATGAGGTTGGGAACGGAATTCTGAATATGTTGCTGAATGTAGTAAAGGCCCAAAGATGGTTCATTTGCCACATACTTAATCATGTCTGCTAATGATTCACCTACCTCCACAAAACCATCCACAGTGGAAAATTCACGCATCTTCTTGAAGATAAATGGATCTTCATCACTGTCAAATTGCATTAAAGCATGATTGATACAGATGGAAAAGGAGCAAACAACTTAATACAACAGAACGGACACCAGTGAAAATCCTAAAAATTTGTTCATTGCAAAGAAAGGTGTAAAACAATATTTCTTCAATTCACCAGATATTGCATTTTCATATGAATTTAGGTGGATGCATAGGAATATACACATGAAACAAAATCTTTGTAGATAGGAATAAATGGCAGGGGACATAGGTATATGTTAGCCAAAAACATACACCTCTGTCCCTTTGTAAACATAAAATGCGTCCTACTAATGAGTTAACACATAAACATGTTTAAGCTAATCAAAGTTATATCTTAACAACGAGGTGAAAGAGAACAATGAATCAAACAAGTATCTTACTGAAACATAGATCATTAAATTTCCAGTGAACTCTGTGTTACAATCCTGCTACAACCTGCAAGTTGAATTTGCACAACTATGGTCAAAAGCAATCAAAGCAAAGGACTTTGCATCAAAAATAAACTTCACTTGAAAGACAATTCACTCCAGGTAATTAAATCTCAGATTGGGCCCTGCCAATCTCATACACAGACTATTTTCCCATATTATTACACAGGTAGCAAAACTAATCCCTTAACTACATGCTTTTTTTTAAAAAAATAAAATATCAAGAACATTAAAGAGTCATTTTCCCAGTAGGAAAAGTGTGAACCCAGGTTGAACACGAATATCAACCAATTATTCAAATCTAAGAACAATAAACCTTTCAAAATTCCCCTAAAAAAAAAAAAGAAACCTTCCAAAATGCTATTTTTAGTTACGCCTCGATCAAATTCAACAAAAAAATCATATTCATGAGTGCATCTTCAGAAATAATCAAATTCAAGGGGAACCCAATTGTCAAGATCCTTTCTTTTAGCTTAATCTCTCAATTAAATTCCAAATAGAAAGAATGCAAAATCTAATTTCATTTGCACAAAATTGAGCAAACAAACAAGAAGAAAATAGGATAAGTTACTCAAATAAAGCCTTCAAAGATAATATGCACAAAAATGGCCATGCCTTCTATTAAATTCAGCCAACTGATTCTGTCATCCTTTTTCTTGTTATCGTCAGCATTAGCTCTCACGTAGTCGTAGTGTATGTTTCACCTAATCGTATGTTTATATTTAGTATTTCTTTATGAAGTTTTAAAGAGGGCTAACCTAAACCTGACGACACTCCAAAAGGTCGATATGGACGGAAGATTGACGTGGGTTACTGTAATAAAATGTTATTGACGGGTGTAATGCATTCAACTTATATGATGTTACTAGTGGTGAATCGTGATGCAGCAGTCTGCGAAGCGCGGCGTCTGCGTGAATGAAATGTAAACGAGTTGGAAAAAGTTGAAAATCATACAGTTTAAAAGATGAACCATTCGCATAAATCAAACATTTCTGAAATGCATTTTATTTATATTATAAGCTAGATAGTTAAAAGATATGTAGGTTTAGATGTCTGATAATTCACAAAAGATAGTGGAATATGGTGATTGCAAAATCTAATAGTTATGTATATTCTACACCATTAAATTTTAGCAATGTTAAAAGCTAATGGCGATAATATACTAACTTCTATTCCCCCACTATGGCAAAGTTTGGGCTTTTAAAGAAAACATACAAAACAATCATGGTTTGCGCAAATAGAATGATAAACATACTGAAATCCTTAATCGGTCTTGATTCATCTTGATCCTTATTCTTCACTTTTTAACTGGACTTTCACTTGCATCATTCTTTTGTGGAAGAGAAACGATTGAATTCTTTTTTCAGCAAGTGGTGGCGGGATTGTTGTAGATATTGAACCAAACATTAGTGTTCTCTTGGGATCGTGGAGAATGGGTATGTGGCTCATTTTGTAACTCAGCGAGAATCGAAATTTCTGAAGAAACGACCTTGGTCGTGGGGGAAAAAAGCTGGGTGGTTTCTTTTGATGATTCTGCTATTGTGTCCTTATGTTGTAGTTGCATCTGAATGGCTTCAATGGTAGGAATTGAGTCTTCTTTGTAGAAATTTGTAGAATTGTGTAATTTTTCTCAGCTGCAAAGAAATTGACAAAGCAAAGAAACTTTTGTGCCATATAAAGTCAAAGCTTCCACCTCCTTCAATAATGATTGGCCCTGTGAAAAAGATTGTGTAAATTTTAGTTATAGTATGTTAGGATGAAAAGAAACTATATATGGAAGAAGAATCATGTAATTCAGCAATCTATCTTGAGACATCATGTATGGAAGGGAATATGAGTGTATATTGAATTCTGGATTTTTTGGACAGGATTATGTAATTTGGTAATCCAAGAAGTGAATATAATTCAGCATGGATTATTAAATGAATGTACTTTTTGGATTGAACCACCAGTAGACTATATTCAAGCATGATGATGTGAATGTAATTCAGCATTTTTTTTATAGGATGATGTAATTCAGTATAGTATGTACATAAACCTATTCAGTATAGTATGTACATAAACCTACATGTTTTAGCTGAAGTATGGAGGATAGGGACTTTTTCCATAAAAAGAAACCAATGTCAATAATATTTGATCCACATTAATTATAAGCATGCTACATATAAATTTTCAAGGGAAAGAATAAATGTTGTACCTTAACATCTGCTTCATAAAGCTGAGTAGGAGTAAATGCAGTGAGTTTTTCGCAGATTGGAAGAACGATGTGGCGAAAAGTGTGCGAGTCATCGCTTAAATAAAACCACCATCGCCCAATCGTGTAAAATTGAAGTTCATAATGGATTATTAAGTAATAATTATGGTTATACATTGGAGATTTATAGAGTTTAAATATTTACCGTGGAATGACCGTTGCTTTCTTGCCGCAAGAATTACACATAAAGCTCCAGTTTACTTTTCCTGTACGATACTTCTTGCAGTTTCCGCAAACACTTTGCCAAAGCTTTTCTTGTCCAGGCATTAGTCGCAATTTGCACTCGCAATCCAGCCGCTTTTTGAACTATCCACAAGAAACAATAAATCTTATGAATAACCAAATATATATGTTATCATGAATATAACAAAATCTTGTCGATCGGTATTTATAAGGGAAGCGAGAAAATTAGTTATATTATAGATTCCTATGTATATACTGTTCAATCTTGGTAGTCACATCTTTGATCTTAGACAAATCTGAATTTTTTGGTGGTTGTAGGAGAATGTCAGAATCATCATATGCTTTCTTCGCTAATAATTCAACAATCTCAAGATTTATTTTCTTTATACCTATTTATAAGATTATAGTGCAAATATATTAAAATCTATTTTAAAGGGGTAAAAAAAATCATAACTAAGCTTCATAAATTATATGTATGTATGAAAAATTTAATTCATACCATTCCACCATATGTTCAGCATCTGGCAATGGAGGATTTACCATGAAATAGGCATTGTACTTTGGTGTAGTAAGGGATATACCTAAGTAATAATAATAAATATGAGAAAGGAAAAGTAATGCATTTTAAGTAATATTTCCATTACATACATGTAAATATGGAACTTTCTTACCATGGTAAGTGGTTACCCTCAAAGTTAAACCCACTATCAATGTTGGTTCTGGAAGCTTTGCAGAGACTTGGAATTCTTCATTATCCAGGAAATCTTCCCAAAGTCTTAAAACCATCGGGATTTTCCTATTCAAGAAATTTCAGTAAACAATGTATGTTTAATATATGTTTTTTTTACTTTAGTGTGTAACCAATATAGTATATAATAAAATTACTATACTTACTCTTCATCAATCAAGATATAATCTCTTGCTTTTGAGTTGCTTGAACCATAAATGGCATGCGATTGGATGACTAATGCCTTGATAGCTGGTGTGATATTGGACATGAATGAAACAGAATGATTGTAGAGTTAGAATCATTAGTAGAATTAGAATCATTAGCAGATTATTGTTATCTAGATAGTTATGTCCATGGACTGAACAGAATTTAGAAAATACTGTTAGAAGTTTTAACTCCTTTTTGATTATATACATATATATAATATGAAGGTGTTAAAAGTCATTCTGGATACATATGAAGGTTAATGCCCAAAAAACATAATTTAATAAGTAACGAATAAATACCACTATCATTATGCTTGGTAGATTATGTAAATACATTATGAAAATATCAATGAATACGTGGAAGTTAAAAAGTGAAGAAATACAGGAAAAAATCACAGCACCATTTCCAATAATTGTAAATTCTAACTGATATTTAAAAGAAACAGCATAGTACAAAGATTAGTAGGCTCAGCAAGAATGAACATAGAAAGTATATATTTATCAATGATGTAGATAGAAACTACAATGAAGTTACTACATTAAGGTTATTGGATGTATTTTACTTTCCAACATAAAAGCTGTTATTATTAATATTAATGATAAAGCTGTAGGTATGAAAACTTACCAACATATTCATAATGTTCTGCAAAGCGGTGCAATTCTGAGAATTTCTTAAAAGTATATGAGCACGGCAAAGTATGCGGGATCTCATCATGAATAGGATCAATCAAGTTGTATATGGATAAGATCCACTCGTATCCATATTCCCCAAGCCTATACTTCGGTTCTGCCACTTTCAGTTTAGCATTAGCAATTTTATATCTCTTGAATGGAATCAGCAGTTTCTCCAAAGGTGTAATGTGTGTATTAAAAGTGACAGCTGCAATTTTTGTGCCCTAGATAATGGGATAAGTAAAAACATATCAAAATTATCATTCAGCATAATGCCTGTATTATAATAGAATAGAAAATATTCAATGTGTTTTGAGTATTTACCTCCATGTCTGTGAGTACATACTTCTTGAATATTGTTCCTTTGTTTTGGGATTCAGAGGTTTTATGTTTTTCTACAACTTGAACTATGACAGTCCAATCATCAGTTGTAAAGCTAACTTGCATTGCATTGTACAATTTTCTATCTTCTGTCATCTATACGAAGGAAATCACATAATTTGCATATATTATTATATATCACATGTAGAATATACAAAACATAGAATATTATGTATGGTATGAAACGAATAATAAGTTCATGTAATTACTGTAATCGAATAAAAGAAGCAAATATTCATGCATTAGTTAGCACTTCTTTGTATACCACATTACGCGTAACATTAATTTTCTCAGAATCAAAGAATGTAGGAACAATAAATACTTTTACAGCAGTCGATGTTTTTGCACGTGAAAGTGCCACATATAGTTGACCATGAGAGAAGACAGGTTCTTTTAAGTAGATACCAACAAAATCTAATGTTTGACCTTGTGCTTTATTTATTGTCATTGCAAAACAAAGTCTTATCGGAAATTGAATTCTTTTATAAGGAATCGGGGAGAATTCATCATTAGATGGTTGTAAAGGTATCTTATGCAAGAAAACTTTTTTTCCAGCATGATCTCCAATTGCAATTTCTGCATGTATCACATTTTTATCTAACTGTTTACATATTAGCCGTGTTCCATTACATAATCCTTCAGTTGGATCTAAATTTCTAAGTAGAATTATTGGTGTATTAGGTTTTAACTTTAATTTATGAGGTGGCAGACCATTGGGGGTCAAACTATTCAACATATCTTCATATAGTCCTTGATCTTGTGGATTGATTGCTTTATCATAACTTACATACTCTGTTTCTATTCCTGGGAATTTATCAATCATAATCTCATTAATTTCATCTACAAACTGATTTTTTGTAGTCAATATGGCTCTATTAATTGAAAGCTGAGGACTGCTGGAAAATGATTCTTCTTCTATAAAAACAGATTTTATAAGACTGTCTAATCCATCTTCAACATTTTTTGGTGTACTGATTATATTCATAGGCAAATCAATGTTTTCAGCGTCTTCAATTTGAGTCAGTCCATCACCTATATCTAACAGGAATTTAGTGTAAGTAGGATCTAATCGTGCTCGCATATTTTGTACAAGTTTAAATTTTATTAAGTTTGGCCAAATGTAAGATCTAATTAATGATGCATTGATAGTTTCATTCTTTGTACCTCCACGAATAACCGGTAAAGTCTGGCGGAAATCACCGCCTAACACTACGATTTTTCCACCAAACAATTCCGAGTTATCCATTAAATCTCTTAGTAAATTATCCAAAGATTCTATTGTTGCTTTTTTTGCCATTGGTGCTTCATCCCAAATAATTAATCTTGCTTCTCTAATCATGGTTGCTAAGGAAGATTGTTTACTTATTCTACATGTGAAACTATCTGTAATGTCAATTGGTATCTTAAATCTAGAATGAGCCGTTCTACCTCCAGGCAATAAAGAAGCTGCTATACCAGATGAAGCTGTAGCCAAAGCAATAAAGCCCTTAGATCTTACATCTGCTAATAAAGCTCTATATAAGAATGTTTTACCGGTTCCGCCTGGATTGTTTGTGTGGTCAGTTACATTAATTTCTTCATTGTTTGTGTGGTCAGTTACATTAAACATAATTTTATCACTTCCTTTACATATATATTTGTAGATGTATTTTACAGCTTTTACAGTGGAACAAATCTCTAGATTTATATGACAGTCAAATTTTGCAAGGAGGTATGGATTATATGGTACAACCCATCGGTTGTCTAACCATGCACCTCTAGCCCTAACTCTTGAATTATCATTTCGTCTTCTGTATATTGGATATGCATCTGTTGTTATAATAGTTTCATCACAAAATGTTTTAGGATATGATTTCTTACAACGATTATTTTTATCCATACATACATTCTTAGGATTTAAAATTCCACAAGGTCCATGTAACATGTGTTTAACTACTAAATTATACAAATGAGGTTGTTCTTCTTTATTTGGAAGTTCAGCCGATACAAATTTATCGAATTCCTCAGGCCTGTAAATTTTATAATGTGGTTTTAAAATCAGAAGGAAATGAGCATGTGGTAAACCTCTTTTCTGAAATTCTATTACATATGTATAGGCAGCCACTTTTCCAAATAAATTTTTTTTGAATAATTCAATCTTAAGTTCTTCTAATTTTGCTTTAAATACTCTATCCATCAAATCAGGTCTATTTTGAGCCAATTCTCCAATGCATAACATCTCCTTTATTTCAGGCCAATTAGGGTTACACGTTATCGTCAGAAAAATATCCGGCTTACCAAATTTTCTTACTAAAGACATTGCATCTAAGTATTTTTTCCTCATGTGTCTAGGCCCTCCGGTAAACGATGCAGGTAAGATAATACGTTGACCAATCTTGCTTGCATCATTTTCTCCATTTGATACAGCATCAACTATACCTTGAAGAAATTCTTGTCTAATATTGTTTTGTTGTGATCTGAAGTAATCTAATCTTTGTGTTTCTAACTTAACAAACATATCTACTACATATTGTTGGAGAAGCGCGACCAAACCAAGTATGCAAGACTCATCATTATCCCTAATTTGTAATTTGTAGCAATAATATTCTCTAATGGATACATAAGTTGGATCATGTGATGTATCATTTAAAAGTATTGTGTTTTCGATTCTAGAAGTTCAAGAACAAGATTTTGCATTTCGTGGATTAAGTATTCTACTATTTCCATTATTCTTTTTCCTTTTTCGTGGATTAGTATTAATGTCTTTTTTACTTATGCCTTGATGCCAACCAAGATTACCATAAGGAAACATAAGGGGATATTGTAAAGGATCATAACAACCATAGTAGTATTGGATAGAATGTGAAACTCCACTATGTGTGTATACTTTTATGCTTCTTTGTGTATTGTCATTACCTTCAACTAATATGCCAGCTACTTCAGAAGTAGTGGGTTTATTATAGACTCTTTGATCAATTTTTGGATTACAAAACAATACAATTTCAAGTTCCTGAATATCTGGAATATTCCTTAGATCTCTGAAAAATTTGGCATAGGGATTATGGGACAATACTATTAAGATCTTTTGTAAAGTTGCTTCAAACAATCTAGGACATTTTTCAAGCCGGTTTGACAATTCATAATCTGCATCATGAAAATAAAATTGTATATTTTGACTTTTTTCTAGGGTTTCTATAAGATCCTTCATAAAATGATATACTTGCCCTTGGACTCTAAAAAGTATAGACACCTTTATTTCTCTTTGCTAATTCCTTATCATAAGTTGCACCAAATGACGTAAATGCAAGATGATTATTGTATGTTCGGATTGAAGTTCTAAAATTTACTGCCTCATTTTGAGAAGATGTTAGAGAGTGAACAATTACAGGAGAGTAATTCAATCTTAAGCTTAAAGATCACATCTCCACCTGAACAACAAAAACTTGTCTTTGTTTCATGTGGGAATCTTTTAGCGATACAATGTACACAATCATCGACTTTAGCTAGGATGTCACTTTTATCAACTATCATATTTAATAAATGCCTCTGCTTTTGTTATGTTTCTTGCGTTGACTATTAATACGTATCACATCGAACTTTGATCTGAATAATATTAGTAGAAGCCTGTGTATTCTGTTTAGCCTTTTTTCCAATTTTGTATTCTCGATTGCTCTACCGATCACTCCATCATTTGAAGAGTCGAATTCAAAATTTTCCACATTTAATGAAACAGGTTTGCATAGGTTATATGGACTATTTGTTCATTTCTATTGGAGTCTATGCTCAAGAAGTTTTAAGATCAAACATGTTTTTTTGATTTCTTTCTATGTTGCTCGATGATTACGAATTTCAAAGAGACATCATTAACATATTATTGTTTTGTAATGAATCTTTTTTAAATTATCGAAGTAAGAGTTTTTTAAAATGTGGCTAAGGAAACATCTGCTTTTAGTCTTTTTGTAGCACATTTTTCTTTCCAGCTTTTTAATTTCTTAGCTCTTTCAGTTTCGAATATAATCTACTACTGTTAAAATGTTAGCTGTAGAATTGTCTTCCACAACAGTTGCCGAGGAAGACATAGCAGCAGTAAATTTAGGCTTATTACAGTCAATCTGTTTTAATAAGGCTATATCAGTACTTTCTTTATTTAGCTCGGTTTTTCCTTTTTTTTTACTTTCAATATTTGTCTGCCTGTATTTTTTCTGCTTCCATCTACAAATAGCCATGTGTTTCTTAGCTTCTTTTATTAAAGATTCATCTACTGGTGAATGTGAGTTTGAAGATGACAAATCTAACCTATGACCTGAAGATTCCATGTTCATAGATACCCCTTTTTTGCTCCACACAAAATACTAATGACAATCAACAATGACAGTCTGACAGAGAGTATAAAACTGGAGTATCTAATGACAGTCTGAGAGAGAGTATAAAACTGGAATGGCTACGTGTGTAAGTAAAGCGGGATTTTCTGTAGATCCCGTAACTACGGGGTTTGCTATAGATCCCCTAACTATTGGGGTTTGCAGTAGTACCCCTAACTACACAAACCTGAAGCAATTTCCTTCTGCGTGAAACCGAGAAGCTGCAACACCTTTTTCCAAAACAATCTGGGAAAAATACCACCTAGGTAAGTGGGGTTCCAAGGGGAAAAAAATCATAATGGTAGTGTATATACTCGGAATTTAAAGAAAAAGAATAAACAAGGTGCAGATCGAAGAATACTGCAAACAAAATCAATTGAGCAGGGCTCAAGCAACGCAGATTATTTGTTTGATTCCTAGACTAAAAAATGCCAAAAGATTGCCTACATATTAACATATACACATCACTTATTCAATACACAGAATGCCAAAAACAAACAAAAGGGAGATGCAGGAGCTAATTTCCATGTTATAGAATGACCAAAGCAAAAAAAGATGCATCTTTATTGACCTAGCCAAATCTGAATAGTTGACACACGAAAATTGAAAGCCGAAGCAAATTGACCTTGATTTACAAATCCTGAGTTCTAAACAAACCACACACACACACCATAAAGTAGAGTAAGGTATAGTTACCTAACTTTCAATTAATCATAGAAGACAACAATAAGTACAAATAAATTAATCGACCAGTTCACATATCGCAATCGAGGAAACAGTTGAAAACCCTAAATTTGGTTTAGACAAGAGTGGGTATAAGATCGATACATAAAGATGGAGTTTTTACACATAGATTCGAAATGCTAAATCTTAAACAGTTACACAAAACAATGAAAAGCTATTTACAGAGATCGATTTTTAGCGAGTCATATAAATGGAATCGAGCAGCGTAAGAACGAAGAATTAATAGACCTTAAGCAATGCAGATTGATTGTACAAGAATTGAGAAGTTAGCAGACCGAATCCATGAGCAACACACCTGCGAAAAACCACAGCAGCCAGCAAAAAAATTAGGGAAAAAAGATAAAGATGCATGCATATAAGGATAGGTAAATCTGGAGAAAAAAATCAGAAAATTACCTCTATTGCAGTCTAAGCGTGGAAGAGGACCCAATTTTTTCTCTGTCTTTATAAGAACGGTAACCATACCTTCTTTTATGGCTGAGATTCATAGTTAGTAAAGAAATCATTACGGTTCCAGCATAAACGTGTATTGTCAGAGCAGGTAGGATGATTTTTCGTCGACTCCGAATAGAGATTGGAGAGGTGATTGGAGTTGGTATGCCGGAAGTGACTGGAAGGGTTGGGTAGCGGTGGGGTGGAAGTGCCGATTGATTTCGTGAGAGAGAAAGGGAGTTGTTGAGGGTAAGTCTAAGCATTAAATGTAGAAGTTAATTTTGTGTAGTATAGGTACTCTAAAAGTATTATTTAATCAATTTAGTAGCTTAGGACCCCCCTAACCAGCATACCAACGGTTATATCCCCATCCTATATCCTTTTTTTTATATTTTAGTATATATAACTTATCCATACATGAATGATAGAAATTATAAATTATGATACATCATGTACTATACCTAAACATCATATACAATATATTTTTATAGATTGAGTAAAAAAATACATTGAGTCTTGTTTATGTAACAACCATTGGAAAAAAATTATATATTCCATGCAGTCGTTTGGGAGAAGAGAGTATTTTATCTCATTGTATTAAATTTACTTTGAAAACAATAAATAAATTAATATGTAATCGTTGTAAAGTTCAATACCATATGTAAATGAGATTCGGATATTTAGATTACTCGTTTGATTAATCCAACTCTTACCCGAATATCATGTTAAGGCATATATCATACAATACAATTAAAGATTCTATAAATCTTATAATGCAAAAAGGAAAAGAGAGTCAAAATAAAAGAAGATTGAATATTTTTACATAACAATTCTTCCTTTAAGTAGACTCTACTATTCTATTCACGTACTACACACTCACAAATCCATTCCCATTGACAATCCATAATTCCAACCACTATAAAGAAAAAATCATCCCTTCTTTCATTTCTCTGCAATCCAATTATGCATTCAAAAGTATTATAATAAAACATGAAAAATTAAAGAGGGAAAAAATGACAAAAATAAATGCAAATGCAATTGCCAAAAACAAATGCAAATAGGAAAAAAGGGAACAAAAAAAGTCAAAAATACACGCGTTGAGCTCGATCGTTTATTTTAAATTTTTTCGATTGAGTTTCGATAAGAAAGGAAAGAATGGGCAAAAAAATGGACCATAAAAAGGGGTAAAAATTAAATAGCAAAAACAAATGCAAATACCAAACACCAAAAATAAGAAATTAAAAAAAAAAAAATTAATACGGTTAATTTAGTTTTTTTTCGTTTCAGTTTTAGTAAAAAAAAAATTAATACGGTTAATATAGAATATGGAATACCAATAAATCGTGAAATCTAAATGAATACCAACAATATAGAACATTGAATAACAACATATTCTATAGTTATGAAGGCTAGATGAATACACAACGCATGGCATACCATGAAATGGGAAGAAAAAAAAAAAAATTCACGATTTCTTACATAAAATACAGTAATTAATATTAACATGACTCAAGCCATAACTAATAATATAAAGCATTACATTTTTTATCGGGATCCATAAACTAAACAAAGTGTCAAACACAACATTTTTTAACGAGATCGATAAATTCATTTTAAGTAAATGTTGAATGTAAATATAGATCAATTGATTGATGTCTCATAAACACTATTAATTGTGAGATTATGTATAATGACACATGTTAGATTAACTACTACCATACTACATTTGCTAACATCAACTACTATTTATAAACAACAACAAAAAACCGAAAAATTTATAAACAACAACAAAAAACCGAAAATTAAAAATAAAAAAAAATAAAAAAAAAAAGCTTGAAGCCGACAAGTGGCAAGCTGGGAGCTAGCCACGTGTCAGCGTGAGACTAAACCAAAAGAATTGAATGAAAGGCCGACGTGGAGGCTTGAGGCAAACTCTCCTCTCTTCTTATTATAGTTAGATTGTAACTAAGTCATTGTTATAAGGGGAAATGAGGATGAATGATGTAAAATATTTCATCAATCGATTGAGTAGAAGAATAGCGTTTTGAAACTTTTGCATAAATAATAAAACTATTTATTCATCGTCGAAATTCACTTGTGTTCAAATTCATTTGTTTAAATTCACTGTCGAAATCCAATCGTCCGAAATTCACTAATTTTCAAAATTCATTGTCGAAATTCACCGATTTTCGGATTCACCGTCGAAATTCACCGATTTCGGATTCACCTTTAGGAGATTCACCGATTTTCGGATTCATTTGTTCGTCCTTCTCGCTATAAAAATTATGCATTGTCATTCTCCCTTTAAAAAATATGTAGTTGTCCTATTATTTAAAAATATTCCAGATTGTGTCTTTATCCTTAATTTCCCATTGGTAAAAAGGGTGTGATGCATTCAAATCCGTTCCCCCGTGGTATATTGTAATGTCCCACATAGGAAAAATAATAGAATGTTTATCCTCATATAAGTCTGAGACATAAAATGTCTTGTCAACTCGGGTTATCCATTTTAGACCAAGCTAGGACGACGGTCTAAACAGTTGACCGGATTTATAACTCATTTAGCGCTACCAGGTCTGGGACGTTACATATACACATGACGATGATAATAACTTCATTCTATCTCTCTGGGTTTTTCTTTCACTTAAAGCTCTGACATCTGGAAAGTTGTGGTGTCTCTGCACGTGTGGAGACAGCACATGAGATATATGTTGCTTCATAATTTTCTCACCAAAATGACGATGATAATAACTTCATTCTATCTCTCTGGATTTTTCTTTCACTTAAAGCTCTGATATCTGGAAAGTTGTAGTGCCTCTGCACGTGTGGAGATAGCACATAAGAATCATCTCCCTTGTTTGTAGAGCGTGACACTTACATTTGGCTTAAGGACAAGTCCAAAACATTTGTTTAGAAGACTTTCTTGTCTATATCTTAAAGTTTTCCAAGAAAATTAAAAAATAAATAAATAAATAAATAAAGACATTTCTCACTTGTTTTGTTGATTAATCCTCTCTCGAATTTCATAAGGCAATAAAATACAATTTGCATTATGTTTTGACTGAATCGTCTTAAGTCTCAGTATTGTTTCTTTCCTAAATCGTTTATGGTATGTTGTTACGCATAAAAGGAATCGAAAGAAATTAAATCGTTGGAATGGAATAAACTCATTTGATTACTTATATGTTGGAATGGAATAAACTTATATTTTATTTATATAAATGTTTATGATATTAAATGATGTACATAAACTCATTTGGGATTCCATTCTATCAAATTTCAAAGGTAATGAAATTTGTCTTTTTCATATTTTACAGGATTAAAATTGCAACCGGAGCAAAAACAAGAATAAAACACTATGTCATGTTACAGGACTAATTTTACTATTCAGCCCCTTCACGGCAGCGGTTTGGAAATAGATAAGATAAGTGGGGTGGCAAAAATTGCAAACAAATAATCCTTCTTGATACTGCATTCATACATTCTTCAGACCTACAACCAAAAAAGATAATAATAATAATAATAATTATAGTACAGCTGTTGTATCATTGCCGGAGGGATGTTATATTCAACACATCCTAACAAACTCCTACTGAAAAAAGGCGCTAAAAACGATTACGTCATCCACTCGGTACAATGGTTCTACATATGGCCAAACTTGTGTAAAAATACATTCATATATAGAGGTGTCTCCATCCACTTTGCATAAATGATTTCTACGTATGTGGCAAAACTTGTGTAAAAGCACATTCATATCTAGAGGTCTCCTTCCAGAAACGTATTGATCTATCGCTTCCACACGACACAAATGCTGCCTCTGTTGGGGAGTGTTCAAGCCAACGCGTATTCCAACATGGTTCAAGGCCATCGAGCCACTTTTTCTGCTGTCACTGCATCCCATACTACGATCTGCAACAAATAACACAACAAATAAGTTATGTTGGTGAACGATTAAGTCTGTATTGGATATGAGCAAAGCTAGATTCACAGCAAAATGACATAACCACGTTTTTACACCATTGGTTATAGTGTAGGACCTACTAATTGATGTGGGCCCCATTATGATCGATGGTGCAAAATTGTGTTAGCATTTTCGATTGGATAAACAGAAGTCTCACCTCATTGCTTGGTTCATCAATACACAAGATGAATTCTTCTGTGTCATTAAATACTGCCTGCATTGATATGATCAAGTAACATGTCAGCACGCGGTATGACTTCTCGGGTTCAAACTTGACGATTAAACTCACATTTTATAAAATAAAAAAATAAAATAAAAAATATGAAACCAGAAGACAGCAAAATGACAGAGGATATGCATACCTGGCACCGAACCTGAGTACGAGCTGCACCATTATACTGCTTAACTAGTTTTCCAGATCCAACCTCCCACAACTTCACAGAAGAATCTTTTCCACAAGACAACACATACCTAATGGAACAATTGGTAAACCTCAATATCTAAACACAAATATACATCAACAGATTTTCAATTCAGAATCATCCTCTTTTATTAAGCGTTTTTGTTTTTATTATTTGGTCCTTATTCTTTTATTATGTACAATTTGGTTCTTAAATTTTCAATGTTTACACATGCCCTCCTCCGTACAATCACGAACATGTGTATCCCGTATCCATGCAACCTAAAGCCTGCAGTAGGTACTCTAAAATAATGGGAAATTGGGAATCTTTAAAATAGAGATCTAAATCAGGTCCATAAAAAACCATTTGTATTTGGGGCTGAGATCGGTTTGGTTTGGATGGGTCTTGGTTGGTTTCAAAATTTAATCACCGGTTTGGTTTGGAGAATACTGTATCCAAACCCAAACCAAAACAATATGGAAACCAATGGTTTCGGGTTGGTTTGGTTACATCACTTCCATATTTTCCTACTACAAAACAAATCATAGAAGATTATATATGATATATGTATAACGAATTTTATGCAATTCAGACACTTTATAGATGATACACTCAACAAACCATAAACAAAATTATCTGATAAAAGAAATCTAATCGCAAACATATTTAGGAATACTAATAATCATGATGTACATACATTACAACTAAGTGATAGATTTTAAAGGTAATTAGATTGCGTTGTGTTCAGGTTGGTTTGTAGATAAATCAAATTTAAGTTGGTTTCCAACCAAAGCGAATTCTTTGGTTTCAACTGGTTTGGTTTTCTTTGGTTTGGTTCAGGTTGGTTTTCTTTGGTTTGGTTTGGATTATTCGTAATTTTGCTCACCCTAATTTGTAGCATAATCTCTGCTGGAATATATAAAATACAAAATCTCAAATTTTTGCATTACTTCTAATGCATAATACACATTCTCGGTTCAAATTATATGCTTTAGAAACGCTGATGCATTTCACTCTGAAAGGAGATTTTGTTAAATAGAGAAAGTAATGCTAAATAGACAAAAAGAACAAACCTTAATGGCTTCAAATTACTCTTTTGCCTACCTTTGATCTTTTGTAAAATTTGCACTAGTGCACTCAGCTGCCCCATGCGCATCGATAGAGCGAACACAACTGGCGGTTATTCCGTCCCAAAGTCGAATAGCACCATCCTTAGATGCAGTTACATACATACCACCAGTAGCTGAATATCTCACCTACACAAATCAAGCATATGGGGGCTTGAATATCTTGCAGTTGTATTTGATACGTATCCGACACGGATATGCATTCATATAAGTGAACCGGATACATAAAATGAAGAACCTTTTTGAAATTTGAGGAACTACCCGCCGGAAAAATAAATAAAACTTCTTTGAAATGAAGAAATACTACTAAAAATGAATAAAAGCCACTAAAATTGTTTTATTTTATGACTTGTAACACTTATAGTTTTATTATGTACATTTTGGTCCCCAAACTTTTAATGTTCACTGATAAATCACGCACCTAAGTATCCCATATCCACATACCCAGACCTAAGGGCGTATCCGGAAAGTTCGGGATGTGGGTCAAAAATTTATCAATTTTTTTTATCTTTCAGACCTAGGCTTGTATATGCTTAAAATAATGGGCCAATATATAAAAAAATTGCGGGTCAAAGACATATATAGATGTATATTAAATTTTTTTCTACTGTAATATTTTTTCAGTGGGTCGGCTGCCCCACATTCACATAATGTGGCGCTGCCCCTGCCCAGACCCGTGCAACCTAAGTTTGAGTAAAATGTAATTAATACTGCTTGGAGCAACAAAGAAGGAAGAAGGTGAGGTAAAGAAACATAAAGCAGGTCTGAAGTGAGTAAGTTACCTGATTTATGGCTCCATTCACTCCAATATCTTGTACATTTGATGGTAGATAACATTGGAAAGTATTTACATCATATAAATGTGCAATTGGATGATCGGTTCCTGCACAAATATTCCGTATGAAGTCAGACTCAACGGCGTATGAAAATAATAATTGCCCAACATCAATGAAAGAACCCGAAATGCTGCAGGAAGAAGTTGAGTTTAAGAAAGTTGATATAAATGAAAAGGATGCAATAACCTGCTAAAATAAAATCTCCAGAAGGATGAAACGAGACTGATCGAACATTATGAGTATCCTGCAAAATGTTTTTTTCATTTTGAAGTAAATCATCATTCAACAAAATATCACAGCTTACTGTTTTATTTGAAGAAATGGTACATATTAAACCACACATAAACCGTAAGAAATAAAGCAATGAGGAAAGTATTCTTTTGTTATTAGAATAGAAAGCTCATTGAAGATTATTACAACAACCCTCTTTCTTAAATACTAAGAGGGTAGATCCAATGGCTAGTTGGATAAAAAGTAAAGCTGGGAACACTGTTCCACGGTAAAAATGGGTGTTCCATCAGCCAAAAGCTAGGAAAGAGCCAAAACTAACAGCTCTTTTGTACACTTAATTACACCTTAATAAATAAAATATTAAGTGTAATAAAAGTGACAAAAGATTTACATAAAGATAATAATAAATAAGGGGCATATTCTAACACTCCCCCTCAAGCTGGTGAATGAATATTTAGCATTCCCAGCTTGCTGAGGAGATAATTAAAGGCCTTTTTAGGAAGCCCTTTGGTAAGAACATCTGCAATCTGATTTTGAGAGTTGATAAAGGCAAGAGTGAAAAGTTTTGCATCCAACTTTTCTTTGATGAAGTGCCTATCAACTTCCACATGCTTAGTTCTATCATGCTGAACAAGATTGTGTGATATGTCAATGGTTGATTGATTATCACAGTAGAGAATCATAGGCAACTGTCTCTGCACTTTAAGGTCATCCATGATGATCTTTAGCCACAGCAACTCACACATCCCAATAGCTAGTGCCCTGAATTCAGCTTCAGCACTAGATCTAGCCACAACACTATGCTTCTTACTTCTCCATGCTATAGGGTTTCCAAACAAGAATATGCAATGTCCAGATGTAGACCTCCTGTCATCTATACATCCTGCATAATCTGAGTCAGTGAATGCTTCCAACCTCTTGTGATCAGTTTTCTTGAAGAGTATCCCCTCTCATGGACAAGTCTTTAGATATTCTACAATCCTTTCTGCTGCCCTTTGGTGACATCTCTTAGGATTTTGCATATATCTGCTGACAATGTTCACAGCAAAGGATATATCAGGTCTTGTGTGGGATAGATATATGAGTCTACCCACCAGTCTCTGATAAGTGGTTTTATCCACAGATTCATCCTTAGAAGCAAGACTTAAACAATGATTTTGTTCAATAGGGGTGGTCATAGGTTCACAACCTAACTTTCCACAATCTTTAAGGAGATCAAGTATATATTTCTGTTGGGATATAAATATTCCCCTTTGTGAGTACATTACTTCAATTCCTAGGAAGTACTTGAGCTTTCCCAATTCTTTAATATCAAACTCAGTACACAGAAAGTTGGTTAATTATCTGTTACTCTCAGTGTCATTCCCAGTGATAATAATATCATCAACATAAACTAGAAGGATAGAGACCTTCCCAGAGTTGTTGTGTTTTATGAATAAGGTATGATCTCCCTGACTTTGTTTATAGCCCAGAGTGATCATAGCCTTAACAAATTTCCCAAACCAGGCCCTAGGTGACTGTTTAAGGCCATATAGGGCTTTGTTTAGTCTACACACTTTCCCTTTCTCATTTTGGAATCCAGGAGGAACATCCATAAAGATGGTTTCCTCTAATTCCCTTGCAAGAAGGCATTCTTCACATCATATTGATGTAAATTCAGTCAAAGTTAATCGCTGGGGCGAAGAACTTTGGCCAGTGTTCATCTTTGCTACAGGAGCAAAAGTCTCAAAGTAGTCAATGCCATAAGTTTGAGAATACCCTTTGGCAACAAGCCTTGCCTTATATCTTTCAATAGATCCATCAGATCTATATTTGATGGTAAAGACCCATCTACATCCCACAGTCTTAGCATTCTTTGGAAGGGTGACTAAATCCCATGTTTTATTTTTCTCAAGAGCATTCATCTCTTCTTTCATGGCTTTCACCCATTTTTTATCCTCTAGAGCTTCAGATAGCTTCTTAGGAACAGACCCATCAAGAAGATTTTTCATAAATTTCTTTTGATTGCTGGAAATTTTCTCATTTGATAGGAAATTTTTTATAGGATGCTTGGTGCAAGCCCTAGTTGACTTCCTTAGAGCAATAGGAAGTTCCTCAACAGGAGTGCCACTATTGTTTCCTGATTCTGGTATATCAAAGGTAGGATCTTCCCTACAAGAGGAAGAAAAAATTTCAGAATCATCACATTTTGTGTCCTCCTTAGGACTAGGAACATCATTATCACTTGTGTTTTTTCCAATAGGAATCATGTCCTTTAATCTGATCCAGTTTTTTCTGGAATAGATTATTGGAGTTTTTTCCTTGTTCTTATTTATAACAGGAACAGTAGAGTCTTCTTCAGTGGTTGGAATATTTGCCTCTTGTTCAGTGGTGGAGGGTTCATGATTATGATCAATGATAGGACATTGTTCTTCCTCATTATTATCTGATGAATCAGAATTAAAGTGAGGAAGGGACATGTCTTTATCAGAGTCTATCATGATTTTCTCCCCCTGAATGAGAGGCTTCTCTGTAAAGTATGGATGCATTTCATAAAAGGTAACATCCTTTGACACAATCACCTTCTTTGTAGGAGGGTGATAACACTTATATCCTTTCTGTGTGTTGGAGTATCCAATGAACACACACCTAACAGATCTGGGATCTAACTTTCCCCTGTTAGGTTGATGTCTATGGACAAACACCTCACAGCCAAACACTTTAGGGTGAACCCCTTCAGTCTTTAGAAAATCTGGAAATAGTTTAGTAAGTGTCTCAATGGGACTCTTTTTTTCCAGAATTTTGGTAGCATTCTATTTATCAGGTGAGCAGCTGTTAGGACAGCTTCTACCCAATAGTTTTTTGGTACATTCATTTGGAAGAGAAGAGCCCTAGCAGTATCCATAAGATGCATGTTTTCCTTTCAGCCACCTCATTCTGTTGGGGTGTGTGAACACAGGATGATTAATGAATAACCCCTTTTTCTTCCAAAAAAGGGTTTAAGAACTTGTTGAAATAGTCTCTTGCATTGTCAGTTTTGATTTTCTTGAATTTGACATCAAACTGAGTCATTATCATGTTGTAAAAAACAGGAAAAATCTGAGCAAGATCAGATTTTTGTTTCATAGAGTATAACAATGTGGTTCTGGTACAGTCATCAATAAAGGTGACAAACCAGTGTGCTCCATTGATATTAGGGTTAGTAGATGGACCTCAAATGTCACTATGTATAAGATTAAAAGGATAAACAGAAAGTTAGAGGAAATAGGATAGGGCACCCTTTTATGTTTAGCAAACTCACATTTGAAACCTTCAGAATTCAATCCTTTACATAAGGTAGGAAACAAATGCATAAGAATCTGAAAAGAGGGATGACCAAGTCTCCTATGATATAACATAAGCTTATCATGATTAAAACTAGACAAAAAAGATGACATCTGACAACTAGTCTTGTTATCATCTTCATTCTTCAAAATATAAAGACCTTCTTTGAACTGTAAAGTCCAATCTTCCTCATTGTTTACTAGATCCTGTATCACACGTAAATTAGTAGAGAACGAGCATAGCATTTAGAGTCTCTAGTTAGTTTTACGATAGATATAAGGCTAGCGAGATAGATTTGGAACATGCGAGAACATCCTTTAAGGTCAAATTATCATTTATTATCACATTGCCAATGCCTGCAACACTGATTGAGGAGCCATTAGCCACGGTAATGCTCCTTTCGGTAATCTGAGGCGGATAAACAGAGAAACAAGTAATATTAGGGGTCAGATGGTCAGTAGCTCCAGAATCAACAACCCAATCTTTAGTGACATTCTGGTTCAAGAGATTTAGGGAAGCCACACCTGAAAACACCATAGATGATGAGGGGTTTTCCAAGGTATCCAGAAACTTCCTTAACTTCTCAATTTCAGATTGCCCAAGACTGGGGTTCGGATTCTTGGAGATTTGATCCATCCCCTGAGTATCACTCTCAGACTTGCCAGAATTTGCTATGTGAGCCAAGGGTTCTTTGGTTTTCCCTGGTCTCCCATGCAATTTCCAACATAACTCCTTGGTGTGTCTGCTCTTTTTACAGTGAGTACAATAGAGGTTGTCCCTATCTCCAGATTTAGGGACTTGCCTCTGATTGGAGAATTTCTTATCCACATTTTCCTTAGACTCATTGGTCTTAGGATAGTTGTTTTTGTTTTGTCCAAATATATGAGTTTGAACCCTCGATATTGGTAGTGTCGGCATGACACCCTCCTACCTCTTACATTCTTACCATAGACATGGTTTCATTCGAGAGAGGGTAATTCAGTTTTACCAAGAATCTGCACCCTTATAGGATCAAATTCCTGGTTCAAACCAACCAAAAAAGAGAAGATTCTTCCCCTTCAACCAATCTTTTAAGGGTAGTGGCACCATCACTATCTTTCATTTTGATGCATTGATAGTGATCTAGTTCTTGCCACAGCCCTTGTAGAAGGCTAAAGTATTCAGTGATAGATTTATTTCCTTGCTTAGTATTCTGAATTTTTACCTAAATTTCATAGATCTAAGCTGCATCCTTAACCTTAGAGTAGGTTTGTTGTACATGGTCCCATATCTCCTTGGCAGAATTCAGAAACATGCAGGTATCACTGATCTATGTGATCATTGTGCTCCACATCCAGGACATCACCATCGAATCCTTCTCATCCCAGCTAGCAAACTTGGGATCAGTAGGAGCAGGTCCAGTTCCCAGCAAATGGCTCAGTTTGCCTCTACCTTTCAAGTAGGTTCTGACAAATTGAGACCATTTAAGGTAGTTCTTACCATTCAGCTTATAAACAGCTTGAGTGTTTTGAAGTTCCCCAGAGATTATGGGGCTTTCAGAAGAAGAAGAAGGATCAGTGGATGTACTAGTTGCAAATGACTCAGCCATTGATCCAGAAAGAACTGAGATTTTGAAATTTGAATTATTAAAGGAATCCAAGAAAAAGCCTAAGGCTCCGATACCATGTAAGAAATAAAACAATGAGGAAAGTATTCTTTTGTTATTAGAATAGAAAGCTCATTGAAGATTATTACAACAACCCTCTTTCTTAAATACTAAGAGGGTAGATCCAACGGCTAGTTGGATAAAAAGTAAAGCTGGGAACATTGTTCCAACAGTAACAATGGACAGTGTTCCATCAGCAAAAAGCTAGGAAAAAGCCAAAACTAACAGCTCTTTTGTACACTTAATTACACCTTAATAAATAAAATATTAAGTGTAATAAAAGTGACAAAAGATTTACATAAAGATAATAAAAAATAATAAATAAGGGGCATATTCTAACATAAACCTTTATAACTCTGGAAGCTTTCTTTGCTACAGCCTTCGAAAAATCAAAAAATCTGCATGTAGAAAGCTTATTATTATTTCTCATGTGAACATAATTATGAAAATAAGCAACCTAAATGGACTTAAGAGAAGGATATTACAAGACTCAGGACATACTTTATTGTGTGATCTTTTGCCCCAGAAATAAGTACTGTGTTTTGAGGATGAAAATCCACGTCGTTTACTGGCTGCAATGTAATAATGAATATAAAATTTTAGTAAGAAAAAAATAAACCAACTACTCATACAGCATTAATCGTTTCACGAGTTAATCATGTCACGATGAGAGAAGAGAGAGAATCAAAGTTCACCAAATTCTTCTTAGTCACCCTACATTTCATCATTTTCTATTGGTTATTGTCAACCAAATCGTTAGCAGAACTTCTGAGCAGTTTTCCATAAAACAAATAAATGTAAAAATAAAATACTCTAACTTCTCGTAAAAGGAAAAACTAAACTTCGGAAATATGCAGGAATTTACTTGAAGATGGTCGTAAAAAGTCCTTAAAACAGGGCGAACGGGTCCATCTCGTGTATCTGGCAGCAGCATTTGTTTGACTTTCAATACCTGCACCCAAAAAAAAAAGAATAAAATTGAGTGTCAATTAGATTATTTACAATTAAAGTGACTAAATGGCTGATAAAAACAAAAGAACATGCACCTCAAAGAGTTTAACTGATGTGTCGGCACTTCCAGTGGCAAAAAACCTTCCATCTGGGCTAAATCTTGCACATCTTGCTACATTCTACAAAATACAATTGTTGGATTTCAAGCTTGTGTTAATATTAATCTTGTATCATTATCTTGTCTTAACTAGGTACTATCTTGATTAGTTCGTTTTAATTAATGTTACCGTTAGTTATCTCAACATAACGGTAACTTGGGGGAAGGAGTTCAATCACTTGAATTACATTTTCTCATATTCAAATATTTACAACAATCTCTATTATCAATTATCAAATAAATAAATGAAAAATATGTTGTACAAAATCAGCAAGGCGTGATAGAACAAAAATTACACATCAGAGAACATTATACAAAAGGGTACCTACCTTGTGTTCTGAGACATGAAGTGTCTCATGTTTTGCAAAGGTTTTTGATGGTCCTTTAGTAGCAAGCCTTGTACTGTTTGGATATTTTTTCAAAAATCGATTAAATCAAGCCCATATATTTTCACAGCAAAACAAATTAAGCTCATATCTGACTTTTCGAAAACAAAGCATGTATGTGAGACTAATGAGACATAAAGAGTGACCTGAAATCAACCGCGGCAGCAGCACGAGGAGCCGGGACAGAACCATATCCTGTGGATATATTTGAATCGAAAAAACCAGCTGAAGGAACACCTCTCAAAATCTCATCTTTCTCGACTGCAAGACCCTGTAAACCTCTTAGAACATCTAAAATGTTTGCACCATCCGATTCGTACAATGCAGACTTCGGCATACGTGTTAAGAAACATAAGAAGCAAATGCATTTTTTATCTTACCAAAGAATACAAACCTTAGCTACCAGCTCAAGAAGCTTGTTTGGAGGAGCATCCACGTTTAATGGTGTCATGGTAGCCGAAGCAACTGCACTGGCAGCCTGGAAAGAAGAGTAAATCAATCTCTTTCTCCCCGAAACATTCAGTTTCAAAACAATTATTACTGACAAGGCAAGAAGAAAAAACTGTTAAAATCTAAGAACACTCCAATTTGGCTTCTAGGTGTAAATAATTGGGCGAGCGAACTATGCCCACAATAACAAACAATTAACAACCAGAAGTTAGGGGGGAATAATTGACAACTAGATGAATTTTACACGAAATTGAAATTCAATCAGAATAAAATTCTATTGAAAGCTGATAGAAATAAAGATTAAACCTGATTGAGATTGTTGTCACGAAGATGAGCGACGATTAGTGCATTCACTTGTCGATAGAGCTTCCCATCTTGCAATGCCTGCTCCATCATGCCGCTGGTGGTGTTACTTTCCATTTGTTTTTGCTTCTTATTTACTAACTAATGGGTTTTGGAAATTACTTGGGGTTACACTTATTTTTTTTTTTAATTTATATTTTTGTGTTCACGAACGAAAATTTATTGAAAAAACCAGACCAACACTGAAAAGAGCCGGACAAAGCCACCATCTGGTGGACCAAACGAAAAAAGGAACATAATAAACTAGATACATAAAACAATGGCAAAAGCAATTTAGCGAGAAATCGGCTGGCGTCTTTGGGCGAAAAAAAGGAAAGAAACTTTTTGAGGTTGCAGTCATGCAGGTGCGCTCAGGCAGGGCCACCAAAATGAATCCTTACTAGGCAAAACAAAACAACAGAAAAATAAACTACAAATAAAACCAAAAGCACCGGAAGCCTAGCTCCGCCACAACGCCGCCACCGTACGGTACAAAGAAATCCGAAAGAAAAAACTATCCTCCCGAATAAGCACTCTACAAACCATTGGAGACTCCAGAGAACCACCATTGTCGACTGACGATGCTGGATTTCGTCGGGTATTAAATCTGGGTCATATTATCCTAGTGATAATTCGTTCAAGAACTAAAAACAAGAAAAAAAATGTAACAGGGGTGGTATGAATGATGTTTAGACTGAGCCTGAGATGTTGTATCTCAAGTTGCCTACGTATCATGTGTATAAAGTAGGAATCAAGTCTCTATAGTTCCTTAGGGATTGATTATATATGAGGGGCTTATGCCCTAGGCTTGCATGGCTGGGTCCTTGTTGGACTCTGCTTTCGAGTTCCCTATGGAATGGATAAACGCGGTTTAAACCCATTGATTGCAGGAGATAATCACGGTAATTTAAGTATAGGATCAGAGCCTTTATGGCTGAGGACTCTTCTATGTCTATCTGTTATGTTGTGCACGTGGGCTATTCCGTCTAAGGGATACTCAAGCCGACCTGCGTCGAGTCCCTTAGGTGGTAAGGCCCGAGCTGCATTAGCTGAGCTCCGTTATGCCCTGACCGGCCTGTGGTGGACTGAGAAGCTAGCTGAGCCAATCTCCTACCCGGGGTGCCCTTAGGCTAAAGTGGGGCTCTTGGCCCATTATGTTCGTACTTTCTCTGTCTGCATTTATTACTAAGTTACTGTGAGGATGACATGTGGCGTGGTGCTAGTCCGACCTCCGTCATAAGCCCCCCTGATCTAGCTGATCTCTCAAGGTCAGCTCAGATCTGCTAAGGTTGTAGCTCGGATCAGTCATCTAGACTTGTAGATTTCTAAACAACTTTAACTTTCCAGGTGGCAGGGATGCCGTTATGACGCTGTCATAACTGACCCATAAGTCAAGGCGTTTTTACACCCACTAGTTCAATTTGGAACGGTTTCCGAGACGTTTTGGGGCTTATAACCCCGTCATATCAATCGTTTCTCGATGCATTGCTATTAAAGCAGATGAGACCCGACGGATCGTTCTTCTCCTTCAAATTGTCTAATCCCTAATTTTTACAAGTAAGCTATTCTTTATCTTACTTGCATTCTTGCTCTGCTCGAGTCCGTTTTTCAATAAACCAATAAACGGTTTTATTTGAGCTCTTGCCATAACCCTAGAAACAAAAATGGCCGACGAGGTAGTCATAGGTAGTGAGGGTGTCAAATATATCCTATCTCAGGAGTATTTGGACAAAATTTGTGGTACATATGAGATAGATGGAGAGAGGTATGCCCCTAGGATTCCTTCTAATCCCCACAACTTTGCACATCAGCCCCCGAAAGATACTACACCGTTCACAGGGAGCACTTCGAGGTTGGTCTTAGGCTTCCCTTGTGCCTGGCCTATGTAGCCATGCTTCGCTTTTATAGGCTAGGGACTGCCTAGATAGCCCCTAACGGGGTTAGGTCCGTCGTTGGATTTTCCATCTGGTGCTGGTTGCTCGGCATCAAATTCTCGGTGCGATTATTTAGGTATTTTTACCAACACAAGAGGGTGAAGGATCATCCTGGACGGTACTACTTCTCCCGTCGAACTGGCCATCTGAACGATTTTCCGATCATCCTTACAGGAAAATCCTCCCACAAACAATGGAATGAACGATTTTTCTTCATCCATCATAAGGACCAGCCGGAGCTGAGTTTTTGGAACCCAAATGAGCTCCCCAAAGGACGTCCGGCCTACTGTTAGTGAGAAACTACTGGAAGGTATCAAGGACTCCGGTTATTCCGTGGAGGTAGAGGAACTTTTTACTGAGCTAATTGATGCTGCTCGGCTAGCAGATGTTGGGCCTAACCCTTACGTACCCCTAAGTGAAGAGGAGAGGGTTATCTATAGGATTTTCAATTCCTTACTTTACTTCACACTTTATTTTTGTTCTTGTCTTTTTCTTTGACTGACAGTTGCCATGTTTTACTTTCTTACAGTGGCCGACTTCATAGATCTATTGGCTGGTACTGAGAATGATGAGGTTGTCAGCCGATCTGAGCAGAGCCTCAACACTGATGGGACGATGAGTATGGGGCCTCCTCCTGCCCAGCCTTCAGGCATCAACCTAGATTCTGCTGCGGCAGTTCCATCTTTCTCTCATCCTGTTCAGGAGGGAATTGATCTGAGTGCTTTGGATATGTCTGATCCAGAAGGAGGAAAAGAGGGAGATCTTCGTCCTCAAAAGAAAGGCCAAACTAGGGTTGTTGCAAATCCTCGGGAGTAGTAAATTTGAAAAAGTGGTTAAGATATGAAGTTCTTCCTGAATGAGCTCAGGACCAATCTGATCATGGAGATGCCGCTTCCGAGCAGGAGCGGATCTCTAAGATGACGGACGATGAGCTATATGTGGTTGGCTTCAAGTCTATGGAATTTGTAAGTCTTAACTTTCTCTTGGTATTTCATACCATACTTTGATGTACTACACTTTGACAGTGTTTCTTACTTTTGTTATTTAATCGTCCAGGGAACATTAGGTTGGCGGGAGGTCTTCGGAGGTGGGACGAGCTTCTATTGACACTTTGCCGAACTTAAGAGGAAGGTTTCCGATCTTAGAAGGTTGGGCAAGGCCGAAGGGCTCTGTTGAGTCCAATGATAAAGAGATCAAGAGTCTCCGGAGCAACTCCAAGCTAAGGAGGCTAAGCTCAAGTCAAAGAGGACAAGCTTGTTTGAAGAGAGGGGTGGGATGGAGCGGGCTATGGCCAAGCTCCGAGTTGAATTGACTGAGTTGGGAGGTGCTTTGCCCTAGTTCGGGCTATTGAGGCCGTTCAGAAGTATAAAGCTTCAGAGGAGTTTGCTCAGGTTTTGAAGCTGCTGCTCATCCTGGTCCTGAACCACGGTTATACTCAAGGTGTGGATGAGGCAAAGGGTCAGTGTGCTAACCTCGTCATAGACAATCTTTCCAAGAAGGATTTTTACAAGCCTGGGATAAGCATGGTTTATGACAATCGTCTGAAGGACTTCAAAGAATGAGTGGACATCGTGTCCAAGTATTCTGGCAAACCTGCGGTTGGTCCCACTTGAGCTCCTACCTCTTCAGAGCCACATCCGGCCCCCGATGCTTAGATCAGTAGGCTTGTGGGGTTGTATTTTTGCTTTGACATTTGTTGTTTCAAACTTGTTGTAATTTTCACATTTTGACAATGGAAGCAGTTAGTTAAGTCATTTTAGCCTTAACTTTATTTTTGGGCACTTTCCTCAAGTACTTGTTTTGATTCGTTGTGGGGTATCTTGCCCCCGAGTATGTCATGTATTAACTTAGAGTTTTGGACAGCATACTTATATTATATCTGTGTTTTCGTTCGGGTCTGTCATGCAAACAATATTTTTGCTGAGTCCGACCTACGGAGCTTAGTTTCCAAGAGGTTAACGGGTTGGCTGAGTCCGGAGCTCAGTTAGCGATTTGAGTTAGAAGTTCGCTTTTTTTTAACTGACATATGTTGGCTGAGTTCGACCTACAGAAGTTTGCTGATTTTTAGCGATGAGTAAGAAGTTTGCGGATTTTTTAGCTGATATATGTTTGCTGAGTCCGACCTGCGGAGCTCAAATGTCAGATTTAGCGGAGTCAGAAGTTTTTTGAGTTTTTAGCTGACATATGTTTCCTGAGTCTGACCTGCGGATCTCAGATGTCAGATTTAGCGGAGTCAAAAGTTTGCTGACTTTTTAGCTGACATATATTTGGGAGTCTGTCTTGCGGAGCTCAGATGTTAAATTTAGTGGAGTCAGAAGTTTGCTGACTTTTTAGCTGACATATGTTTGCTGAGTCCGGCCTGCGAAGCTCAGATGTCAGATTTAGAGTAGTCAGAAGTTTGCTGACTTTTTAGCTAACATATGTTTGATGAGTCCGTTATGCGGAGAACAGATGTCAGATTTAGCGGAGTCAGAAGAATGCTGACTTTTTAGCTGACATATGTTTGCTTAGTCCGTTCTGTGGAGCTCAGATGTCAGATTTAGCGGAGTCAGATGTTTGCGGACTTTTATTTTTTCCTTTGGAAAATTTAGTGCGAATACGTTCGCCTGCAAACATAATTAGGACCATACATAATGGAATGATAAAACTGGCGTAATACCGAGTAAGGCCATACTGAAATAATGCAAATTGGGTACTCACTGAGCACCATTGATTGAAACATTGTCCAAAAGTAAAAAGACTTGTAATGAAATTGCAAAAAAGCAAAGATAAATAAAAAATGTTAAGAACCTATCGAGCCTCTCTAAGCCAAGACCACACCCTTGCTTTTGATTGTGGCAGCATAGCAGCTTCTAGCTTGGATAAGATATGATATCGAAGACAGGCACCTTAAGTGGCAATATCTCTTTAGGGACTCATTTGACAACATTTGGCACTGGCGTAATCAGATCCACAATGAGTCTGCTGAGGAACACCCCGTCTTCGTGCGATGATATCTAAAATTGTAGATGGAGTGTAAAACTTGAGAATTGCTTGGGACTTATAGTTTTGGGCCTGTCCAAGCCTTGTTTCTATTTTTTCTGTCTATGGAGCAATTTTGGTACAAACCCTTTGTGGGTTTTCCAATGTGATCAATAAAACAAATCTTGTTTTCTAAGAAAAAAAATATCATAATAAACCTATACAACATCTTTTTTATTATTGACCGTTGTAGGACTAGTATTAATTACACATTATAATCAATAATTTAAAGAAATATTGTATCACATTAGAACTATTCTTTGAAATATATGTTTCCAATCAATGCTACGAGCCGAAAGAACATCCAAGTTAAAAGGAACTTAAATTGGGTCAAAACTTTGGTTTCACACATAATTTCGAGTAATGAGACAATGTTTTTTTTTTGTTACACGAATAGGCCACGAGAACACAGGGAACCCAACAGCAAGGAAAGGAAAACAAACTAGTTTCTTAGTAGATGAACTCCCATCAAATATTCACCCAAAATGGTAATGGCTTCATTAGGAGGCTCAACCAAAGTAGTTATCTCCATATTCTCCTGATTGTCCAAGCCTAGCTAGGCAGTCCCGCAGCTCTATTTGACTCTCTTTTCTTGAAAGTAATCACCACTTCCCAACCATCCTCCTTCATTACGTGAATATCCTCAATGACCGGCAAGCTATCTTTATTACGACTTGATTTGTTAATGGAAGTGATGACAGAGTCGAGTCGTGCTCAACCCAAAGAGCATGAACACAATATTCCTTCACGAGCATCATGGCCTCTCTAATGGCCATCAACTCTCCAATGTATATAGTATTTTTCCCATGGCTCCAACAAACCCTTTAATCCATCTGCCCTCTGAATCCTGAAAAACACCTCCAATAGCAATGTCCCCTCTCCCATTAGCATTTGCATTGATAACACTTGCATCCGTGTTAACTTTCATCCAGACCTCATGATGAGACTACCATCCAAACCATTGAATATCCTTCAAAACTGACAGAAGAGAGTTAGCACAGCATGTTGAAATAAATTCATTAGCACAAAATAAAATAGTTTTCTGCGTTTCTGAGCTGTAAATTCTCTTCCTTGTTGGAAAGGTGTCCTAAACCCAATCGGGTTGGACCGGATCCGACCGGGTCGGGTCATTTACGGTCTATTTAGTTCATGTAATAACTTTATTATGATTAATAAAAGGACTTATGTTATATTGTTTAATCTTCATATTATTTGTTGTATATATATAGTAACGTCCCTAGTATCAAACTGTGATAGAGAAACCATGATGGTGATTATGGTTGATGAGATCTCTAATCACTATAACAAGTTTGGTACTTAAATGTCTCTAGTCTTACATATCGTCAAATGGGACATTGATAGTATAATCAGACTAGCACGTATTGGATGTCTTCTATCTTTTAGAAGATAGGGATATATCTCGTCTATCGAAGTGTAAGGACACTTGGGTGTATGTGGGCGTGTATTAGAGAATGCGTGACGTTAGGATCGACCCCACTTACATTAAGTGTCACACTATGTGGCGGTTGTGTAATTATCCTTTAGACCGGAGTCTTAATGGCATCACAGTGTGGATTTTCATGCTTTGACACTATTGAAATTTCTCCTAACCACGGGGCGATCATGCGGTAGTGATTGGGTATGATATTGAAGCATGCGGAGTATACATGATTGGTCGTCCGGGAATCGCGTATCCTATGATTGGGATCGAATATCGGAAATGGCCTTCTTATAAGGAATGTCTAGCTCTCGATAATCTTTGCAAAGTAGGAGTAAATGTGTTATTCCGAGAGAGCATGATATCAAGATTATAAGATATGATCGTTAATGTATTGACACTCGATGTACGATCGTATGGATATTATTTCAGCGATAGGATTGTAAGTTACACGGTAACTGCTTCACATGAAAGGTAGTAGTCATTGCTTTTGACTCTTCCGATGATTGGGGGTCACGGTGTGTTGCTAGACGCTATCCCGTGATCGTTAGGCATGAATGGCATTTTAGTAATTTGCACTTTGTGTCTACGGCCAACATATTCGGAAGCCTATCGGGTCACACACATATGAACATCGAGTCGGATTAAAATGCTGTTATAGCTGATAACTAAATAAGGAAAGTTTATCTCTAGACTATAAAGGTTATAGTGGTAAATTAATATGGTGGTATTTATTTATTATGAATAAATAAAATGCAAGATATTAATTATATATAAAAATTATATTAATTAAAGAATATTCCGGAAGTCAATTAATTGACTAATGGGGCGCCACTTTTAAGTGTATGAGATACACTTGGATTGTGCACTTTAATTAATAAGATTACCATAATATTAATATAAGATATTAATTGATTTTGGAAAAATATATTTATGGTAATAAGATAATTATATTCAATATAAGATATTGACAAAATTAATTATAATAAATGAGATAAATCAATCTAGAAGATTTTCCTTATTTTATTGGGAAAATGTTTTCTTCTCCTCCACACATATGGGGCGCCACTTTTGACTATAAATAAGAGGTGGGTGTCAAGCTCTTTTGTACATCACAATTGCAAGAGCTCATAGTTCTTGTGTAAAATAGAGAGCAACCTATAGTGAGTTTGTGAGAGAAGAAAAAGGCCGGTCTAGCAACCGGAGTTTTTCCGATAGCAATCCAAGGAGGATTCCGGCAAGGGGTTCGTGTGGATTAGCGATAGAGGCCGGACGCGTGGACGGCTTGCGCACTGAACTACTCTCCGTTGACGGTCAAAGCGATGATCTTATAGATCATCTAAGGTATAACCGTCAAACTACTTAACGTGTTTATTGCATTAAACAAAGAACGATCTAGTAAAAGGAAATCAAATTTTAAATTCCGCTGCGTTAAACTAGTGATTTCCTAACATTCCTATCAAATATGAAGGCATTTCTATCCTTCTATATTTGCCATAAAGTAAATAGGGAGAGAGTATTACTGTGGCCATGATAGGCATCAAAGTGAATGGTCCATTTATCTTTGATATTCTGGATCAACCAGCCCTTGCAAAGCAATTGAGGTATATAAAAAACTATGAAACAGTTCTTGAAAGTCCAGATGCTTTTGGCCCAAGTGTTGGTCTTAGAGAAGGGTAAAACTATAGTCGGATGGGGGGGGTGAATGACTATAGTGGAGTTTCAAAAACTTTTCTTGTTTTTAAAAGCTTTTGGGCAGCGGATAAGTCCCTTCTTACTATGTTGTTTCAAAGTAGTTTAGCCAATCACAGATATAAGATATAATATAAGTAATTAAATGAATGCAGTAAGGTAAATTGCTGAAAGTAAATTGACATAAGGCTTATAGTGGTTCAGGGTGGTGTAATCCCTTAATCCACTCTTCTCCTGTGATGATTTGAGGAATTCACTATTGTTTTCACAGATACAATAGTCTGATTGTCCTTGACTACACAAGCTTCACAATCTACAAGACTATCACCCCTTGACTGCAATAGCTTCAGTGACTCAGTCTCTTTCACTGCTCATTGGGATCAAATCCTTTAGCAGCTATCACAAACACAACTCTTTCTCAGATGGCACTGATTTAGTTGATTGATTGATGTGAATTTGATTCACAAACTTGTCGATCAATCTCAATGCTTGATGTTTGAATTGTAGCTCTCAGTTTTGAGTTGATCACTAGATATATCTTTTCACCACAGATAGAAAGCTTTTCACTTTGACAGAGTTTTGCTCAGATTTTTATCGTGCCTCTATTTTTCTTTTTCTGTCAATGCCTTCTATTTATAGCCTTGATAATCCTTGATTTGAATTTCCGTCCGTTGGCTATATTAATGAGGGAATAATCCTTGATTTTATTCTTGATTCCCCCTTAATTGTATTCTCATTGATTTCAGTGATCGGATTTTTCTTCAAATATTTATCAGAAAATCCGTCCTTGATTGATCCTCTATTTATTATGCATTTAATGCTTGATCCTCTGAATCTTCAACATATGTCAAAATCTGATTAGGTAAGGCTTACTTAGCTGTTCTCTGATCGGTCAAGTGATCCTTCTGACTTTGCCGCTTGGATCTTCCTTCACTGCTTTGTCTTCACTTAGCCGGTAGTCAGTTTACTTTGCCGATTCACTGTTTCCTTCATTCTTTTAGTTAAAGGAGAATCTTTGTACTTCACTGATCCTTGATTTGCGTGAGATCAGTGTACACCATATTTAAACATTAAGTTTCATTACTTGGAACATAACTTAGACTTATCCAAGGTCATCACAGACTTCCTTGGTTATAAGTCAGACTATAATGTCTTCATTACTTCTCTGTTGGTACTTGGCTGGCTTCACTCTATCGAAAATCTGTTTGTACTTTGCCGTCCTACGAACTAGTACAATTCTTGTCTGACTCAACTTATACAACTTGTCAGACTCTAAGTAAAGACTTATACAGAGAATTCTAACTTATTTCAGGTTTGCTATAACAGCTAGTACGTCCATCATCAAAACATAACAAAATGTTCCTAACAATTTCTCCCTTTTTGATGATGCCAAAACCCTAATAAGCCTGAACATAAGTATGCCAAATTTTTCATAACAGAATATAACTCAATAATTTTATTCATCCATTAAGGGCAATAAGACATTGCATCTTTTTATTTGAGAATCAAAAGCATGGGTCATTTGAGTAAGTAAATTAATATAATAAGGGCTACTACTTCTTTTCTTCAAACCTGATGCCCTTGCCCTTGTCCGTTGATCTTGCCTTCATTCCGCTGGAGCTCTCAGGCTTTGAGCTTCCTTCCCCCTTTTTGGAAGCATCAAAACGTTCTTCAAGAGTCCTGATTGCATCTTCAGATTTAGAGAGGGGACCATATCTTTTCTCCAGTATCTTGTTGGTTGCCTCACCAACTTTGAGAATGGTGTTGAGTTGCTGGCTAGAGTACTCCATGATCTCATCCAGATGCTGAATTTGATGAGTGTGAGCATTTAGAGTATCCACCAAAGGTTTGAGATTGTTATCAATCTTTTCAGCATGAAACTCAAGGTTGGTTGGACATGGTAGGGAATGAGATGCTGTAAGTTGCAAAGTAAGTCTCCCTGTTTTTCCATGACCTCATCTTGTATCTTGATGTGACTGATGAGGGCTTCAATCTTGTGGTTTAAGGAGGTTGCATCACTCCTTAAGGCGACTTTCGAGTTTTCTGCGCTAAGGTATTGCCGTTCCATGTCCACAATGAGCGGTTGAATATCCAGATTGAACAGTCTTTCTGGATCAGTTTCCTCTGGAATTACTTCCTCATCATTATCATCTGCATCTTATTCCTTCTCTTTCTCATTTTATTTTTCTTCCTCTTCTTCTTTTTCTTCCTCATTAGACTCAGGGTCATTGAGGGGTTGCTGGGGGGGTGCTTGCTTCTCCTTCTACCGAAGATGGCAGGTTTTCTTCTCCATGAGCTGGAGACTTGATTTCTTCTGCTGGTGTTCCCTCTGGATCAATAGTGGGGGTGTTGACAAGTTCAGCAGAGTGAGTTTGATCAGCTGGCTCACTCGGCTGTTTGTCAACTTTGCTGAGGGTCTTGAAGAGTACTTCTTGAAGAGTTAGATCATCATCAGATATCTCCATCTTTTCTGGGTCAGCTTCAAGGTGGTCACCCTCTGAATGTTCATCCTCTGTCTCAGCTTCTTCTTCATCCATCTCTTCTTCTTCAGATGGAGTGAGAACATATATTTCCTCACATTCTTCTAGATAGGTGATGTCCTCTTGTTGTTTCTCTTCCTCCATTACTGTATCATCACTGATTACTACAGTTTCGTTCAGGTTGCTGGTACCAATCACGGAGGTGCTCTCTTGTGCCTTTTGGGATCTGGTTCATCGTCCAATTCCTGATCTGCTGCTTTCAAGTTGTTTTCTTTTTCTCCCGACAGTGGGTTTGGGTTTCAGAGATGCCTTGATGTAGGTAAACATTAGCTTGGACTTGTGTGGAGGTTGCAAATTTGTGGGTTTCACCCTCAGTGTGTCAAACAGGTGTTGAAGGGGGAACCCATATGATTTCCTCTCCCAGAAATCACCTTTCTTCTGCAAACCTTTGCTTGGTGCCATAATTGACAGATCAATTTCTTTTTGAATCTGGTCTTTCAGTCTATTGAAGACAAATGTTGCCCAATCAAAGTTAATACCTTGATAGATGATCGCCATTAGCTTGACCCGTAACTCAGTCAAGTTTTCCATCGACCATTTTCTGCCTCGATGTTCTTGGTGATAACCAAAGCAAATTCGAAAAATGGAAGTTTGAGTCTTGATCTAGGGAGGTTGTAGGTTTTGTCTTTGTTGTGCTTGGGATTCTTGGCTATTTCACCCTGAAAGTTTTGATGTCAATCTTCTGAACTTCACATTAGCTGGACCAATCATTGGTAGGTGTAGGAATCTGTTGAGAAGACAAGGCGTAATGACCACTTCTTTCCCAAAGATTGAACGCTTTATGCAATCGATATCAGTCTTCTTTGCGCACAAACTTTGCATTTTTCCAGAATGCAATTAGATTTTCATAGAAAATTCCGTTGATTGAGGGATTTGGGAAGGTCATTAACCCCATATTTGAACAACAATCAACCAAGCATAGAGCTTGTGCATCATTATCATAGAAAGAGAGATAGGGTTCAGGTTTGAAAAACGATCCAGTGATGATCGATTTTTCATAAAATCTTTCGGTGGGAGATATTGTAGAGGATGAAGCCATTTCTTTAAGATTTGAGAGAAGGACTAGATTTTCAATGAGAAATAGGGTTTTTCTAAGTGTTGTTTATATAGGATGATTTGGGTGGTCTGAACGTGGTTGAATATGAAAGGATTTTGTGATATAATGGCGTGATTTTATGTATATAAATCCCGATATTCGAGTGAAGTGGGGGAGTGGATTGAGGTATGTAAAGATAGATCCCGGGAATCGAGGCGTTTGTAATTAAAAAGAATATTATGGTTACCTCCACGATTGTAGATTGATCTCCACGTGTGTAATCTTCCACAGTATAATCCTCCATAACTTCTTGGTTTTCCACGTGTATAAAAACTGATTTGGTTCACACTTTAATTTGCTAGTGACTCCAATCTTCATTTCGGTGGAGTGCCTTAGCTGGTCACTTAGTCGGTGTAGTGACTTTTCAATGAGCATTGTATTTAATCGTTCTAACAATCGGTGAAGTTGATTTACGAGTACCAAAGTGCGACGACTTCTATATCTCTGTGTAATGGCAAAGTTTTAATCAGCTGGTAAAGTCACTTAGCTGATTACTCCAGTTAGCCGCTCTTTGTTACTTAGTCAATTACAATCATTCCCAACTTAGTTCTCAACATGCTAAATCTTTCATGATTGAGTGGTTTAGTGAAAATGTCAGCCAATTGATCTTCAGTGGGTATGTATCTTAGAATAACATCTCCTTTTTCAACATGATCTCTGATGAAATGATGTCTTACATCAATATGCTTTGTTCTTGAGTGCAACACTGGATTTTCAGTAATGGATATTGCACTTGTGTTGTCACACATGATTGGAATTGTCTTCTCCTCCATTCCATAATCTCTTAGCTGTTGTCTAATCCACAGTACTTGTGCACAGCAGCTGCCTGCTGCTATATATTCTGCTTCGGCTATTGATGTAGAGATGGAGTTTTGCTTTTTGCTGAACCATGAAACTAGTCTGGTGCTTAGCATCTGTCATGTTCCAGAGGTGCTTTTTCTATCTATCTTGCATCAAGCATAGTCAGAGTCTGAATATGATATCAACTTGAATCCTCCATCTTTTGGATACCAAATGCCAACATTGATGGTGTTCTTCAGGTATTTGATTATTCTTTTAGTTGCTAGAAGATGTGATTCTTTTGGTTGAGCTCGAAATATTACATATACTCCTACTGCAAATGCTATATCAGGTCTGCTTGCAGTTAGATATAGTTGGGATCCAATGATTCCTCTATACATTTTCTGATCAACATCTTTTCCTGCTTCATCTTTTCCAAAAATGACTCTTGCACATATTGATGTATCTGCTGTGCCACTTGTGTCCATACCATACTTGTGTATTAGGTCTTTTGTGTACTTGGATTGACTAATGAATATACCATCCTTCACTTGCTTCACTTGAAGGCCAAGAAAATAATTTAATTCTCCCATCATGCTCATCTGAAATTCGCTCTTCATCAGGTTTGTAAATTTCTCACACAGCTTTTCATCCTCTGATCCAAAGATGATGTCATCACATAGATTTGTACTAGCAATGTATTTGTTCCTTTCTCTAATTTGAACAGAGTCTTATCTATAGTTCCTTTGTTGAATCTATTCTTGATCATAAATTGTGATAGTGTTTCATACCAAGCTCTACGTGCCTGTTTGAGTCCATAAAGAGCCTTTTTGAGCTTGTATACTTTATCTTCTTTTCCTTTAAGTTGAAAACCAAGAGGTTGTTTCACATATACTTTTTCTTCCAAAAGTCTATTTAGAAATGATCTTTTGACATCCATTTGATAGACTTTGAAGTCTTTGTGTGCAGCAAAGGCTAGAAAGAGTCTGATTTCTTCCAATCTTGCTACTGGTGCAAATGTCTCATCATAATCTATTCCTTCTGCTTGAGAGTAACATTTTGCAACTAGCCTTGATTTATTTTTGACAACTGTTCCTTGTTCATCCATCTTGTTTCTGAATACCCATTTTGTTCCAATGATGTTGGCTATGTCTGGTTTGTCAACAAGTTCCCAGACTTCATTGCTTTCAAATTCATTTAGTTCCTCTTGCATGGATGTGATCCACTCTGCATCTTGAACTGCATCATCTATTGTCTTGGGTTCCACTTGTGATAGAAAGCATGTTAGCATATGCTCCAGCTTGTCTTAGTTTCTAACTCATGTGTGAATGTCTCCAATGACTTGATCTTCGAGATGATCTCTTAGCCAATTGAGGTCGAGTTGAAGTTGTTCTTCACTTGGTGCTTCTACACCTTCAGGCTGTGCATGAGCTTCAAGTTCTGGTGCTTCTTCTGTTGTATTGACATGTGGCTCATCTTGATTTTCAAAATGGTGATTCAGAATGGAAGCTGGTATGGTTGTATTTGTATATACTTTCCTTTGTGTTGCTTCTTCTTCCTGATCTTGAAGCCTTTCACCATTTGTGTTTGGTTCATCAAAGACTACATGTATTGATTCTTCAATCACCAATGTTCTTTTGTTGAGTATTCTGAATGCTTTGCTGGTGCCTGAATATCCTATAAAGATTGCTTCATCATCCTTTTCATCAAAGGTATGCAGCTGATTCCTGTTCAAAACAAAACATTTTGATCCAAACATATGCAAATATGAGATATTAGGTTTTCTTCCATTCCATATTTCATATAGAGTCTTTCCATGATATTTGTTGATGATTGTTTAGTTCTGTGTATAGCATGCTGTGTTTTCTGCTTCAGCCCAAAACCTCTTTGGTAGGCATGCTTCTGCAATCATTGTTCTGACTGCTTCTTTGAGAGTTCTGTTTCTTCTTTCTGTTACACCATTTTGTTGTGGAGTTCCTGCTGCAGATAATTGATGTAGTACTCTATTTTCTTCACAATAAGTTCTGATAACTTCATTTAGAAATTCAGTGCCTCTATCTGATCTGATCTTGATAATCTTTAGTTCTTTCTCATTTTGAATTATTCTCAGCAAATCTGGCAGCTTTTTGAGTGTCTCTTTCTTCTTGTTCATGAATATGGTCCAAGTGTACTTGGAGAAATCATCAACCACTACTAGAGTGTATTTTTTACCACTTAAACTTACTGGTGTGACTGGTCCAAACAAGTCCATATGTAGAAGATGTAGAATTCTTGTTGTTGATTGATAGGGCTTTGATTTGAAGGAGCTTTTGATTTGCTTTCCTTTCTGGCATGCATCACAGAGGCTTTCGTTCTTGAATGTGATCTCTGGAAAGCCTTCAACTAATTTGTTCTTTGATAATGTGTTGATGGTCTTGAAATTTAGATGATTTAATCTTCTATGCCAAATCCAGCTTGTTGATTGTTTCTTTTTGACAAGCAAACATGTTTCTGCCTTAGCTGTTTTTCAATCCACCACATACATGTTATCTTCTCTTCTTCTTGCAAGAACCACTGTGTTGGTTTGGTTGTGAATCACCTTGAATCCTTCCTTGTTGAAGTGTATATTGTAGACTTTGTCACATAATTGACTGATGCTTAGCAGATTGAAATTTAGTCCCTTAACATATTCCATATTTTGAATCTTCAAATTGTTCTTGAGCATTGTGCCTTCCCCTTTAATTTTACCAGGGTTTTCTTTGCCTCCAAAGGTGACTTTGGGTCCATCAAAAGCCTTAAAGTCAGCGAGCCATCTCTTGTTTCCTGTCATGTGTCTGGAACATCCACTGTCTATGTACCAGACATCCTACAAAACAAATTAATTATGTTTAGGTACCCAACACTGTTTGGGTCCATACCTGTTAGCAGTCATGCCTCCTACTCCAAGTGTATATCCAAATGATCTTTTTTTTGGATAATTGAAGTCATCAGCTTCATTTGTATAAGGCATGGCAGAATAGCTTCTAATATTTTTACTGAAGGTATTCTGATACTTTTCTCTACTTTTTGGTGCATTTGCATCCTTTTTCACTTTCCAATATGCAGTGGGAAACCTATGTTTCTTCATGTGTCTAGGAACATACCTTGGTTGGTTTTTCTTAAACACATGATGCATGGAATGAATTGGCTTCTTCTTGTATTTTGGAGGTGCTACATTCCAATCATCCTCTGAAGGATAAAGTCTTCCTTTACCTTTTAGAAGGTCTTTGCCTTTGGTTGACTGGATTGATGGTTTAGTCTGCTGTTTCACTGCACTGGTTTTTGACTTCGCCGGTGCAGGATGAGTGGTTGAGACTATGGTCTGTCCCTTTTTGAATTTTGGTCCATTGTTGGTCCTGGATTCAGAATTGTGTTGTCCATTGTTTCTAATCTCATCCTGACTGTTGTAGCCAAGACCAGATCTGGATCCAAACCTTCTTGGAGGCTTGTAAGCTGGTGCATTTAGTGGTGCAGTGGTGTTTTTAGCTGCTAGGTGGATTTTCTTAGCTGATCTGTTAGAAGTGGATGAGTTATCATCTACTGCTTTTTGATTAGGTGAGTATATCTCCTTAGTAGCTAGTTCAGCTTTCAATTTGTCCAGTTGTTCCTTCAATCTTTTATTTTCTTTTCTTAGATCCTTACATTCCTTTTCCAGAATTTCATGATTCATCTCAATTTCATCAAATTTAGTCTGCTGGATCTGATAGGAGAATAGAAGATTGTGCAGTGTTAGATGTGGATGCATTTGATGAAGAGTAAGAACTAGATGTTACCTCAGTTTCATCAGATTCTTTGGCCATATGACATAGACTTGCTTTCTCATTATCTGAGCTGTCAGTTTCATCTTCATCTAATTCTTTGGTCATGAGACATAGGCATGCATTCTCATTGTCTGAGCTGTCTACTTCATCACTATTATCCGAGTCATTGTCAGATGATTCTTCATTCTTTTCACTGTTGGATTCAGCCTTGAGTGCTTTCTTACCTTTCCTCTTTTCAGATGCTTTGTACTTCTTCTTTTCCTCATCTTTGTTATTTTCTTCGGGGAAATCAGCCTTGAAGTGACCTTTCTTGTTGCAGTTGAAGCATCTATATTCATCATCTTTTTTCTTTATGTCTTTGGTTGAGCTTGACCTTTTGTTTGATGATGAGTTTCCTTTGAATGGCTTCTTTTTGCTAAACCTGTCAAAACGTTTAACTAATAAAGCTACTTGTTCTTTGAGCTCTAGTGTCTCTTTCTTTGATACAATCAAAGAAAGTTACTTTGTTGTGGTGCTATCAGTGCACTGGCTCTTTGTGTCTCTGCCGGAGCACCATCTTCACCGTTCAATTCGAATTCATGAGCCTTTAGTTGGGACATCAGAGTCAGGGTGTCAGTGTTTTCAAGATTTGTTGTTCCTCTGATTACTGATGTTATGATCTTCCATCTTTCAGGTAAGCCTCTCAAGATCTTTAAGCACACTTCTTTCTGAGGATATGTGTGTCCAAGCTGTTGCAGTTCACTGATGATGCTTGAGAATTTGTTGTCCATTTGATCAATGGATTCACCAGCCTTCATTTTGAAGTTCTCAAAATTCTGTTTTGCAACAGATAATTTTTTTTCTTTAACTGCTTCAGATCCTTCATTTATCAGTGCCAGCTTGTCCCACATCTCCTTTGCTGTTTTGCAGTATTTGATTCTCATGAACATGTTGATATCCAGGGTCTTCAAGATCATATCTTTTGCAATAAAGTCCAGATTTGCTCTTCTCCTGTCATCCTTGGTCCAATCTTTCTTGGGTTTATCCACTTCTTTTCCTTGATCTGCTCCTGTGGCTACCACAGTCATGATCATGATTGGGCCATCATTCATTACATCCAGCATCTCCTCATGAGTTGCTACAAGATGAGATAACATTCTTATTTTTTATTCATCAAAGTTGTTAACATTGAAAACAAGTACTTTTGACATAAAGTTTGAGGAATCCATAAATACAAATAAAAGATATTTATGTATATGTGTAGAAAGCACGGATTTAAAAACTACTTTGAAAATATGTGATCTCCTTGTTACCAAAAGTTAGATCTGAACAAGTTCTGATACTAGGAACACTGCTCCGATACCAATTGTTGGTCCCAGAGAAGGGTAAAACTATAGTCGGAGGGGGTGAATGACTATAGTGGAGTTTCAAAAGCTTTTCTTGTTTTTAAAAGCTTTTGGGCAGCGGATATGTCCCTTCTTACTATGTTGTTTCAAAGTTGTTTAGGCAATCACATATATAATATATAATATAAGTAATTAAATGAATGCAGTAAGGTAAATTGCTGAAAGTAAATTGACACAAGGCTTATAGTGGTTCAGGGTGGTGTAATCCCTTAATCTATTCTTCTCCTGTGATGATTGGAGGAATTCACTATTGTTTTCACAGATACAATAGTCTGATTGTCCTTGACTACACAAGCTTCACAATCTACAAGACTATCACTCCTTGACTGCAAGCGGCTTGATGACTCGATCTCTTTCCTTCGCTCATTGGGATCAAATCCTTGGCGACTATCACAAACACAACTCCTTCTCGGATGGCAATTGGATTCGATTGCTTGATTGATGTGAATTGGATTCACAAACTTGTTGATCAATCTCAATGCTTGATGTTTGAATTGTAGCTCTCAGTTTTGAGTTGATCACTAGATATATCTTTTCACCACAGATAGAAAGCTTTTCACTTTGACAGAGTTTTGCTCAGATTTTTATCATGCCTCTATTTTTCTATTTCTGTCAATGCTTTCTATTTATAGCCTTGATAATCCTTGATTTGAATTTCCATCCGTTGTCTATATTAATGAGGGAATAATCCTTGATTTTATTCTTGATTCCCCCTTAATTGTATTCTCCTTGATTTCAGTGATCGGATTTTTCTTCAAATATTTATCAGATAATCCGTCCTTGATTGATCCTCTATTTATTATGCATTTAATGCTTGATCCTCTGAATCTTCAACATATTTCAAAATCTGATTAGGTAAGGTTTACTTAGCTGTTCTCTGATCGGGCAAGTGATCCTTCTGACTTTGCCGCTTGGATCTTCCATCACTGCTTTGTCTTCACTCAACCGATAGTCAGTTTACTTTGCCGATTCACTGTTTCCTTCATTCTTTCAGTTAAAGGAGAATCTTTGTACTTCACTGATCCTTGATTTGTGTGAGATCAGTGTACACCATATTTAAACATTAAGTTTCATTACTTGGAACATAACTTAGACTTATCCAAGGTCATCACAGACTTCCTTGGTTATAAGTCAGACTATAATGTCTTCATTACTTCTCTGTTGGTACTTGGCTGGCTTCACTCTGCCGAAAATCTGTTTATACTTTGCCGTCCTACCAACTAGTACAATACTTGTCTGACTCAACTTGTACAACATGTCAGACTCTAAGTAAAGACTTATACAGAGAATTCTAACTTATTTCAGGCTTGCTATAATAGCTAGTATGGCCATCATCAAAACATAACAAAATGTTCCTTACACCAAGGACAACTCCTTAGTACATGATTCAGATCCTCAGTATGACTATCAAAAACTCTGAAACAGTCCTTGGAAGTCCATAAGCTTTTGGCCCAACGACAACTCCTCAGTACATGATTCAGATCCTCAGTATGACCATTACATCTCCCACAGACATCCATATTGGTCATTCTCGTCTTAACCCTAACAACATTAGTGAGAACTCTATCATGACAAGCTAGAAAAGCAAAAAATCTAATCTTATGGGGAACCTTGGCTCTTTGTAGGTCATTCTAATTCTGATCATGAGTATTTTCTTCATTTCCCAATTCAACAAAATGGGCATATCATGTCTTAGAAGTGTAGTTCATAGAAAAGTGGTCCATCCATATCCCGTAATCAACAAGGTTAGTGTATCTAGGAATAGGTTTCCCATGGATTTCTCTCACATATCTATCAGGATTTAAATAGATATGCAAGAGAGATCCTAGATGCCATGAACAATAATATCACTAACTTTTTTGTTCATATAACTAAGACATGTGTTACCCTCCAAATAATCATCAAGGGTCCTCTTCCCTAACCAGTTGTCAAACCAGTTAGAGACTTCATTACTTGTGCCAAACCTCCACCCAAATCTGCCCTTAATACCATTAAAGGCCTTACTATACCCTTCCAAAAAGGGGAGTCAAGAGCCTTAATCTTGACATAAAAAATCACAAACTGTTTAAGATAAATTTTACTCAAGATATCAGACCACAAGGAGCTAGGCTTTTTAACAAGGTCAGTGCCTATCTTAGTCAAAAGAGCAATATTATTATCCCTAGCCTTCATAATGCCTAACCCCTCATGACCATAGGTTTAGATATTCTATCCCAGCTAAGCATGTGAATGCCTTTACCACTATTGCTATTCTATAATAAATTCATATTCAACTTGTCCAGATCATCACAATTTTTTTGAGGAATCCATGAACTCTGCATAATATTTGCAGACAAGGAAGAAGACACAGACTGGACAAGGGTAAGTTTGTCAGCTTTGTTAAGTTGAACCTCATTCCAACCAGAGAGCCTTTTTTGAACTTTTTCAATCAAAAAATTGAAGGTCCTACTACTAACCGTTTTAGTAGTTAGGGGAACCCCCGAATACATCCCTAAATCATTGGTTCTATTCATACCAGTGAGATTAGTTAACATTCTAGCAGTCTCCCTATCCATGTTGTCACTGAAATAGGGTTTGGATTTCTCAAAATTAAAGAAATGACCAGTGGCAATACAATGGTTAAGAGCTTTATTCTAATTCTTAAAACCTTTAATATTGGCCTTAGCAAAGACAAGGATATCATCTACAAGCATTATATGAGAGATTGTAGTACCACCTTTGGCAATAGGGAAAGCTCTTCATCTGTTTTCAGAAACACCCTTATCCAGAGTAATGGAAAGGGCAAACATGTAAGGTGACATAGGATCTCCATGTGTTAACCCTCTATTGCTCTTAAAGGTAGGCAAATGATTTCCATTCCAGAGAACAGAAAAGGAGGGTGTCATGATACAATTCATGATTGCTTGGATAAATCTATCCGGAAATTTAAAGTACCCTAACATATACCTAAGAAGATCCCAGTTAACCTATCATAGGCTTTTTCCATATCCAACTTCATAACAAAGTTCAGTTTTTTGCATTTAGATTTTCTAATTTTGTGAAGAATCTCCTGAGAAATAAGGATATTGTCTCTAGCATGCCTATTTGGGATGAAACCACATTGAACAGGACTAACCAGATATGGCTTGAAGGATTTCATCCTCATAGCCATGATCTTGGTATAAATTTTATACACCATGTTACACAAGGAAATAGGCCTAAACTGTTGGACCTTAGCAGGTTTCTCAATTCTAGGAATCAAAGAAATGAAGGTATCATCAATATTACTGTCAACTTTGCCCTCTTTAAACCAGCCTTGAATATCTTCATGAATAACCTCCCTAACTATATACCAAAACTTCTGATAAAAGCATCCTTGGAAACCATCTGGGTCAGGACTCTTATAAGGTTTGGAAGAAAAAAATAGCTTTTTTTAACTTCTTCCAAAGAAATCTCAGAAATGAGGTAATCCAGTTGAGATTCTTTAAGGAATTGACCACTGGGAAGGGAAAAGAGGATGTTGTCACCACTGTTACTAAGAAGATCAGTGAAGTAATTGGTAACATTATCCTTAACTTGGTCAGGATCATCAATCCATTGACTATTACTGTCTTGGATAATGCTATTCAAGTTCCTTTTCCTTTTAACAATTGTAGATAAGTGGAAATATTTAGTGTTAATGTCTCCAAATTGAAGCCAATTAACCCTAGATTTTTGAAACCATAATATCTCTTTATTTTTAAGAACTTCATTATAAGATGAAGTGAGCTCCTTTTCAAGTCTTATGAGGAATGGATTCATCTTAATAGAGAGGGCCTTTTGAATGCCATTAAGTCTAGCTAGCATGGTATTCTTCTTATAAAAGATATTACCAAACTCTTTTTTGTTCCAATCAAGAAGTTTACCCTTAGTAAGTTGAATAGCTTTCATAGAACTAATACTATCTCTAACCCACACATTCTTAATTATCTCTCTACGCCCTTTATGAGAAGCCCAAATATACTCAAACTTGAAGGGTCTGGGAATAAAGAGAGAAAAATAGGGATTAATAATAAGAAAAACGGGGATGATGGTCAGAGTATACCTTTGGCAGATGAGTGACTTCAGCATTATTAAATATGAGCCTCCATTCAAAATTGGCTAGACACCTGTCTATTCTCTGCTGGATATGAGAAAAGCTATCCCTGTGGTTGCTCCAAGTGAAGGTAGGGCCATTGAACCCCATATCAAGAAGTCCACATCTATCAATATTGCTGTTGAAGTTGGTAATTTTGTTATTAGAAGGTATCCTTCCTCCCATTTTTTCAGAAGAGAAATCAATTTCATTGAAATCTCTTGCAACCATCCAAGGGATGTCCATGATAGTACTCATCTCGTACATGTTATTCCAAAGGTCAATTTTCTTCATGAGGTCAGGTCTAGCATAGGCAGCTGAAAGAACCCAATCTTTTTTATTCTTCTAAGAGACAATGAAGTGAATGGAATGGTGTGATGAATCATAGATTCACCAAATAATCATTCCATAGAACCCAAATACCCACAGACATGCCAGTGGGCTCAGTATGCAAGTGTTAGGAAATCACTAGTTTAACGCAGCGGAATTTAAAATTTGATTTCCTTTTCTAGATCGTTCTTCGTTTAATGCAATAAACACGTTAGGTAGTTTGAAAGAATATACCTTTGATGATCTATAAGATCGTCGCTTTGACCGCCAATGGAGAGTAGTACAGTGCGCAAGTCGTCCACACGTCCGGCCTCTATCGATAATCCACACGAACTCCTCGCCGGAATCCTCCTTGGATTGCTATTGGAAAACTCCGGTTGCTAGACCGGCCTTTTTCCTCCCTCACAAACTCTCTATTGGAAGTTCTCTATTTTACATAAGAACTATTAGTTCTTGCAATTGTGATGTATAAAAGAGTTTGAGACCCACCTCTTATTTATAGTCAAAATTGGCGCCCCAATAGAGTGGATTGATTTATCTCTTTTATTATAATATCTCATATTAAATAAAATCTAAATATTGCCAATAGCTTATATTGAATATATTTATCTTATTACCATAAATCTATTTTTCCAAAATCAATTAATATCCAATATTAATATTATGGTAATCTTATTAATTAAAGTGTACAATCCAAGTGTATCTTGTACACTTCAATGTGGCGCCCTATATTGCCAAATATTGGCTTCCGGAATATTCTTTAATTAATATAATTTTATGTATAATAAATATCTTGTATTTTATTTATTCATAATAAATAAATATTACCATATTAATTTACCACTATAACCTTTATAGTCTAGAGATAAACTTTCCTTATTTGATTATCAACTATAACCGCATTTTAATCCGACTCGATGTTCATATGTGTGTGACCCGATAGGCTTCCGAATATGTTGGCCGTAGACACAAAGTGCAAATTACGAACATGCCCCTCATGCCTAACGATCAAGGGATAGCGTCTAGCAACACACCGTGACCCCCAATCATCGGAAGAGTCAAAAGCAATGACTACTACCTTTCATGTGAAGCAGTTACCGTGTAACTTACAATCCTATCGCTGTAATAATATCCATACGATCGTATCTTGAGTGTCAATGCATTAACGATCGTATCTTATAATATGGATATCATGCCCTCTCGTAATAACACATTTACTCCCACTTTGCAAAGATTCTCGAGAGCTAGACATTTCTTATAAGAAGGCCATTTTGGATATTCGATCCCAATCATAGGATACGCGATTCCCGGATGACTGATCATGTATACTCCGCATGCTTCAATATCACACCCAATCACTACCGCATGATCGCCCCGTGGCTAGGGGAAATCTCAATAGTGTCAAAGCATGACAATCCACACCGTGATGCCATGAAGACTCCGGTCTAAAGGATAATTACACAACCGCCACATAGTGTGACACTTAATGTAAGTGGGTCAGTCTAACGTATGCATTCTCTAATACACGTCCACGTACAGTCCAAGTGACTCTACACTTCGATAGACGAGATCTATCCCTACCTTCTATAAGATAGAAGACATCAAATACGTGCTAGTCTGATTATACTATCAATGTCCTGTTTGACAGTACATAATGTTGGATATAAAAAAACTTGAATCCGGATCCGATCCATAATTAGATCGCCAGATCTGATTCATAGCACCGATCGAGACACTCGATCATGCACATCGGAAGCTACGAATAAAATTTGCATGCGATTTCACTACGATTTTAATTCACATAATTAATTAAAAATCTACAAGAAGATTAGTAGATTTACCTCAACGGAAAGGAAGAAATAGTCGACCAAAGGAGAAGTCGCAGTCTTCTGGATTGTATCTCCTAGCGACGACTGGTGGACGTCGGTCCTCGCCATAGAACCTCCTCGAATATGCACAAGAAAAACTAGGTTTTTCTTCTCTTAATGACTAGAACGAGAAACTAATTTTTCTCTCCTTTATTACAAGTGAGGCGAAATTTGTGATTGTCAATTGTGTTAGGAGAAACTCTCTTTATATAGGAAAATAACTAGTCAAGAAAGTTATCATTTTCACACCACAATTACCTATTTCCATAAGGAAAAGATATTTGCTAAAAGGTAAGAGATAATTCCCAAAAAAATAATCTCTTATTTTTCCATTAATTATCCAACAAATAGATAATTAATTAATTACACATGTGAGATAATCTAGGAAAAATTCTTCTCCTAATTTATCCTCAAATGTGGCGCCAATAATGTCATTAATTTTAATAGAAAATGTCTTTTCTATTTTACATATTATTTACCAAATAAATAATATTGCATATTCATTAAATAGACCAACTATTTAATTTAATCTCGAGGTTCCATAAAACGAGAAAACACTCGTGTGTTAGGAGCCAACCCGGGTACCATAGACCTATAACCAGTAGCTACAATAAATTAAATAAAATATTCATCGAACAGAATATTTCTACTTAATTCATTAATTCCGGAATTACGCCACCATAAATCTGAAACTGAACTCTATCGATTATAGATATAACTTATTCTCAAAACGTCGAGTCGAGTCGATAAGTGTCAATTGATATAATCATTACATATAAACTAACCCTCCATAGACTATCCGTAATGAAACGGGATTATTTCCGTAAACCCTCTTCAATACATCTTATCATTATTTACCATTAACCCACTAGTGATCAATTAGTTCATAACCAATACGAACTCCGCGGTTCGATCAGTTTCTAGGATTAACAAATAAGGGATTGTCTTTCTACTTCCCGAGGAAGGAATGGATTCCATATCACGTGAGACACACACTTCTCGATTCCGAATAGTGCCAACGTGAAAGTGATTCGGATCGCGCCTCTTGCGCGATCCTTAACGAACACATCAAGCCCTATCCTGAAACAAGTAGGAGTCTGTAATCACTTCAGGATTAAGGTTAATCCATATATGATCATCTTGTGATTTAATAAGATTTCTCAATCACGGAATTATATGAGAAACTCAGATTAAATCGGTCCAGTCCTATATGACTCTCATCATATATAAATGCCCCACTTAGACAACCGATCTTTCTGCTTTCCATAGAGTCAAGCAAGGCTGAGTGGTGAGAAATTTTCAGGGCATCACACTTGTTTAACTGTCTACTTCTCAGGGAGTTACCCCCAAAACCACTTGGCTTTGCTTAGAAAGATAAACTTTCTCATTCATTCAACTCTTTTCATGTAGATCCAATTATTCCTACTGGGCCTGAGACACTCAGGTGGTTCTACAAGAGTAGGAACAGAACTGGAGTACCAAAACTCCATTTACAGGTTTATGGATTTAAACCAACCTTCTTTTTATCAGAATCCTATACAGTCCTTCTAAAAGACCATAGCTTATCAATCACCCCTAGCAGACTGTAAAGTCTGCATAATCACAGTGAGTCAATGGATAAACCATACTCCCTCTGCATTTGGGTGGTTTGATATTCTGATCTGGTTCAGTATTATTTATCAGTGTTATCCCCCAACAACCAATGTTGGATGTGGTCTGATTAAATCAGATAGTAACTCCTTGAGTGATTGTACTTCAAGGTCTAAGGTTGTTATCTAAACATTCTTTTAGAAAGGATGTAACAGTGTAACCGTAACTATCCAATCTTAAGAATATTATAACCAGCCTTTACTCACTGCATTACGATATTTCACGAACAGTCACCATCTGAACGTGTGTGCAAAATCTCCAGTCCTACCTTCAAGCACCAAGTGGTAAACACCTCTATTTACTGAAGTGGAGTAAACGTAGTTCACTCCTTATCCATAAATTCATAAGGAACTTCTAGGTAGACTTCTCGGCATTACATAATAATGTAAACCATTATTTTACAACTAATATCTTAATTGAGTTAAACAGTGTAATGTAGCATATCAATAACTATACAAGACAATACATGGTTTATCCTTTCAGTGAAATCATTTCACTCGGAGGTAGGCCGAGCATCAGTTCCGAAACTATGCTACAGTCTATATCTGGGCATGGAATACTCGTTTCTCTGGTAATATCAGAGATTCCTCAAAATATTCAGATAAACTAATCGGCGTTTTGAGTAGTCATTAGACAAAATATCTGTTACTCAAAAGCTCCCACTAGCTTGTATCTTTCATAAGAACCCGAAGGTCAGTATAAACAAGCTGTGTTACTTCTTCAACTCTATTAACCTTTCCAAATTGAAAGGGTTACTTAGTCATTTTTCCTTTGCGATAGTGTTCTTAGAATGGGAGATAGGAATCACCATCAGCCAGTCTTAAGATCTTATCTTTAGGATATGTGCACCAATTAATAGATGCTGAAGAATCGTTTATCTAAATACGGAAACCATTTGCCTTAATAGTTTATGATGTGTTACATATACCTTTTCATCATTACTTAGTGGTTCTGCCTTTATCAGAAAAAAGTCCGAGTCTCAGAATCGTATACAAATGTCATATTCACTTTCTTTAAGGCAACTATATTATCGATGTGAAAGTGAATCTACTTGTTCCAACGAATCTGAAAATAGAAATTATATTTCTCTGATAAGAAATATTTCCCATTTCTAGGAAGTTGGGGGCCGGATTAAAATCCGAAATTTATTTCCTTATATCACTCCTACTTTCTTAGCTGAAATAACTGCGCGTTGTCTACTCTTTATCATGAATGCCCAGCTACCTTGTTCTAAGAAAAGAACTTTAGCTTATGAGTCATATTACTCAGTTAATAAAGTGTAAAGATTCATAGGTTAGTGATCCGAAATCACTTTCCTTATCCTTTACTTTCTTTTATTAATATTTCGGTTTAGCCTTTAACTTATTTAATTAGTTTAGATAATTTATCTTTTTAGACATTCTTTCCCATTCTTGGATTTCTTTAAAGGAAATTGCCGCGAACTAGCAGTTCATTTGAGTAGACACTACTCGTGAACTGTGGGATGTCCAGTGAGATCGATGCCAAATCATTCTCGTCATCTTCAAACTAATTTTAATTTGTCTCCCGTTTAACACAAGTGACAGCAGTGACATACTTATCAATGTCACTTAAGTTTGTAGGCTCAAGAGGAACTTCCGCTTCCGAAAAATTAATTTGCATTCTTGATTAATGAGTTTAACGTTCTTGTTACTTTTCCATTTTTACGAAGTCGTTACTTGTCAATTTATCGTATTTAGCAGTTTAGATACCTTGAGATGATATGTAGTTGCAAAAATAAATTTTGATAGAAATATAAATCAAATCATACACCACAACATATAATAATTTTAGGAATAATAAACGTGATGTCATGCATGCAGTTTATCCTACCATTCTAAGGATTTAACCTCACATCATACTGCCGCCGCAGGGTCGGTATCAGCTCAATGACGATTAAATTGAGACAATCTCTCTCAACAATTAAGAATCAGACATCTCCATTTAATTGTTGATTACCTTCCTTTTTCAGCCAATTTATTTCCAAAAATATCCTTGTGAGTGTGACATACTGTTTCAGACCTCAAAGTACGCCCCGAGTATGCCGCCGCAGGGTCGGTCAGTGACTCGACAAGTACCCAAAATCCAATCCTTTCGGAGACCAATCCTTGAATTTTGATAGGGGTGAAGGCCATCCGTAGGGGGCCGTAATCAAAGCGGCTCGAGGCGTCACCCTTCTCTCACGTGCTTGTGTCAACAGTAGAGGCCGTAGGGTCGGTTGTCACCTTCCCCGCTCCCACTCGTTAGGTAGTCTCATTAGGATTTTCAGAATTTTTTAATCATCCAAAAAACAATAAATCATGAATATTTAAATTAATCATCCCACTAGTTCATCGGTTCCAAATACCGTCTAACTAGTGTCACTTATTCACGATTTTCCAATTTTATAGATTTTCCTATTAAAATTCCTTGTGTAGACGCTACATAATTAAAATTCACCAAGAATTTTACAATCCCAATACATTAGGACTTTATGAATTTTCTAATAATTCAAAAAAAAAAAATCATAAAATTTAAAGCTCCCACTAGTTTTTCGGTTCCAAATACCGTCTAACTAGTGACACTTGATATATGTTAAATTTATAACTAAACTTTATCACATTTTATACATATTATTGATTAATTTTATCTAAATATCTTAAAAGATAGTAAAATAACCTATAAAAAACTAATACATACAAATAAATAACTTAATACAAATTATAACTTTTGTTATCAGATTTACCTGTGGTTTTGTTGTTTTTTGAATTATGCAGGTATTATGTGATACAAAGTAGAAGAATCGGAATCAAATTATACAAAAATCTGATCAAGTGGCAGATATTTGACAAATCCGGCGAAGACCGGAGGAAGCCGATTCACGCCGGATTATTTGATAATTACCCATGTTACTCCACGCGTCGCCTCGACACAATGCACTCAAATTTGGTTAATCCGGCGCACGCCGGATCAGTCTCGGCGCACGCCGGACCTGAAATCTCAGCCTATAAATACCCTCATTTATGAGAAGAAAAAGGAGGAGGGTACCAATATATATATCTCTATCATTATAAATTTCTTATGTACTCTCTGTAAATATTATTTTAGTAGGCATTCTGCCATAAAAATAGTATTAGTATTGTTGTAATAGCTAGAATAATTATTGAAGATTGTTGATTTCATCATCATGTTGTTACATTCGAGAGGACGGAAGCCCTTCAACAATTGTAATCGGTAATATTCTATGGTTATTATATTTGTTTTTTTGTACAATTTTATATAATAGTAATAATGTATGTAGGCTAATTATACAACTAGCCAAGACATGTAATTGAAATATGTTTCTCTTTTAGGGAAATGGATGATGACTATGTTAAAATATGATCAAAATTTGAATATGATGAATCTCTTTCTACTTGAACTAATTGATAGTCTGTATTGACGTAATTAACCAGTATGGACAGAAACATAACCTAATCATGAACTGACCAGAGACGTTAGGGTATGAGAAAGGGTAGAAAAGACCGAAGGTAAAATTGGCCGTCGACAAACGAAACCCTCTTTCTTATCTAGGGATAGAATATTTATACTCGAGAGATTATCATGTCAAATCATTAGGTTTAATTGCGGTTTTACCAAGGAGGAGGCATAGAACGAATTCGTGCACTCGTATGAGGGGAATTTGTTAGCTGAGGAGTATACCGTTTCACATAATCAATAACACTTTAAAAACAAGAAGTTGATCACATCCAGTAAACTAAAAGAGATCATAATTCAATAACATTGTCTTGGTTAGTTCTTATTAACTATTTATTATTTTGGTATCTATATCTATATCTATACAAATATCTACTTAATTATTGTATTAATATCCTTTGAATAACTCTAATTGGTAAGGATTGCGACTTAGATCAAGATAATAATAGCTAATTGGTGTTTAACCACATTTTAAATTACATTTTCATTTCCCTGAGGGATACGATCTTGATTCACCAGACTAGACTACAATTCGACCCGGTACACTGCCGGTAAGATTGGACACCCAGTTTTAGCCGATCAAGTTTTTGGCGCCGTTGCCGGGGAAAGCGACGTTAATTTATTATGTCTATGGTTACTACTTGCATTAGCTCAAAACTCTTGAGAATAAGTCAACACTTTTCTTAATCTCATTTCTACTTTTGTTTTTTTTTTGGTACTTACCTCATTGGTAAGTAGCCACTTTTACTGTTTTCGAGTTATTTTCCATTTTTGTAGTTGATGACCCGAAGCGGTAAGGCCCCACTTACTCCTTATAAGCCCGATATAAATACTTACGAAAGACAGTTAAGAGGAGAAAATCAACGTGGCCAAACCAGCCAAGGACATCTTGGAGGCATATCTCCCGTGAATCATCAACTCGAGGTACGGGAATGGCCGAGGCCGGTGAAGAAACACCACCTGAACAAGGGCTTGCTCATGCCCAAGGACATGGACAAAACCTCAATAATCTTAATCCACCGTTACAAAATCCTCCACCACCACCAAATCTCAACAATCAGAATCCCAATAATCGGAATAACCAGAACCGAAATCAGAATAATCATCATAATAACCCACCAAACCCAAGACCGATTTGTGATCAGACCTTGAGAAGAAATGAAACTAACAATCCAATTTGTTTACCTAATGATGGAGCAAATAACTTTGAAATAAAATCGCATCTTTTTGGTTTGATTGACACAAGAGCTCAATTTCTTGGGGAAGATAACGAAGATCCGCATCATCACCTATATCTTTTTGAAGAATTGTGCAACACTGCCAAGAGCCAAGGTGCTCATCGTGAATTGACAAGGATGTCGATGTTTCCTTTTTCATTAAAAGGAAGAGCTAGAGACTGGTTTATGTCGCTCCCACATCATTCGTTGACAAGCTGGCACGACATTCAAACTGAGTTTCTAAAACAATATTTCACTCCAGGTAGGAATTTGGAATTAAAGGTCGAAATTGCTAATTTTAGACAAGGATCCGAGGAAACACTTGGAAATGCGTGGGAAAGATTTAAAAAGTTGTTAAGAGCTTGTCCCGATCATGGTTACTCTCTTGACATGCAAATTCAACTTTTCTGTCGTAAATTAAGAAAGGACTCACGTGCTGATGTTGATCATGCATGTGGAGGCTCTTTAATGACGAGTGAAGCACAAGTTGTCTACGATGCTATTGAAAAAATTTCTAAGAATAACCGAATGTGGGAAACCGGTTCCAGTACGAGAAAAGTAGCATTTGTAGGTGAATCTACATCAAACTCAGAAGTTTTAGCACATCTGGAAAATCTTAGTAGAAAGTTTGATGGCTTACAAGGAAACAAGAATTCTGGCTCAGAAGGAAAGTTATCAAATGAATATTCGAATGATGGTATGAGAAATAATGACAATGGAATAGAAGAATCCGAAGAATATTCTAGGGAAGAAGTAAGTTTTCTGCAACAGCATAGGAATCTGAATAATGCTTATTCAAACTCATTCAATGCCATTAAAAGAGACCATCCTACCTTTCGTTGGTCCAAAACCCAAGTAAGCAAGGACAACCACCCTATCCAACCCAATACAAAACCTCGTACAATAGTCAAAACCAAAGTTACCAGGAAATTCTTGAATCAAAACCATCAATCACCACCCAGATTATACCCACAACACACCACACAAAGTATACCAAAACTACTCAAAGTTCAACTCAACCCATATATAAGAGTTGATAAGTGGGAAAAATTAATGGAAAATATGATGGGTGTGATGTCTACCCAAGCTTAGAATATGGAAACCATGATGACTTCTATAGGAGCATCACTAAGGATATGAGTACTTTGAAAACATCCATGAGTGGGCATGACACGAGAATGAAAACTATAGAGGCATCGATCGTAATATGGAAGATCACTTGAGTAGAAGGAGAACGAAAAAGCAGTAGACCTCCGGGAGGATTACCTAGTCTTGAAAGAAACCGAGAGAGGTGAATCTTTGTTATTACCCGGCGAGCGAAAGATATGTGGAAGTAACGGAGTAGAAAACTCGAAACAATGAAGTAGAAGATGATTTGGATGATAAATTCGAAAAGGACTTAGAAAGCAAGGACGAACTGAATTCAAGAAAGAAGAAGAAAATCATTGATGATTTCTTAAGTCGTAATAATCATGTTGAAACCGAAATAGAAGAAGAAGAATGGATCAAAGTCCCAGAATACTGAAAAATCCAAGGGCTAGCGATCTACGGACCTTATTCAATGAACATGTTAGGAAGGATGAAGTTCTTGATAAGTATACCCAAGTAGGGAGTAGCAATACCCCAACAGAGAACAAGTAAAGAAGAATTTTGAACAAATTTCAAAGAAGGTAGTGCGGATCATGACACATGGCGACCACCAAATGCTCAAACATTTAAGGAAGCATCACTATCTAAGGAAAAGGTAAGGAAGGCATGACTTCAAACCCTAAATTTATTGACCTTGAATCTTTACCTTACCCACCCAGAGATCAAATTAAAAAGTTGAAAACGGATAAAAAGTATGCACGTTTCCTTGATACATTTCGTCATCTGAATGTCAATATTCCTGTCATTGAAGCACTAATCAATATGCCTACTTACGGCAAGTTTCTTAAAGATATTCTGTCAAACAAAAAACGTTTAGAAGAATATGAGAACATCTGCCTTAATGAGGAATGTTCCGCAGTATTACAGCACAAGCTTCCTCCTAAACTAAAAGACCCAGGTAGTTTTACCATCCCATGTGAGATTGGGGGTTTTTTGTTTAAAAAGGTACTCTGTGATCTCGGAGCTAGCATTAATCTTATGTCCTATGAGGATTATAGAAAACTCGGGATAGGAAAACTTAAAAACACCGAGATGACTCTCCAGATGGCAGATAGATCTATTAAACGTCCTAAAGGAGTCATCGAAGATGTATTGGTTAAGATAGATAAGTTTTATTTTCCAGTTGACTTTGTAGTCATGGAGATGGAAGAAGGATTTTCAGCACCTCTTATTCTAGGTCGACCATTTCTAGCTACAGGAAGAACTCTTATTGATGTCCAAAAAGGCGAATTAATTTTAAGAGTCAATGAAGATGAAGTCACCTTTAATATCTTTAAGGCTATGAAACATCCATACAAATCACAAGAATCATGTTCATTCATAGAAATCATATCTTCTATGTATATGAGCGATCTTTGAATCATAAAATTTTGAAGATAAGCTCGAAGAATGTTTAGCCTTATCTATCTATGAAGGAGACGACCAAGAAATGAAAGAAATCATTTTTATCTCGACACCGAAGTTCTTTTGAGAAACGTCCATGGCATCGTTATTTGGACTTAGAATCGATGGCCCATGATTGAAACCTTCTTCGGTAGAAGAGCCACCAAGGAATGGAATTAAAACCTCTCCCTTCGAATCTCAAATATGCCTTTCTTGAAACTGATAATTTGCTTCCTATTATTGTTTCATCATCATTAACCAAGTCACAGGAAGATCAGTTGTTAAGAATGTTAAGACAACATAAGAAAGCGTTTGGATGGACAGTGGCAGATATTCAAGGAATAAGTCCTGAGATTTGTGTACACAAGATCATCTTGAATGAAGAAGCCAAACCGTGTATCCAACCACAACGCCGTCTCAACCCGAATATGCACCAAGTAATCAAGAAAGAGGTTATTAAGCTCCTAGAAATGGGGATAATCTTTCCCATATCCGACAGTGAATGGGTAAGTCCCACCCAAGTAGTGCCTAAAAAGGGCGGATTCACGATAAAAGAAAATGATAAACACGAATGGATTCCAACAAGGGAAGTCACAGGATATCGAATGTGCATCGACTTCCGCAAACTGAATGAGCATACCAAGAAAGACTATCATCCACTTCCGTTCATCGTACAAATGTTAGAACGGTTAAGTGGACATAAATTTTATTGTTTCTTGGATGGTTATTCAGGTTATTTACAGATATTCATTGCAGCAGGAGATAGAGAGAAAACGACTTTCACATGTCCATATGGAACTTTTGCTTATAAAAGAATGCCGTTTGGATTATGTAACGCACCAGCTACGTTTCAGAGATGCATGATGGCAATTTTTTCAGATATGGTAGAAAAGTTTTGGAAATCTTTATGGATGACTTTAGCGTTTTTGGAGATTCTTTTGAAGAATGTCTTCACACTTGAGCGTGTGCTTAAACGCCGCGTGAAGACACAAACCTAGTTTTAAATTGGGAGAAATGTCATCTAATGGTATCGAGATGGTATTGTTCTAGGTCATCGAATTTCTGAAGAAGGTGTTGAGGTAGATAAAGCCAAAGTTGAAGTAATTAAAAAGTTACCTCCACCAAGAAATCAAAACTCGAGAGGATTTCTTGGACATGCGGGTTTCTATAGAAGATTTATTGCAGATTTTTCATGCATAGCGAAACCTCTCAGTCATTTGCTTGAAAAAGAAGTACCATTTAATTTTGATGACAAATGTATGGAGGCATTTGAAGCTTTGAAAGCACGATTGGTATCGCACGATTACTTAGTAGCACCAGATCGAACTTACCGTTTGAACTTATGTGTGATGCAAGTGATCTAGCAGTCGAAGCTGTTTTAGGTCAACGCCATAACAAAATACTTAAGGCAATCTACTATGCATCCCATACTTTAAACACATCCCAACTTAACTCGCCGCCACCACGAAAAGGAATGAACTGGTCAGTAATCTTTGCTTTAGACAAATTTCGATCGTATCTCATTGGTTCTAAAGTAATTGTTTATACTGATCATTCAGTATTAAAATACTTGTTAAAAAAGAAAGATCACGAAGCCTCGTCTTCTTAGATGGATTCTCATTACTTCAAGAATTTGACATTGAAATTAAAGATAAAAGAGGCGTTGAGAACTTAGTGGCGGACCCATTTGAGTCGTATGGAGTTTGAAGAAGGAAAAGGAGGAAGACAAGAGATCAAAGATTCATTTCCAGATGAACAACTCCTCATGGTTGATGCTCCTCCAAGAATGCAACTTGTTAAAGCTGGTAATTTATCCAAGGAAAGCTCGCCATGGTTCGGTAATATTGTTAATTATTTTACCTGTGAGTATATTCCATCTCATTGGACATGGCAACAAAAAAAGAAGTTCTTTTATGATCTAAAATTTTACTATTGGGAAAAACCGGATCTTTTTCGAAAATGTTCGGACGGTATAATTAGAAAATGTGTGCCCAATGATGAGATTTTAAGTATACTATCCTTTTGCCATGATCGTGAGGCTGGAGGCCACCATGGAGGGTGGAAAACCGCTTACAAAGTCTTGCAATGTGGGTTTTACTGGCCTACTCTATATAAAGATGCACACCACTATGCAAGGGTTTGTGAATCGTGCCAGAAATGGGGAAATATTTCAAAAAAAACACGAGATGCCTCTCCAACCTATTTTGGAATGTGAATTGTTTGATGTCTGGGGTATTGATTTTATGGGCCCCTTTCCTCCATCATTTGGTAAGAAATTCATCTTAGTGATGGTCGATTATGTATCCAAATGGGTAGAAGCTGAAGCTCTTCCCACTAATGATTCTAGAGTAGTGTTAAAATTCCTTAAAAAGAATATATTCACGAGATTTGGAACTCCTAGGGCTATCATTAGTGACCAAGGATCACATTTTTGCAACCGTCCATTTACAAAATTAATTGAGAAGTATGGTGTAAAACATAAACTTGGTACACCATATCATCCACAAACTAGTGGACAAGTAGAAGTATCTAATAGAGAAATAAAAAGAATCGTGGAAAAAACTATAGAGTCAAATCGTAAAAACTGGGCAGAAAGACTAGATGATGCATTATGGGCATATAGAACGGCCTTTAAAACACCAATTGGTTGTTCTCCCTATAAACTAGTTTTTGGTAAATCTTGTCATCTCCCTGTTGAATTAGAACACCGAGCCTTTTGGGCTATTAAATTTCTAAATTTTGATCCGAAGGCTGTTGGTGATTATAGATTACTTGATTATGTAATCGGATGAGTTTCGCCTCTTGATGCTTATGAAAACGCTCGAATCTACAAGGAACGCACGAAATCTTTCCATGATAAGAGGATCTATCGTCGTGAGTTTCATGTAGGTGATCGAGCACTCTTATATAATTCACGTTTGAAGTGGTTTCCAGGTAAGCTTAAATCAAGATGGACAGGTCCATATGAGGTAACAAAAATCTACAAGTCAGGAGCTGTAGAATTAACAGATGGATACACGACTTTTATAGCCAATGGCCACCGAGTGAAGTTATTCGTAAAGGAAGAAGGAATACCTCTAACAAGAGAGGTTATGTACCTTAGCGACCCTCCAACAGATTAAAAGGAAACGCTTTGCTATCGACCACAAACCGAGTGATTCAGTACACTCTTTCTTATTTACCTTTTAAAATACATTTTAGTTCGTATAGTCTTTTACCGGATAGACATTAAAGAACTGGAATGCCTTTTATAGATAGAATAGAAGTTTTTATATTACTTTTAAAATTAGGTTTAGATAAAGATGTTGCCTTTAGAATAGAAGCCTTAATTTCTAATTTAAACAAGGAGCTGATAAACAAAATCAGAGAAAGAGATCTTTGTAATGGAAAATCGAGAAGTGCTATAAAGAGAAGGGCAAGATTCCTACTAAGGTGTAGAATCTGTGGAAAGAGTGAGCACAATGGAAAATGTTCGGAAAGCACAACCAAATCTCAGGATGAGTGTTTGAATGTCATTAAAAAGGGAACGATTTGGTGGTTATCCGAAAATCCCGATGGAAATCAAAGAGAAAATTCAAATGCTTCATTTTTGGGAGAAAGGTTGAGAGAACGTTATGAGAGAACTCTTGAGGATCTAAGAATAAGAAATTTCGATTCAGCGTAATTTTCGAAAGTTTTGAAATTTTCTTTATTAGTAAATATTTAGAGACTTTTATAAACTATGTTATATTTTATAAAATCTTTTTAAAAAAAAAATATTATCATGAAATAATTTTATGATTTTTAGATTTTATAATATTATTATAAAAAAAAATAAAAAAATTTGGCCATGGATACACAATTTCAACTCTGTCCGTGAATAGTGAAACCCGGCGTACGCCGGGTACCTTCCGGTTCACGCCGGGTTATCACCGACCTGACAGCTAGAGAATAGGTATTTAATTCGACAGAAATTTAATAGATTCCGGCGTAGGCCGGAACACCCCGGTTTACGCCGGAAAATCTATTTATGTCACTGAAACACTCTTTTCCTCTTCTGCTCGAATTTCTACCTATAAATAGCACCCTTTGCATTCTTAAAATGACACCCCTTCTTCTCTTTCACCAACTGTCTGACTAAGAACGGTACAAAATGTCCAATCATTCTTCTCCGCTGCTATTATGCTATTTCTCTCCCCAGTTGTACCCAAATGATGAAACCCCGGATGTTCAACCCTTATTTTTCAATTCTAATGATTATCCGCACCAAACAGCTCAAGACCGTTATCTCTCTAACTTCAGTCAGTCCCCTATTTTGCTTGAGAAGGGTCTTAACTTTCGAAAAATGAACCAGTGGGGATTTTTGCGTATCGAAGGAGGTGGATGGGATCGTTTCGTCCGTACACCAAGAGGCAAGGTCAATGTCACTCTAGTTCGAGAATTTTATGCGGCCCTGCCAGAATCTATTTCTGTAGAGTCTACACGTTTTGTGCGTATCCGTGGTTGTATTGTACCATTCACTCCTTTTATAATCAATCAAGCTTTTCAAATACCCCCTGTCCAAACTACCCCAAATAGTCATTATGAATCACAGTGCAATTTGGACACAGTTCATGGTATTATTGATAAGTGTGCCGAAGCTTTCCAAATTCTCTTTCCAAATTACAACCGTGATCATGTTGTGTCCACTTCAGCTCTGCTTCCTCATCTTCGAACCTGGAAACATTTTATAAACTCACGAGTTTTTCCAACTTTGGATTTTTCCGAGGTTTCTGATGATGAGATGTTGCTGCTTTATGCTATTACGATTGGAGCCATTATTGACTAGGGAGTCCTGATCCACAAGACGGCCATCAACTTTGCACTCGGTAGACGAAATTTTCGTCAACCGATGCCTTTTGCGTCATTGATTTCTCGAATCTGTATCCGTTTTGCTGGAGTTCCAGAAACTGCATCGGATGAGATCTTTCCTTCCCGTCAACCTCTTCTAGGTCTGCTTCCAGTGGATGTACCAAGTGGCTCATCTACAGCAGAAGATTAGAGGAGTAATTTCATCTGTGTGCGATGGCAGGAGTTTAAGTGGTTGGTTTAGTGGATGGAATAAGATGTTTTAAGTTTTTAAGTTTCTTTTAAGTTGTTTTTGTTTAAGAATTTCCTTTAAGTTGTCAGTTGTTTAACTATGTCTTTATATTTTGTGTAATATTAATGTTTACTTTCCTAAAAATGTTATGCTGTTATGTACTCTTTTCCTTTCTAAACAAATAATTCATAAGAACAACTCGTATTACCTTAGATTCCTTTTATTTTCTACCCAACTTTTTCACTCATTTATCATCGGGACGATGACAGTTCGCAAGTAGGGAGTAGAGTTAGGTTAGTAAATAAAATGAAGTGAATATATCAAATACTTATACACTTAGTTTAATTATCCTCAAGGAAATAAATGAAATAATATATAATTATTATAATAAAAATGATATATTTTGACAGAATAAATTTTTAATTAAGTAAAGTAAGCTGGATATATTATTTCTATATTATTTATATCTATTCTAGATTTTAACAAGAATTTAAGTATGTATATCTAGATAAATATTATGAAATATTTTTTTTATGGAATTGAACAAAGAGTTACTTATAATTATAATAAAATTTTAGAATAATTTTCGTTTCAAGACAAGTATGAAATTGGAATCGGACTAGGAATGATGAGATTTTTTGCATTACTTTGACTAACTATAGCCAAATAGCCTAACCGAACGTAAAATTTTCAATTTTTATCCCCATCTCAGCCTTGTAGAGTGGTCAGACCTCACTCGAAATGGCCATTTTGATTAAACTAATTATAACCGACCCTTAGCCTATTTTGGTCTACATTTCTTAAAAATCCTACGAGTTTGTACGTACTTATGAAAGGAGATGATGACACAAAAAGCTAAGTATCGATGCAAAAGAATGGTATATGCTGAGATTGGAAAAGTAAATAGATATTAATATGTTCGACCTCAGCTCATGACGCTTGCAAGATAGTCGATTTTGGTAATGAGTTCGGGTATGTTAGTATTCTACGAAAAAAAAAGAGAAAATCTGGAAAAAAATGAAATAATATAAGGATGTTATTAGTCGAGATATTTTTGATCAAAAGTTGAAGGTGTAAGTACGTACGATTTGCTTCTGTCTCTTTTGATTTTCCTTTGTTATCCTTTCGATTAGCCAAACACCCTGAGCCTAAACATTATAAGCCATTTTGCCAACTACTTGACTTAGTCCTTGATTCCGAAATTTCATATAGTGGCGATTACAAAAGTTATTTTAAGTATTTTATTTTATTTATTAAGTAATTCATGTAGAATTTCATTTAGATAATATTTTATAACTAATTTATTAAGTATACACACTTTTCATCTTCTTAAATAATCTTAGATAGAAAAATTAATATAAGTATAATATTGACAGCATACGTTATTAAAAATCAGAAATTTAATCTAAATAAATTATATTGTTTTCATTATGAATTTTTATTTATTATCATCGCTTATTTTGTTCGAAGACGATCAAAAGCTAAGTGGGGAGTAGTTGATATATGTGAAATTTATAACTAAAATTTATCACATTTTATACATATTATTGATTAATTTTATCTAAATATCTTAAAAGATAGTAAAATAACCTATAAAAAACTAATACATACAAATAAATAACTTAATACAAATTATAACTTTTGTTATCAGATTTACCTGTGGTTTTGTTGTTTTTTGAATTATGCAGGTATTATGTGATACAAAGTAGAAGAATCGGAATCAAATTATACAAAAATCTGATCAAGTGGCGATATTTGACAAATCCGGCGCAGACCGGAGGAAGCCGGTTCACGCGGATTATTTGATAATTACCCCATGTTACTCCACGCGCGTCGACACAATGCACTCAAATTTGGTTAATCCGGCGCCGCTGATCAGTCAGCGCCGCGCGGACTCAAATCTCACCCTATAAATACGCTTTCATTTATGAGAAGAAAAAGGAGGAGGTACCAATATATATATCTCTATCATTATAAATTTCTTATGTACTTCTGTAAATATTATTTTAGTAGGCATTCCATAAAAATAGTATTAGTATTGTTGTAATAGCTAGAATAATTATTGAAGATTGTTGATTTCATCATCATGGGTTACATTCGGAGGACGAAGCCTCTTCAACAATTGTAATCGGTAATATTCTATGGTTATTATATTTGTTTTTGTACAATTTTATATAATAGTAATAATGTATGTAGGCTAATTATACAACTAGCCAAGACATGTAATTGAAATATGTTTCTCTTTTAGGAAATGGATGATGACTATGTTAAAATATGATCAAAATTTGAATATGATGAATCTCTTTCTACTTGAACTAATTGATAGTCCAGTATTGACGTAATTAACCAAGATGAATGAAACATAACCTAATCATGAACCCACCCAGAGACGTTAGGGTATGAGAAAAGGGTAGAAAGACTGGAAGGTAAAATTGGCCGTCGACAAACGGAACCCTCTTTCTTATCTAGGATAGAATATTTATACTCGAGAGATTATCATGTCAAATCATTAGGTTTAATTGCGGTTTTACCAAGGAGGAGGCATAGAACGAATTCGTGCACTGCGTTTGAGGGGAATTTGTTAGCTGAGGAGTATACCGTTTCACATAATCAATAACACTTTAAAAACAAGAAGTTGATCGCATCCAGTAAACTAAAAGAGATCATAATTCAATAACATTGTCTTGGTTAGTTCTTATTAACTATTTATTAATTTGGTATCTATATCTATATCTATACAAATATCTACTTAATTATTGTATTAATATCCTTTGAATAACTCTAATTGGTAAGGATTGCGACTTAGATCAAGATAATAATAGCTAATTGGTGTTTAACCACATTTTAAATTACATTTTCATTTCCCTGAGGGATACGATCTTGATTCACCAGACTAGACTACAATTCGACCCGGTACACTGCCGGTAAGATTGGACACCCAGTTTTAGCCGATCAACACTATATTCATGATTTTCCAATTTTTCGAATATTTAGAAATTTCTTGTGTAGACACTACACAACTAAAATTCACAAAAGAATTTTAAAGTCCTAATTAGTCATGATAAAATTTTAGGATCGTAGAATTTTATCTCAATAATTTGAAAACAATAAATCTTTAAAGGCAATCACCAACTTATCGGTATTAAACGCTGGCTGAGCTTTAACCGAGTTCACCGAACGGTGTCAGGATTGGCTAAGCCGACCCGTCCTCTTCGTTGGTTCATATACGTCTGCTGGATGAATCGGGCTAAGGCTGCCCCATTGAGCCGAACTCGCCGGATAGCTTGACCTTGCCGGACCCCCGACGCAAATGTCGCACATGTGCGGGTGCTGGGTTGAATATTGGGCTAAGGTTGCCCCATTGAGCCTCAGCTCGCCGGATAGCTTGATCTTGCCGGACCCCATGGCAAACCCCGCACTTGGATGGGCAAGTCGAGTCGAGCCGAAGCCCTGTTGACCGCCCGAACCAATTTTCGAACCTTTTGCTCAGTTGGTGTCCAACTTTTCCGGATTTTCCAATTTTTTAATTATTAAAATTATTTTATGTAGTCACTACATAATAAAAATCCACGAATAATTTTTAGATCCCAAAAATAAATTTACCGAGTAAATTTTATTTTATCATGTGAATTTTATATCCCGATAAAATTCCGTTCGTTTTAATTTAATTTAATTTATTACCTAAATTAATCTAAGTTAATTACGTCTCATACATGCCTAATAAGTATCACGATTAATTATATACATGTATGTATATGCTAGGAGTGGAATTCATGAATATGATGCATGTCATGGCATGGTTATATCACATAAATAATCATACAAGAAAATAAATCACGAAAAATAAATCATTTGAGATGGGAATTTAGTTGCACTTCGCATCTAATCTATAAATTAAATAAACCCTAGGCATAAAAAAAATTACAAGTCTTCAATGTCCAGTCGCCGCCGCTTTGCATTTTAATTTTCTGCTCCGTTTTTTGAACAAAAGTGCTCTAGCTGAGTTGGTAAAGCTCCTTCTTCCTTCATCTTCATTACCTGAGTTTGATTCCCTTCCTTTTTTTTAAATCGTTTTATTTTTATTTTTTTCCGAATAGTAAAAGATAAGAAAAAAACGAGCAGAAAAAATTCCCAAAATTTGATACGGTCAAGATGATTTGAACTCAGGTCTACAGTTTGGTGATTCAATGCCTTGACCACTGCACCACTGCTGCCAGTTGTTTCATCTTCTTCGAAAATAAATATATATAGCTCGGCCGACGAAATAAATTAATTCTAGATACTAGGAAATTAAATTACAATAAATAAATTACATAATTTATATACCTAAAAAATTTGGGTTTTCATAGATCTAACGGTAAACAAGACTCAACCACATTCCATCTCACAACCAAAACATTCAATCGCATAAAAAAAAAAAAAGATGCATTATTCTATTCCACTTTATTAATTAATTATGCAATCATGATCGCAAAATTGCTTTAATCTCGCCTCGATACCACATGTCTTTGGATATACAAGAACTGAATCCGGATCCGATCCATAATTGATCGTCGTCGATCTGATTCACAAAGACCGCACGAGACACTCGATCATGCACATCGGAAGCTACTGAATAAAATTCACGTGTGATTTTACCACGATTTTAATTCACATAATTAACTAACAATCTACAAGAAGATTAGTAGATTTACCTCAACGGAAATGAAAAATATTGTCGACCAAAGGAGAAGCCGCAGTCTTCCGGATTGTATCTCCTAGCGACGACTGGTGGAGGTCGATCCTCGCCGTAGAACCTCCTGGAATATGCACAAGAAAAACCCTAGGTTTTTATTCTCTTAATGACTAGAACGAGAAACTAATTTTTCTCTCCTTTATTTCAAGTGAGGCGTAATTTAATTGTGATCGTCAATTGTGTTAGGAGGAACTCTCTTTATATAGGAAAATAACTAGTCAAGTGAGTTATCATTTTCACACCACAATTACCTATTCCCGTAAGGAAAAGATATTTGCTAAAAGGTAAGAGATAATTCCCAAAAAAACAATCTCTTATTTTTCCATTAATTATCCAACAAATAGATAATTAATTAATTACACATGTGAGATAATCTAGGAAAATTTCTTCTCCTAATTTATCCTCAAATGTGGCGCCAATAATGTCATTAATTTTAATAGAAAATGTATTTTATATTTTACATATTATTTACCAAATAAATAATATTGCATATATTCATTAAATAGACCAACTATTTAATTTATTCTCGAGGTTTCATAAAACGAGAAAACACTCGCATGTTAGGAGCCAACCCGGGGACCATGGACCTATAACCAGTAGCTACAATAAATTAAATAAAATATTCATCGAACATAATATTTCTACTTAATTCATTAATTCCGGAATTACACCACCATAAATCCGAAACTGAACTCTATCGATTATAGATATAACTTATTCTCAAAACGTCGAGTCGAGTCGATAAGTGTCCATTGATATAATCATTACATATAAACTAACCCTCCATAGACTATCCGTAATGAAGCGTGATTATTTCCGCAAACCCTCTTCAATACATCTTATCATTATTTACCATTAACTCACTAGTGATCAATTAGTTCATAACCAATACGAACTCCGTGGATCGATCATTTTCTAGGATTAACAAATAAGAGGATTGTCTTTCTACTTCCCACAGGAAGAAATGGATTCCATATCTGTGAAACACACACTTCTCACTGATTCCAGAATAGTGCCAACGTGAAAGTGATTCGATCGCGCCTCTTGCGATCCTTAACGAACACATCAAACCCTATCCTGAAACAAGTAGAGTCTCAGAATCACTTCAGGATTAAGGTTAATCCATATATGATCATCTTGTGATTTAATAAGATTTCTCAATCACGGAATTATATGAGAAACTCAGATTAAATCGGTCCAGTCCTATATGACTCTCATCATATATAAATGCCCCACTTAGATAACCAATGTCGACGGTCCGGATAAGACGGTCACACCATAAAGTGTTCTGGGCGGATTAATGGTGGTTTAATCAATAGACCCCATACTTTGATTAAGTTCATCACGGACTAACATTTCAAGTGTATCACCATAAACTTAATCCTCATGTGTGACACACACTAAGTTATATGGCTACATATGATACGACTTGGGGTTTTCAGTAGTGTATTACTTACAAGTACAAAGCAAGTAATAAGATGAGAATAAATCTGTCATTTATTAATTCTAAAAACAATTACATAAATTGTCTTTCGGGCGCTACTTCTAACACATAAGACTAGAGACATTTAAGTACCAAACTTGTTAGAGTGATTAGAGATTTCATCAACCATAATCACTAACATGGTTTCTCTATCACAGTTTGACACTAGGGACGTTACTATATATATACAACAAATAATATGAAGATAAACAATATATAATAACATAAGTGCTTTTATTAATTATAATAAAGTTATTACATGAACTAAATAGACTGTAAACGACCCGACCCGGCTGGATCCGGTCCTACCCGGTTAGGTTTAGGACACCTTTTTCAACAGCAAGGACCCCCCCAAGGCCTATCTTGGATATGACCTTAAGAGCTTTCTGAACTTGAACTCTGGTTTCTATCAGAATCACAATCTCAGGCTTGTGTTGCTATATAAGCTCTTTGATGTGCCTCCGGAAGTCCTTAGAGCCAGCACCTCTACAGTTCCAATCAAGAATCTTCCTCAGACCAGTATGGGGAAAGGGAATCTCCTATAATGAGGAGATAAGGCTAAGATCTAGATTCACCATGAAGTCCAGACCTGGGTTCTTCAACCCCAATGTAGAAGATTCAAGTTCCATACTATCTCATTCATTCTTTTTTCCAAGACCAGATAAAAATCCTTGGCTCTCTGGATCAGGTCCACCATCACACAACTCTATTGTCCCTCCAGAATTATTAAATCTGTGACTATTGCGGATCTGTGCCATAAGAGACTTTCTATACTCATCAAAGGGTGGATCAGGGGGTTTGGGATCTTGATTCTTAGAGTTTTTCTTTTTCTGATTCTGTTTAGAGCTATTAGCAATAGCAACTGCTTCTTTACAGCCAGGGGATTGAATGGTAGAAGATATAGGAGTTTTAGTAGATGATAGACTAGAGATGTCTTGTCTTTTCTCATTACTTTTTTGACTGTCCTTGCCATTAGTGCCAGCTGTTAGATTGGTGCCTTTACTATTTTGACCAACCCCAGACTGGTCATTAATGCTCTTAGACGTGTCATTTCTCTTTTCCTTTTGAGAATCTTTGGATGAGTTGGGATCCAAACTATTCTTGTCAGAATAACTCCGATTAGATTGCTTAGATGTACTGGGCTCCATTATCTTTATTCACAGCCACATTTGGCTTTTTCTTCTTATTATATCCGACTTGCATCCATGGTCCATAAGATACACACCATAGGCCCTTAGCTCCCTGTTTATCTCCTTGATTCTCAAAGAAAGTACAATTTCCTTCATTCCTCATTCCTTTCGGCATCCTTTTCCTTATTCAAATGTTTAAATATGATCTTAGGACAAAAAGCTTTCCTATGGCCTATAGTACCACACTTATAGCATATGATAGCCATATTTTCATATTCAACCTTAAAGAGCATATCTTCTATATCCACAAAGGTTTATAAAGTAGAGAGCAATCTAATTCTATGAAAATCCTTGCAAATCTACCTCTAGTAGAGTAATAAGTGTGGTGATCAACCTTACGAGGCTTTCTTAACAGTTTCCCAATAGTAAAAATACATTCTTCAGTGCAATATTGCGCAGAATGTTCTGAAATTCTGACCCATGCAAGAGTAGTTATTAATCTATCCTTTGAAGGGACAAAGCCCCGTTTTCGAACCCTAGGTACCAAGTAACATCCATTTACAATCCATGGGCCCTCAGTCAAAACCCTCAGCCGAATTTCCTCATTTTCAGTTTTAAAAATAAAGCAGTTATGTCCTACATCAAGAAGTTCGAAATTATCACGTAGATTCCACATGCTTGATATTCTAGCCAAAAGGAAATCGTACGAGACAAACCAGCCCATTAGCTTAAGGATGATGGCATCTCTCCATTTAAGGTGTAGATTCGATTTGTATCCTGGGTCAATTCGAACATGCGCATATGGTTTTTCTTCATTTGGCTCTACGATCCCTTCAAGATCCATTAACCAATCATCGAAGACAATAGGGGGATTATAGTCCGTCTTTCTATTTCCAGCAACCGTTTCACTATAGGATCTTTTTGGGATAGGGATGGGAATAGTTGCATCCGCCTCAGCCGATTTCATGACTTGTAAAAGCGCATCTTTTTCACCGCAATCTGGATCATGGACCATTTCTTCATCCATCGTAGGAAGAGGATCTTCCCCTTCCCCCAAATTTAACTTTTTTGGACGTTCGGCGTATATTGTCTTCTTCCTTAGAGGTAGATGGTATCCGACTGAATTCCTTCATCGTAACTCGTCAGAATGAAGCGAAAAGCGGCGGAAGAAAACCCTAGACAACGGCTAGGAAAATCTCCAAAGAAGAGAGAGAAAGTGAAGTGAGAGAAAGAAAATTTCTTCTTTAATAAGGAGATAATGAAAACTTTAAAGATGCAAATAAAAAAATTAGAGACAAACAAAATGCATACTACATATGTATAAGTAAAGGGCATTTATCATTTTTACGTAGTTGTATGCAGGTCCGCCTATGATAGTCATCCTATATAATCCGGAAGAGGAGAAAAGTCGCATTATTTTCGTAACCACAAACGTCATTTCTTAAAGCTCTTGTTATCAACCAAGAAGTCAAAAAAAAAATTATTGTAAATCTTGACTCGTACTGGCTTCCACGCAAATAGCAACACATAAATCCAAAGGTTTCTCACCTTCTGGCATCAATCAAGCTACATTATTTTGGATATGGGACCTCCTCATGTTCTGCTAATAACATTTCCGGCACAAGGCCACATCAATCCAAGCCTCCAATTTGCCAAAAGATTAATCGGAATGGGCGTGGACGTGACCTTCGCCACCACCCTATTCGCTCAAAGTTGTATGCTCAAATCCTCTTCCTCCACCGCCACTCTCACAGCCCAAAACGGCTTCAATATCGCGATTTTCTCCGACGGTTACAACGATGGGTCCAGTAGACAGGATGATGACAAAGATAGAAAAGCAGGTTACAAGTCTGAGCTTCAGAAAGGTGCAACAAACACACTTAAACAAGTTATCTACACTAGTGCACACCAAGGCCGACCCGTGTCGTGTCTCGTGTACACTCTACTCCTTCCATGGGCGTCTGAGCTAGCACGTGAGTGTCACGTTCAAAGCGCTCTTCTTTGGATTCAACCCGCGATTGTGTTAGACATATACCACTATTATTTCAACTGTTTCGAAGATGAAATCAAGAACCACAGCACGAAACCGGACTGGTCTATTCAGTTTCCGGGTCTCCCGTTACTCAAAGCGAGTGATCTACCGTCTTTTATGCTTCCATCATGTCCGGATGAGGTTAAGTATTTTCTTGAAGCTTTCAGGCAGCATGTAGGAAAATTAGACGAGGAAGAGAAACCAATTGTTCTTGTCAATACATTTGATGCGCTGGAACCCGAGTCACTGAAAGCCGTAGAGAAATACAACATGATTGGGATCGGACCCTTGATTCCATCAGCTTTCTTGGACGGCAAAGATCCATTGGATACATCGTATTCGGTTGATCTTCTCGAAAAATCCAAGGAATATATGTGTTGGTTGAATTCAATGCCTGCAGCATCAGTTGTTTATGTATCATTTGGCAGTCTTGTAACACTTCCAAAGGAACAAATGGATGAAATTGCAAGAGGGTTGCTAGAGAGTGGAAATCCATTTTTGTGGGTAATACGAGAAGAAGTAAAAGAAAAGGTGAAATTGAGCTGCATACAAGAAGTAGAGGAAAAAGGGATGATTGTGCCATGGTGTTCCCAACTTGAAGTTCTAACACATCCATCTTTGGCATGTTTTCTATGCCATTGTGGATGGAATTCTACACTAGAGAGTTTGTGTTGTGGGGTCCCATTGGTGGCATTTCCTCATTGGTCAGATCAAGGGACTAATGCCAAGTTGATTCAAGATGAGTGGAGGACAGGAGTGAGAGTGACACCATCTGCTAAAGAAGATGGACTTGTTGAGAGTGATGAAATCAAAAGATGCATAAAGTTGGTGATGGATGATGGAGAAACAGGGCTAGAATTGAGGCAAAATGCAAAGAAATGGAAGGATTTGGCTAGAGAAGCCATGATCCAAGGTGGAACCTCATCCACCAATTTGACAAAATTTATTGAGGAAGTTGGACAATGTTTGTAGTTTGAATTTTACAACATGCAGCATTGTTAATTTACCTCCTGAAAAGTTAAAATCATCACCCTTCAAAAAAAAAAAAAAAAAAAAAAAAAAATCTCTTTCTCCTTTCTTGTCACAAAGCCAGTATAGTTTTTTTGCATAATGATTAAGGTCCCGAATGTTACCCCAAAAAAAAAAAAAAAAAAAAAAAAAAAAAAAAAAAAGTTACCGAGATCTAATCTGGTCCATGCAATGTGAAGTAAAAAAAAAAAAAAAAAAAGAATTTCAGCCACATGATTTGATATTCCGGGGATAGTTGGGGAATGAATGTTGGTTTTTTTTTTTTTTTTTTTTTTTTTTTTTTGTGTGTGTGTGTGTGTGTGTGTAGAAATTCGGGGGATGTAGTGTAAAACCCGTACTTCCAATAAGGATATAATAAATGTCTTTTAACAATTTTTTGTTTTCCTAACTATTTTAGCGATGGTAAATTCGAATTTTAAAAAGAGTAATGACAATGCCACAACAAAATGAGTTCGGATCCTTGGCTTTGAGAATCTCGGACAAGTTGAGATTCTCAAAGTAGAGGATCCGGACACAAACAAAATAGTCACAACATTATACACAACATATTTTTGTACCATCGATTATGATGCGAGACCTAATGTATCATATGAGTCCTAAAAAAATCAATGGTTTAAAAATTTATTATAGACATTTGTTATGCATATTTTGTTGTAGCACAAACATTTCTCTTTTAGTAAAATATTGACGATAAAAGTCTAGATTCATAGTATGGAAAAAAAAAAGGTAATCGAGTAGAGGGTGTAGCCAACTTCTTTCTACCATAGATTCCCACCTTTCCATGGGTCTGGATTAGCGAGAACACACAACGGAGCAGGCCGACCTTCTCCGGCGAAGCACAGACAGATGGAAGGAGCAAGATTATCCTTCACCCAATGGACGATCTGCCTGGACTGAAATAAGTGGAGTCAAGGTACTCCAACAGCAAATCAATTATAAGACTATCTCCAATGGGCATCTTGAGCACCACTCCAAAGTAGTATTTGGAGAATTATAAAGATCTTTAACCTTACAATGAATCATTTAAATTTAAAGACACTTTACCCTTGAAATCTGCTACTTTCCTCTTGAGAATTGGAGTCTCTCTTCCAGTGATTCCAGTACTTCAAATTGCTATGATTTTCTCTCTCTTGTCAATTTATTTTCCAAAGTATCATGTTGATTGGATGAAATGCGTATAGAGTGGTGTATAGAGTATTATTACTTGAGCGTCTTTTTTTTAAAGTGTCAAAAAAATGTAACTGGAACAGAAAACGATGTGCTTAAAGGGTGATTTAATTTTAAAGTGATATTGTTGTTGACAGTCTAAGTAGCATCGATCTTTACGCCGGCGAAGGGGAAGACGAGTCTGACGACTTCATCCAAATAGCAGAATACTGAAGATGATGTTGTGAATATTACTTTTTGTATTACCTTTTCCTTTTAAGCTGTAATGATGTAATTAGCCGTAATGATGTAATTAGTTACTTCCCTTTTTTTTTTGCACTAGTATACAAGAAAAGTCAGCAGTTGTAATAAATGAGATATTGGAATGACAAAACATTTTTTTTCCCTTTCCGATTATATTGATATACTAGTTGCACTACTTACGCCTTGCAAGGCACGGCGTGCCCGTTAAAGGCATAAATAAAAAGTAGATGATATTTTTACATTCATAGAAATGATATAGTTATGAATTTTTATTAATATGAAGTCATACAGTTCAAAAGATATATAGGGTGATTGAGACACCATCTATGATGGTTATTGTTCAGCTATCATAAGCTAGAAAATATAATAAAATACAATCATTGCAAGTACTCATAGTTATGTGTATTACAACACCATTAAACTTTATCCATAATAAAAAAATAATAATGGTGGTAATATACTAAGTGTATTTCTCTACTACATTAAATTTTGGCTTTAACGAAGCATACAAAATCATATGCAATAAGTTACACTTCTTTCTACAATGCAAGTTAAATTGCACACCCACGTGTTCTTTTTTTTTTTATGAGGCTAAAAGTCTCGAGAGCTCACGAAGAGAGAATACAGTAAAGGGATTTCCTCTTTCTAAGGAGAAGTGTAGTACTTTGAAAGAATGCAAAAAACAACCAGAAATAGGAAACTGAAAAGCTTCTCAAGCTGCCATTAACATAAAAATTAAGACGACAAATACTCACCAGATATGCCTCTCGCTAATGCCTTCAAGACGACAAATCCCTCGGTCACTGCACCTTTCACTAATCAAAAAATTAAGAAGCAATGCTTGGTAAAACAAAGAAGAAAAAAAAAAACACCAGTAATAAAAAACCATTATGAAATAAAGTGAAGATAATTGTAAAAACAGAGCACATGAGAATTATAATGTGCCATTTCCGGAAGGACAAAATTTGCAAAATTTGACATAATACAACAGCAGTCTTTCTTAATATGTTGTGCAGCTCATCCACAATCATTCAAGCTAAAAACAATCAAAACACATGTAAAACTAAGTTGCTTGGAAATAATACTTTGTGAACATTCATTTGTAATTGTATGCTAAGCTGATTAAGAGAAACGCTAATTGATCCATTTAAGTCACACATGGAAAGGGACATCTCATTACTATTGAAGTTGTTTGGAATTCATCTGCCACATAGAACATCCAAATCAAGACCACACAGCAAAATTAATTGAAAAACAAATATTACACATAGTTCAATCCAATTTAACAAAAAAAAAGTTGGAAAAGATGAAAATTAGTGAAATGTATCTCCGCCATACGGACAATAACGTGTCTGTATCGACACATTTTCTGTAGTATTGTGCTCATAACCAAAAATCCAATAGACAACAATAGCAATTAGAGTCTTAACCAGTAAATGTATGAAAAACAAAGTAGAAATTGACCTCATTGATTGCAAGAATCTGCCCAATGCTCATCTTCACCTTATTAAGCTTCCTCAAAAGTACCTACGAAACGAATTTCAAACAAAAAAGAACAGAACAATTTCACCATCACTCATCTACAAGATTTTGTAAAAATAATACAACAGCTACACTTTCACACCAGTATATGTACAACACAAAACCTAAGCAAAACCCACAATAGATTATAAAAGAAGAGCTACTTTCTACCCAAATAATTTTGATTTATAAAATTACCCAAATCAACAAAGGCAACAAAGTAACATGCACTTTTCTTCCCCTCATAATGGCAAACACTACCTACTTCATTTCCTTCTTTTACATAGAACATTCAAAGTAAAATAAAAATAAAAAAAATAAAAAGGGACACCAAATCATAAATCTTACATGTTTCCTGGTGCAAAGTGCTTAACAAGACCACCAGGTACTGGTACTAAAACTTGGGTTCCAATTCTGCAGAATCACATAAAAACAATTATAATTATAGAAGTTCAAGGTGCAAATATGTGTTTTGATAGAAACATAATTTAGTATAAACTAACGTTTTATCTGAAGTAGAGCTGTTGTTGCTCAAGTGCCATCTAGCTTGCTTTGACAAGATTACTTCTCCATGAATACTGGAAAATAAATTAGAACCCTTTTGCATAAAACATTTAATTAACCAAATAATGTTAAGAGACGAACATTTGATGCAATAATAGAATGGGTTTCGCAGTTCCCAGAAGTATGAATAAAGGAAAATTAGCTAGTTCTTTGCAGGCTTCAGTTCTCACAGGATGTTGAATCCCATCATCTCTACATCTAGGGAGAAAACGTTGCTCTTCTCCTTTATCCTCTTTCACTTTCAACATTTAATGCTTAGCAGCATTCACACGCCGCACAGGCAATAAATTGTGTAAATGTGTTCCACTCGGATGATCTTCAATGCGGGAAGGTTTTTTTTTTGACAGCATAGTAGAAATTAGCAAGAGAAATGTATAATTTAAAGGAGAAAGAAACAGAGAAGAGCGGCTATACACACCGGACGAAGACTTACCTTGCCATTAATCTTTGGATTCCGATTTTGTTGCAGAAATTAGTAGGAATAACCAGAGGATAAAACACATACTTTAGCCACCTATCCAAATCCGCCGCCATCAATCAAAATCGGATCAAGAAATCCAATATTATTCAGAGCTAACCACCAAATCCACCGGATATAGCAGCAAATCCTCCATTTTCCACCGTATAATGCAGACACCCAGTCTACTCAATCAATTCCTATAGATGATTTTTTTCATAAGGAATGTGTCAATGTATTGAAAAAATATTTCCTCAATGTATGATTTTTTTTTATAAATATAAGCTGACACGTGTCAAGGCAAGAGCTTGCCACGTGTCAGCATGTGAGCACATCAAAATTGTAGAACAGAGGGGATGTGGAGCATTGTTGAGGCATTGCCTCTCTTTTTATAATATATAGAAATATTGGAAATCCCTAAATTTGTTTTCCTCCCCCTTTTGTTCATTCTATACTCAGCCTTCTTCATGGTATCAGAGCACAGTCACCACTGTGAATCTCTCTTTTGTTAGCTGTTTTTCCTTCGGTCGTTGTTATATCATCGTTTCGATTGTTCACCATGGCAAATCCAGCAGCGAATCTTGAAGTGATTCAAGTTTCGAGTCCCTTCTACATCCACCCGAACGAAAACCCTACCCTAACCCTAGTCCAACTGATTCTCGATGAGAATGGTGTAAATTACCACTCGTGGAGCAGATATGCTAGAATGTCCTTGATATTGAAGAATAAATTCGGTTTTATTGATGGATCTTTGCCTAAACCGGACATAGATGATGCTAGATATTCAGTCTGGGAACAGTGCGACATTATGGTGACAACCTGGTTGATGAACTCCGTTACGAAGCGGATCGCTCAGAACCTGCTTTGGATGGATTCTTCTCAACCCGTATGGGAAGAGCTCAAAGATAGGTTTGCAAATCTTAATTCATTTCGCTTGTCCGATTTACATGAGGAATTAAATAATACTAAGCAATGAGGTTCCACAGTCACAGAGTATTTTACTTAAATGAAGATTCTTATTGATGAAATCGCTATTCTTAAACCTATACCTAAATGCACTTGTGTCCCAAGCTGTAGGTGTCAGGTCATTCTGACTTTCGTTGGTTACATTAAGACAGAGTATGTGATACGTTTTTTGAGAGGGTTAGATGATGTTTTTTAACCTGTAATGTCACATGTCTTGTTGATGTCTCATATTCCGAACATTAAAGTGGTTTTTGGGTTAGCTCTGAAGTTTGAGAGACTGAGGGGGCATGTGACCAGAATGTGAATTTTGGGGTCTTACTGTCATGTTCAATAAAGCAAATGTGAACTCTAGTGATCAGGGTCCAAGACTGTTAGAAATAAAATTTGAAGTTTTGATGACGATTCATCTATATTTATTTAATTGTTTGTTTACACCCCATTGATGTAGTGCTGGAACTAACTGTTAATAGGGAAAAACTAAAAGACGTCTAGAATTCAAGTGTATAGGATTTATTAGAGTCTGATCTTTGTATAGGTTGCATCAAAAAAGCACTGTAATAGATAGAGAGTCGTAAAACTAACAACTGGAAGTCATATTGAAACTGGATATCGTAATGTTAAAGAAACTGAAAGTGTTACTCAGAACTAAAACTGAGAAGAACTTAGAACTGAAGAAGGTAAATTTGCTGAGGGATCAAACTCGGTTGGCTTATCTAGAAGCGGAAGGCTGAGGGGACATACTCAATTTATGAAGATTGAGGGACACAGACTCAGTTACTGAAGATACAAGAACTGAGGGTTCAAACTCTGTTTATGAAGACCAAAAGCCAAGACTGTAAAGTTAGAATTCAGGTAAGTTTGTGATGGCTGAACTGACTTTATAGTTATTGTATGTAGACCTAAGATACATAAGGACAATGATATCTTAGATGATATGGATTTATATGGTGTACTCTAGTCAAGTCAATAAAGATCAAATGAAGTTAGAGTATTCAGTTTTAGAAGAAGAGTACAAAACTGAGTTAAAACTCTATATCAATTTGAAGACAGAAAACTGACCTACTCAGTTATACATAGCTTAAAACTGACCTACCCAGTACTCATTTAAATACATAAATCATCCAAGAACTAAAGACAAATCAGAATGTTGAAAAGCAAGCATTTTCATTGGATGATGGACTAACATGTTAGAATGGTAACTGAAAAATCTGACATATAACCGTTGATAGCTACAAGGATTCAAATTCAAACAATATGAACGTAGGATAGCACACTATAAATAGAGGACATGGAAACAAGGATAAAAAACACAATACCAAGAATTATTGAGCCTAAGTTCTGTTCATCTGTGCATTCAAGAATATTTCCATCACGTCGTGCTTACAAAGATATATCAAGAAATCTTCAAGTGTTCAAGATACAAAGACATAATCAAGATATCAACACTTAATTGATCCAAAGCCCAACTTTGATTTTTAATCAAAGGTTGAGACTCTGAAGCAAATCCGGCCAAGGATTTGTCAATGACAGTTGTTTGTTTTGCAGTCGGGCAGACTGTGGTTGTGGTGGACCTGGAGAAGAGGCAATACTACATTCTAAGGACTAGTGGAAGCAGTTGCAGAGCAGCCATACAATATGTTCTTTAGTTGCTTAGATAGTGAAGCTAGAGATTAGTCAAAGACTATCAAATTAGGACTTTTTGTAACTGATCTACCTCAATAAGTTCTAGTGGAATTTTCCTCCTACATCACAGGGGAAGAGAGGACTGACAGGATTACACCACCTGGAACTTATATAATTTCTTGCCTCTTTTACTTACTTTATTTTACGCATTTACTTATTGTTATTTACTTTTCAGTATTTGTGATTGTTATAATCTTGTCTGTCCAAGCATATAGAACTGATTATATTTCACACAAAACACAAAACTGACAGATCTCAGTTTTTGCATATCAGTTTTTTCATATAAACAACAAGATCAGTTTAAAAAGGCTAAAACTTAATCCGCTGCCGGTTAAATCAGTTTGAGAATAAGTCAGATTGACATAAACTCAGCTCTGTTATCTTAACTTCATAAAATTTTAATTGAACCAAGCATTAGTTTTTTCTGATCAAGGTTTTTGGTGACAAGTTTATTCACCCTTCTCTAAACTTGTGTCAGCCTTTTCACGGGACCAACAAAGACTACTGGTAATAATGGTGCAACATGACAACCAAGGTATTCTGGTCAGTCTTATGATATGGTGGGCCATATGAGGGTGCTAACAAATCACATATAGTGAAGCAAACATCTATTTTGTCTGCTTCATACCAACCTAAGAGAGAGCTCAATGCAGGTACATCATTTTTTCAATGGATATTGGATTCAGGGAGAACTGAGCACATAGTGTCTAGCCCACACATGTTTTCACACAGTCACAAAGTTCAAAATGTCAATGTAAGTCTCCTAGATAGAAGCACTGTGTTAGTATCACATGTTGGGGATGTGGATTTGAGTCCTCACTTGAATTAGTAGGAGTCCTATGTGTACCTGATTTCCAGTACAATTTCATATCATTGAGTAAGATAACACAAAATCCTAAACTTGATTTTATTTAAGTCCGATAGTTGTGTCATTCGAGATCAAGAGGTTTGGGATGATTGAATCACCGATAAAAGACATGGTTTATACATCCTGAGTCGTCCAAGATCAAGGTTTCTGATTTGGCATCATTTCAAAACTCATTATTGTCTCCGAAGACATGGCATGACACTATAGGATGGGACATATGTCGGACAACAGTCAGTGAAGATCATCAATAAAAGTATCTCTCAAGTCCAAGTGCCTCAATACACAATTTGCCATGTGTGTCCATTAGCTAAGCAAAAACATTTATCTTTTCTCTTAAGTCGGTCCACTGTCAATGGTTGGTTTGATCTTGTACCTTTTGATTTGTGGGGACCGTATCATCATGAAACCATTCACAGTCATAGGTATTTTCTTACAATAGTGAATGACTAAAGTAGGTATACCTGGGTTCATTTGTTGCGCAATAAATCAGAGTATAGGGCTATTTAACAAAAAAATTATCAGTTTGTCAGCACACAATTTAACATTAATATAAAAGTGATGAGGACAACTCAGGGTAATGATTTTGATATACCCACCTTTTATACCGAGAAAATGTATTATCCACCAAACATCGTGTATGCACACACCTGAGCAAAACGGTGTAGTAGAACGGAAGCACCAACACCTACTAAATGTGGCAAGGGCTCTCGAATTTCAAGCATCACTGCCTATTGAGTTTTGGGGGTATTGCATATTACATGCTGTAAGTCTCATCAATAGCATACCAACACTTGTCCTACGTGATGAGACTCAGTTTCAGTAACTTTTTAACAAGGAACCAGACTACATGATTTAAAGTTTTTGGGTGTAGTTTATGCATCCACTCTAAAACATGGTAGGACTAAGTTTGATCCTAGAAGCGTGGCATGTATCCATCTTGGTCATTCTTCAATCACAAAAGGATATGTTATGTACCACTTAAAAACCAAAAACATATTCATCTCTAGGAATGTTGTATTTGATGAGAGATGTTTCCCCTATGAACATACTAATATGGATCAGTTCTTAGTTGACACACTTGTAGTATCACTCCCCGTGCCACTACAACCTTTATCTCATGATGAACAAATTAACCCATCTGTGTAATCATTAGCTGGACAGCATATAGAATAGATGCCCCCACTAGATGTAGTTCTAGATACAAGTAGTGCATCTCCTCCAGATAGAAGTCAAATAGAGCCAGGCATATCCCCACACATTTACAAGATTATGTCTGCTCCCAAGTTAGTCTGGCCATACTTCATAAATTTCAACATTCTCTAGCCTATGATAACCTTTCAAAAGGCTATCAAGCCTTTGTTTGCAATGTTGACAGAGAACAAGAACCAACTTGTTATAATCAGGCTATTAAGAATCCAAAATGTCAAGAAGCCATGAAGAAAGAAATATATGCCTTAGAAGCAAATCGGACACAGGAAGTTGTTTCCTACCATCCACAAAAAAGGCTATAGGGTGTAAGTGGGTGTATAAGATTAAGCACACACCAGATGGGACAGTTGAGAGATACAAGGCAAGACTAGTTGCAAAGGGTACAACCAAATGTATGGGATAGATTACCAAGAAAATTTCTCAACAGTGGCAAAAATGGCCACCATTAGGACTCTTCTTGCCACATCAGCTGCAAATGGGTGGCATTTACATCAATTAGATGTTAATAATGCCTATCTCTATGAAGATCTCCATAAGGAAGTGTATATGAAGTTACCTCAAGGCTTCCAAACTTCAGTCAAGAACCCAGTTTGTAAGCTAGTCAAGTCTCTTTATGGCCTCAAACAGGCTAGTAGGCAATGGAATGCCAAGCTCACATCAGCCTTGTTAAATTAGGCGTTTCAACAATCTAAGAGTGATTATAGTCTATTCACAAAGGTTCTAGGGCTGACTTTATAGCACTGTTGGTTTATGTAGATGATGTAATTTTGGCTAGCAGCAACATGTCTGAAACTACCAAGGTTAAAGACTACTTGCACGTGATAGCCCAAATTAAAGACATATGGTCATTTAGCTATTTTTTGGGTCAGGAAATTGCTAGGAATACCACCGGTTTGCTGATTTCTTAAAGAAATATGCCCTTACATTACTTGAAGATTTTGATTGTCTATGATTGAAGCCTGCCGCATCCCCCATGGATACCAAAACCCTTTACAACAGGGAGATTCTCCCCTGTACCAGACAATTCTCCATACAGACAATTGGTAGGCAAGTTGCTATACCTCACATTTTCAAGACTTGACATAGCCTACGCCGTGCAACAGCTTAGTCAGTTTCTTGATGCTCCTACCACAAACCACTTGCAAGCAATAAAGTGAGTCCTAAAATACATAAAAAGACACCCAGGTCAAGGCCTCTTTTATGTAGCCAATAATTATTTAGTGTATGTTTCCTTTACTGACTCAGATTGGGCAGGGTGTCCAGACTCTCGCAAATTTGTTACTGGATATTGTCTATTCTTGGGAAGCTCATTAGTGTACTGGAAGGCCAAGAAGCAAAGCATACTGTCCCGGAGTTCTGCTGAGAGTGAATACCGAGCTATGGCAGCTACAGTTTCTGAGTTATAGTGGTTCAAATTCTTGCTTGAAGATCTGCATTTTCCTCTTTCTCATCCTATTGCCATGTACTGTGACAACCAAAGTGCAATGCACATTCCACGAGCGTACCAAGCATATTGAAGTGGATTGCCATGTTGCACGTGAAAAACTCCAAGCTAGATTGGTCAAATTGCTACCCATTTCTTCGTTTCAGCAGCTAGCAGACTGCTTTACTAAGGCACTTGATGGTCCAGCATTGCACCGACCTCTTCATTATTTTTAAGCCAAAGACATTTATGCCCACCCAGCTTGAGAGGGGTGTTATGAATATTACTTTTTGTATTATCTTTCCTTTTAAGCTCTAATGATGTAATTAGTTACTTCCCTTTATTTTTGCACTAGTATATAAAGAAAGTCAATAGTTGTAATAAATGAGATATTGTAATGACAAAACATTTTTTTCCCTTTCCGATTATATTGAGAAATATTGGAAAATCCTAAGTTTGTTTTCCTCCCCCTTCGTTCGTTCTATATTCAGTCTTCTTCAGATGAACATAAATTGACGACAACCCAGTTGAGATAGAGGTTGAAGATTGTATTGAAATTCGGAGGCCATGAAGAAGAGAGGTTATCATCAAGGTTTTGACGAGAAATGTCTCCTTTCACATTATGCAAGAGAAATTAATAAGTATGCGGTGCTCTTGAGGGAGATTGGACAATGTTGACTTGAGCTTAGGTACTATGATGTCAGATTTTGCAGTAAAGAAGACTAGGAAACGGCACTAGGTAAGGGCCCTAGGCTCATTCAAGGTCACTATCTTACTGTAATCAGGTGTAGACCTTTTTTTGTCCCCTCCCATGAGAAAATTGTTTCTACACTTGTTTGGGTACTTTTCTAGAGGTTCATTTGGAGCATTTTCAAAATCATGCTTTGCTGCTTGAACTGGCATGGAGGGTTGGCGAACCTATAAAAGTGGATAGTTTCTACGGGGTCGGCAAGAGGAAGATATGCAATAGTGTGTAGAAATGAATTTACTCCGAGTTTTAAGAACAAGAATAGTGCTTAGGGGCTATCTATTCAGGGTCGAATAAGAAGGGAAACAATTAACTTGTTTTGAGTGTGGATGATACGAACATAACGCGCAAGAGTGCTCAACGACTTGTACTAGTAATAAGGCCGAAAAAATAGACATCACAACCATGACATCCTGAATCCTAAAAAAACACAAGCTCCAGAGAAGCCATTTGGGCATTGTATGCTTGCTACAAATAGAAGAAGGATACCATCTAGAAATTTTAGAGACAAAACAACTAACAAGAACAATGATAATCGACAAATGGCAGAACAAGGAGGAACAAAGAATTTTAATGAGAGTAGAGGGTCTAAAGAGTAAAACTGGCTCAAGATTTGACGTGCTATCAGAGGGAGATGAACAAATTGACATACAAGAGGTAAAAGATGGTCTCTCAAATGAAATCCAAGCTATGAAGAAACAGATGGAGGAGGCAGCCGCAACACAAATGGCCCTTAGTATATCTCTACTTCGGAAAGAGGATCACAAAGGGCCAAATGAGAGTCAAGCAACCAAACAGACAAATAAGGGGAAATCAACGTCAGAACAATATAGGGATAGAGCAGGCAAAGCTAAAGGGACTAACAGTAAGTGAAAGTAAGTGAAAGGCAAACCTAGTGCACCATCAAAAAGAGACTTCTTGTCCTCGGAGGTATCATGGAACTCAGTAATATCGACTACACTACTCACAGATAATTCAAATGGTCGTGAATAACACGAAAGAAGCAATATACAACCAAATATTCCAATAATCCCGGAACAAGAAACTTTAGAGAGAAGACCTATTCTGATGGAAAGTTAGTCCACCAACCTGAAACGGTGAAACCGAACCCCTAGATAAAAAAAGGTTACGTTAATGCAGCATAGAAGCAGTCGGAGAAAGGGGCAAAGTAGGATTGAATCGGAGACTAAGAGATGAGCCTCCCGATGATATGGACACTCTGGACAGCACGATCCAACATCAAAATTAATCTTTTTCTCAATGCAAATCCTTACGTGGAATTGTAAAGGAGAAGGGTCACTTGATTTTCTCTGCAACCTTAAAGAATTATTGAAAAATCATAATCCGGATATAATGTCCTTACTGTAAACTAGAGCAAGCAACAGTAAGGCATCCCATTTCACTAGAGTCTGCTATGTGGAAACAAGAGGGTGTCAGGGAGGCATTTGGTGCTTCACTTAATTAATTTTTAATTGCGGTCTCATCAAATATATCTATCTCTATAGACATACATCCTACACATTCATCTAGATCGTCTTTTAATCATGATCTATCGTATCATATAAAATAAATACAAGCACAAAATAAATAAATGCGTAAAGAACTTGGGTATGATCATGACTTTTTTCCTGAGTGCGGTTTCAATACTAACCCATTTAAAACCGCTGGTCACAATCTAGGGTAGGCTGCAACCGCCAATAGGATCTTTAATGCCCCATTCTCCAATGGGATCTTTATTTTCGCTCTTCTTTGGCCTCTCATCTCTTCCGCTCCATTCTTGTTATATTCAATTCTATCTAATATACCCGCCGCACACGGGGGGAGCCAACGGGAATGGGATAAATGCAGAAAATAAACTAGGTCACGTTCTTCATAACGACCTAGGACATCTTTTCAACCAACAGAAAATTAAATAATTCACATCTATCCTATCTGTCGAAATCACATCGATCAATCGAGTTCATATAATCATATTATATCTACACTATCTAATCCATACAATAACATCTTATGAAAAAGATAAAATTAAATTTAACTACTTGCGTCTTAATTAATCAATTAACATTTAATCTATTAAATAATTTTATCTAATCAATTAACTAATTAACATTTAATTAATTAAATGATTTTAATCGAAATAAAATTAACGATTAATTTTAAACGATTTAATTTTAATTAATTAGAACTATTCTAAAATTAAATTAAAATTAAATCTCTCTTTGTTTTTTTCCTTTTGATTCGTAATCGAAAGGGATGTCGCTGGTTTTCTAAACCATGACACGACTAAACAACGAGATGTCTATGCACAATAAATATCACGGGACGAAAAAGTCGAGCACATCGAATTAACGAAGAGTGGGTTCACCGAGAATCCATCACTCAACCTCAACTTAACGTATCGTGATTTGAATCTTGCATCTATCGACTAATCACAACTATGAACTATATTGAAACATAAATACACAAAACAAAAATTTCTTTTAGTGTATCGTTTCTGAATCAAAATACATCATCTTTTAATTACGTGATTTAAACGATAAAATTAACTACGCAAATAAACACGCTTATTGCTTAAGCTCAAGCTCTCTCGATACGCTTATTGCTTAAGCTCGAAATCTGTGCGAACGCAGTGAATTCAAAATTTATTTCTATCGACCCAAGATCGACTTCGTTTAAGCAATAAACAAGCGAGTTAGTAGACGGTGGTTACCTTGGTTGATCTAAAAGATCGACGCTTTGACCGTCTAAGAGAGTAGTTCTCGCATAGAGCCGCCCAAGTGTTCGGCCTCTACCGCTAGTCCACACGAAACGACCACGGAATCCCATCATGGATTGCTTTATTGGAAAACTCCGGTTGCTTTAGACCGGACTTTTCTCCTCACAAACTCACTATAGGAAGCCCTCTCTTTCTTACAAAGAACTATGAGTTCTTGCAATTTTTCACAAGAACAATTGCTCTTGGAAGAATGGTGTACATAAGAGCTTGGCAAGCCCTCATATATATAGTGAAGGTGGCGCCCCAAGTAGCTTGTAGGAAGGGAAAACCTTTAACTAATAAAATAAGGAAAATATAATTGATTGATTTATCTCATTTAATATAATATCTTATATCAAATAAATCTAGGATTTTGTCAATATCTCATATTGAATATTTCCAAGATATTGTCAATATCTAATATTGACTATCTTTATTTTATTACCATAAATCAATTTAGACATGTGTATATATCACATATATATTATACCTATAAAAAATCTATTATTATCATATATACATACATTGGTGCGCATCATGCAAATCACCAATTTGCAAATGTGTACACACGCATGTATTCATATTTATAAATATTAATATCTAATATTAATATATAGTAATACCATTAATTAAATTGCACAATCCAAGTGTATCTTATACACTTCAATGTGGCGCCCCTTTGACCAACAAATTGGCTTCCGGAATATTCTTTAATTAATATAATATTATTAATATCTTGTATTTAATTTATTCATAATAAATAAATAACACCATATTAATTTACCACTATAACCTTTATAGTCTCGAGATAAACTTTCCTTATTTGGTTATCATCTATAACCACATTTTAATCCGGTGGATATTCATATGTGTGTGACCCGATAGGCTTCGAATATGTTGGCCGTAGACACACAAAGCAAATTACGAAAATGCCCTTCATGCCTAACGATCACGGGATAGCGTCTAGCAACACACCGTGATCCCCAATCATCGGAAGAGTCAAATGCAATGACTACTACCTTTCATGTGAAACGATTACCGTGTAACTTACAATCTTATCATTTGTAATAATATCCATACGGTCGTACATCGAGTGTCAAACATTGACAACCGTATCTTATAATCTGGATATCAAGCTCTCTCAAGTAACACGTTTACTCCCACTTTGCAAAGATTCACGAGAACGAGACATTCCTTATAAGAAGGCCCTTCGGATATTTACCCCTACCGATAGGTGCACGCGATTCCCGGACGACCCAATCATGTATACTCCGCGATGCTTCAATATCATACCCAATCACTACCGCATGATCGCCCGTGGCTGTGGAAACCTCAATAGTGTCAAAGCATGACAATCCACACCGTGATGCCATGAAGACTCGGTCAAAAGGATAATTACACAACCGTCACATAGTGTGACACTTATCGTGTAAGTGGGTCGATCCTAACGTCGCATTCTCTAATACACGCCCACGCATACCCAAGTGTTCTACACTTCGATAGATGAGATCTATCCTCGCCTAAAGACGAAGACATCTAATACGTGCTAGTCTGCTTATACTATCAATGCCCTGCTTAATAGTACATCGACTGAGACATTTAAGTATCAAACTTTATTAAAGTGATTAGAGATCTCATCAACCATAATCACCTATCATGGTTTCTCTATCACAGTTTAATACTAAGGACGTTATCATATAACAATTCATAATTGGTTCTTTAAAAGAACATATATATATGACAACAGAATAAGCCATTTTATATATGCATAAACATAAAGAAATAGTACAAATGATCCGACCCGGTCGGATCCGGTCCAACCCGATTGGGTTTAGGACACTATTTCAACAATGGATACCTTATTCGACCAGTTCATAAGCACCACGAAGTGCGACAGTCGAATAAGGAGTTATTTAATTCGACCAGTTCATAAGCCTGACTAGGCACGACAGTCGAATCGAGCTCCGACCAAATAGCCAAGTCAAGCCCATGAGGCAGTACAACGCTAGGTCGACTCATATTCAAGTGTACCATGAGTCATGCACTCATACTACACTTCGAGGGGCTTAAGGGAATTAAGTCCAAAGGACTACACCCTATAAAACAACGTCGCAAGGGAATTAAGTCCAAATGACTAAATCCTAGGCAAATATTCAACAACACAAACAACATTCAAAGGAAAGGTCAGAATTCAGAATTCAAAATTCAAAATTCAAAAGTCTAAGGGACAAATGTTGTTAAAGTAAAAAGGTCTGAACTGCAGATACGGAGAGTCCGAAGGTCGGACCAAACGTCCCAGCCAAAGGCCAAACAAGCCTAACAGGCGAAAAAGGCCAAGGCAAAGGCACGGTTCGCAAAGTTGGACCAAACGCCCAGAGAATCGATACATCTATGGAAAAACTAGTCCGTGAGACAAAAAAAAGCTAAGGTGATCAAGTCGATCTCAAATTAAACTCGACTCACAAGTGCAATAAGAACCAAAGGTTCACAATACACTTGGGGGGCAACACGATATCGATAAGCAGCAAGCAAAGTTAGAGGCTCGACAAGCGAAGAGAGACATCCAGGGGCATCCCTTCCACTACGCAACAACAAAGAAAAGTCCAAAAAATGCTAAGGCATGGAAGACAAGTTACATATGATCGCATGTAACTACTGAAATTATAACGAAGATGAAGAATCTGCATTATACTTCGGGGGCAACAACGAGTGGTCATTGAATACTCATAAAGAAATCCTCTTCTGCCTCGACAGGCGCAGTCAGTCTCCTAGAAGCCTCCTTGCCGAGGTGGTTTGTCTGTCAAGAAAAAGATAGGCGTCACCGACGTTGTCCGTTTTAGCCTCTCTACGCTGGTCCCTCACCAGGTCAGGCAGAGTTGGTCTCCTTTTTGTCTGTCGAGCGACGTCCTCGACATTACCGTCCGCAGAGGTCATTAGGTCAACTATGGCTTCGTCATCTTCATCTCGCAGTGAGTCATAGCAAGCAAGTGGAAAATGAGACCGAGGTCAAGGGCGAAGGAGCGCGAATCGTCGACTTCGACACCCGCAGACGCCCTTCGACGCGTCTACATAGGAATAACCTCAAGTCTGGAAGAGCTCCATTCTCCAGCAGCAGGATTGGTCCTCTTCTCGACAACATCGGCAGAAGCAGTTATCCGACCCTCGAGAGGCGGAGCTAGCTTACCCTTCGGTTTGGGGATGGTAGTAGGATCGGAGAGGACCGAGAACTTCCCTACTGCAAGAAGAAAGGAGATGGCGTTACGGTTAGCGCCATCAGGGCAAATCAGATTCCTTTAGAGAAGTCGACTCTCGCGAGACAAATCCCAACCGCAGACATCTCATACATTCCTTTGACAGCTACGGCCTCGAAGTCAATTTCAACCGAGACAGTCCCAAGTTGGACATCTCATCAATCCTTCGACAGCTACGACATCGAAGTCGATGTTATCTTAGCCACACATTATAAGTCCAAGGGACAGATAATTCTAAGGCAAAAAAGTCTGCAGAGTAGACATGGAAAGTCCGTATGTCCAACTCCGCGGGAAGTAAGTCTGCAGGGCAGATTTAAATTTAGAGCATTGGATGACAGTAGCCGAGATACACCTTTGACAGATCAGACCTGACCTCAAGAGCTCAGATAGATCTGGGGGGCTTATGACGATACCGAATATCGCACCTCCACGTGGCGTCACGAGATGGTCCTCCTGAAACGAGAATGAGTGATAGCCCAAGGGTCGAGTTACGAGTTGAGACATCGACAACCGACATGATCGGAGAACCGAGACGATGGGCCCATCTCGATACCGCAGTCGGAAAGCTCGGGTGCGCGGACAAAGTCCACTCTGACACGCAGCCCATTATCCATGTGGTTACTTGCATAAGTGGGTAAAGCCCATATAAGCCGGTAAAGGCCCAAAGGGCTAATACTGTATTTTACCCAAACCGACATGGTTTAGGGTTAGGGTAATGAACTCCCTATAAATATACACTTCCAGGAACTACGTGTGACTTGATTCCTGGACAATTACAGGATACATAGGCAGCCTGAGAGAGACTCTCAGGCTCAGTCTAAAATCACCCCCAAAATCATCCTTGATTCAATCATCCCTAGGTTAAATTTACCCGAAATTATACATGACAAAATCCTGCATCGTCATTCAACAACAACAATTGTAACGCCCCGTTCCCGGATACCGAGTCCTTATCCGGAAAAAGAACGTTCGGCACGTATAAAATAAAATAAATTTCACTTTATACGTAAGCCTTTACTACGTCGTATCGAGTTAAGAAAAACGGAAGCAAAAAGACTCGGGTAATTATTTTTCCAAACAACCAAGAATAGAAACTCAATATCTAAAGATAGAAATGTAACATTTATTACATTGGGAAAGGAAATCAAACGAAAACCAAACGTACGAAAAACCTCCAAACGTATACTTGAAGAAATTACAAAGTTTCCAACGAAACTCCAAGTCTAATATAATGAATGAAAACATGAATAAATGAACTCTTCAACTTCGGCGTCCTTAAACGTCGTCATCAAAGTCCTCGTCAAACTCCAGATTTACCTGATCGTCTTCTCTTCCCCAAACACATAAATAAACATGCATTTGAGGTAAGTATATTGTACATAGTAAGTAAGTAGCTACAATTTAGTTAGGCTCTTTAAACAGCTTTTATTTTAATAATTATCTTTATGAGACCGACTGATCTAAGGTTCATTCCATGCCTATCGACACTTTTCATGACTATACGCTTCTAGCTTAACTTATCTTGGTTACGTCATCACTCAAGGACACTACGCATGGCGTTCATCAGCCTGAAGATATACTTTCTAAGTAACGGTGGTTACCACCGATTAGCTCCGGGCTCTCCCCAGTATGCGTATACGTTCGATGAATTTCCTCCACTACCCTTCAGCCTTTTGAGCTAGTAGCGTTGTTCACCTTTTATGAACGTATCACATCGCCAATATGAAATAGTACCTAACCGAGAATATGTGACTTTTTAGCTTTTACTATGCGTATGTAATTGTTATGTGTTGTTAACTAGCCACCTAAGCGTTTCCAAAGCAAAACTCACCTTATCAACTCTACTCCCTCACTTAGACATCTAGACAACCCATCCTATCAAGTACACAAACATTGATGAACTCTAGTTCATCTAAGCACAAGCCCTTTCATGCCCTTCCGACGGATCCGAACTTCAACTCCCTTTAAGAGTACATCCGGTGCCGAAACTAAACGAATCGGAAGCTCAATCGAGGCTTGTTCAAGCTTAATTAATGTTATTAAATCAAGGATTAACATTTATTACTTAGCTTAAAATCACATTTGTCCTCAAAAGCAGGGCGCTCGCTTACACTCGGTTCAAGTACACACACACCGAGCCTCTATATGCAAAATTAAAATCGCCCGCCCAAAGGTGCACCATCAGTATCTGTGCCCCTGCATCTGGGTCCAGCCTCATCCGCTGGCTTCAGCTTCGGTGCACTCAAGACAAACTCTCTCGAATGTAAAATTCACATTCAGACCTCCAGCAAGGCCCACACTGGCTTGGCTTGGGCCTGCACTGTGCGGCGGCGACTCTCCAAAACTCGCTTTTGAACCCTAATCAATCCATAATCATTTCCAAACTTATTCAACATCAATATACTCGTAAAATAGCGAAAAAACTTGACCTTTACAGGACCATAACATCCTATGATTCTTAAACAACTCGTAGCATGAATTCTAACCATCCAAACGTCAACAAAATCATAACTTAAACCCTATAAACCGTAATTAACGTGTAGGAAGACCTTCTTACCTTAGCAAGCAAAATTCCAATCTTCAACTACGAAATTCTGCAGCAAAACAGAGCCTTTTACACAACCACCTAGATGACCAATCCCAAAAACGAATTAGAATCGATCAAAGGCTCCTAAAAAGATCAAACTACGATTCTACGAACGAAAGATCACCATAAACGATCAAAACAGCCCTTAGGGGTGAAATTCATACCTTAGCCAAAGCTTCAACTTTCTTGGGTTGAAACGATGCTCTCCTTACGACGTTCCCGATGCTTCTCTCGAATCTGAAATCCGATAACGAACGACCGAGAAATTGAAGAAAGTCTCTAGGTCTTTTTCTAATGCTTCAGAGCTTTCCTTCTTTTACGTAAAAGCAAATTTCTGAATTGTAATTAGGCTAAGGGGATTTAATTTTCATAAATAGAAATTCCCAAATTATAACCTAATTACCTTTTTCCGTAATTACCCTTTTTAATTAAGGAAAAGAATTCAGAATTTCCTTTAAAATATACATATATATTTCGGCCATACATACATATATTTAATAAAATACTTAAACTCCGAATAAAAGCAACCGAACCTAAAATTTCATTTTCGTAAAATGACACGACTGTTATTTCCCAAAAATCGGAACATTACAACAATAATAATAAATAAATAAAACTCAAACTTATCGCGTTGGCAATATTGTATGTACACATTAAGTGGACCATGATGTGAAAGTTTTTTGATTTCCTTATGGATCATTTCATATAAAACCATATATTATACACTCAAAATAAATAAATAAAAGGAAAACCATTATTTTGTAAGAAAAGAATTTGGGCTTTAAATGAGTCTGTCAAATGTCAATCAAACATTTTCCTAAGATAATAACCAGAAAGCATTACGAAAACGGGACCACTTTATAAGATTGATTTGAACCGATAAGATAAGATAAGAAATATGAGTAATGATAGAGTCATAACGGATTTACATAACGGATTGACACAACAATCATCTACACATTTCATTGTTGCGGGATCTAGATCAATCAATTAAAGTCCCACAACAATGAAGGGTATAGATGATTGTTGTGTAAATCCGTTGTGACTCTATCATTACTCAAGAAATATATTTACATTTGATCCGATAACTTTAACGTAAATAAGCAGACACTTTACTAATTGAGTTACAAGGACAATAGACTTTAAGGTGTTTGAAATATTATACATGCATAGTGTATGTTAATAATATTATTAGAGGATTATATTAGTAATTTCGCATCAAAATTTGAATGGGTCATATCCCCTCCCTCACCAATGTGGGTCCGCCCCTACCACTCGACCAACGCCTTGTTGTCACTTTATATCATTGATAATTTCGGAATTAATATATCATGCACCATAATGTTTTTTTTAAGGGATATCATACACCATAATTAATTATGTAAAAATATATTTTAGTATTTTATTACGACAAATTCGTTAGGAAAATTGTTTGTTTATTTATTTATTTTAGATGAAACAAGAACCGTTTTATTAGGTAGAGTAGAATGAATGCTACAAGCCGAAAAAACAGCACATAGAAGTGGAGACATTGTTTTCACAGTCACACCCCCATATAATCCAACGAAGAGATCAATGATTTTTGAAAGATACATTAAACGTTTCTCCAACTAATTTACAAATCTGACAGACAAAAATAGCAATCATTTGGTCTAATCGTCACCGCAAACGTCATTCTTTTAAGCTCTTGTTATAGACTAAGAAAAACAAAACAAAAAAGTTGTAAATCTTCACCCACACACGCAGGCATCTAGGTATAAACGATTCGAATCGAATCAAGTATTTTGTTATCGAGCCAAATATACTTTTAAAAATATCATGCTCGAACTTGATTTGAGATTGTTTGAATAGGAATTAAAATACTTGAGCTCGGCTTGAATTAGTTTTAACAATACACGAGTTAGGTTCGACTAGGCCCGTGAAAAACTAAAAGCACTTTCAAACTCAAGCTCGAGCTCGTGCAGCTCGTTAAGCTTGAAAACATAAATAATAGATAAATCCAAAATTGCACTTTTTTTAATATTTTATTTATATTTAATATAATTTTAATAGTTATTTCAAACTTATATATTTATGAAATAAAATGTTAAAAAGCTAGATAACACGAATGTGCATTTGATTCGAGCTTCAGGATGCTCGAGTTCCGATCATTTTTTTAATAAAGTGCTTGAGTTTGGATCGAATTCAATACATTCATATATGAACGATCCTTACACGAGTTGAGCACCGAACTTCTCGTGAGCATCCAACGTTCATTTTTTAAGCTCTTGTTATCAACCAAGAAAACAGAAAAGAAAAAGTAATTCTATGTCCATGATGATGCTCAAAATCGACACTAAGGAAATCGGTTCAAAAACCGGGTAATCGGACTTCGTGAGAATAATTCGACTGTAGTGGATTTGTTGGTGAAGTATATCTAGACCAATACGGAATTGACTGCCTACGTAGCCTTGTTTTGAAGATGAGAAATGATGATCCATTTATAGGGATCCTGTGTGAGGGAGTTGATTGTGCGGCCACTGAAGACGTGGTCAATGGCGTGGGGCGCTATTACGGGCGTTCATTGTGTAGTCATGGCCCTGTATGCAAAGATCATGAACCGTTATAGGATTGTGGCTTTATGCCCAGCTGACTGTGTAACCGTTGTCTAAGTTCGCCAAGACTTATATCGAGCTGCAACGTATCTAGACCGAGGTGGACATGCACCATGTCGGTTATATGAAGATGATAGGCATTCTTGTACTGAACAAGCTTTGGTTTGTAAGGAATGACATGTGCCGTGTCGATGGCTTAGGAGCGTTTTCCACAAGAGAATCAACCGTCTTTCTAAGACTGAAGATTATATGATGTATGAGGTAGTGTTGTGCTCGTTAGACCGGTTTTACTTAAAAGGATCCAAATGGTGTTATAATTATTGTGTGTCACATGTATGACTTGGGTCATAACCACATCAATCCGCATAAAAGATACATAATAAATCTTACACCATTAACTATGATGTATGATCCATTGATAGATGAGGGTCCCATTATTGTTAATGATATATGATGCGTTAGTGATCAATTTGTTGTCTCTGTTTTATTGTGGAAATAACATTTTTCAAAGAAAAAAGAATCGTAAACCTTCACACCCATACACACCGGCACCCATGCAAATGGCAACACATAAATGCAAAGGTTTCCCACCTTCTAGCATCACTTGCACATAATCGGATATGGGCCGACCTCCTCCTCATCATGTTCTCCTAATAACATTTCCGGCACAAGGCCACATCAATCCAAGCCTTCAATTTGCAAAAAGATTAATCGGAATGGGCGTGGAAGTGACATTCGCCACCACCGTATTCGCTCAAAGTTGTATGCTCAAATCCTCCTCCACCGCCACCGCCACCGCCCCCGGCACCCTCACTGCTCAAAACGGCTTCAACATTGCGATTTTCTCCGACGGATCGGATGATGGATTCAGTAGACAGAAGGATGACAAAGACAAGAAAGAAAAAAAAGCAGATTACATGTCTGAGCTACAAAGAGGTGCAACAAACACACTTAAACAAGTTATCTACACTAGTGCAAGCCAAGGCCGACCCGTGTCGTGCCTCGTGTACACTCTACTCCTTCCTTGGGCATCTGATCTAGCACGTGAGTGTCACGTTCAAAGTGCTCTTCTTTGGATTCAACCCGCGATTGTGTTAGACATATACCACTATTATTTCAACGGTTTCGAAGATGAAATCAAGAATCACAGCACAAAACCGGACTGGTCTATTCGGTTTCCGGGTCTCCCATTACTCAAAGCTAGTGATCTACCGTCCTTTATGCTTCCATCATGTCCGGATGGGGTAAAGTATGTACTTGAAGTTTTGAAGCAGCAATTGGAGAAAGTAGATCAGGAAGAGAGACCAATCGTGCTTGTCAATACATTTGATGCACTTGAAACCGAGTCACTCAAAGCTATTGAGAAGTACAACATGATTGGGATCGGACCATTGATTCCATCTGCTTTCTTGGACGGCAAAGATCCATTGGATACATCGTATTCGGTAGATCTTTTTGAAAAATCCAAGGATTATATGTGTTGGTTGAATTCAATGCCTGCAGCATCAGTTGTTTATGTGTCATTTGGTAGCCTTCTAACACATCCAAAGCAACAAATGGAGGAAATTGCAAGAGGGTTGCTAGAAAGTGGCAAGCCATTTCTGTGGGTTATACGAGAAGAGAAAATTGAGGATAAAGCAGTAAAAGAAAAAGGGAAACTGAGCTGCATACATGAACTAGAGAGAAAAGGGATGATTGTGCCATGGTGTTCCCAACTCGAGGTCCTAACACATCCCTCTTTAGCATGTTTTGTAACCCATTGTGGATGGAATTCTACGTTAGAGAGTTTGTGTTGTGGGGTCCCATTGGTGGCATTTCCTCATTGGTCAGATCAAGGGACTAATGCCAAGTTGATTCAAGATGAGTGGAGGACAGGAGTGAGAGTGACACCATCTGCTAAAGAAGATGGACTTGTTGAGAGTGATGAAATCAAAAGATGCATAAAGTTGGTGATGGATGATGGAGAAACAGGGCTAGAATTGATGCAAAATGCAAAGAAATGGAAGGATTTGGCTAGAGAAGCCATGATCCAAGGTGGAACCTCATCCACCAATTTGACAAGGTTTATTGATGAAGTTGGACAGCGTTTGTGGTTTCAATAATGCAACATTCATCGATGTCAACCTCCCCAAAAGTTACGGGAAAGGATCCCCGACGGTGCAACATGTATAGCTCCTCGAGCTGTGCATCAAAACGACACCGTTTTGTTTCAATACGACGCAGTTTCGTTCCGATGTAAAAAAAAAAAAAAAATCAAAACGACGTCGTTTTCGCCCGATACGACGTCGTTTGACGCACAGCTCGAGGAGCTGTACATGTTTACACCGTCGGGATCCTTTCCCAAAAGTTACCAATATAAAATTAGCACCCTTCAATTTTTTGTCTTTTTTTTGTGTTGTCACAAAGCCAATATATGGCAAGGCTCAATTTTCGGTGATTTTTTTATGAAGAAATTCGGGGGATGTAGCCTTATTGTTTGTTATAATCACAGATGAGTGGCTTGCAGTTTAAGAAAAATAAATAACAGATAGCAATGCAAACATAAAGTATGTCGGAATTGATAAAACACAGAAACAAAGAGAACACAATGATTTAACGTGGTTTCTGACGTTGTGCCGACTACTCCACGGACAGAAAATGAGATATTTTATTATGCATAGAATTACAAGATTTTCACAAGTGTGTGAACAACACTCTTGAAAGTCACACATTGCATTGATTACAACATTGGTATTTATAGACACAAATCCCAAACCCAAACCCCTAAAGATCTTTGTCGGAATTGTCATAAATACCCAGATGGGACCCCAGCTCCAGCTATTATCCACTAGACGAAACTTAACTTTAAACTGACTCTCCAGACTTGTAATCAACTGCTCAGATGTAGAACTCAGGTATACTCAGCAAAAACTTAGCAGATCATAAGTTTAGAACTGACTGCTGAGTTCAGAAGAAACTCAGTTGCACTTCATCAAACTAACTTTCACAGAACTGAATACGCTTATACTGAAACTGACCATCATTCTCGCTTTCGCTTTACATATTAGTTCCACTGCATTATTTATCGCTTTAGAGGTCAAGTCACCAAAATCGACAAATCTCCACATTGACTTGAACTCATTCAACGTCACCGGATTGCATAATCGGATGTACTTGTACCGATGCAATCGTCAATGTCGATGCCAGACTTCTTTCTCCATTGAATTCACTCGCTTGATCTCGCCTCAACCGAGTATCCAGATTTCGGCCATAAACTTTGAATATTCAAAGAAGTCCGCATATAATCGAATCTTGCTCTCATCGAATCGGTTTAGTGAACATATCAGCAGGATTATCTTTGGTGCTAATCTTCTTCACTACTACCCTTTTCTCATTCCTCAGAAAATGACACATCTTATCAATATGCTTGGTTCTCTCATTATGAACCTGATCCTTAGCTAGACAAATTGCACTCAAATTGTCACAATAAATCTCAGCTTGATCCTGATGTAGCCCCAAATCACTGACTAGTTCCTTCAACCAGATACCCTCCTTGGCTGCTTCAGTAAGAGCCATATACTCAGCTTCAGTAGTTGATAAAGCCACTGTTTCCTGAAGAGTTTCTTTTCAGCTGACAACTGAATTCCCCAATGTGAAAACATAACCAATCATTGATTTTCTTCTGTCCACATCACCTTCATAATCAGCATCACAGTACCCTGTGATCAGTTTCTGAGTATCACCTCCATAAATGAGACCAACATCAGCTGTACCTTTAAGGTACCTGAACATTCTTTTCACAGCTTTCCAGTGTTCCTTTCCAGGTTGAGCCATAAACCTACTAGCAACACTGACTGCCTGAGCCAGATCAGTCCTTTGCACACCATGGCATACATCAAACTGCCAACTGCACTAGCATAGGGAACTCAGATCAGGTCTGCTTGCAGTTAAGTAAAGTAGGGATCCAAAGATTCACCCTGAAGATCAAGTCATTGGAGACATTCACACAGGAGTCAGAACTAGAAGACAACTGGAGCATATGCTAACATGTTTTCTATCTCAAGTAGAACCCAAAACAATAGATGATGTAATCCAAGATGCTGATTGGATTACAGCCATGCAAGAAGAACTAAATGAATTTGAAAGAAATGAAGTCTAGGAACTTGTTGATGCACTGCATATGGCCAACATCATTAGAACAAAATGGGTATTCAGAAATAAGATGGATGAACAAGGAACAATTGTCAGAAATAAAGCAAGACTAGTTGCAAAAGGCTACTCTCAAGCAGAATGAATAGATCATGATGAGACATTTGCACCAGTAGCAAGATTGGAAGCAATTAGACTCTTTCTAGCATTTGCAGCACACAAAGACTTCAAAGTGTACCAAATGGATGTGAATAGTGCATTTCTAAATGGACTTATGGAAGAAGAAGTATATGTGGAACAACCTCCTGGTTTTCAACTCAAAGGAAAAGAAGAAAAAATATACAAGCTCAAGAAGGCTCTTTATGGACTCAAACAAGCACCCAGAGCTTGGTATGAAACTTTATCACAATTCTTGATCATTAATGGATTCAACAAAGAAACTATTGATAAGACTCTTTTCAAGCTAGAGGAAGGAACAAGTACATTGCTAGTACAAATCTATGTTGATGACATCATCTTTGGATCAGAAGATGAAAAGTTGTGTGAGAAATTTGCAAAACTAATGAAGAACAAATTTTAGATGAGCATGATGGGAGAATTAAATTACTTTCTTGGTCTACAAGTGAAGCAAATGAAAGATGCCATTTTTATTAACCAAGCCAAGAACACAAAAGACTTGATTCACAAGTATGGTATGGATACAAGTGGCACATCAGATACACCAATGTGTGCAAGGGTTATTCTTGAAAAAGATGAAGCTGGAAAAGATGTTAATCAGAAAATGTATAGAGGAATCATTGGATCCCCACTATACTTAACTGCAAGCAGACCTGACAAAGCATTTGCAGTAGGAGTATGTGTAAGATTTCAAGCTCAACCAAAAGAATCACATCTTCTAGCAGCTAAAAGAATAATCAAATACTTGAACACCATCAATGTTGGAATTTGGTATCCAAAAGATGGAGGATTCAAGCTGATATCATATTAAGACTCTGACTATGCTGGATGCAAAATAGATAGAAAAAGCACCTCTGGAACATGCCAAATGCTAGGCACCAGACTAGTTTCATGGTTTAGCAAAAAGAAATACTCCATATCTACATCAACAGCTGAAGCAGAATATATAGCAGCAGGCAGTTGTTGTGCACAAGTACTGTGGATTAGACAACAGCTAAGGGATTATGGAATGGAGGAGAAGCGAATTCCAATCATGTGTGACAACACAAGTGCCATATCTATTATTGAAAATCCAGTGTTGCACTCAAGAACAAAGCATATTGATGTGAGACATCATTTTATCAGAGATCATGTTGAAAAAGGGATGTTATTCTAAGATATATACCCACTGAAGATCAATTGGCTGACATCTTCACTAAACCACTCAGTCATGAAATATTTAGCATGTTGAAAACTGAGTTGGGAATGATTGAAATTGACTAAGTACTAAAGAGCGGCTAACTGGAGTAATAAGCTAAGTGACTTCACCAGCTGATTAAACCTTTGTCATTACAGGAGATGTAGCAGGTAAGGCATTGGTACTCGCCGGGTTAACTTCACCGATTGTTAGAAATGATTAAATACAACGGCTCGCTGAAAAAGAACTCCACCGCTAAGTGACCACCAAGGCACTCCACTCGAAATGAAGATTGGAGTCACCAGCAAACTAGAGTGTGAACCAAATCAGTTTTTATACACATGGAAAATCAAGAAGTTATGGGGAATTATACCGTGGAAGATTACACACGTGGAGATCAGCTTACAATCATGGAGATAACTATATTATTTCTCTAATTACAACCGCCTCGATTCCCGGGATTTATCATTACTTGCCTCAATCCACTCCCCCACTTCACTCGAATATCGGGAATCATATACACAAAATCACGCCATTACATCACAAAATCCTTCCATATTCAACCACGTTCACACCATAACCAAATAATCCTATATAAACAACACTTAGAGGTTTTTCAGAATTCTTTACGCACTCTTGCAAATCATAAACCCTATTTTCTCACTACAAAATCAAAGCTTTCTCTCAAATCTCAAACAATGGCTTCATCCTCCACAAACACCCAAACTGGATATGAGAAATCGATTGCTACTGGATCGTTCTTTCAAGAAGAACACTACTTAAAACTGTGTGGAAATGACGAGGAAGCAAGACGATTGGCAGCTGGATGCAAACACCTAAAACTATCAACTTTCCTAAATCCACCAATCACCGAAATTTGCTATAAAAGTCTAATCTCCTTCAGGAAGACTGCAAAATATGTCTCTGGGCTCCTTGCAGAAGAAGGTGACGAGTGGGAGGAAGACAACATTGTTGCATCTGTCAATGGCACAGAAGTGGTCATTAGAGCAAAGGTAATTCGCACACACCTTAAACTTCCAAATATGGGTCAAGCAAAAGTGACCTTGGTACCACAAAACTTGGATGATTTCTGGACAACAATCGCCAAAACGGCAAACCCAGGATCTAAGAAGGTCAATTGTCTTAGATCCGCTTTAAAGAAACCGTTCAGTGAGTTCAGTGCGCTAATTGGAAAGAGCATTGAAGGAAAGCTAAGGGCAAATAATGTCATGACAGAGGCCAGAATGCGACTAATGGGAATCATCTACAATAATTTGGAGTTTAATTGGGCAACTTACTTCTTCCAGAGAATCAAAGAACAAATCCAGGGAGAAGCAACTGCTGCTAAAAATGGATTAGCAGAAGGAAAGACGAAAAGGGGATCTTCTGGGTGAATAAATTCTATGAGATTCAACTACACTATCTTTTGCAATGCTTGAAAGTACCTGTTGTACACCTACATAAGTTGCATGAATCCAAAACCATGTTTACCTATGTCAAACAGTAAAAGCAAACAGGAGGAGGAAAGAGAAAGCAAACCACAAAACACACTTCCAGCCAAAGAAAGAAGCAAAAGGTTCAAAGAAACTTGGACAAAGAAAATTTTGGAAAATTGCTTGATGAAGAAAAAGAAGAGGATTCTGAAGCAGAAGAAGAACAACCAGCAGAGGAAAGTGAAAGTGAGGATGAACAACCTCAAAATAAGGAGGTTGAGGCAGGCACATGAGATGATGAAGAAATTCAAGAAGAACCAGCACAGCTATCTGCAAACGATATTGATGATCGAATTGCAGCATATCTTGAATAGAAGGAATGTGATTCCAGAATTCAGCTTCAAGACTCCGAACGCATGTTTTTCTGAGGAGGCCTGGCTCTTTAATTTTCTGGGGATCACAACCCTGGTTGGTGTACTTAATGAATCTCCACTCTGGGACATGGTCGATGCAGCAAAGGCAAAACTGCCACAGATCTCTGACCAAAATAGTGATGACTCGGAAGATGGTGGAGATGATCATGATAATACTGATCAGGATGATGGTTATGATCATGATGACTATGATGGTGATAAACAAGGAAAAGAGGATAATCCTACACTAGATGCAATTGATGATAACATTCTCCTAAGTTTGTTTCTACAACCACAAGGTCCAGCAAAGTCAATCCCAGCTGAGGCAACCCCATCAACCCCACAAATTGCCCAGCAAACAATGTCAGCTAACAACTCTGAGCCGATTCCACAAACTCCTGTGGATACTACACCACCGACAAAGAGTGTTAGACATCGGCTCACCGCCCGCCACTCCAAATCGTAAAAATCCTCAAAGACAGAGCAAGGGGAATAGCGTACCAGTTTACACCAAGATACACATCCACTCAAATACTTGAAGATTTGGAAGCCGATGTAGATGTCACTCAACATCAATCCAGAGGACAGCAGACATATCCTGACCACACTCATATTCGTGTTCAGGTACCTGATCACTATACTGGTGTATCACAAGAAGCCTTTGAAAAAGCAGCAGACTTATTGGCCAAAGAATTGGAGCAGCAAGCCATGTACCTCAGATCCATGAATTCAGCATTTAATGACAAAAGTAACTCTATTGAGAGAAAATTCCAGGCTGTTGCTGAGTATATTGATGCACAGAACATTGTTGTGCAACGACAAGGAAACTTGATAAGACAAATCAACATAAATATCGCTAACAACCTTGTAGGTCTCAGACAACACATCTCTCAGGAAAATGATTCAATGGCATTGGAATTTGGCACCGGATTCCAAAGTGTAACCCAAACACAGACTGATCATGACTCAAAGTTCACTTCCATTGAATCCAAACTGGACACTCTGATTAGTACAGCTGAAGCTACAAACAATATCTTACTACAACAAAGGGATGATGCTGCCAAAAAGGGGGAAAGAAGTGATAAGCCTGAAGGATCAATAGTTAGACCCCCAAATTTTACAGAGGAATAGCTGAGAGCAAGGGACAGAGAAATAAGAATCGGAAATGAGGCTGAAGAGCAGCAAAGGAAAGCCAGAGAAGAAAGAGAAAATGCCTCAAATGAACCCTGCATAGGATTCCCTCATCCTATCCAAAGAATAGATGATGATAGAGATAGATCAGGTGGACAGCAAAGACCTGGATCAAGCCAGCAAAGGAGATCAACAAGAGATCACAGAACCAGTACAAGCAGAGAGAAAAGAAATTTCCCAGCTCACAGAAACAGGCAAGAATATGAGGCTGAGTTCTTAAAGCCCATTAGAGGAGTTGTCTATATGTTAGTATATTGGGCTAAGTCTTTATTTTCAAAGAAATAAAACCATTTAGGCTTATTATAGTCAAGTTAGGCCTGCTAGGAAATAAAGTGGCGAAAATTACTAAGTAATTTGTCCCACATTGCCTAGGAAGTTATTTGTCTTTTATTTTGTAGCCTATATAAACTCATTCTACTTGTAATATTAAGAACAATCAATTATGAAAATCAATATCAATATATTGAGAGAAGTTTCTCTTGTTTAAGTCAATTTGGCTTAAAAATCACTTGTGAGTGAGTGATATCTTTGTCGTAGAGATTGCACCCCCTTCGAGAGCTTATCAGCATTTTTGAGCAAAGCGTTGAGTTGTTCTTGGCCCTCTTCCTAAACTGCTGCTCAGTTAGGTTAGGGTTTTCCATAGCTCGCCATTGATCCTTTAGTCGATCTCCTGGGATCGTATCGCATCACGAACTATGAGAAATTACGCACTTTTGTGTTTCTCTGTTACCCTTGGCTTCAGCCATATACGTCTCAAAAACTTGAATCCCACTCCCGTCCCTGCGTGATTTTTGGCTACTCACTCACACAGTCCGCCTACCTTTGTCTTGACACTACTGACCATCGTATCTTCACCTCCCGCCATGTTAAATTTGTGGAAAATGTTTTTCCCCTCCGCACCTCACTCACCTCCCCCCCGACCCGCCTCCCCCTCCCCCTCCAAGCTTTGGTCCCCCCTCTTCCTTCCTCTACTCATCTTCACAGCCCACAACCTCCATCCCCACCCCAGAAAACCCGCCCAATGTCCCCACCCTCACAAACCCGCCCGCCGTCTCCGGCTCCCCCACCACCTACCTCCTCACACCCAATGACCACTCGAGCTAAAAATAATATCTCTAAGCCCATTCAGAAATTGTCTCTCCTTAGTAGACTCTCGTCCCATGAGCCCGAGCCCACTACTCTCTCCTAAGCCCTTGCCTCGCCCTCCTGGAAATCGGCCATGCAACTTAAGTATGATGCCCTTGTCAAGAATCACACGTGGGATTTGGTGTCTGCTGATCCTTCCTTTAACAATGTGGGCTATCGGTGGGTCTATCGCACTAAGCATCTTCCCGATGGCACCTTAGACCGCTATAAAGCTCGTCTCGTCGCTAAAGGCTTTCATCAACGTTCGGGTGTTGACTACTTTGAGACGTTCAGCCCGGTCGTCAAACCTACGACTATTCGGGTTCTTCTTACCCTCGCCACTTGTCATGGTTGGCCTCTTCGCCAGCTCGATGTAAGCAACGCTTTTTTGCAGGGCTCTTTATCTGAGATAGTTTATATGCAACAACCGCCTGGATTTTCTGATGCAGCACATCCAAATCATGTTTGTCGCCTCAACATGGCGCTATATGGGCTCAAACAAGCCCCTCATGCTTGGTACTCTGAGCTTCGTTCTTATCTTATTTCTGCATGTTTTCACAATGCTCATGCCGATGCCTCTCTCTTTATTTTTCATGATGGCTCTACTTATCTCTATGTCCTCGTCTATATGGATGATATTATTGTTACTGGGTCCGACCCGATGCGGTTCAGTCCTTTATCTCCAGTCTTGGGGTTCGATTTTCTATCAAGGATCTTGGTCCGTTGCAATATTTTCTTGGTATTGAAGTTCTTACTACGCCCGCTGGCCTACTCTTATCTCAACGCAAGTACATGTTGGAGCTTCTTGCTAAAGCTCGTATGGACAAGGCCAATCCGGTCTCTACTCCACTTCCGCACGACATGTTTGCTCTCACACCCACCTCGGGCTCGCCGCTTTCTGATGCCACCCTTTTCCGCAGTATTGTAGGAAGTCTTCACCTAACATTGCGTTTACCGTCAACAAACTCGCTCAGTTTATGCATGCTCCCACGGACACTCATTGGTCCTTTGTTAAACGCCTTCTCCGCTATCTTGTTGGCACCGTTGATCAGGGCTTACACATTTATCGTGATTCTCCTCTTGTCTTACATGCATTTTCCGATGCCGATTGGGGTGGCAATCGGCCGGACTACACATCCACCAGGGCCTATGTTGTCTTTTTGGGTCGCAATATCATCTCTTGGAGCTCGAAAAAGCAACACACTGTTGCCTGCTCCTCCACCGAAGCTGAGTATAAAACCGTTGCAGACACCGTTGCCGAGCTCAAGTGGTTTGTGTTTCTACTCCAGGACGCCGGCTTCCCCTCCTCCCACGTCCCAGTGGTTTACTGTGATAACCTTGGTGCCACACAACTATCCTCCAATCTGGTTTTCCACTCACGCATGAAGCACGTCACTGTTGATTATAATTTTATCCGAGATCAAGTTAATCAAGGCGTTGTCCGCGTTACTCATGTCCCTTCTGGCGATCAAATTGCAGATGTTCTCACCATGTCTCTTCCCCGTCTTGACTTCGTCTTTTGGCGTGACAAGTTGTGCCTCCGTCCCCGCAGCACAACTTGATGGGGCGTATTGGAAATATTGTAGATGCTACTGTTATTATTTTGTTCACACTTTGTATTTAATATAATTGATACGGTAGAGATACGGTCGTTACAATCCTGTTGTATAAATATTTTGGTGTATACAGTAATACAATCACCAGTTCCACAAACTCTGTTAGATAGTTTTATGTATATTGATTTTTACATAAATTTTGTCCTTAATTAAGAGATTTCGTAACAAAATAAATTACAATTTTTCAATGGAAAGATGTTTCCGACCCTTCTATGATTTTGACATTATATACAGACATGGCGAGGAAATATGACAAAAAGAGCCGTATTAAAATATTTCAGACACTTTAATGAAGTTTTTCTTTTTATTATTTATTTATTTATTTTTTTTTTTTTGGAATTTTGTAAAGTAAAGGTAAACTATCATGCACAAACAACAAAACATGGATAAGAAGCAGACTATTTGCATCAAGAGCGGAGCATCATTTAATTTGGGATGAGCTAATGTATTATATCGTGTTCGTTATGTCGATTGAATTAAAAATATTTTATGGATCAAACTGGATTATATATATAAATTTTATACTGTAATATTTTTTTTTTGCAGGTGGGCTTAGCCCCGGCCCTTCGTCCATATACCGGCTCCGCCCTAGATTTGCATCACGACTAGATTCAGTTTTAAATTCTATCCTCCCAAGGGGAAACACAAAATTATTCTGATATATAGTATATTTTGTTTTATTGTAAAATGCAGATTATGTAATTTCTTTTTTATGGAAATTCAAAATATATATCTCTTGGAAAAATAGATTTTAGTGTATATCCCTATTTTTCATTCTTACAACTCTAACCTCCTCCAAAACACCCACTAGGTTGAGCTATTTTGTTAGCGGGCTGTGATATATTCCTATGAGGCTGTGATATTTTTCTTTGTGGCCGGCCTATCTACACGGCCTCGGCAAAAATTATTCACGATACCGGGTAAAAAGCCACATCCTATAATTATTTTTTTGAGCAGGGATGGATACACTTGAAGACTACTTTTAATAAATACAACTACTTGATATATTACGATGTAAATTTACATCTTACACTCTCGTCAGAGAAGCCGAGTCATGGTGGCAACATTTACAGTATTGAGATATAACATTAATTATCTACCTCTCCATCAGCTTAAACTTTTGGGAAATATGGTATTTCAACAACCACGAAAAAAAGAGAGGAAAGGCCGAGAGAAGGGAGAAGAGTGCAGGAGTTTTAGTGTGGCTCTGATATCACAGGGGTTTGTTGATCCGTTGTTCCCCTCTCATGTTTGTTGTCTCAAAAAGGCTATCTATGGACTCAAACAAGCTCCTCGTGCTCGGTATCAGGAGTTACGTCAATTTTTACTGCACTCTGTCTTTCTGAACTTCACTCCGATGCAATCTGATCTTTCCGCTTTAGCTCATGACACGGGTGATCCTCTTTCTGATCCTGCGGTTTATAGGTCACTTATTGGCAGTCTACAATATTTACAAGTCAACTTTACCATTATTCTTCCATTCTATAATGATCCTGTGGTTTGGGCCAGACATACACACCATCTCTACTACTCTTCGGAGGAGGCAGTTGTGGGTCTTTAGGTCCTTTACAACAAACGCATTAGGTAAGAACTCAACCGAACAATTATTCGAGGTACTGTTATGACGGATCGATCAAGAAGTGTTGGTAATTGTGAGTAAAGATCAAATAATTAACAAGTAAATAATACAGAAACAAGAAGAACACAGTTTAACGTGATTTCCGATAATGTGCTGACTATTCCACGGACAAATGAAGATTATATTATTATCACTAGAAAGTTACAATTTACATGCATTAAAGATGGTATTTACAGGCCTTGGGAACCCAACCCTAACCACCTTACTAGCCAACCCAGTAAATTACTGCAATACCCCATAAGTAACCTTCACCAAAATGGAAAACCTTGCAAATGTGTTCCCCAAGTAATGCTGTGAACAAACTAAGCAAACTCAACAGACTGATCAACTTTGTTTGACTTTTTCTCACGAACACCGGACTCAACAACGACTTTATGCTCACGACAAGACTAGGTTTCACACAGTGCTCACCTTTGATATCACACTCACCGACTGGACTCAAGATGCACAGTTTAAGTCACCATTACGAATCTCCACATTGACTTGAACTCTATGCAAACTGACCAGATGCACAACCTAGTTCAAGAGTTCCTCTTTGTCTTTAAATTTGAATACCTCAGCCGAACCCCCACTTCAACTGAGTACTCCCAGATTTAGATTAACAACTTTGGATATTCAACACGTCCAGGAACAACTGAAACTTGCTTGGAACTGGTTCAGTAAACATATCAGTAGGATTGACATCAGTACTGATCTTTTCCACTTTGACCCTCTTCTCATTCCTCAGAAAATGGTACCTAACATCAATATGCTTGGTTCTCGCATGATAAACGTGATCCTTAGCCAAACACATTGCACTGAGACTATCACAATACACCGTGGCTTGATCTTGATACAGACTCATATCATTGACTAGCCCATTTAACCAGATTGTTTCCTTTGTTGCTTCTGTCAGTGTCATATACTCTTCTTTAGTAGTAGATAATGTCACTGTTGCCTGTAAAGTTGCATTCCAACTTACCACAGAACCACCCAAAGTAAACACATACCCAATCATAGATCTCCTGCTGTCCACATCAGTAGCATAATCAGAATCACAGTACCCTATGACAAAATGATGACGGTCAAATTGTACCCGTTATTCTATAATCTTTATCCCCGATTCTAGTTTAAAAGAGCTTTAATGTAGGGATAATAAGTCGTAATATGCCTAATTTATATATACCCCGAGTTACGATTCGTTATTCTGCATTTCGATGATTTATTGCATTATTTGGTATTACAAACTATGTTTTTGTATGATAAATACAGTGGGCATTATGGACGGACTACGGAGAAGGAATTAAAGATCCAGGATAATGCAGAGCCCAAGAGAAGATAGAAGATGAGCCCGTATAAAGCGATGAAGGCTCGGCCGACCGAGCCCAAATATTCGGTCGATCGAGTGGACTTAAAGCCCAAAGAAAGTCCAAAGATATTACTTAAGTCGGTTAGGGGTTTAGTGAATCCGATCCTTAGTCGGTTTCTAAGTCGGTTTTGAGCTCTATATAAACACATTGTCATTAGTATTATGTATACATTCATACAATGATTTAATCATTGATAAGAGAGCACAACAATTTGAGAGTTTTTCAGCAAGTTAGGGCTGCAACAATGTAAGCCCTTAATCTTCATGTTTTATTTTCAAGTAATTAATTCTTCCAATTATGTTCTTATCGTTTGAATTAATTAAACATAGCTAGATGATGTGATTCTCGGCTATGACGTTAGGTGGTGGTGACACCTTGTCAATGAGGATCCCATGACCTACGTCATAATCTAGATTTATTCATGACTCTATTAGATTTAATTAATGTGCATTTATGATAGTTTATATAAGTGATGTATGAATTGCTGTTTAATCTGTTCGGTATAAGAAAACGCTGAGAGGTTAGTTCTAGGATGTAATTAGGGTTGAGTTCGTCCGGGTGACCGAGCAGAGTCGTTCGGTCGACCGAGCAGAGTCGTTCGGTCGACCGAGCCCTTATACTCGGTCGACCGAGCCCTAGTTTTGTCGCTTAAGTCCGCCACGCCTTTATGGTGGGTTTAACCTAGTTGAATTTACTTTCTCGCAGGTATGGCTACGGCTACGTCGCTCGTCGCTTTTTCATTAGCGTATTATTAGGAAATACCAATATAAGACGCCTAGTTCGCTCATGAACGATCTTTCGGGACTTTCAATGAGATCTAGGTTAGTTTTGTATTAGGGAATTGTCGACACCTGGTCATACGTAAATCGTAGATTAACAAGAGACTTACAAAGTAATTGTTAATAGGGCGAGGGCTTGAGCGATCGTTTAGAAGTACGCCTAACCATAGGAATGTTGCCTGCCGAGGTGTACGGTTAATATCGGCATCCTTAGAATAATGAGCGTGTGAGTTATATGAGATGGAAACCCAAAGGTGAAGTCACGTAACAATACCACAAAGATCTAGTAACCTAACCGGTGCTAAGTCAAGTTAAGGGATGACTCCGTAGCCAATTAAATATGAATACAAAATGATTGACAGCTTAATGAGTTAGGTTATCTTATATAAGTTGTCTCGGTCCAAACGATAACGTTGGTAATTGGAAGGTTAATTACGTGTGTGTCTTTTAGGTTTGAGTTTGTTTATTTTATTTTGTCTTTTATGTTGGTCTTAGACTGTTGTTCAATAACGAATTAGGTGAGTTAATTATTTAAGCCTAGTGGTCCACATTTTGATTCCTCGAGGATCGACCTTGATTCACCATCGCTATGCTATGATGTACCTAGTGCTATTGCTAGTATTTGGTGGTCAAGTAAAATAAATTTATAACCTGATCAGACCGCAATCACAAAACATTGAGTACCACCTCCATAAATAAATCCAATAGCAGATGTACCCTTAAGGTACATAAAAATCCTTTTCACGACCTTCAAGTGTTCCTTCCCTGGTTGAGCCATAAACCTGCTTATTAACACTCTAAATTCATATTCTGACATGATTTGCATTAGGGCCTTTCAAATCACCCTTCTTGAATGTCTTCTTTCCAGGACTTCCATTCCCTTTGCAACTGCTACTAGCAATCAAACCAGCAACCTGATTGTTTGTACCTGTTCCAGTTGCATTATACCGTAGATCTCGATTATGGAGAGATGTCCTAACATCCTCCAATGACACTGTATCTCTTCCAACAGTAAAAGACTGCACAAAATTCTCATATGATGCTAGCAGTGATACCAAGAAAATAGAAGCTGCATCCTCATCTTTGATCTTAACTCCAATACTCCTTTAATCAAGCAATATTGTGTTCAGTTTGTCCAGATGATCTCTAAGAGGCATTCTTTCATGAATCTTTTAACTGAACATACGTTGCTTCAACAACAACTTGTTGGTCAACTAATTTGTCAAATACAGACTATCAAGCTTCAGCCACAGCCCTGTTGTTGAATCCTCTTCAGCAACTTCAGTGATAACATAATCAGACAAGCACAACAAAATCATTGAATGTGATTTCTCCTCCATATTGGCCATCGATCTCAACTTTTCCTGCATCCACTGCCTTTATCAGTGGAGCCCTAGTTTCTTCAATAGAGCACGCATCTTGATTTGCCACAGACTAAAATTGTTCCTTCCTGTAAACTTGTCAATCTTGACGTTTGAAGAAAACATTTTTCTCACCTGAAAAGCTTGCGTTGATCCTAATTCTTAGCGTTAATTATGACCTTGGTGCCAATAAACCTTGCTTCAAACAGATAAATATATCAAAGTCAGCTGAGCAAAGTCAGTTGAGCAAAGTTAGTTGAGCAATGTCTGCAGAGCAATGTCAGCAGGTTACGTTTGGTAGAGTCAATTGACCTGAGTTTACGTCTGGGGTATTTTAGTCAATCAGCTAGTACACGCGTTATGGCGGCTAGGTCAAGGGTTTTGTGACTATGAATATGCTTCTGTTGTAACCTAAAACAATTGTAGCAGGAGCAATTGCAGAAGTCTGTAAAATCTTCAGCGATATTATATTCTCCTCGTTTTTTCCCGTGGACTAGTCGGCCCATTGCCGGAAACCACGTTAAATCCTTTGTTATTGTTTCTTGTGTGATTTATGCTTTTTCATTTATTCTTGATAATTGAAATCCATTTTTCGATCCCAGACAGTCCGTTATAACAGGTACGAAATTAAGAAATTGAAATAAGATTTTTCTTAATAGTAGCTAGGCATGCATAAAACATCATGTAAGTCAAAATTAGTAGTGGGAGTGGGACGGGAAATTGAACCGGTATGATAAATGGATAGCAAGGTACCATCTCCTAGCATAAGATCATCATCACCAGTGTAGGGAGAGTGAAATAAGATATTAGCTAAATATGCGGTAACATGATGTGATGCGCCCGTAGCTAAAAGCCATGGTTCGGTTTAGGCATTAATAGCATGGGCCTGGGGATGGTTTTATCCCTAATTTGCAATATGTTAAAATGCAGCAACAATATTATTATTATTAGCATAATAAGAAAAGATGGAACATCATTTTGCAGAATGGATCTTGACACCACACAATTGGCAAGTGACAAGGTAAGGATGCCGGCTTGATGGAGGAGCCAAACCACAATGATGACCGGCTGTAGAGAGGGGCCAGATAGAGCCCGTTGCTGGGTCTGCCATGGCTGTTGACCATGGTATTTCTGCTGCTGCATTGAAGGCCGAATATTATACTCATGTTGTTGTTGATAGGGTCGGGGAGCTGCTCTGGCGACATGGGCAGTCAGATGGAATGCCTGTGATGGCGGGGCCGGCAGCTGGAAAGCTTTAAAACTCAACAATTTTTCATGAAGCTTTTCAAAGGAAATTGCAGAATCGCAAGCTTGTACCGCCCGAGCAAGGTCCGAATACTGAGGTCCCAAATTCTCAAGGATGATGTCGGCCAGATCTTCCGGGTCAACAACAACACCAAGGGCAGCCAATTCGTCCGCCTTCGCTTTGACAGAGGCTAAGAATTGCGAAATTGATTGCATTCCTTTGTGAGTATTGAGGAGATTTGATTTAAGCTATCGAATTCGGCCTCAAGTTGGCTTTGGCATAGGTGTTTGCAAGAACATCCTAGATTTGCTTTGTCGTTTTGGTATGTGAGACGATGTGAACAATGTCGTGTGAGATGGAACTGACAAGAGCGCTTACGATCAGTTTATCTTGTGTGGAAATATTACATTACTTGTAACACGTTAATATTACATTACTTGTAACACGTTACTTATTTGTAACATGACATATTAATTGTAGTGTATAAACAATTAATATGTCATAAAGTTACTCTATTTTGTCTTATTATGCTCTAGCCGACTCTAGCACTTAACACTACCCGACTCTAGCATTTAATAGCATTCATTACTCTACTCATGCTTGTATCTATTTATACTCATACTTTTACCATGAATAAAATAAGTTGAGTTTACTCAAGTATTATTGTTTTCTCAAACTCTCTTCATGGTATCAGAGACATAATCTTTCTAATCCGCTGCAAAATCTCCCTGTTTCTTCAAGAATGTCTTCATTATCCGACGCCTCTTCATCCTCAGTTGAGTCCCAGCAGCCTCAGCAGGCTGGGGTGACTGAAAACTATTCTTTTACAAATCATAGACTTGATGGCAACGACTACCTGCTGTGGCCAAGATCTACGAAAATGTATATCTCAGGCCAGAGCAAGATGGGATACTTGTCTGGCTCCAAACCTGCCCCTGCTGAAACTGACCCCAAGTTTGAAGCATGGGATATAGAAAATAACCAAGTCATGACCATCCTCACGAGGTCAATAACAAAAGAGATCAGTGAGAATTTCATGATGTATGACACTGCTAAGGATATATGGGATAATGCCAGAGACCTTTACTCAAAAAAGGACAATACATCTGAGGTCTATGAACTTGAAGCCCAAATCCAAAATTGCAGACAAGGAGACCTGTCTGTAACTCATTACTACAACCTACTATCTAAGGCATGGCAACACCTAGATATGTTGAAAACTCACCCATGGAAGGATGTAGAGGATGCTACCTTATACAAGGATATCATTGAGAAGAAGAGGGTATTCAAGTTCCTTACAGGACTGAACTCATCCCTTGATGATGTTAGAGGTAGAGTTCTTGCTACTAAACCTCTCCCCAACCTCAAATCTTTGTTTGTTGAAGTCAAACATGAGGAGAGCAGTAGAAAATTAATGCTGCAAAGCAACCCTACTGATCACTCTACTGATAGCTCAGCAATGTTGGTGGTCAGGAAGCCTACTGAGGTTACTGAGACTTACAGGAAACCTACTGAGAAGTCAGGAAAGTTGTTTTGTGACCACTGCAAATGCACAAATCACACCAAGGACACTTGCTAGAAACTACATGGTAAGCCTAATTCTTTTGAACCCCCCAAACCAACCAGGGAGAGTCAGGGCAAGCATGTCAGTGAAGAAGGGAACAAAGATACCACGTTGGATGCTCAGTTTGCTGCCTTCAAAGACTTCATTGCTCAACAAAAGGAAGTTAGTTCTATCACTGACATAGCTACTCATGCTAAAACAGGTATATTCCACTCACCTCTCAGTAATGATACTTGGATTGTTGATTCTGGGGCTTCATCCCATATGACTGGTAACAAGAGTCTCATATCTCATTTTAAGCCTTGCCATCAGACCCACAATATTAGGATTGCTGATGGATCTATTTCATGTGCACAAGTTTTTGGGAATGTTAAACTCACTGATAAGATCTACCTTCAGGATGTCCTATTTGTTCCGAAATTAGACTATAACCTTATATCTGTCAGTAGACTCACTAAAGACCTAAATTGGACAAATTTGTTTAATAACAATCGAGTGTATATTCCAGATCTTTCTTCACAGAAAGTGATTGGGAGAGCTAAAGCTTGCTCAGACTATTTATGGTCAACCTGCCAAGACGAAAGATTGAAGACTCAAAATCGCCTCAAAGAAACTGCAACCAAACCTTAGATAATATCATGTTATATATGGCATTATAGACTAGGTCATCCAAGTTTTGGTTATTTAAAATCTTTATTTCCTGAATTGTTTAAATGATGTAACCTCAGTGACCTTCAATGTGATATTTGTCAGTTTGCTAAACTTACTAAGTCTGTGTATACTAAAATATCTTACTTACCCTCCACACCTTTCACTCTAATACATAGTGATATATGGGGACCTTCAAGAGTTAAAAGTATAACAGGAAAGTGGTGGTTTGTCACCTTCATAGATGACCACACCAGGATCACATAGCTGTTTTTTATGAAAGATAAATATGAAGTTGGAACCATCTTCCAAGAGTTCTATAACATGGTATCCACTCAATTTGACACGAAGATTAAAATCTTAAAAACAGATAATGCCCTGGAATACTATGAGTCCAACCTCGGCACCTTCCTGAATGATAAGGGAATTCTTCACACCAGTAGCTGTGTAGAGACACCTCAGCAAAATAGGGTTGCTGAGAGGAAGAACAAGCACTTACTGGAGATGGCTAGATCAGTCATGTTCACCACACATGTGCCTAAATATATATGGGGTGAAGCTATATTAACTGCCACATACCTAATCAACAGGTTACCCAGCAGAGTGTTAGGATTCAAGACTCCCATTCAAACCCTGCTGACAACTCATCCCTGTCCTCATCTCATTGCTGACTTGCCTCAAAAAATCTTTGGATGTACTGTGTTTGTCTATATTCATGCCCAACATAGAAGCAAACTTGACCCCAAAGCTCATAAGTGCATTTCCTTGGATATGCCAAAGACAGGAAGGGCTACAAATGTTATTCTCCCACTGACAAAAGAATCTACAACTCTATGGATGTGAAATTCTTTGAAAAAACTCCTTACTACATCAACCCTACTGAAACTGTCACAGATGGAAACCTAATTGAAACAACAACTCTTCCCTCCTCTCATAGTCCTCTAACTCCAAATGCACCCTCAGCTGAGAATCTTGGGGCCGTGCCAATCCCTATACCAATTCCTAATATTCAGCAACCTCATGAGACTCATCAGCCTGCTGACTCTGAGCTCCCTACATCTACTGAACCTCAGGAACCTGCTGATACTCCATAACCTCCTGAACCTGCTGATATACCTCAGCAACTCACTTGTGATCCCCGAACCCATCGATATGGATGATGACCCATTGCTGTCCGGAAGGGAAAGAGATCATGTACTGACCACTCTAATCATAATTATGTGTCATATGATCACTTGTCACCTAGTTTTTCTATGTTTACACATGATTTGGATACTCATTCCATTCCTAAGAATATACAGGAAGCTCTCCAACATGACATGGTGGAAGGCTGCTGTCAAAACTGAATTGAATGCACTCATTGACAACCAGACTTAGGATCTCACCACTCTCCCACAAGGAAAGAAGACAGTCAGCTGTAAATGGCTATTCACCATCAAGTACAATGCTGATGGTACTATTGACATGTACAAAGCTAGACTGGTTGCAAGAGGCTTCACTCAAACATATGGACTTGACTACAAGGAGACATTTGCACCTGTGGCAAAGCTCAACACAGTCAGGGTACTGATCTCCCTTGCTGTCCAACTTGACTGGCCACTCCACCAATTGGACATCAAGAATGCCTTCCTAAATGGTGACCTCACTGAGGAAGTATATATGACTGTACCTCCTGGTTTTACCAACACTCACACTAAAGGGAAGGTTTGTAAACTGAGAAAATCTCTATATGGCCTGAAGCAGTCCCCAAGAGCATAGTTTGGCAAACTTACTACTGTGGTTAAAGCTGCTGGGTATCATCAGTGCAACTCAGATCACAATGTTTATTAAAACAACCAATAAGAGAAGGTCCATCCTTATTGTCTATGAGGATGATATCATCCTTACTGGTGATGACCCTGTTGAGATCCAACACTTGAAGACCCTACTGGCAAAGGTATTTCAAGTTAAAGATTTGGGCTGTTAGTAATACCATCCGCAACGGAAGCGATTTAAGGATCTAGATCTATAAAATACACGTAATAAAATAACTAGATCTATATCTACAAGGGGGTTGTAGATCATACCTCTTGGATCTCAAAATCCAAGTTGAAGAACCGCAAAGAAAAGAATGCAAGAAGATGTGAAGAGCACCACGATCTTCCGTACGTGTGATCTAAGCAACTCCCGGTTGAAGGAAATTCTCGACTCGAATCCTTCCGATATGCTACCCGAAAAACCTCCAAGATTTTTCCCTTCTCCCCTTGGCTGAAAATATTCTATCTTCTCTCTAAGAGATGATAGTCGAATGTTGTGTGTATTAGGCTTGGGAGAACTCTCTTTATATATGAGAGTAAAACTTAACCTCCAAGGATTTTATTTTGCAATTAAATAATTGCAATAAATAAAAGATAATTCCATAATATTCTAGAACAAATCTAGAATAATATTTATCTTTATTTCTTTCCATAAATATTTATCCAATAAATATTTTATGCACATGTCTTATTAATACACAAAAAAATAATTTCTTGTTCCAAAAAATAAGCATGGGGCGAAAAAATCACTTATTGACCTAGTCAATATTAATTTTTGTTATTACACAACAATTGGGTCAAGATTATGGAAAATGTCTTTTCCACATATTTAATTATTTAGCCCAACTAATTTAATAGTCCACTAACAATTAATTCACATATCATTTAATAAAGTCCAACAAGAACTAAATTAATTTATTAGGATTCGACGTCCGAGAATAGCTATGCTATATTTGGAGGCACGTCGGGGACCATGGACTAATAATCAGCGGCTCCGATAAATCAAATTAATAATTATCTTACGAACAGAATAATTATATTCGATAAATCAATCACATGAATATGCCACCATAATCCCGTGACTGCACTCCTCCGATTATAAGATTATATTTATCTCCTCACGAGAATGATAATAAGCGTCCATTGATATAATCATTACATATGGATTAATCCTCCATAGACTGTTCATTCTAAATCGGGAAGTTACCGTTAACCCTTTCTAGAACCTCTTGTCCTTATTTACCATTAACCCCCTAGTGATCAATTAATTCATACACCTCACTGGTAGCTAATCAGTGTAATATGAACTCGCGCGATCGATCGCTTTTAGGATTAACAAATAAGGGAATCGTCTATCTACTTCCATAAATGGAAGGAATGGATTCCGTATCTGTGATAACACGTACTACTCACTCAATCCAAGACAATGCCAAGATGGGGTAATTCGGACCACGCACTCGGTGTAATCATTAACCGTCAAGTCAAACCTCATACTAATTCAAGCAGTTGACTGTGATCACCTCTGCATTAAGACATATCCATAAATATGATCATCCATTGATTCGATATGACTTCTCGATTACGGAATTATATCGTGAACTCTAATCAAATCGGTCCAGCCCTCTATGATATATCTATCATATATAAATGCCCCACTAGGTTCTCTTAACCGAAAGTCCGGATAAGACAATCACACCTATTGTGTTCTGGGCGCATTAATAGCACGTTAAAGGAGAGACCCGATACTCTCGATTAACTTCACTACGGGCTAATTGTATTTTGAGTACATCTTCACTAACTCAATCCTCCCGTGTATATCCCATACACTGAGTTAAGTGATTACATAAACAATATACTTTAGGGTTTCCTGTAGTGTAAATACTATTGTCACATCGGTGAATATGAGAATAATAAATATGAATAATAATATCATTTCATTTATTAAATAAAACAATTACAAAATTGCCTTTCGGGCATAACACCTAACATGGGCTACATCAAGTACTTCCTTGGAATGGAAATAGCAAGAAACAACCAGGGTATCTCAGTCTCACAGAGGAAGTATGTGCTGGACCTACTGAAGGAAACTGGCATGCTAGGGTGCAAACCAGCTATCTCTCCAGTAGACCCCAGTCATCCACTAGTACATGGTAGTATTGCTGTAAGAATGGAACAATATCAGAGAATTGTAGGGAAACTCATTTATCTCTCTCATACAAGACCTGATATTGCATATGGAGTTTGTCTTGTCAGTCAGTTTATGCATTGCCCTACTGAGCACCATTGGGATGCTGTCTACAAAATCCTTCGATACTTGAAGTCCACTCCTGGCCAAGGCTTGCACTTCACCAAGTCTACTGAAAGATCAGTAAAAGTCTATACTGATGCTGACTGGGCTGGTTGCCACATGGATAGAAGATCTACCACAGGCTATTGCTCATATGTGTGAGGTAACATTGTCACTTGGAGAAGCAAGAAACAACCTACTGTCTCTAGAAGCAGTGCTGAAGCTGAACTCAGGGCACTTGTTTTGGGCATTTGTGAAGTACTGTGGCTGAAAAGAGTGCTTGCTGACCTTTAGCAACCTATCATACTCTGATGTGACAATAATTCAGCATTATGCATGACAGAGGATCCAGTTCATCATGATAAGACAAAACATGTGGACATTGACAAACATTTCCTTAAAGAGAAGATTGATGCCAAGATCATTCAACTTCAATATGTTCCCTCAGCAGACCAGAATGCTGATATTCTCACCAAGGCCATTCCACCACTTAGGTTCAACAGGCTAAGTAGCAAACTTGGCTGTATTGACATATACAACCCAGTTTGATGGGGTGTGTGGAACTATTACATTACTTGTAACACGTTAATATTACATTACTTGTGACACGTTACTTATTTGTAACATGACATATTAATTGTAGTGTATAAACAATTAATATGTCATAAAGTAACTCTATTTTGTCTTATTATGCTCTAGCCGACTCTAGCACTTAACACTAGCCAACTCTAGCATTTAATAGCATTCATTACTCTACTCATGCTTGTATCTATTTATACTCATACTTTTATCATGAATAAATAAGTTGAGTTTACTCAAGTATTATTGCTTTCTCAAACTCTCTTCATCTTGGCATTTTCATAATCATGTTTTGGGTTGGGTTTGTTATTAATGGTTTCCAGGGGACAAGTAATTGTGACGTCGAAATAGCCATCAAGATTATAGCCAACAAGAAGAGAGTGGATTTGCAATTTCCAGGCCAAATAATTTGTGGAGGTGAGTTTGAGAGTTGCTTGGAGGCCGGAGTTAATGGCGGTAAGGGAAGATGGTAGTTCAACATGGTATCAGAGCAGAAGGTCCTGAGTTCAAACCCTACTCCAAGCATAGTTTTCCGAAAAAAAAAAGAATTCCCCAAGTGTAGGGCCCTTCCCCCTCTTATATAGGCTCACACATGAGAGGGCTTATTGAGATATGACGTTAATTATCTACCTCTCTATCAGCTTAAGATTTTTGGAAAGGTGGTAGGTCAACAAATAGTACCACATATGCTTGGAGCGCATACTGAAAACTGTATCGTTGGCCATAATTAAGCTGTTATTAGGTAATAGATTCTTGCACAACAACATGTGTTGAACGAAAGAAACTGCCATTGATGCAACAACACACGCTGAAAATAGTATGAAGAAACACTACAAGAAATTTTGGTTATAGTGTCGGTCTTTTGCCCTCACAATAAAAATCTGCTAGTAAATTCTTTTTTGCCAGGGTTTGAAAATTTGTGGCACTATTGAATATATAAAACGTTAATTATCTACCTCCACACCATATTAAGCTTTTGGGAGAAGCGATAGTTCAACATGGTATCATAGCGAAAGGTCCTATGTTTAAACCACTGGTGGATCTAAGTGCATCAAGGGGGGTCATGTGACCCTACTGAGATCCGGGAATTTTTTTAGTATTAAAACGGTGTAGTTTTGTTGTTAAAAAATGTCATTTTGTTGTTAAAAAGATGTAGTTTTAGGCTCTGGTGACCAAACTGAAATAAATTTTTGAATGAAAAGTGTAGTTTTACTGTTCAGTGACCCAACTGAAAATAATTCCTGGATCCGCCACTGGTTCAACCCCGCTCCAAGCACACAGTCACACAAACAAACAAACAAAACAAGTGTTAGGCTCCTCTAAAAATATAATAGCCAGCACTAGAGGCGGCGTGTTGAATATATAAAAATGTAAAATATCTACCTTCCCACCAGCTTAAACTTTTGGGAGAGATGTTAGTTCAACAAATCACAATACAAATGAAAATATTTAAAAATCAAATAAAAAAATATGTATCTCAAAAATTGCTTTCCCAATATCATGCGGATAATTCGCCATACCAATTGCGTTAGAAGGATTTGAAAACTGCAGCAAAAGAATGATAAATGTACAATAAAATTATTTAGCTGGGATTTTATGTTTTATTTTCATAAATAAACCGGATTTTGTTTTTGAAAAGTTTAGACGATTTTTCAGATTTTCTCTTTTTCATGCGTCCGTTGAGAATTTCTCAATGGAAGAAAAAAATGCTCTGAAAATTTAAAATTTTCAGCGCTTCACCTTTGATCATGGAAGAGGAAACGATCTTCACATGTTTCTTTGCCGATGAAGTTGGTGAATATGAATCATCTGCTGTCATCATGCCTTGCGATGGAGACTTGAGATTGTCGCCGGAAGAATCACCAATTGTCGTAGGAAAAATCAACTGGAAAAATCAAATTGACATCCAAAAAGCTTTGTATTAAGGGAAATAGAGAACTTCACTTGGTGGTATGTATTGCCTTACTTATCATTCGTAGGATATGAAAAATGCTTTGGTATTGTAATGGTGACTTAAACTATGCTACGGAGTCTGGTCAGATGAGTGTGATACTCAGCTGAATCTGTGTGGAAATTGTGGTTTGGTTAGTAGTGCATGAAGCATTAGCTGAGTCAGGTGTTCAGCTGTGAGGTCAGCAGAGTTGGTCTACTAAACATGGTTTGCTGAGTTGGTTCTCAGTAATACTTGGGGAACACGTTTGTGGTTTTCTGTTCCGGATAAGGTTACTTTTGGGGTACTTCAGTCATTATATGGTTCGGCTGTTAAGTCGGTTAGGGTTTGATTCCAAGGCTATAAATACCATATGTATCTGTTGTAAATTGTAACTTTCCTTATGATAATAAAGTAATCCTCATTTGTCCGTGGAGTAGTCGGCACATTGTCGGAAACCACGTTAAATCCATGATCTTATTTCTGTGTTTGTTACTTGTTAACTGTTTATCTTTATTCACATTCACGATCACTTCTTGATCGATCCGTCATAAGAAACTGGTAGCAGATCATCCAGGTTCATCAAGAAATCTGTTTATCTGTCTGAATCAAGGTTGATTGGCACCAAGGTCATAATTGATGCTAGGTTTTGGGATGAACGCAAGCTTTTCTAGTGAGAAAGATGTCCGCTTTAATTGTCAAGATTGCTAAGTTTATAGGAAGAAACACTTTTAGTCTATGGCAGATCAAGATGCGTGCTTTGTTGAAACAACAGATATTATGGGGTCCTTTGTCTAAATCAACAGAAGAAAGTGCTGCTGAGAGAGCCATTCCGGAGGAGAAAGCACATTCACCAATTATGTTGTGCTTGTCAGATGATATTATCATAGAGGTTGCTGAAGAGGACACAATATAAAAGCTGTGGTCCAAGCTTGAGAGTCTGTACATGACAAAGTCTCTAACCAACAAGTTGTTATTGAAAAGCGTCTATTTAGTTTGAGGATGCATGAGGGTACTTAGTTGAGGTATCATCTAGATCAGTTGAACACAATATTGCTTGAAATAAGGAATATTGATGTAAAGATTGAAGACGAAGATGCAACATTGATCCTACTTGTAACATTGCCTGCATCATATGAGAACTTTATGCAGTCCTTTATTGTTGGGAAGGACTCAGTGTCGTTGGAGGATGTGAGATCGTCACTCCATGCTCGATAGCTATGCCATAAGGCATCTGGTTCTGGGACAGATGGTCAGTCTGCCTGGATTGGTGGCCAGTGGATTCAGCAGAGGATCAGAAAATTCTGGAAAGAAGAAATCCAAGATAAGTTCCAATGGTCCTAAAGCTAAGGATGTCTGTAACTATTGCAAAGAGCAGAGGCATTGGAAAAATGAATGTCCAAAGAGAAAGAAGCAGCAGGGTACTCAACAGGGTATTGTTGCTTTGGCGGAACAAGACACCAACTCTGAAGAAGATCTGGCCCTTGCAATTTCTGAGTCAACAGGGCACAAGATGACAAAGTACACTCCGAGTGTGCCGTCGTAGGATAGGTCAGTGACTCGGGGAGTACCTACATCTTAATATCATGGGTCTTAATGATTAGTCAGGTTGTCGGCTCGAGACGATCCGTAGAATCGAAACGTTACCGGTCCATCTAATCATGTGGTACTTTCCCAATATGCCTTTTGACCTCTAGTGATTTCGAAAATCCTTTATAAGCTACCCCTTCATCGTTTGCACAATGATGTGGTATCGGCTTCCAAATCTAGAATCACTCCCAGAAATGAAAAGGAAATCCTTAAGCTATATCGCCTCTATAGCTACTACAAAAGCCGCTAATCACCCAACTAGTTAAAGTCGAGTTGGAGTTCCTGGATTCCTCCAGAAATAGCTTCAACACAAGAGTAAACACTGAGCCCGAGATCCACTTAAGGATCATCCTCAATCTGAATAAAAGTCAAAATCAGTGTATCACATATATCCAAGTTCACACATGAATATGTCCGCATATTATTCCTCGTTCTCTTCAAGATACTAAAGGACATACTAAACTTGCTTTGTTAACCGCCGAATCTAAAATTCGATCAAAGTTGACGTTCAATAACCTGTACATCTCTTACTAGAAAGAGAATCTATCCCATTTCTCTTGATCCGAAGATTTAGAGAGTCATTCCTGAGGCATAGGGTAGAATTTCCTCGTTGAATGTTGCATACACATATGCATCATCTTAACCAATAAGATGGATGGGAAACCAGTGACTGATTCTAATGAATTCGACCGAGTCAAACTCTTTAGGATGTTGTCCAAATCTCTGTTGCAGAGAATTTGTGGCATTGTCAGATTCTGACTTCAGATAACACACCCATGTTGACTCCAACTGGTGCAGTGTTATCCTTCACAAACACTAATATATGTATATATTCACTACTGTACTAAAAATTGATATCCAGTCTACAAAAGATATATCAATATTCGGTCAAATCCACATATTGTAGAAATATATGACTCAAAGGACCGAGAGGTTTGCTTTTTATCCACAAAGGACTTAAGCCTTGATGAATATCCCGTCATAAGTTCATAAGGCAATACCCTTTTGTTCCGAATGAATCCAGACTCCGTTTGTTTGGCAAGAAAATCCCAGGGAATCACCCCTATTTTCTACTTTTGAACGAAATCATGCAATACTAAGTGGTAAGAGAGTCCAAGGTCTGATTAACTCTCTACTTCTTAGGGAATTACCCCTAGACCACTCAAGCTTTGCTCTGAAAGATAAACTTTCCTATTCATTCTACTCTTTTCCGTGTAGATCCAATTACTCCCACTGGGCCTGAGACGCTCAGGTGGTTCTACAAGAGTATGAACAGAACTGGAGTACCGAACTCCATTCACAGGGTTATGGCTATTAAACCAACCTCTATTATCAGAATCCTATACTGCTCACAAAAGAGCCATAGGTCATCAATCGATCCTGTAGACCATTAAGTCCTCAGAGCCCGCAATGGGTAATGGAGAAACCATACTCCCACTACATTACTGGGTGGATCGAAATTCTGATCTAGTTTAGTAGTGTTTTAGTGTTATCACCAACAACCGATGTTGGATGTGGTCTGATTTTAATCAGTTAGTAACTACCTTGAGTAAACGTACTTCAAGGTTCAAGGTTTTGCTGTTCATGGATTCTATCAGAAAGGATGCAACAGTATAATGTCCCTTCCTGATTTCAAGAATCCTATATCTAACCTTTATACTCAATAGCTTAAAAGATATATCACGAATGGTCATTGACCGAATGGATGCGCGAAATTCCCAGTCTTACCTTCAAGCACCGTGTGCTAAATGCTTATATTCATTCACGTTAGTGGGGTGAACCGAATCCACACTTTATCCGTAAATTCCAAAGCATATTCTAGGTAGACTTCTCGGTCTTGCATTTCAATGTAAACCGTTATTTCGCTTCCAATATCTTTATTGAGTTAAGCAGTGTATTGTAGCACATCTAAAAACTATGTAAGGCAATTTAACGGTTTCTCACTTAGTGAGAACATGTCACAATGAGGCAGGCTGAGCATCAGTCTCAAGGACTATGAATGGCCTATTCCGAGTATAGAATACTCTACCACAAAATATTTTGGATAAACTTTCCGGAGTGTTTGAATAGTTATCAGACAAGAAGTCACTACTCGGAAGCTCCTACTAGCTTGTATCTTTCATCAGACCCCGAAGGTCGTCATGAACAAGCTATGTTACTTCTTTATAACCATTATCCTTTCCCGATTGAAAGGAAACTTAGTCATTGAACCTTTGAGACAATATAACCAGACCGGGAGAAAGGAATCACCCTGAGCCGCCTTGAGTCTTGTCTTTTAGGGACTATGCACTAACTATGGAATATGAAGAAGCGTTTATCTAAATATAGAAACCAATTGCTTTTAATAGTTCTTAAGATGTGTTTTATGTACATATTTCAACAGTTCTAAGTGGTTTTGACTTTATGAAACAAAAGTTCGAGTCTTGGATTCGTACTACAAATGGTATATTCACTTTCTATACGACAAACAAGTTATCGAATAGAAGGTAAATCCATTCGTTCCAACGAATCTTAAACAGAAAATAATTTTTCCGCGATATCCAAGGATTGAATCCAAGATTCATTTCCTTATATCGCTCCCACATTTCTAGCTAAAATTAATTGCCCATTGTTTACTCTTTTAATCGTTAAATGCACTGCTACCTTGTTCTTCCAAAGAACTTAGCTAGAGAAAATTGCCAAGGATTCATAGGTTGGTGATCCAAAATCACTGTCCTTATCCTATGATTTTCAGTTAATTAATTTTCGGTTCAGCCTCAAAGTCTTCTCAGTTTAGATGATTAACACTTTTAGACATATTCACCCATTCTTGACTTTCCGTGAATGGAAACAGTCTTGAACCAGCGGTTCGTTTGAGTAGACACTACTCTTGAACCGTGGGATGTCTATTTCGAGTGTTACTCGTCGGGACTCCTCGGATTTTTTTAATATACGAGGAAAAAACAACAAATCATAATAAAGCTCCCATTAGTTTATCGGTTCCAAATACCGTCTAACGAGCAATGCTTTGTTTTTATGATATTCCAATTTTTTCGATAAGAAAATCTTTCGTAAATAGTTCCAATGTTTCCAAGAAAACAACAAATCATAGAACTCCCACTAGTTCATCGATTCCAAATATCGTCCAACTACCGGCATTTCATGACTTTCCGGTTTTTCAATTAGAACGGTTACGTGTGTAGTCAGTTACACTTTTCTAATGTTCTAGAAAAACAACAAATCATAAAGCTCCAACTAGTTCATCGATTCCAAATATCGTCCAACTAGTAACACTTCATGATTTTCCGATTTTTCAATTAGAAAATTACTCGTGTAATTACTACACACTTAAAATTCACTAGAAGAATTTCAAAGTCCGAAATCACCTTTGATCAAACTAAGTTTGTCTTCCGTTTGACACGAATGACACTAGTGACATACCTGTATGTCACTCTGGTTTTTAAAAGGCTTAAGAGAAAATATCTCTTTCAAAAATAATTGCATTATCGATTAACTAGTTCAACGTCCTAGTTACTTTCCACTTTTTAACGAAGTCAATACTAGTCAATTATAATTTTTTAAGAAATTTAGTAAGGGATATAATGCTGTAAATAAAATGACATATATTAATTCAAGTTTAACACTACTATATAAGTTTATTTTAGGAATTGTAAACTAAAATTAAGTCTACTCTACCATTCCAAGGTTTTAACCTCGCATCTCAGTGCCGCCGTAGGGTAGGTCAAAGAGATGACGGTTAAATCGAGACAATCTCATCAATGAATAACTTGTGAGAATCGAACATCCCACGAGAATCGAACATCCTTTTATTCATTGACTACCTTCCTTTTTTAGCCTAGATATTACCAAAAATATCCTTTATGAGTGTGACCTACTATATCGGATCTCTTAGATACGCCCGAGTGTGCCGTCGTAGGATAGGTCGGTTGACCCGACGAGTACCCATAAATCCTATCCTTTCAAGACCAAGCCATGAATGTTGATAGGGGTGAACACCATCCGTAGGGGGGACGAAATCAAAGCGCCGCGAGGCGCCACCCTTCTCTCACTTACTTGTATCTATAGTAGAGGTCGTCGTGGGGTTGGTGTTGCCTCCCCGCCCCACTCAATATTTTGGAAGTGGTGGTGGGTTAACTTACCACGTCTTTTTGATGTTAACATAAAAGCACATCAAATCAAGGATTCCGAATGGTGTCGGTAACGTAGGCAAGCCTACCCGTCCCTATTCGTTGGAACATATGTGATGATCCAGGCGAAGTCGGGTCAAGAGAGCCCCATTGAGATAAGAAGGAATCACCCCTCCGCTCGCTGGTGTAGCTTAGTCTTGCAGGACCCCCATGCATATTGATGAGAGACAAATTAATGATCATTATTACGACATTTTACCCCAATATTGATACCACCTTGAGCATTATTGTACCAATTTAAGTCAATAATTACTTAATTTTATCCAAATATATAAATAGTGGTTATTATATAAATTATCGTATTTTTATAAGTTTTATAAGTTTTGTACCGGTTTAGTAACCGAGTGTCGTGTCGATTTACACGGGTATTTGTGGTATTTTATTGCGATTTATAATAAACCAAAACCCCGAGTGACGACACTTTTGAAGTTAAAACATATCTTTTGAAGGGTGTAAGAATGTGCCACAAGCTTAAAAGTTCAAGTGGATCAACGTTTAAATGCTATTATCGAATTATATCTTCAACGAACAAATGGCCCATCAAAAAGGCATTTTCTGAAGAAGAGTCCTTCATGAAATTTGTAGATCTTTGAAAGAGCTTTCCAACGCAATTTGAATCACGTCAATCGGAGGTCTACAACTCAAGATATGAATTTTTCAAGTTTCAGCTCAAAACTGGCAGTCCCGGATCGATCCGGCCTTTTCCCGGATCGATCCGTAAAATGTAAAATCGACATAATGATGATTTTGCACATGGGGCTGCAGAGGATGAGTTTGGGATAAAGTTTTTATTCCCGGATCGATCCGTGAATTTCCCGGATCGATCCGCCGTGACTATTTTGCCTATAAATAGGCGCATTCTCAACAAATTCTGGGCCCTCTTTTCTCTCCTTCTTTCGTTCCTTTCTTTGTTCTTTCTTTTTCTTTTTTTTGCACACACTTTATATATATATATAGATATATATATATATATATATACACACACACACGTCCTAAAATATATATATACATCCATATATATATATTTCATCTATCTTCTCGTTGATTTTTATTTTGGGCCCTTATATATACATATGTCATGTATGTATATATATGTTTTATATAAATAAAGTAGTTATAATCTTTGTTGTAATAATTTAATAATTATCGAAGATTGTTGATTTCAAAGTTTTGTTATGCTATATCCGTGGATACAACCCGATTCAAATGATTGTAATCGTAATTTTCTAATGTTATTATGTTTATTATTTCTATTTTTATTTATATATTACTTATAATAATGATGTTAAGCTAAAAATATATCTAGCCAATATATAAATCTGAATTAGTTATCTTTTTATAGATCTGGATGATTGACTATGGTAAAAATGATTAAAAATTAATTATGATGAATCTCTTTCTATTTTGAACTTAATGTACGGATAGAAAGACCGGAGGGTAAAAATGGCTGAGTGAAAGCGTGACAACGGAATCCTATTTCCTACCCGGGAGCAGATTTGTCCTAGAAAAATAAATCTTATTAAAATTTGTGCTCGAGATCTAATTACGTCAATTTATCTATTTTTATGAAGATTCTAAAATATTGACCGCATGACAAAACGGTAGTGACCCGATCTTTTGGATGACGTAGGATAGTTAAATGAGACATATGACAGTTTCATACGCTCGTGTGAGAAGGAACTGTTGAGCTGAGGAGTGCACCGTTTCACATAATTTACACCTTGAATAAAGGAAGATCTGTCTCCTTTATTTCTACTAAAAAGATATTGTAATTCAGTAACGTATTCTTGGCTAGATCCAAAAATATATATATTATCTATTTTTATATTTATATATTTATTTACTGCTTTACTAACAATCTAACTAATCTAATGATCTAACCCGATAAAATCGATAAAATCTGCGACTTAGATCGAGTTAATAATAGCTTCATGGTGTTTAACCACACTTTGAATTATGCCTTCATTTCCTGAGATACGACTGACTCACCGACTAGCACTACAATTTGACCCGGTACACTTGCGGTAAGGATTGATAGCCTAAACAATTCCGTCGACTTTACGGCGCCGTTGCCGGGGAAACGACGCTAATTCATTGTGTCTATGGTTACTACTTGTATTAGCTCAAAATTCTCGAGGATAAGTCAACACTCCTCTTATCACATTTCTATTTTTATTTTCCGTTGGTATCTACCTTCTTTTAGTTACCAATTTTCTTCTTCTACCAATTTCGAGTTATTTTCTATTTTCGATAGTAGAAAGTAAACGCGGTTCGTTATTTTTTTTTGGTACATACCTATTGGTAAGATACCAATTTAAAAAAAAAAAAAAAAAAAAAAAAAAAAAATACACTCGGTAAATACCGAGTGGATTCGGTAATTACCGAGAGAAAAAAAAAAGTGGTTTTTTTTATCGATTTCGTGTTATTTTCTATTCGATATTTTCTATTCCACAAGAATTGTCAAATCGAGTTACGAAAATGGTCGAAACCGTTGGTGAAACACCTGAACAAGGGATTGCTCATGCTCAAGGGCATGGCCAAAACCTTAATCAGAATTTACCTCAACCTAATAACCAGAATCAGGATAATAGAAATAATCAGAATCGGAATAAGCATAATCAGAACCAGCCTAACCCGAGACCTATATGTGATCAGACCGTAAGAAGGTACCAAATTAATAATCCAATTCTTTTACCCAATAGAGGAGCAAATAATTTCAAAATAAAATCTCATTTTTTTGGTTTAATTGACACAAGAGCCCAATTTCTAGGAGAAGATAATGAGGATCCACATCATCATCTCTATCTTTTCGAAGAATTGTGTAATACAGCCAAAAGTCATGGTGCTCATTATGAATTAACGAGGATGTCTTTGTTTCCTTTTTCTTTAAAAGGAAGAGCACGAGATTGGTTTCTGTCACTTCCACATCAATCATTGACAAGTTGGGAGGATATTCAAACCGAGTTCTTAAAGCAGTATTTTACTCCTGGTAAAAAATTGGAATTAATAGTCAAGATTGCTAATTTTAGACAAGGATCTGAAGAAACGTTTGGGAATGCGTGGGAAAGATTTAAAAAGCTATTAAGAGCTTGTCCCGATCATGGTTATTCCTTAGATATGCAAATCCAACTTTTCTGTCGTAAATTAAGGAAAAACTCGCGTGCAGATGTTGATCATGCATGTGGTGGTTCGTTAATGTTGAGTGAAGCTCAGATAGTTTACGATGCTATTGAAAAGATTTCCAAAAATAACAGAATGTGGGAAACCGGTTCTAGCACAAGAAAAGTAGCATTTGCAGGAGAAAGTACATCGAATACAGAAGTCCTAGCACACTTGGAGAATTTGAGTAGGAAATTTGACGGCTTATTAGCCAGTAAAACGATAAACTCAGAAAATATCTTACCAAATGAATAGTCAAATCATGATAATGTGTCATTAGGGATGGAAGAATCAGAAGGATATTCAAGGGAAAAGGTGAGTTTTTTGCAACAGCATAGGAATTTGAACGATGCATATTCAAACTCTTTTAATGCTATTAGAAGAGATCACCCTACTTTTCGTTGGTCTGGAAACCCTAGTAAGCAAGGACAACCACCGTATTCAGTTCAATATAAGAATCCATATAACAATCTAGTTTATCAAGGAGATACCTCGAATCAGAATCTACAATCATTACCTAGACCGTATCCACAACATACCACTCAAAGCATACCAGTCACCCAAAGTTCAACTCAACCTGAAGGAGTTAACAAATGGGAGAAATTAATGGAAAATCTGATAGGTATGATATCTACTCAAGCTCAGAATATGGAAATTATGATGACTTCTATAGGTACAGTCACTAAGGATATGAGTACGTTGAAAACATCTATAAGTGGACATGATACCAGAATGAGAATTGTAGAAGCTTCATTACGGAATTTGGAATATCATTTGAGTAGAGAAGGAGAACGTAAAAACAGTAGACCCCCAGGAGGACTACCAAGTAATACTGAAAAAGATCTGAGTGGGGTAAATGATGTTATTACCAGAAGTGGAAGAATCTGTGGAAGCAATGGATTAGAAAACTTCGGAAATAATGAAGTAGAGGATGATTTAGATGGTAAATTTGAAAAGAATGTGGAATCTAAAGATGAACCTGAATTCACCAAAGAGGAAGAGGACATTATTGAAGATTTCCTAAGACAAAACAGATATATTAAACCTGAAAGTGAGGATGAGGAATGGGTCAAGGTTCCTAGAATATTGAAAAATCCAAGACTGAATGATCTAAGGACCTTGTCCGATGCGCAGGAATCAAGTTTGAAAGGGCCAATTCAAACCGAACCTTATCCGGCTCAACCCAAATTCACCTCGATTCAATCTGATAGGGCAGCACCATATCCAGTGCATATTTTGAAGAAAAAGGTACGGAATGATGACACACAGTGTCCTCAAAAGGCACAATCATTCCAGGAAGCTTTACCATCTTCGTTTAATGACAAGGGTAAGGGAGGTATACATTCTAACCCTACTTTAATTGATCTTGAATTACTCCCCCATTCCCCGAAAAAGGAAATCAAAGAGATGAAGTTGGAAAAGAAGTATGCACATTTTCTTGACACTTTTCGGCACTTAACTATTAATATCCCTTTCATTGAAGCTCTAATCAATATGCCGGAATATGGTAAGTTTCTTAAAGACATACTATCCAGAAAGAAACGGTGGGAAGAATATGAGACGGTGTGTCTAAGTGAGGAGTGTTCGCCAGCTTCAACACAAGCTTCCTCCTAAACTTAAAGATCCTGGTAGTTTTACTATCCCATGTGAAATTGGGGACTTTTGTTTGAGAAGGCGCTTTGTGATCTCGGTGCAAGCGTAAACCTCATGTCCTATAATGATTTCATGAAACTTGGCATATGTAAGCTTAAGCGTACGGAGATGACTCTCCAACTTGCAGATAGATCTATTAAACATCCTAAAGGAGTCATCGAAGACGTGTTGGTTAAGGTAGATAAATTTTACTTCCCCGTCGATTTTGTTGTTATGGATATGGAGGTAGGGAGTGCACCCCTTATCCTCGGTAGACCATTTTTAGCAACGGTGGGAGCTGTGATCGATGTTCGTAAGGGAGAGCTTAGTTTGGGAGTGAATGATGAGCGCGTTGTCTTCAACATTTACATTCCATTGAATTATCCATGCACTACACTAGAATCTTATTCTTGTGTGGACACTTTGTGTCCCCTTGTTGTGGATCGTACTAACACGCAGGTAGTTGAAGAAGATGACTCTATCAATAATATGAAGGCTCACAAACCGAAAGCTCAAAAATCAAAGGAAAAGGTCAAGAACCGTTGGATTCGACGTCATTCGTCTAACATATGTTGGAGACCAGTATTGATAAAAAAGACGGATGCGGTGCGTGAGGATGACCCACCACCTGTGCATTAAAAACTGAAGCAAGGAAAAGTCTAGCTATAGACTATAAATATAGTGAAATCACGGGTACTATCCTTCCTATTTACTCATTAAGCATTTATTTCTAGTTGATTTGTGCTTAATTGTTACATGCTTTGGTGAGTAATTGTTAGAAGTATCCCATTTAGTTTAGTATATTATATTAGTTGCTTAAGTTTGTCGAGCAAACGACGTTAACCAAAAGCGCTACCGGGAGGCAGCCCGCAAAAATATTAAATATAATAATTACTCATACTTTGGATGATACTTTGCGAATACTTCGGAATGATTTTCATTTTGTTTCACCAAGTCTTAGGATGAATGTTTGAATGTCATTAAAAAAGGGAACGATTAGGTGGTTATCCGAAAATCCCGATGGAGAAAAAAGAGAAAAATTCAAATGCGTCATTTCTTGGACTTAGGTTGTTCGAACGATTTGAAATAACACTTGAGGATCTGGGTATAAAAGACTCAGAGTTAATACTTTGCCATACGTTACATTTCATGATCTAGTCTGTTTTAAATTTCAAATAACGTGTGACATGTATTAGTTCAAATACTATGGAATTGAGGAGGTCATAACTTTAACCCACCCACCCACCCTTTAATATCATCCGAGTATTTGTTTTGACTTGTTTTAGTGCACCATTGCTTTCCCAACAACTTATTTACACTCACTTTACATTGGGGACAATGTAAGTTCGTAAGTGGGGAGTGGAGTCGTTGGTCTAGCAATGGCATTAATGCTTATTTTGTATCAATAAATCCCTTAGTTTTTGATTTTTTTTCGAGCATTATTTAGTTGATTAAAATAAACTGTATAAGGCATATATTTCATGGATTTGAAGATGTAATGATCAATTTGGATGTGTATAACCAACGTGAACCGTAAGTGCATTGTAATTCCAAATATATTTGTGTAACATGAATTCCTTCACGTAAGCCTTTGATATTGAAACGAAAATTTTAAACTGTATCCATTCAGTATCCTAGTGGTTATTCTAGAGAGATTTGCAGTAACTTAGTACCTAACTTTTGAACGTGTACTGTGAATATCTGAAGGTTTGAATGTGATAGAAAGGATATAAGTTAAGGAAGAATACCAAAATAAGATGAACTATTTATATGTCGGTTGTAGCTACCAATGATTTGAGTGCAGTAGGGCGTTATCACGAAACGTCCTATGTCACTATGAGGTTTAAAAGCTCCCGACTGCCTGATGATAGTAGTCCAGCTAGGGTGTTATCACGAAACGTCCTATTGCTGGGAATGAAGGCATATGCTACAAATGAGAAAAAAAAAATGGAAATATGGTTGAAAACTTAGTTATCTTCTGACTATCCCAAGATAAATCGAATGATATGCTTTAGGGATTATCCTAATAAGTACACGGAAGGACTTTGTGTGGAATCATATTCTTGCATATACCAAGGAAAGTCATTAGGACTGTCTGAATGGATATTTGTGTGTTTGCTTGAATTATTCAAGAGAGGATAGTGGAAATTGAAAAGACTTATCACACACACACTCTGTTATACATTTATATTCAGGTTAAAGCCTGGTTGTAATTCTAATGGTTGTATTATCTGGTTGTCCCTTATATCTTATATCTTCATGAATTTATCTCTCATTCATTTTGTTTTATCGCTTGTTTTGCTCGAGGACGACCAAAAGCTAAGTGGGGAGTTGTGATGAGAGACAAATTAATGATCATTATTACGAAATTTTACCCCAATATTGATACCACCTTGAGCATTATTGTACCAATTTAAGTCAATAATTACTTAATTTTATCCAAATATATAAATAGTGGTTATTATATAAATTATCGTATTTTTATAAGTTTTTATAAGTTTTGTACCGGTTTAGTAACCGAGTGTCGTGTCGATTTACACGGGTATTTGTGGTATTTTATTGCAGATTTATAATAAACCAAAACCCGAGTGACGACACTTTTGAAGTTAAAACATATCTTTTGAAGGGTGTAAGAATGTGCCACAAGCTTAAAAGTTCAAGTGGATCAACGTTTCGTAATGCTATTATCGAATTATATCTTCGACGAACAAATGGCCCATCAAAAAGGCATTTTCTGAAGAAGAGTCCTTCATGAAAGTTGTAGATCTTTGAAAGAGCTTTCCAACGCATTTTGAATCACGTCAATCGGAGGTCTACAACTCAAGATATGAATTTTTCAAGTTTCAGCTCAAAACTGGCAGTCCCGGATCGATCCGGCCTTTTCCCGGATCGATCCGGCGAAACAGAAAATCGACATAATGATGATTTTGCACATGGGGCTGCAGAGGATGAGCTTGGGATAAAGTTTTTTATTCCCGGATCGATCCGGCCCTTTCCCGGATCGATCCGGCCGTGACTATTTTGCCTATAAATAGGCGCATTCTCAACAGAATTCTGGGCCCCTCTTTTCTCTCCTTCTTTCGTTCCTTTCTTTGTTCTTTCTTTTTCTTTTTGCACACACTTTATATATATATAGATATATCTATATATATATACACACACACACACGTCCTAAAATATATATATACATCCATATATATATATTTCATCTATCTTCTCGTTGATTTTTATTTTGGGCCCTTATATATACATATGTCTATGTATGTATATATATGTTTTTATATAAATAAAGTAGTTATAGTACTGTTGTAATGGCGGAATAATTATCGAAGATTGTTGATTTCAAAGTTTTGTTATGCTATATCCGGTGGATACAACCCGATTCAATGAGCTTGTAATCGGTAATTTTCTAATGTTATTATGTTTATTATTTCTATTTTTATTTATATATTACTTATAATAATGATGTTAAGCTAAAAATATATCTAGCCAAGATATAAATCAATTAGTTATCTTTTATAGATCCGGATGATTGACTATGGTAAAAATGATTAAAAATTAATTATGATGAATCTCTTTCTATTTTGAACTTAATGTACGGATAGAAAGACCGGAGGGTAAAAATGGCTGAGTGAAAGCGTGACAACGGAATCCTATTTCCTACCCGGGGGCAGATTTGTCCTAGAAAAACAAATCTTATTAAAATTTGTGCTCGAGATGTAATTACGTCAATTTATCTATTTTTTATGAAGATTCTAAAATATTGACCGCATGACAAAACGGTAGTGACCCGATCTTTTGGATGACGTAGGATATTTAAATGAGACATATGACAGTTTCATACGCCGTGTGAGAAGGAACTGTGAGTGAGGAGTGCACCGTTTCACATAATTTACACCTTGAATAAAGGAAGATCTGTCTCATTTATTTCTACTAAAAGATATTGTAATTCGATAACGTATTCTTGGCTAGATCCAAAAATATATATATTATCTATTTTATATTTATATATTTATTTACTTGCTTTACTAACAATCTAACTAATCTAACGATCTAACCCGATAAAACCGATAAAACGTGACTTAGATCGAGTTAATAATAGCTTCTTGGTGTTTAACCACACTTTGAATTATGCCTTCATTTCCTGGGATACGACGACTGACTCACCGTGACTAGCACTACAATTTGACCCGGTACACTGCCGGTAAGGATTGATAGCCTAGAAACAGTCCGTCACATATATCACACTAGGAGGGTTCAGTCGGTCGAGGAAAGCTCAGTTGACCACCCAACCTATAGACGAACCGTTTTTATCCAAGATTTATTGTTCTTTTACCATCATTCAATCTTGTGGACACTACGAATTGAAAACGTGATCTCGTTTGGGCTTTAAGGCGGTTCACCGAGAACACACACCGAAAGGCTTAACGATTTCATAACCCGTCCTCGGATCTTTAATTAGTTACTAAATTAATTAATTACCACGTATTAATTAAATTTCAACCAATTACGCGAGTTTGTATACATGCCTATTTTAATTACCAAAATTAAAATTCTACATGTATGCATGGACTGGATTTATGATATGATGCATGTAATGGCAATTCCGATTTTATATCTATTTTATGATCAAACACATAAAAAATAAATTACGGAAAATTTAAACACCGAGATGGATTGTTGGTACCCCCGTATCTAATCTATCCTAGGAAAATAGTAAATTACATAATCTATGTCTTCGAGTCTTGATCTTCGAATCTTGAACTCGAACCGCTGGATCACGAACCACGAACACCCGAGAGGAGAAAAGGCTTTTTAATTAAATAAATCCAATTTATTTGATAAATAAAACCCTTATTTTTTTTATTACATGTTACATGCGGCTGTTACACAAAAATTATTTTCCAAAAATAATCTTTTTTTTTGTGTGCCAAACGGCAGTTTTCCATAAAAAAATGGAAAATTAGGGATAAGACACAACTGTCTGAATATTATTACGAGATACATATTTTTATAGGGAGAAGGACAACTGCATAATTTTTATAGCGAGAAGGACAAACAGTGAATCCCGAAAATCAGTGAATCTCCCCAGTGAATCCCGAAATCAGTGAATTTCGATAGTGAATTTCGACAGTGAATCCCGAAAATTAATGAATTTCGACAATGAATTTTGAAAATTAGTGAATTTAACAATTGAATTTCGGCGATGAATTTAAATGAATGAATTTTGAACACAAGTGAATTTAAACAGTGAATAAATAGTTTTGTCCTTTATGCAAAAGTTTCAAAAGACTGTCCTTCTACTCAATTGATGAAATATTTCTGTCCTTCTCCCTCATTCTCCCAAAAAAAATTAGGTTAAACAAAAAGTTAATGCAGCAACAAGACTTAAGCCCTAGCCGCATGCAATTTTATTATACAAGACTTATAGCAACGCTTTTCAACGTCGCAGAAAGTCCTGTAGCGCAGATATTTAATTAAAATCAGGTTTTTATCCGTTTCTCCTCGTTCATACCATGGGTTTCGACTTAATCTGCAACTTTTCTTCAAGATCTTCATCTTTTCGAGCCCGGAACATCAAAATTACAATAAAAGATGCTACTTTTACATGAAATTTTCGAAATTTGACATAAATAAAATACAATTCCTATGCTCAATTGTTACTAAACAAAGAAGCTACAATAGATCTAACGAGTAAACAGTACCAACCCCAATTCCATCTCTTCAACCAAGACATTCATAACATAAAAAAATAACATGCATCGGCCCCTTTCAAAAATTGGGATAAAAAAAACATCTACATGTTTACCACTCCTAGATCTAATATTTTATATGTATAAATATAGATCACCAGGCGACTGATACCACTGTTAGTAATACCATCCGCAACGGAAGCGATTTATGGATCTAGATCTATAAAATACACGTAATAAAATAACTAGATCTATATCTACAAGGGGGTTGTAGATCATACCTCTTGGATCTCAAAATCCAAGTTGAAGAACCGCAAAGAAAAGAATGCAAGAAGCTGTGAAGAGCACCACGATCTTCCGTACGTGTGATCCAAGCAACTCCCGGTGGAAGGAAATTCTCGACTCGAATCCTTCCGATATGCTACCCGGAAAAACCACCATGATTTTTCCCTTCTCCCCTTGGCCGAAAATATTCTATCTTCTCTCTAAAAGATGATAGTCGAATTATGTTGTGTGTATTAGGCTTGGGAGAACTCTCTTTATATAGGAGAGAAAACTTAACCTCCAAGGATTTTATTTTGCAATTAAATAAATGCAATAAATAAAAGATAATTCCATAATATTCTAGAACAAATCTAGAATAATATTTATCTTTATTTCTTTCCATAAATATTTATCCAATAAATATTTTATGCACATGTCTTATTAATACACAAGAAAATAATTTCTTGTTCCAAAAAATAAGCATGGGGCGAAAAAATCACTTATTGACCTAGTCAATATTAATTTTTGCCATTACACAACAATTGAGCCAAGATTATGGAAAATGTCTTTTCCACATATTTAATTATTTAGCCCAACTAATTTAATAGTCCACTAAACAATTAATTCACATATCGTTTAATAAAGTCCAACAAGAACTAAATTAATTTATTAGGATTCGACGTCCGAGAATAGCTATGCTATATTTGGAGGCACGTCGGGGACCATGGACTAATAATCAGCGGCTCCGATAAATCAAATAAATAATTATCTTATGAACATAATAATTATATTCGATAAATCAATCACAGGAATATTCCACCATAATCCCGTGACTGCACTCCTCCGATTATAAAATTATATTTATCTCCTCACGAGAATGATAATAAGCGTCCATTGATATAATCATTACATATGGATTAATCCTCCATAGACTGTTCCTTCTAAATCGGGAAGTTACCGTTAACCCTTTCTAGAACCTCTTGTCCTTATTTACCATTAACCCCCTAGTGATCAATTAATTCATACACCTCACCGGGTAGCTAATCGCTGTAATATGAACTCGCGATCGATCGCTTCTAGGATTAACAAATAAGGGAACCGTCTTATCTACTTCCATAAATGGAAGGAATGGATTCCGTATCTGTGATAACACGTACTACTCACTCAATCCAAAGACAATGCCAAGATGGGGTAATTCGGACCATGACTCGGTGTAATCATTAACCGTCAAGTCAAACCTCATATGCGATTCAAGCGGTTGATCGTGATCACCTCAGGATTAAGATATATCCATAAATATGATCATCCATTGATTCGATATGACTTCTCGATTACGGAATTATATCGTGAACTCTAATCAAATCGGTCCAGCCCTATATGATATATCTATCATATATAAATGCCCCACTAGGTTCTCTTAACCGAAAGTCCGGATAAGACAATCACACCTATTGTGTTCTGGGCGCATTAATAGCACGTTAAATGAGAGACCCGATACTCTCGATTAACTTCACTACGGGCTAATTGTATTTTGAGTACATCTTCACTAACTCAATCCTCCCGTGTATATCCCATACATTGAGTTAAGCGATTACATAAACGATATACTTTAGGGTTTTCTGTAGTGTTAATACTATTATCATATCGGTGAATATGAGAATAATAAATATGAATAATAATATCATTTCATTTATTAAATAAAACAATTACAAAATTACCTTTCGGGCATAACACCTAACATGGGCTACCTCAAGTACTTCCTTGGCATGGAAATAGCAAGAAACAGCCAGGGTATCTTAGTCTCACAGAGGATGTATGTGCTGGACCTGCTGAAGGAAACTGGCATGCTAGGGTGCAAACCAGCTATCTCCCAGTAGACCCCAGTCATCCACTAGTACATGGTAGTATTGTTGTAAGAATGGAACAATATCAGAGACTTGTAGGGAAACTCATTTATCTCTCTCATACAAGACCTGATATTGCATATGGAGTTTGTCTTGTCAGTCAGTTCATGCATTGCCCTACTGATCACCATTGGGATGCTGTCTACAGAATCCTTCGATACTTGAAGTCCACTCCTAGCCAAGGCTTGCACTTCACCAAGTCTACTGAAAGATCAGTAAAAGTCTATACTGATGCTGACTGGGCTGGTTGCCACATAGATAGAAGATCTACCACAGGCTATTTCTCATATGTGTGAGGTAACATTGTCACTTGGAGAAGCAAGAAACAACCTACTGTCTCTAGAAGCAGTGCTGAAGCTGAACTCAGGGCACTTGTTTTGGGCATTTGTGAAGCACTGTGGCTGAAAAGAGTGCTTACTGACCTTTAGCAACCTATCATACTCTGATGTGACAATAATTCAGCATTATGCATGACAGAGGATCCAGTTCATCATGATAAGACAAAACATGTGGACATTGACAAACATTTCCATAAAGAGAAGATTGATGCCAAGATCATTCAACTTCAATATGTTCCCTCAGCAAACTAGAATGCTGATATTCTCACCAAGGTCATTCCACCACTTATGTTCAACAGGCTAAGTAGCAAACTTGGCTGTATTGACATATACAACCCAGTTTGAGGGGGTGTGTGGAAACATTACATTACTTGTAACACGTTAATATTACATTACTTGTAACACGTTACTTATTTGTAACATGACATATTAATTGTAGTGTATAAACAATTAATATGTCATAAAGTAACTTTATTTTGTCTTATTATGCTCTAGCCGACTCTAGCACTTAACACTAGCCGACTCTAGCATTTAATAGCATTCATTACTCTACTCATGCTTGTATCTATTTATACTCATACTTTTATCATGAATAAAATAAGTTGAGTTTACTCAAGTATTATTGCTTTCTCAAACTCTCTTCATCTTGGCATTTTCATAATCATGTTTTGGGTTGGGTTTGTTATTAATGGTTTCCAGGGGACAAGTAATTGTGACGTCGAAATAGCCATCAAGATTATAGCCAACAAGAAGAGAGTGGATTTGCAATTTCCAGGCCAAATAATTTGTGGAGGTGAGTTTGCGAGTTGCTTGGAGGCCGGAGTTAATGGCGGTAAGGGAAGATGGTAGTTCAACATGGTATCAGAGTAGAAGGTCCTGAGTTCAAACCCTACTCCAAGCATAGTTTTCCAAAAAAAAGAATTCCCCAAGTGTAGGGCCCTTCCCCCTCTTATATAGGCCCACACATGGAAGGGCATATTGAGATATGACGTTAATTATCTACCTCTCTATCAGCTTAAGATTTTTGGAAAGATGGTAGGTCAACAAATATTACCACATATGCTTGGAGTGCATACTGAAAACTGTATCGTTGGCCATGATTAAGCTGTTATTAGGTAATAGATTCTTGCACAACAACATGTGTTGAACGAAAGAAATTGCCATTGATGCAACAACACACGCTGAAAATAGTATGAAGATACACTACAAGAAATTTTGGTTATAGTGTCGGTCTTTTGCCCTCGCAATAAAAATCTGCTAGTAAATTCTTTTTTGCCAGGGTTTGAAAATTTGTGGCACTATTGAATGTATAAAACGTTAATTATCTACCTCCACACCATATTAAGCTTTTGGGAGAAACGATAGTTCAACATGGTATCATAGCGAAAGGTCCTAGGTTTAAACCACCGGCGGATCTAAGTGCATCAAGGGGGGTCATGTGACCCCACTGAGATCCGGGAATTTTTTTAGTATTAAAACGATGTAGTTTTGTTGTTAAAAAATGTCATTTTGTTGTTAAAAAGATGTAGTTTTAGGCTCTGGTGACCACACTAAAACAAATTTTTGAATGAAAAGTGTAATTTTACTGTTCAGTGACCCCACTGAAAATAATTCCTGGATCCGCCACTGGTTCAAACCCCGCTCCAAGCACACAGTCACACAAACAAACAAAAAAAACAAGTGTTAGGCTCCTCTAAAAATATAATAGCCAGCACTAGAGGCGGCGTGTTGAATATATAAAAATGTAAAATATCTACCTTCCCACCAGCTTAAACTTTTGGGAGAGATGTTAGTTCAACAGCCACAATACAAATGAAAATATTTAAAAATCAAATAAAAAAATATGTATCTCAAAAATTGCTTTCCCAATATCATGCGGATAATTCGCCATACCAATTGCGTTAGAAGGATTTGCAAACTGCAGCAAAAGAATGATAAATGTACAATAAAATTATTTAGCTGGGATTTTATGTTTTATTTTCATAAATAAACCGGATTTTGTTTTTGAAAAGTTTAGACGATTTTTCAGATTTTCTCTTTTTCGTGCGTCAGAATTTCTCAATGGTAGAAAAAATGCTCTGAAAATTTAAAATTTTCAGCACTTCACCTTTGATCATGGAAGAGGAAACGATCTTCACATGTTTCTTTGCCGATGAAGTTGGTGAATATGAATCATCTGCTGTCATCATGCCTTGCGATGGAGACTTGAGATTGTCGCCGGAAGAATCACCAATTGTCGTAGGAAAAATCAACTGGAAAAATCAAATTGACATCCAAAAAGCTTTGTATTAAGGGAAATAGAGAACTTCACATGGTGGTATGTATTGCCTTACTTATCATTCGTAGGATATGAAAAATGCTTTGGTATTGTAATGGTGACTTAAACTATGCTACGGAGTCTGGTCAGATGAGTGTGATACTCTGCTGAATCTGTGTGGAAATTGTGGTTTGGTTAGTAGTGCATGAAGCATTAGATGAGTCAGGTGTTCAGTTGGGAGGTCAGCAGAGTTGGTCTACTAAACATGGTTTGTCGAGTTGGTTCTCGATGAATACTTGGGAACACGCTTGTGGTTTTCTGCCCGGATAAGGTTACTTTTGGGTACTTCACCATTATCCGGTTCGGTTATTTAAGTCGGTTAGGGTTTGATTCCAAGGCTATAAATACCATCTGTATCTGTTGTAAATTGTAACTTTCCTTATGATAATAAAGTAATCCTCATTTATCCGTGGAGTAGTCGGCACATTGCCGGAAACCACGTTAAATCCATGATCTTATTTCTGTGTTTGTTACTTGTTAACTGTTTATCTTTATTCACATTCACGATCACTTCTTGATCGATCCGTCATAAGAAACCGGTAGCAGATCATCCAGGTTCATCAAGAAATCTGTTTATCTGTCTGAATCAAGGTTGATTGGCACCAAGGTCATAATTGATGCTAGGTTTTGGGATGAACGCAAGCTTTTCTAGTGAGAAAGATGTCCGCTTTAATTGTCAAGATTGATAAGTTTATAGGAAGAAACACTTTTAGCCTATGACAGATCAAGATGCGTGCTTTGTTGAAACAACAGATATTATGGGGTCCTTTGTCTAAATCAACAGAAGAAAGTGCTGCTGAGAGAGCCATTCCGGAGGAGAAAGCACATTCACCAATTATGTTGTGCTTGTCAGATGATATTATCACAGAGGTTGCTGAAGAGGACACAATATAAAAGCTGTGGTCTAAGCTTGAGAGTCTGTACATGACAAAGTCTCTAACCAACAAGTTGTTATTGAAAAACGTCTATTTAGTTTGAGGATGCATGAGGGTACTTAGTTGAGGTATCATCTAGATCAGTTGAACACAATATTGCTTGAAATAAGGAATATTGATGTAAAGATTGAAGACGAAGATGCAACATTGATCCTACTTGTATCATTGCCTGCATCATATGAGAACTTTATATAGTCCTTTATTGTTGGGAAGGACTCAGTGTCGTTGGAGGATGTGAGATCGTCACTCCATGCTCGATAGCTATGCCATAAGGCATCTGGTTCTGGGACAGACGGTCAGTCTGCCTGGATTGGTGGCCAATGGATTCAACAGAGGATCAGAAAATTCTGGAAAGAAGAAATCCAAGATAAGTTTCAAGGGTCCTAAAGCTAAGGATGTCTGTAACTATTGCAAAGATCAGGGGCATTGGAAAAATGAATGTCCAAAGAGAAAGAAGCAGCAGGGTACTCAACAGGGTATTGTTGCTTTGGCGGAACAAGACACCAACTCTGAAGAAGATCTGGCCCTAGAAATTTCTGAGTCAACAGGGCACATGATGTGTGGATTCTGGACACTGGGCATCTTATAATGTGTGTCCAAACAGGGAGTGGTTTTTAACCTATTGGCAGATGGATGGAGGCCATATTGCTATGGCTAATTCTAAGGTCTGTAAAATAGTTGGTATTGATCTGTTCAGCTGAGGACACATGATGGTAAATTCTGCAAACTGAATGAGGTTAGGCATGTTCCATAGTTGACTAAGAATTTGATATCACTTAGTCTACTAGAGCGCAAAGAGTTCAAGTTCAGAGGTGAAAGTGGAGTGGTGAATGTCTATAAGGGTTTAGCTGTGATTCTAAAAGGTATCAGAAAAAGGACATTGTACATCTTACAAGGGTCTACTGTATCAGTTTTGCTGTTATGGCATCATCAGAGGTTCACCAGTCACAGCTGACCAAGTTGTGGCATATGAGATTGGGTCGTACACTACTAGAATTTTCCGGATTTGTGACAGTGGTTTTCGTCGCAAATTCGTCACAATCGAGCGTTCTTGATGAATTTGCGACAAAACCTATTTCCGTCACGGAACACCCGTTGCAATTTTTTGAGTCGAAATTAACCTTGTCACTAAGTTTTGTGAGAAAATTGTGACAAAAGCTATACTTTTTGGCTCAACTGTGACAAGTTTTTTTGTGATAAATCTACGACAACATTCATAATTTGTGACGAAAGTGTGACGGAATTTCGCAATGGGTTTGTGATAGAACGTTGTGCCAAAGTTGCTACGTAAGATAACGACAAATTTGTGACAAACGAATGCAACAAGTTTGTGACCAAATATATTAATGGAATTGTGACAACCTTCTATCACGAGTATGAAATAAATTTGTGACGAATGCTTGTGACAAAATTATAACTGCATGTTGTGACAATTTTGTGATAGCAATCTACGATAAATTTGTGACCAAACAAATCAATATATTCGAAATGATTTTAGGATCACATTTATTTTTTATATAAAAAATTATATCTAGTACTATAAATGCACTTCAAAACAATTGAAACGCATACAAAAGCATAAAACAAAAAGAACCAAAATCATTTGATCCATAGTCAAAAAGAATCTTCAACATGAAATAAAAAAAATCATAATTAGTTGACAATTTCCATAAACTAATGTTTTTTTCACTAAAAACAACTCAATTTCTTGTGAATGAGCAATGTTCTTTAGAACCATATTGAGTAGTGCATCACATTCAGAATATCGATGGTCTCACTCAACGTCACGGCTTCTTCCTTCTTCCCACAACTTTTGTAGCTCATAATTTTCTTGAGTTAATTGTGTAAACTGTTCAGTAAGCTCTTGTACACGAGGATCTGGCACCTGAGGAATCGGAGCAGAATGAAAAGACGATGAAATGTACTTTCCAGTTAAGTTCCCCAAATCGGATGCATGACTATGTCGTGAACCTATCATAATTTGCACAAGTAAGATGTGACCTATTAAGAAAAAAATCCCCATTCCTAATCTCCTATTTAGTTCATCTCCAAAAATAAAATAAAAAAATTATATCTCTTCACATCAGACGCATGAAAAAAGTGCTGAGAGATCACTCAATTGAAATGCTAACATGATATTGTCATTCAGAGAATTATCATCCAAGGAGACAACGAAAACATCTTGAAAACAAATCTAAAGCAAGGATTTTGAACATGTTTGACAATCATTCTACACCTCAACCATTAATAAAACGGGATCAAGGTTAACATGACATTGAACGACCTCATACCCGATTAGAGAAATGATTCGCTTTCGTCATGTTTTAGAACAGAGCCAATTAAAATTCTTCCTACATATCAACAAAAGAAGTATGATGACCATAAATAAATAAAAAGATCCACACAGGCAAAGAACAAATTCTGAAATCTTATCTACGCGACCATTCAAATAATAAGTAGCGTTCCTAGTGCAATGCATTAGGACAAACCTTGATTATCACCATCATCGACCAAAGAACCATTGATGCTCTTGAAAGCCCAAAAGTGCTTCGGTTTCACTAACACTGACTTCAAATAACATTGAAGAACATAAATTTACAATGGCCATAAATAGGATCTTAGTCACCTATATATTTACCAATCTCAGTTCCATTTTCAATGCATATACCCATACATGAAAATGAATTGAAATCAACATTTCAATAACCACTCTCATACCCAAGTGTAAGACAAAGAAAGAATCCAACAATGGGACAAAGACATGTGCTGCATATAAAAAGGCATTTAAGGCCAACAAGTGAATCAAAATTCATGTTTAACAACTTGAGGAATACAACACAGTCAGAAAGCAAGGATATAGAATAGACTAGCCTAATGCAACAAGGTAGAATCAGAGTTTCTGGATCAACAGAGCAGCAAACTAACATACACAAACAGCTTCCATGTCTAACATCCAAACAAAAGTCAATCGTCAATATCTCAGGACTAATGCATGTCACAAAACCAAAACCTTCATCCTTCTTCGAGCAAAAACATTACAGGATCACAACAGCGTCATCACATCAAAAAAAGAACAAATCAGCCTACTTTTAGATAATGATGCAACACCTTGTAAAGTAATGTAACAACAACTACTCCAGAAGCACGAGTAATGGCATTTAAGCTTTCCTTTCACAATGACAAAATGACTAATATCCTGGGTCACGGTGCTTACAAATAGTGGCTTGTTCCATATCTTTCTATGTATCTACATTTACCCTTCCTTTAACTTGTCTCCTGTACATATTTTTTTAGGATATAATGTATGCCTCAATATTGTTTAGACACTAAATTTAGTTACTAAATTCAATGTAATTTCGCCAGACACAAAAGAGAATAACATGAAAAAATCTATTCTTTATTGTTCTGGCATTAGTCGTTCAAGTAGAACGGAAATCTACAACAAATTCTGGGTATTAACATTCAAATGCACCAAAAAGATCTAATCTTGGCATTTCATTTCCAACAAAATCTGTCAACTTTTGGATAAAATCAAGAAATTATATAAGCCCTTCCAAATATTGTACGTTATAGCAAATTTAGTGATAGGATAAAGGCAACAAATTTAAAAAGAGTTTTTATTGTGTTGTACTAAGATTCAAGAAGCTTACCGCGGGTTAAGGAGCGCTCTCTCAAAGTGCCATTAGAACATCGGCATCGAAGATTGAAGAAGACGATATTTTGGTTGTTCGAGAAGGCGGGTGATGGCTGCGGAGGGAATAAAGACTTTGATGGTAGAGTTTCGGCTACGGAGGGATGGAGGATTTAAGACATTGATACAAACATCGTGCTTACAGAGTCACCGGTCGGTGTACTTCACGGCAACGGCAGCTTTATCACCGGAAATCGAGCTTCACGGCAGGCAGAGTGAAGACGAAGGTTTTTTTATTGGAGGAGAGGGAGGAGACTATTGGATTTAGGGTCGGAAATGAATTTTGGATGCAGTATGATTTTTAATTCAACAAAAATTCATTTTACGGTGAAAAACTTATTTTGCTGAGATTTTTTTAGGATTTTATTGGCACACCCCTAATTACTTTTGGCAACATATTAATCCCGCCAGTATAAAAAATTACTTCGGCATCCGGTGATTTTTTATAAAGGGAACGTCGGTGCCATGGTGTTCCTTGTTGAACACTAAGAACACCAGTGGCACTGATGTTCCTTTTATAAAAGTGTTAAAATTAGAAACGTCAATCCACAACTTTTCACTGGTGTTCCGTGTTGAACACCAGTAACGTTTTTCATCCGAAAACATAATCAAAAAATGGGTGACAAAAGTAATTAGGCGCGTGCCTATTGAACCCGCCTTTTTTTTACAATATAGAAGTGAGCTCTACCGCCATGTCATCTCCAGATCAGATCCACATCAGGTTGTGTATTAGATTGTGGCTCCCCTGTTGTGGTTGTAGCATTGATGTTTCAGGCTTTTTACCCTACCAGTTTGATTAATACCTACCCGGGTAGCGGTGTAGTGGTTTGACCGGCGGGTTTAACGAGCCGTTGGCTTCCTTAACCATAGTTATCAGACGTGGCTCAGTCATTGACCTGACAAAAGCACTGGGTTACTTGGTTATTGGTTCAACCATTGAGTCACCGGTTGAACCGGTGGATTATGTATAGTAAATAATATATTATATCTTGAGAATATAAATTTTCATAATTAATAGTTGATAAAATACTGATATTAACTTATGTATCATCTTTTGAGTTATCATTTTAGAGTGTCAAATTACAGTTTATTATTAAAGAATATGCGGGGTAGTGTAAATCTAAAATATATCTGATTTAGGAGAGTTTAATAATTTTAGGGATGAGATTTTCGCCACTCACGATTGCTTGTAAAAAAAATTATATTTTGTTACCAATCCATCAAAATGTTGTCACAAATTCCTGATAAAATTTATTTCTTTTTTTTGAGGAATGATAAAATATATTTCTAAAAAAAGGATGTGGACAGCTATTCCAATTAGCAAAGAATTAGCTATGATAAATTTTGTGACTAATCTAGTTTATCACATATTTGTGTCAAAAAGGTGTAGAGGCAAGGAAGGTTTGTGACAAAATAGCCGCCAAATTCTTGTCACAGACATATTTTGTCACAAATGGGTCACAAGTTATAATACAATATTTATTTTTGTGATTTGTCACTAAACAATTGAAACTTTGTCACAAATCACCAACGAAATATTTTCACAACTTTTTCGTCACAAATTCTCGTCACTAATTAGTAGGTAAAAAGATGTGGGCCAAAATTTCCAATAGTAACGAATTAGCTACAAGATTTTTGCGATGAAAACACTTTATCGTAGATTTGTCACAAAATATGGCGCTGAAATTTGGCGCAAATATTTGCGACAAAATGGTGACAAAAAGTTTGCGACGTACATTTTTGGTCGCATTGTCATCATGATTCGCGGTAAAAATAATTTTTTATATTTTGTCACAAAATAGTAGCAAATATGGCGCAAATTAGTGACGAAATATTTGTGTCACAAATTTCCATCACAAATCCACGAAATTCTAGTAGTGGTATGGGTGAAAGAAGGATGCGAATTCTGTCTAAGTCTGATCTACTTGGGGGACACAAGGTCAAGGAGTTGGAATTTTGTGAGCACTGTATATTTGGAAAGCTACATAGGAGCAAGTTTGATGTGATATATGATGAGTTTTACGATGGGGATCCCGATCCATTGGCAACCGTGAAGAAGATTGATCCATTGATCATTAGAGATGGACCATTGACAAGGCTCCAAAGGAAGAATATGAGAGAAGCCTTGAATACATTGTTGAAAGAGATCCATGAAGAGTTTGGACAGCCTAAAAAGAGTGATGAAGTTCCAATATTGTTTATGCACTATGCTTTTGGGCTTGAAGACAACACCTAATGCTTGTGGCGCCATTGTTAGTTGTTTGGACTTGTTTAATTATTTTATGTGGACTTTATTTAATAATTGTCTTGTGGGCTTAGATGACACAAGAAAGGCTAGAAAAGCCCATTGAAAATGGCGCCCCCTTCTAGGTTTTAGTTACTTAGGCTTTATTTTACTAGTTAATTTTCTCCCACATTGCTTAGGAGGAAAACTAGTCTTTTACTTGTAGCCTATATAAGGCACATACTATCTCCTTTCATGATCAAGTTAATTTTGAGTGAGATATTATTTTCGATTAAGCATTGTCTTAATTGTGCACCTTGTGTGTGAGATTCTCTTGGATTGGAGGATCGCCCCCTTTGAGAACTTATCAACGTAAGTGAGCATTACGTTGTGGCGTTCCAACCGTAGTCTTGGTCTAAGGCGCGGACTATAGCTCGTATTGACTACCTTCAATTTCTTCCTGGGCAAACAAAGGATTTGGTTCGTAAGAATCACATCAGTTGGTATCAGAGCTCAGTAATTGTTGGTAATCAAATATCCCTTTTATTTTATTTATTTTTGTTTTCCTTTGCGGGAAAATTCTGCAAGAAATTTTTTTATTTTTTGTAGCTTGTGTTGTGTCGTAGAGTTCTTGTGCACACTTTGGTGTTACGAAAATTTTGGTGATCCGAACCCGTCCCAAACCGAACCCCAACCCCAACCTTCGCCTAGATTCGTTTTTGCTTGTTATTTTGATTTGTTTATAAAAGGGGTGCTTTACTTTCCACAAGAGCGAGGGAGAGTGTAAACACGAGTGTCTTGGTGAGGGTTTATTGTCTATCCTATGGAGGACTCTAAACATTCTAAAAATTTGAGTAATGAGTATCTTGAAGAGAGATTGGCTGCCCATGTCAAAGAATTTAGCAAGGAATTTAATAACGAGAATGATGCAAAATTCGAAAGAGTTATTGCGGAGATGACTGCTATGAGGGCATCCATTCAGCAGTTAACAGCCCAAATGGTTAATCTTACTCGTGGTGCCCAACCTGATGGTGCACAACCCGCAGCCTCTGCTGCGAAGACCTCTTCCGACAACCGGTCCGTGTAATTAATGACCCACAGCTCCGTGATCATGAACATGCTGATGAGGATGCGTACATTCCGGATAATAATATGACACAGGTAAAAATGAAGCTTCCTAGTTTTGCGGGTTCCGGTAGTGCTTCGGTATATCTTGATTGGGAGAGTATATAAGCTAGATCAGATCTTTGCGTGTAACAATTATACCGAGGAGAAGAAGTGCAATCTAGCTCAGTTGGAGTTTACAGGTTATGCTATGGTGTGGTGGAATCAGGTACAGTTCATGCGTACCAAATACAGACAGCCACCTATACGTTCATGGACACTTTTAAAAGAGATAATGCGCACTCGCTTTGTTCCTATATCGTATTATCAAGACCTCTATCATGCTCTTCAGACAATGAAACAAGGAGAACGTTCGGTAGATGATTTCTATGAAGAGATGATGACTACTTTGGCACGATCACAGGTTGAGGAAGAGGAGATGGTCACCATGCAACATTTTTGTGTGGTGTGCGTTTGGAGATTGGACAACCATTGGAGTTACATGGTTGTAATACACTGGATGAGATGTTACCAACAGCTCGTGCGATTGAGAGGCAGTTGAAACGCCCAAAACCCACCTTTAATAAATCAATTGGAGGTTCTTCTTCTTCTTTCCGTTCGTTTCAGCCTAGAGGAGATAATCCAAATTTTGTACGGAGTGCACCTCGGACAGCCCCTACTACTTCCTATGACGCTTCTAAAGCTAAGGCAGGTGAGAAGGGTAAAGGTGTAGACAACCGCATTAGGCAGCCTCGTGATGTTAAGTGTTTTAAGTGTACCGGAGTTGGTCATGTTGCGTCTGAATGCCCTACTAGACGTAATATGGTAGTCGTTGAAGAGACTGTAGATGATGATGGTTTTAATGCGGAGGACTTTGAGCTGGATGAGTATGTAGTTGAAGAGGATGATATTGAGTGTGACCCACCCGCGGGTTCGATTTTTGTGCTTAAAAAGGTTCTCACTGCCAGTGCTACACTTGAGGACGGTGTCCAACATGAGAATATTTTCCATACCCGCTGTATGCTAAATGGTAAACTTTGTTCTCTTATTGTTGATTCTGGTAGTTGTGCTAATGTTGTTAGTGCGGATTTGATTGATCGTATGGGTTTACCTCATCGCTCTCATCCCCACCCCTACAAGTTGCAATGGCTGAATAACGCAGGAGAATTGAATGTTACAAAACAAGCGTTGATTTCTTTTAGCGTTGGGAAATACGAAGATGAGATATTCTGTGATGTAGTCCCTTTGGAAGTCAGCCACATTTTATTGGGTCGTCCGTGGCAATACGATTGAAAGATTTTGTTTGATGGGTTTTTAAACAAGTACACAGTTCGTCATAAGGGCAAGAGTTATGCATTATCCGCTCTTACCCCTGAGCAAGTCCGTCAAGATCAGCTCGCACTCACACGAGCTCGTGAGGAAAATAAAAAGAAAGAGGGTGAAAAGTTGAAAAGTGAAGAAAACAAATTGACGATAGAGAAAAAGAATGAGGGCCTTAGGACTGAGGGAAAAATAAGAGTTGAAAACTTGGGGGAGGTCGATGGGAGGAAAATAAGAGTTGAAAACAAAAAATTGGTAAGGGAGGTCGATGTAGTTTCTCGACGAGGGAGTGATAAAGTAGAAAAGTCAATTGCGAGTGTCGGTGCCACATCTAGTGAGGGAGGTAATAAAGTTGAAAAGTCAAAATGTGCGCGCGTGTGTAGGAACTTCTATGCCAAAGCCACTGAAGTCATTGATACCATTGACTCCGACCAGGTTGTATTTCTTTTCTTATGCAAAGACCCCATAATCCCTCCCCCTACACTTACAACCGGCCCCACACACTCACCAAAGGTGACTTGGCCGAGTTGCCCCCTCCCCTTCCCCTTGTTTAATGCTTGTGTTTATCTCACCGGTTCTCTACCTAGTGTTGTGTGCTCTGCTTACAGAGTTTGCTGATGTATTCCCCGAGGAGGAACCAAGTGGCTTACCACCATTGCGAGGCGTGGAGCATCATATTGACCTCGTGCCGGGCTCTGCATTGCCCAACCGTCCGGCTTATCGAGCAAACCCAAATTAAAACTTTAGAGATAAAGAAACAAGTCGATGAGTTATTAGCTAAAGGCAAAATTCAAGAGTCTATGAGCCCTTGTGCAGTACCAGTTCTTGTTGTGCCCAAGAAAGGAGGTGAATGGAGAATGTGCATGGACAGTCGTGCCATTAATCAAATTACGGTAAAATATCGTTATCCCATTCCTCGTTTAGATGACATGCTAGATGAACTTGAGGTGCTAAATTTTTACTAAAATTGATCTTAAGAGTGGTTATCACCAAGTTCAGTATTAGGGAAGGTGATGAATGGAAGACGACCTTTAAAACCAAATTTGGATTATATGAGTGGTTGGTTATGCCCTTTGGCTTGACTAATGCACCTAGTACTTTCATGCGTTTAATGAACGATGTGCTTCGCGAGTTTATAAATAAATTTGTGGTAGTTTATTTTGATGATATTCTGATTTATAGCCACAATTTAGATGATCACATAGTTCACCTACGTGCTGTTTTGTCTACACTCCGCGATGCTCAGCTCTATGCTAATCTAAAAAAATGTTCCTTTTGTTTGGATAGAGTTGTTTTTCTTGGTTTTGTAGTCAGTGACCAGGGTGTTGAAGTTGATCGTGACAAGGTTAAAGCTATCGAGGACTGGCCTACACCTCAAACTGCGGCTGATGTGCATAGTTTCCATGGCTTAGCGAGCTTCTACAGGCGTTTTGTCAAGGATTTTAGCACCATCGCGGCCCCTCTGAACGAGCTTGTGAAGAAAAATGTACCCTTCTATTGGGGTCCACGGCAAAGGGAGTCTTTCAAAACTCTAAAAGCTCGTTTAATTTCAGCCCCTATACTTGCACTTCCTGATTTTAATAAACATTTTGAAATTGAATGTGATGCGTCGGGTGTGGGTATTGGTGGAGTCTTAACTCAAGAGGTAGAACCCTATTGCATATTTTAGTGAAAAGCTTAAAGGTGCTTCTTTGAATTATGCAACTTATGATAAGGAATTGTTTGCGTTAGTTAGAGCCCTTCACACTTGGCAACATTATTTACGTCCACGAGAGTTTATCATACACACTGATCACGAATCGCTTAAGTACTTGAAAGGGCAGGGTAAGTTAATTCCGCGGCATGTTCGTTGGGTTGAATTTATTGAGTCCTTTCCTTATATTATTAAGTACAAAAAGGGTCAAGATAATGTGGTCGCTGATGCTCTTTCTCGTCGACCTGCTTTAATTACCACTATGCATACTAAATTCCTAGGTTTTGAATTTATCAAGGATTTATATGCTTCTGATGAGGATTTTATGACTAAGTGGCATAATACTGATAATAAAACCGATGGTAGGTTCTTTAGACGCGAGGGTTTTTTGTACCGAGATCATGTCATTTGTATTCCTCGTTGTTCTATGCATGATTTATTGGTGCGTGAAGCTCATAGTGGTGGTCTTATAGGTCATTTTGGCATTACTAAAACACTTGATATGCTTAAATCTCATTTTTATTGGCCTCGTATGAAAGTTGATGTTGCTAAATATTGTGATGCTTGTATTACTTGTAAGTCTGCTAAATCTACATCCCACCCCCACGGTTTATATACGCCTCCCTATTCCTACGCAACCGTGGACCGATTTATCTATGGATTTTGTGTTAGGCTTACTCCGTTCTAAGAGTGGTCACGATTCTGTTTTGTGGTAGTGTGGATAGGTTTTCTAAGATGGCACACTTTCTTGCATGCTCTAAAACTAATGATGCTTCATATATTGCTTGATTTGTTTCTTAAGGAAGTAGTTAGATTACATGGTGTGCCTAGAACGATTATGAGTGATCGAGATTCAAAATTCATTGGTCATTTTTGAGAGTTTTGTGGATGCGTTTAGGAACTAAGTTACTTTATTCTCATCGCATTTCATCCTCAAACCGATGGTCAAACCGAAGTGGTTAATCGTGTGTTGGGTCGATTGCTTCGTTGTCTTGTTCGAAAAATCTCAAAAATTGGGAAGATTGTTTACCTTACGCCGAATTTGCTTATAATAGGTGTAAACACTCGCTTCTAAATTTACTCCATTTGAGATGGTTTACGGTTTTAATCCGACACGCCTTTACGTTGGCTCTTTTACCTGATATTGCGCGAGTTAGCTTGGATGGTGAACAACGGGCTGCACTTGTTCGTGAGCTACATGAGAAAAGCACGGCAGAATGTGGAGGCAACCACGGCGCGGTATGCTAAGCAAACTAATAAAGGACGCAAAGAAGTCATCTTCGAACCTGGTGATTATGTTTGGTTACACTTGCGCAAGGATAGGTTCCCAAAGCAACGCAAGACTAAGCTGCACATGAAAGGCGGGACCGCTCCAAGTTCTCGAGAGGATCAACAATAATGTTTACAAGATTGACTTGCCGCGGATTGGAATATTTCTTCTTACATCAACATGGCCGATTTGACTCTTTCGACAATCCCTTTGATTCGAGGATGATCCTTCCCAACCGGGAGGGAATGATGTGATATATGATGAGTTTTACGATGGGGATCCCGATCCATTGGCAACCGTGAAGAAGATTGATCCATTGATCATTAGAGATGGACCATTGACAAGGCTCCAAAGGAAGAATATGAGAGAAGCCTTGAATACATTGTTGAAAGAGATCCATGAAGAGTTTGGATAGCCCAAAAAGAGTGATGAAGTTCCAATATTGTTTATGCACTATGCTTTTGGGCTTGAAGACAACACCTAATGCTTGTGGCGCCATTGTTAGTTGTTTGGACTTGTTTAATTATTTTATGTGGACTTTATTTAATAATTGTCTTGTGGGCTTAGATGACACAAGAAAGGCTAGAAAAGCCCATTGAAAATGGCGCCCCCTTCTAGGTTTTAGTTACTTAGGCTTTATTTTACTAGTTAATTTTCTCCCACATTGCTTAGGAGGAAAACTAGTCTTTTACTTGTAGCCTATATAAGGCACATACTATCTCCTTTCATGAACAAGTTAATTTTGAGTGAGTATTTTCGATTAAGCATTGTCTTAATTGTGCACCTTGTGTGTGAGATTCTCTTGGATTGGAGGATCGCCCCCTTTGAGAACTTATCAACGTAAGTGAGCATTACGTTGTGGCGTTCCAACCGTAGTCTTGGTCTAAGGCGCGGACTATAGCTCGTATGACTACCTTCATTTTCTTCCTGGGCAAACAAAGGATTTGGTTCGTAAGAATCACATCAAAGTTTCCTAAAGCAATTCACATCACAAAAGGGACATTTGATTATGTTCACTCTGATTGTTGGGGACCTTCAAGGGTAGAGTCATTGGTAGGGGTGTATAGATAAATTGGAAAACTGGGCTAACTGGCTGGATTTAACCGAACAGAACCGGAAATCATAAACCGTAGTTTTCCAATTGGCTTTTTTATTGGATAAAAACTGAACCGAACAAACAGTCCAATTTTCGATTTTATAGTAATAAACCGGGTATAACCTGAACCGAACCAAAAATAATATATAATTAAATATATGTATATTATATAAATATTATTTCAATACCCTTAACCTGAACATGATGAAAACATGTCGACACTCTTCACTCTTCACTCTTCAGAGTTCTGAGTCTTCAATTCTTCATACCCGACCCTTGGCTTCTGTTGTCGCCGTTTCAAGTTTTGCCACTCTAGAAGGCGGATTCTCCGGCCACCTTCAGTCCTATACTTTAAGTAAGTATCCGTCTCTCTTTGCGATCCCACCATTGTCATATATCTGAAATTTTCCTACTCTTTTTCGCAACAATTCTTTGTTTTCCTGTATTTTTTTTCAGAGTTGTATATATGTAGGGAGTGTTGTGTTTCCCGCTTCATTGTAGGCCTTTAGATTGTGCTGAAAAAAATGCAAGTTGCATTAAAAGCATACTTTGTTTAATTTGTGCTGAAGTAGTTATTAAGGCAATTTTTGTATTTATCGGTTGTCAAATGATCCCTACGTTTCTTTATGCTTAGTATATTGGCATAGCGAGTTTCATCCGGACGTGTTATTGAAATGCACAATGACTGGGTAAAAATTCAACTGGGAGCTTTTAGGTTTTTATGGAACTTTAAAAACAGTTGAAAAACCGAAACTGGACCGAACCGGATCAGATTGGTCCAATTCGATTCGATTATTGAGCGATTCAAGCGATTCGATTCGATTTAGAAAAATGAAAACCGACGGTACAGTTCAATGTACACCTCTAGTCACTGGGTGGTCACATGTATTTTGTGTGTTTTATAGATGAGTACTCAAGGATGGTTTGGGTAGTTATGATGAAGCACAAAAGTGTTGCATTCAAGCACTTCAAGCAGTGGAAGGCTTTGGTTGAGAATCATATAGGGAAGAAGATCAAGAGACTTAGAGTTGATAATGACCTGGATTTCTGTTTGTCTAAGTTCGATGAATTTTGCAGGAATGAAGGCATTTCTAGACACCATACTGTCAAAAACACTCCACAGCAGAATGTTGTTGCAGAAAGGATGAATCAAACTCTTCTGGAGAGGGCAAGGTGCATGCTCTCTAATTCCGGTATAGCAAGAAGATTTTGGGCATAGGCTATTAACACAGCATGCTACTTAATTAATAGGGGCCTCACACCGGGATCAAGCTCAAAACACCACTTGAGGTTTGGTCAGGAAAGTCAGTGGACTACTCTGGTCTAAAGGTTTTTGGAAGCACAGTTTAATATTATGTCAGTGAAGGTAAACTGGAACCTAGAGCCAAAAAGAGTATTTGTTGGATATGGAGATGGTGTAAAAGGGTATAGTATCGGGACATCAGCTGAAAATAGGGTTATACTCAGTAGGAGTGTAGTCTTTGATGAAAATTCTATTCTTAACTCATCTATAAGGGCCACATCTGAATCTGAAATTGGATCTGAAGCTGAGAGGGTTGACAAACAAGTGGAGCTTCTAGTAGAGTCTGGTGAATTGAAAGGCTCGGCAGGGGATATTCAGCACTCATCAGATCCAGAGCGGGATCCAAACCAATCTGCTGAACAAAGGTTAGTAGATACTCAAACAGCTGATGTTGGTCAGCAGAGCTAGAAGGACGAATATTAGACCCCAAGAAGATATGGGTTTGAGGAGGATATGGTTGGATATGCACTACAGGTAGCTGAAGAAGTGGATGGTTATTGTTCAGGGTCAATTTGTAGTGTTTTTAATGATATATTTTACATCAATTTCCCCCGTATATGGATGTTTTTCATAGAAATCGAGCTTATAATCGATTAATTGAGTAAATAGTGTTTTTAATAGGTTAATTGCAAAATGTAACGATTTATGTGCTTAAATTGTGATTTTATGTTATTTTGGGATTGTGTTACGCTTTGGTATATTTTCTTATGTTATAGATACATATTTTGGCATGCAAGAGGATTAAATGATGAGGTTTTGCATGGAAGAGAAGTGAAATGGAAGGAAGATGGAGATAAAGTTTGGAATGAAGCTTTCAAGAAGCCGAACTTCCGATGCAGTTCTTGATATGATATACACTGATTTGACTCTCGACCTCAAGAGAAGATTTGTAGGGCTTGAAGAGAGGATTCTACAAGATTTTGAATCACTTCATTCCGACTTATGAGGCCCGAGATATGAGCGTTACAAGTTTGGATGAAGAGTCCTTAATGAAAGTTGTATGAAACTAAATAATTTTTGAGAAAATCCCTAAATCCAAAATTGATACAGAGACGGGCTAATCAAAAGGCGTCCCTATTTGGGGGAATATTATTATAATTCATTCAGAAACACAGTCCTTAATGAAAGTTGTAGAGTTTTCCTTTTTCTTCCGAGAGCTTTTTTTTATGACATTCGGATAATAATTTTTGAAGGTCTACAACTCAAGATATGAATTTTAGAAGTTTCATTCCTAAATCCAACATTCGGAAGATGAGAGATTGATAAATTGACTCACTAAGGAATTAGTGATCCATAGCTTGAGATTAAATTCACTAAGAGATTAGTGATTTGTATCTCGTGTAAAGGTGAAACCACAATTTGAATTAAAATCATGAGATGAAATAGATTGAAATCACTTGGTTTGTGCAATCGCTTGATCCCATGTATCTTTAGTTTAGTTTAGGTTGTGTTATTTTATTTCGTGAGGTTAGATTTATTTTAATTGCTCTTTCGCTTATTTTATTTGTTCTTTCGCTTATTCGCTTTTCCTAAGTAACAATTGAAAGGAATTAGTGAAATTAGATTCAACATCCCAATTCCCCGAGGATCGATAATTGCATTTATCCAACTTTACTAGCAACTACCCGGTATTCGGCCGTTAGAGGTAGTTTTGCATGGTAGTATAGGTTTTATAAATTTTCTTTGTTTTAATGATGCAAATCTCTCCTCAACAAAAGTGGCGCCGCTGCCGGGAATAGGTGTCATGTTGAATCTGATCTTGTTATTTCTCGATTTTGTTACGCTTATTTTTCGCTTTAATAAAAGTAGCGCTTACCAAATCGAGTTTTTATTTTGCCGTGTTTCATGATGACCATAAGGTTAAGAATGTGCAAAAAGTTTTTTACTCGATGGAACCTAGAGCCAAAATTAGTGAACGCCACCCAGTTCCAGAGTATTTGTTGGATACCGGATGGAGATGGTGTAATAGGGTATATGGATATCGGGACATCAGGTTAATTGAAAATAGGGTTATACTCATGTAGATACATATTTTGAGTGTAGTCTTTGATGAAAATTCTATTCTTAACTCATCTATAAGAAAACTTGGATCTTGAAGGGCTGAGAGGGAGTTGACAAACAAGTGGAGCTTCAGTATGAATTTTAGTAGTCCTGTGAATTGAAAGGCTCGGCAGGGATATTCATATATATAAGCACTCATCGATCCGAGCGCCAACGGATCCAAACCAATCAATGGATTCAAAGGTTAGTAGATACTCAAATCAATTTATTTTGATGTTGGTCTATGATGTGAATTAGATTGAGAGAGCTAGCTTAAGGAAGTTATGCGAATATTAGACCATAGAAGATATGGGTTTGAGGAGGATATGGTTGGATATGCACTACTGGTGTTTGGTAAATCGAAACATTCGGAAGTGGATGGTTATGAGCCAAACACTTATAGGGAAGCTGTTACTTGTTCTGAGGCATCTCAATGGCTTGTTGCCATGAGAGAAGAAATCAAGTCACTTTAGAAGAATGAGACTTGGGATCTGGTCAAACAACCACATGTAGAAGGGTGGTCAGAAACAAATGGATCTTTAAGAAAAAGGAAGGAATGACATCTGCTGAGGACATCAAATATAAGGACCGTTTGGTTTCCAGGGGGTTCAATCAGAAAGATGGGGTAGACTATGAAGAGATATTTTTTCCAGTGGTCAGACATACTTCCATCAGGGTGCTATTAGCAATAGGGGCACATCAGAATCTTGAACTCGAGCAACTGGATGTGAATACAGCTTTTCTACATGGGGATGTGGATAAGGAAATTTATATGACTTAGCTAGAGGTTTTCCAATTTCCTGGCAAGAAGGAAATGTTTGCAAGTTGAAGAAGTCCTTGTATGGACTTAAAAGGGCTCCAAGACAGTCGTACAAAAAGTTTGACAGTTATATGATTCAACAGAGTTATAGTAGGAGTACATATGATTGTTGTGTTTATCACAACAAGCTGAAGTATGGTTCAGTCATCTATCTGGTTCTGTATGTGGATGATACTGATAGCTGCTGTGAACAAGTCTGATATTCAAAATATGAAGAATCTGCTCAAAGCTGAATTTGAATTGAAGGATTTTGGAAATGCAAAGAAAATTTTGGGATGGGGATCTATAGAGAGAGGAAGCAAGGGAAGCTGTTCTTGTCACAGCATGGGTATATTGAAAAGGTATTATCCAAGTTTGGCATGTCAGCAGCCAAACCTATAGACACTCCAATGGCACCAAATCTACATCTATCTGCATTCTTTTCTCCATAGTCAGCTAAAGAGGAATACATGTGAAGGGTTTTATATGCTAGTGCAATGGGCAGTTAAATGTATGTCATGGTCTATATTAGGCCTAATTTGGCTCAGGCAGTCAGTGATGTCAGCATGTTTATGGCTCAACCTGGAAAGGAACACTAGAAAGCAGTAAAAAGGATATTTAGATACCTTAGGGGTACATTTGATGTTGGACTCATACATGGAGGAGGTACTCAATGTTTTGTCACATGGTACTGTGATTCTGATTATGTTGCTAATGTGGACAGTAAGAGGTCTATGACTGGGTATGTGTTTACTTTGGGTGGTTTTGTGGTAAGTTGGAAGGCAACTTTACAGGGTACAGTGACATTATCTACTACCGAAGTAGAATACATGGCACTGACAGAAGCAGCAAAGGAAGCAATCTAGTTAAAAGGGCTAGTCAATGATATGAGTCTGCATTAAGATCAAGCCAGGGTGTATTGTTACAGTCTCAGTGCAATATGTTTGGCTAAGGATCATGTTCACCATGAGAGAACCAAGCACATTGATGTTATGTACCATTTTCCGAGGAATGAGAGGAGAGTCAAAGTGGAGAAGATCAGCACTGATGTCAATCCTGCTGATATGTTCACTAAACCAGTTTCAAGAAGCAAGTTTTAGTTGTGTCTAGACTTGCTGAATATCCAAAGCTGTTAATCTAAATCTGGGAATACTTAGCTGAAGGTGGGGCTTTGCCGAGGTATTCAAATCTGAAGACAAAGAGGAAGTCTGGCACTTGGTTGTGCATCTGGTTAGTTGGCATGAAGTTGAAGTCAAGGTGGAGATTTGTAATTGTGACTTAAACTATGCTACTGAGTCCGATCAGTTGATTGTGATACTCTGCTGAATCTGTGTTGAAATTGTGGTCTGGTCAGCAGTACATGAAGCATCTGCTGAGTCTGGTGTTCAGCTAGGAGATCAACAGAGTTGGTCTTCTTAACATGGTTTGGTGAGTTGGTTCTCAGTGATACTTGGGGAACACGTTTGCATGGTTTTCCGTTTTGGATAAGGTTACTTCTGGGGTATTTCAGTCATTATCTGGTTTGGCTGTTAATTCGGTCAGGGTTTGATTCTCAATGCTATAAATACCATATGTATCCGTTGTAAATTGTAAATTTTCTTGTGATAATAAAATAATCCTCGTTTGTCCGTGGAGTAGTTTGCACATTTCCGGAAACCGGCCACGTTAAATATGTGTTCTTCTTGTTTCTGTGTTTGTTACTTGTTAATTGTTTATCTTTACTCACAATCACCATCACTTTTTGATCGATCAATCATAACATGTATCTTACATCGACACCGCTAACGAGTTGCTCGATAACTTGTCGGAGGCATCTACCAATGTTCTGCTATATAGTCAGAACATTGATTCTTATATCCCACCCTGTATTATATTACCATGATTATCCTTTTTTTTTTGTTCTGGTCCTTGATTTTTTCAAGGGATGGGTGGTTTTGTTGCTTGGGAAGTTTGATTAAGAAATCAGTTGATGCTTCATTTAAGTAGACAAACTTTCTTGATACATTCGAATGTGAGGAGTAGCTGAAATTATCTTTGATTTTTGATTTATTTATTTACGAAAATGCAAACATGGATTGGCAGAAGCAAATGGTGATTATGCCAAACTTGCAATGAGAAAATATTGGATTGATGTAAATGCAAAACTTATTTGTCCACCGAAGAGAATGGATCATCTTTCTGGCTTGTGGTACATACAACTGTGTGATATTTTCTCATGTGTGGTGTGAGATTTCTCAGTGTTTGGAATACATACGCCACTAGAGTAAAGAGCAATGTGTGAAGTCATACATATATAAATTACTTATGTTAATTTTTTACAGCTACATGCACCAAGTACTGAGACGATATATTTTAACCATCTCATTAGATAGACACAGCATGATGATTGAATGTCCCTTCTTCTTCAGACTAGTCATTTCATCGGAACTGGCATGCCATTTTTTAGTTAAAGGAGTCCACAATCCTTGTTGCTTTAACAAGGCATGAATCTTAATTTGCCACAGACCGAAACTATTTCTCCATGTAAACTTGTCGATTTTTACGTTAATTGCAGACTTCTTCTCTTTCCGGAGTACAGACTTTGATTCCAAAACCTAGCACCGGTAAAGACCTTGGTGATGATCAAATATCCTCGATTGCGGAGATTTCCAGGAGAAGTACGTACACTCTTTGTTGAAATGGATTACAAGTGAAGGTAATAAGCACAAACCAATTAACAGTAAAAAAATCAAACAACAAGAACAAAGACATGAAGAACACATTAATTTAACATGGTTTCTGCCGTTATAACGACTACTTCACGACCAGAAAAGGAAAACATTTATTATGCACATAATTTCAAGAAGATACTTGCAATACTTCTAGGTTGCAATTATTTCTTATATATATTTATAGCCTTGGAAACCTAACCCTAGCAGCCATCATTGCTCATGTCAGGATTTCCATAAACACCCCTGTAATGGCCTCAGTTCAGTTGAGTCACCAGGTGTAACTAGACCCATATGCAGAGCTGACTCGTTCAATTCAATAGACTCAGCTGAACATCACTTCAGCTGATTTCCTAGGCTACAACACTAGCTCAGCTGGCCATCACTAAGCTGATCTTCCTGACTAGACTACAACTTGACAAGATTTCAGATGTAGAGATCAAGTCACCTTGACAACAGATGTTGTAGAGCATGTAAAAGACATTTACTGTGATGGAATTTGTGACGTTGCAGCACATGCCATGGATATTCAAATTACACTCAAGATAGGCACTGAAGCTGAATTTGATCCAACATGATGGTTGGAAAACTCCATGATCCTTATAAGGATATTCCGTGGCGATATTCAAGTTGATACCAACCCCAATCTAACTCAAGGAATAGTTATTCCATGGGAGGGATGGAATGATGAGAATAACTCCAATACAAAAGGGAAGTTCATCTCGATGAAGCAAAGTGTTGTTACAATCGCTTCATGTTTGATCATATTGTGTAATAATGGAAAATTCAATAGATCTTTGAAATTGTTCCATGAGGTGGTGAACGGGCTTGATCCACCAAATGATTTATTGGTGTGCTCCGGACTTTTAATGTGCTTGTCTTCCTCAATGGACTCGTTCATGGACTAGCTTTCTGTATATGTGAAATTAATGGTGCTTCGGTTGATAAGTATGTTTGGCTACAATAGTTGCTAAAATGGTCTTGTGAAACAAATTCTTCATTGAAAAAACCTTTCCATACAAAATACCCAATTTACACCTGATTCAATTTCCCTCAATTCCCAAATCAATAAACCTAACCCTGAAATCCAAATCACCTGTCTTCTTCAACCCCAAAATCCCTTACCGGAGCCCTGCCGGAATCCCGTCGGAACTAAACCTTAAACACCATGAACCCTCCATAACCCCTAAAAATGAGTTTGAACGAGTTTAAACTCATTACACGAAACCGAACTCGTTACATGAAATCAAACTCCAGTATAACCTCGACAAATGAATATCCTCAAGACCAGAAAAAAATTCTTTTAGCGAGGTTATTTATTTATTGATAAATGAATATATTATTAATTTATCAATGAATTAATATTTATTCATTTGGATAGTACTTTTACATTTTTTGTAAACTTTTTTCTCATGATTATTATTTTTACATTTTATGTACAAATGTACCTAGAGGGTAATGGTCAAAATTCTTATGAAAAACTTAATTACATTCATTCTCTTTAGACTCTAGATTTGGAATACATGCACTTTATGTGTGGACTAAGTACAGTGTACTATGTATTGAGATTACTAACAAGATTGTATGTATGGAATACTTAGAGTCTAAGAAAATATACTTAACCTACACTACAAACTATATATAGTTCTAAAATCTTAGTTTGATAAAGAATCCATACTATTGTATCTTTCTTAATTTTCAACTTAATGGCTTCCAAACATCAGTTAAAATGAATAACAAAAACAACATTAACCGACCAGATAAGGAGGGCCATATGTGAGCATAAGAAGGAACATCCAAGTATTAGCTAAAAAGATATATATGCAAGCATGGGTGAAACAAAAGGTTGATTGAATATTTGTCGTATGAGATGAAAAATAATGATGTTAAGAGGCACAAGTCAGCTAAGTACCTAGAAACTTAGCGATGAAATTTAATGATTTTTCATTTATGTTTACATAAGGACTTTAAGGACTCAAAAGTTTATATTCGTTAATGCATTTAGCGAGGTTATTCATTTAGCCCCTTTGCCCAAGTCGGGATCGGAGAAAATTATTTATTTGACGAAGTTATTCATTTATCGAGGTTATACTGTCGTTATTCGAACTCATGACACAAAAACAAACTCGTTATGTGCATAAAAACGAGTTTGAAGAAGATGAAGAAGAAGAAGATGAAGAATTAGAGGATGAAGAACACAAAATCAAACTCATTATATGTAGAAAATGAGTTTGAACTAGAGGATGTTGAAGAAGATGAAGAATTAGAGGTTGAAGAAGAAGATGAAGAATTAGCGAGAGGTGGGATTTGGGGAGGAACAACTTTGAATGATAAGATGGGGATTTTAATTTGACATTTAAAATTTGAATTTGGATAAAGGAGGGAAGATTTGGGGATGAGAAAAAGAGGGGCAAAGGGGAAATTGCAAACATTTTCGGTTTACCTTTTTTTTTTTACATAGCTTTAGTCAAAGATTAAATAAGCAAGAGAATGCTGAAAAGAGGATAAATAGACCATTAATCCATAAATTAATTAAGATTATTTTATTTATGTTTTGAATTAAGTGGATAACCATATGAGTTTTTATACTGTAGATTTATCTAAAGAGCTTTAATTTTAAGCTTTTAAATACCTTTAGTTTCGTTGAAGGAAAGCCATATTTTGTAATATTTGAATCCTTTTTTGAAAATGAAATTATTTGTGCGCTTGGATTAACTCAAGCTTTATCCGTTTGTTGTAGATCTTCTAAATCACTGTGTGTCAGTTTTGGTGACTTGATCTCTAAACTGATGAATAATCTAGTTGAACTAATCTGGAAAATTGAGACTGAGAATAATGGTCAGTTCAGTTAAGTATATTTAGTTCAGTGAAAATCAGTTTGATGAAGTGCAACTGAGTTTCTTCCAAGTCGCAGATTAGTTACGTCTGCACGAGTTTTGGCCGAGTATAGCTGAGTTCTACATCTGAGCAGTTGATTACAAGTCTGGGAAAGTCAGTTTTGAGCTGAGTTTCATCTGGTGGATAACAGCTGGAGTTGGGGTTCACATCTGAGGTATTTATGACAATTCCGACAAAGATCTTTGGCAGTTAGGTTTGGGATTTGTGCCTATAAATACCAATGTTGTAATCAATGCAATTGTGTGTCATTCAAGAGTGTGTCTTTCACTTTGTGAGGAATACCCTATAACCTTGTGCATAATAAAATATCTCATTTTCTGTCCGTGGAGTAGTCTTTCTTAAACTGCAAGCTTATCATATGTGTTTTTCAACGAACTGGTATCCGAGCGTCAAGTTCAAGATTCAGGAGTTGCAGGTTGAACATAGTTGATCTTCACCAAGACCGGTGGTCGGTGCTAGGATTTTGTGATAAAAGGTTTGTTCTTTAATTAGAAGGATGTCGGAAATGAACGTGATGATTGATAAATTTACATGGAGGAACAGTTTCAGTTTGTGGGCCTTGTTAAAGCAACAAGGATTGTGGACTCCTTTATCTGATAGAGGGGATGCCAGTTCTGCAGATTATGCCAGTCTGAAGGAGAAATCACATTCAACCATCATGTTGTGCTTGTCTGATGATGTTATCACAGAAGTTGCTGAGGAAGACACCGCTTCCATGTTATGGTTAAAGCTTGAAAGCCTGTATATGACTAAGTCATTGACCAACAAGTTGCTGCTGAAACAGAGGCTATTCAGCCTGAGGATGCATGGGGGGACTCAGTTGAGAGATCATTTTGATCAGTTGAACACAATATTACTTGATCTCAGGAATATTGATGTTAAGATTGAGGATGAGATGCTCCTTTGATTTTGCTGGTTTTATTACCAGCTTCCAATGAGAACTTTGTGCAGTCCTTCATAGTTGGGAAGGATACAATTGCTTTAGAGAATGTAAGGTCAGCTTTACATGTCAAGGAGCTGAGACATAAGGCAGCTGGGGCAGACAATCAGGCTGCTATATTGATAATCAGTAGCAGCAGTGGAAAAGAGCATGGTCAATCTAGGAAGAAAATTTCCAAGAGGTCCAAAGGCCCTAAATCCACAGATGTTTGCAATTATTGTAAGGAGCAGGGACATTGGAAGTCCAATTGTCCAAAAGGAATAAGCAAAGGAGAGAATAAGCTTCTTCACACAACAAATTGCTATGCAAATTGAGCATGATTCAGATGAGGACATTGTTCTAGTGGCAGGAGAGTCAGCACATCAAACTGATGTGTGGATTCTGGACTCTGGAGAATCCTTTCATATTTGCCCTCACAGAGAGTGGTTCTCAAATTATCAGCAGATAGATGGTGGTCATATATCTATGGCAAACATCAAGGTCTGCAAGGTAGTTGGGAATGGTTCAGTTCAGTTGAGGACAGAGGATGGAAGATTCTGTAAGCTGAGTGAAGTTAGACATGTTCCACAAATGACCAAAAACTTGGTATCTCTCAGTTCTTTGGACAGCAGGGGATTCAGTTTTAATAGGGATAGTGGTGTGCTGAGTGTCTATAAAAACTCAGTTGAGGTTCTCAAAGGAGTCAAGAAAAGGACTCTGTATATATATTACAAGGGTCAATTGTTGCTGGTTCTGCTTCCGTGGCATCAGCTGAGATTCATCAGTCACAGCTTACAAAACTGTGGCACATGAGACTTGGTCACAAGGGTGAAAAGGGGATGCAAGTTCTTTCTCAGAAATATCTTCTTGGGGGATGTAAGATCAAGAATCTGGACTTTTGTGAGCATTGTGTGTTTGGGAAGCTTCATAGGAGAAGTTCTCAAAAGGGGTACACAACACAAAGTCATCACTTGATTACATTCATTCTGATTGTTGGGGGCCATCAAAGGTGGAGTCATTGGGTGGTCACAGATATTTTGTGTCCTTTATTGATGACTATTCAAGGATGACTTGGGTGGTGATGATGAAACACAAAAGTTAGGTATTCAAGAGCTTCATGCAATGAAAGGCTCTAGTTGAAAATCAGTTGGGGAAGAAGATCAAGAGACTTCGTACATATATGGTCTGGAATTCTGCTGGACTGATTTTGATATATTGTGCAAAACTGAGGGTATTTCCAGACATCATACCGTCAGGATTACTCCTCAGCAAAATGGTTTAGCTAAAAGAATGAATCAAACTCTTCTGGAAAGAGCACGATGTATGCTTTTTCATGCTGGTTTGTCAAGGAGATTTTGGGCAGAGGCTATAACCACATCTTGCTACTTAATAAACATGAGTCCTCGCACAGGGATCAATCTCAAAACACCAGTTGAGATGTGGTCAGGTAAGCCTGAAGATTACTCAGTTCTAAGGGTATTTGGAAGCACAATTTACTATCATGTTTGTGAAGGGAAACTGGAACCAAAGGGCCAAGAATGGAGTGTTTGTGGGTTATGGAGATGGAGTTAACGTTTATAGTATTTGGTCATCAACAGAAGATAGAGTTATCTGAACAGAGATATAGTTTTTGATGAAAATTCTATGCTCGGTTCATCAGTGGGAAGGATAACTAAAACTGAAACTAGTGCTGAAATTGAGAAACTGACTGTAAGGTGGAGTTTCAGGTGGAATGCAACAATCAACTGATCCAAGTCAGTTTTCATTTGATCTGGTTGCTGAACTAGAGCTAAAACCAAGCCAGTCAGCTGAGCAAATGTTAGTTGAGCGTCAAACTGAGAACGTGGGTCCTCAGAGTATAGCTGTCAGCAGAGCTAGAAGTTCCAATGTTGAGGTACCTCCCAAGAGGTATGAGTTTGATGATATGGTTGGATACGCACTTCAAGTTGCAGAAGAAGTGGATGGTGTTGAACCCTCTACTTACAGGGAACTAGTGACATGTTCTGAAGCATCTCAATGGCTAGCTTCAATGAGAGATAAAATGGAGTCATTACTGAAGAATCAAACTTGGGATCTAGTTAAACATCCAGCTGAAAGGAGAGTTGTTACTTGCAAATGGATCTTCAAGAAGAAGGAAGGGATAACTGAGGCAGAAGAAGTTAAGTATAAAGCACGTTTGGTTGCAAGAGGGTTCAGTCAGAAACAAGGGGTGGACTTTGATGAGATATTTTCACCAGTAGTTAGACATACTTCAATCAGAGTGTTACTAGCAATGGTGGCACAACAGGACTTAGAACTTGAGCAGTTGGATGTGAAGATAGCTTTTCTACATGGTGAGGTAGATAAAGAGTTATACATGACTCAGCCAGAGGGTATCCAAGTTCATGGTAAGAAAGATCTTGTGTGTAAGTTGAAGAAGTCCTTTGTATGGACTAAAACAAGCTCCTAGACAATGGAATAAAATGTTTGACAGTTACATGATCCAATTGGGTTACAGCAGAAGTCCTTATGATTGTTGTGTTTACAACAGTCAGTTGGAAGATGGATCATACAACTATCTTGTGTTATATGTGGATGACATGATGATAGCTACAAGAAAGAAGTCTGATGTTCAGTATATGAAAGACCTTCTCAGTGCGGAGTTTGAAATGAAAGATTTGGGTGTAGCCAAGAAAATTTTGGGGATAGAGATCTGGGGAGATAGAAGTTAGAAGAAACAGTTTTTATCTCAGCAGGGCTATATACAGAAGATTTTGTCAAAGTTTGGCATGTCAGCTTCTAAGCCAATAGATACTCCTATGGCAATGTTCATTTGTCAGTTTTTGCTTCACTGTTAGCAGAGGAGATATGTCAAGAGTTCCTTATGCTAGTGCAGTTGGCAGTCTGATGTATGCCATGGTGTGCACTGGGCCTGATCTTTCTTAGGCAGTCAGTGTTGTCAGTAGGTTTATGGCTCAACCTGGAAGGGAACACTGGAAAGCTGTGAAAAAAATGTTCAGGTAGCTTAGAGGTACAACTGATGTTGGTCTCATTTATGGAGGTGATACTTAAGAACTGATCACAGGATATTGTGATGCTGATTATGCAAGTGATGTGGACAATAGAAAATCAATGATGTTTTCACATTGAGGAATTCAATTGTCAGCCGGAAAGCAACTCTTTAGGCAATAGTGGATTTATCAACTATTGAATCTGAGTTTATGGCGCTTACTGAAGCAGCCAAGGAGGGTATCTGGTTGAAGGGACTAGTCAGTGATTTGGGGCTACATCAGGATTAAGCTGAGATTTATTGAGATAGTTTGAGTGCAATTTGTTTAGCTAAGGATCATGTTCATCATGAGAAAACCAAACATATTGATGTGACGTATCATTTTCTGAGAAATGAGAAGTGGGTAGTAGTGAGAAAAAGATCAGCACCAAGGATAATCCTGCTGATATGTTCACTAAACCAGTTCAGCAGAGAAAGTTTCAGTTGTGTCTAGACTTGTTGAATATTCAAAACTTGTAAACTGAAATCTAGATACTCAATTGAGGGTAGATCAACTCAGTGGATTCTGAGGAGAAGTCTGGTACTGTACATCCTGGCATTGACGAATACATCTGGTACAAGTACATCTGGTTATGCAATCTGGTTGACTGTGAATGAGAGTTCAAGTCAAGGTGGAGATTTTTCAGTTTTGGTGACTTGATCTCTAAACTAATGAATAATCTGGTGGAACTAATATGGAAAAATGAGACTGAGAATGATGGTCAGTTCAGTTAAGTATATTCAGTTCTGTGAAAATCAGTTTGATGAAGTGCAACTGAGTTTCTTCTAAAGTCAACAGTCAGTTCTAGTCTGCTAAGTTTTGCTGAGTATAGCTGAGTTCTATATCTGAGCAGTTGATTACAAGTCTGGGAAAGTCAGTTTTGAGCTGAGTTTCATCTGGTGGACAACAGCTGGAGCTGGGGTCCACATCTGGGGTATTTATGACAATTCCGACAAAGATTTTTGACGTTTAGGGTTTGGGATTTGTGCCTATAAATACCAATGTTGTAATCAATGCAAGAGTGTGTCTTTCAAGATTGTGTCTTTCACTTTATGAGGAATACCTTGTAACTTTGTGCATAATAAATATCTCATTTTCTATCCGTGGAGTTGTCGGCACAACGCCGGAAACCACGTTAAATCACTGTGTTCTCTTTGTTTCTTTATTTTATCAATTCCTCCATTCTTTATGTTTGCATTGCTTCTATTATAATCTTTCTTAAATTGCATGTTTCTCATCTGTGTTTTTCAACACTATGGTTAGCAGTTGATTGTATAGCTTCCGGGATGGGGCGATACAGTATGGGTGTGTGGTATTGCCAAAGTATATTTTGGTAACGCCCAGGAGAATTCTTTTTATTCTAGATTTGTTTTATTATATAATTGCTCTCGCATAACAAAAAAAAAATTAAATAAATAAAAATGTACACCTTGGAAAACCGTTAGCCTATAATGTGTCACAAAGGAGAAGAAGAGAGTTAATGATGGACTGAAGAAATGACATTTAAAATTAAAACAAAAACGGTGCAAAGGTGTACAGCGCGGCGTGCTGTGCACAAAAACGACGTCGTTTCGGTCCGAAACAACGTCGTTTGGTTCCGATCTATAAAATAAAAAAAAAAAAAAAAAAAAAAAAACACAATCAAAATGTACCCAAGACCCCTGCGGGATCGCGTTCCCTTTGTGTGTTCAAGAAAATGTACCCAAAAAAAAAAAAAAAAAAAAAAGGTTATGGCAAATGTTTCAAGTGATTGATGAAGTTTTCCATATTCTTGAAAGATGATCCACCTTTACTGAAGCTTTTATGCAGCATGATTTTCATCTTACTTGCGTTTTCCTTAAGATCGCCATCTGAAAGCAAATTTCCAATCTTAATGCTTATTTCATCACTTGATATATATTGATCCAGTTTCATCGGGATCGAGTTTGAGTCCAACTTTCCATGAAACACAAATGTAATTTCTGTTGTGAAATTGATCCCCAAAGAATGGCCAACAAAGAAATGGCAGCCCATTAGATAGACCTTCCAGTGTCGAGTTCCATCCATAGTGTGAAACGAAACACGCTATTGCAGGATGAGATAAAACCTTTTCTTGAGGTACCCATTTGACAATCATTCCTCGGTCCGCCACGCTCTCCAAGAATCCGTCTGGATACTCAGGAGGAAATCCGTAGATAACGTTTTCTCGAACGATCCAAAGAAATGGTTTCCCTGATCGTTTTAGGCCTAATGCAAGTTCATTGAATTGGGATCGGCTCATAACCGCGAAACTACCAAAAGAAACATATATTACCGCTCTTGGTTTTTGTTTGCTTAGCCAGGTTAAACATGAGGCATCTTCTTGCAAAAAGCTTCCAATGTTTCTCTTGAAGATAATTTACATGTAATGATCCAATTGGTAAAATTTTCGGAATCAAATTGCAAGCTGATTGCTCAAGTTCATACAATGTGTTGCAAACAAGCCAATCGGCTTTCTTGGATGCTTCATTCACCGTTACAAATACTTCAAGGAAAGCCTTTTGTAAGGAAATGTCAATTGGGAAATCCCATGTTAGCTCATCACTGCACCATGGAGGAATATCGTTCGAGACCATAGTTTTTTCCTGTGTAATACTTGTACCTGAAAAAGAAAACAAACTGTTGAGAAGAGGCAACCTTTTTCTAAGGAAGAATTAAGGTGTAACGCTGCCCCTAGACCTTGAGTCTGGTAGGGCTAAACCCGAGTTGACAAGAGCTTTAAGTTAATTAAAGTGTAATGCCTCCAAACCTTGGGCATGGTAGCGCTAAGCCGAGTTAACACGACCTTTATGTCAATTAAAGTGTAACGTCCCAAGACCCCTGGCCTTGTAAAGGTCTTACACTTATATGGTGACCTTTATGTCTTACACTTATATGGGGCGAGCAGGCTCCGGGTCTGGTAGTGTTAGATGAGTTATAAATAATCTGGCCGGTCAACGTACTGCTTAGATTGTCATCCCCGCTTGGTTAAAAAAGGCTAACCTGAGTTGACAAGACATTTATGTCTCACACTTATATGAGGTGAGCAGGCTATCACTTCACTAACGTGGGATTTTACATAAAGATTGAAATGAAAATCACCGTTTGAATCGAGGGTTCCGGCTTGAATGAGGTTGGGAATGTTTGATGATAAAAGAATTGTTGCAGTAGACATTGGCATAAAAGCTATCCCTTCAATGCCTATGCTTTTCGCAATATCCAGAACCCATCCAGATTCAATGAATACGTCAACGATAAGACAAGTCACAGGAGGCTCATCTGTATCCTTATTTATCTCTTCAATCAAACTCTTCAAATGGGCTGGAACAACCCTTTTAATATTTGTTAAAAACTTGAGTCAAGCAGGGCCGCCCTATCTAAGCGCCATGGCAGACCGGCCTTAAGTCCCACTCACGCGCCCAACTAAGATACGTTTTTTCGCTAAAAAAAAAATTCGCAGTAGATTTAATCCGATTCAACCTAATATAATATTTTAATTTTCTTTTTTGATAAAGGCCCAAAATTTTTTTTTTACTCTAATTGATAAAGACCCCAATAAAAAAATTTACTTGACCAAAAAAATAGATATATACAAACAAGTTTTATTATTTTTTTGTATTTACGGATGTTAAAAACGCGATAAGTGTTGGAAAAAATGTAATACTTGAGATTTGACAGAGAATTAGAAACTTCAAGGCACGTTAATAACGTTGTCTTTTAAGAGATGTTTTGTCCCACACGATTTGTCACTAAGGGATCAAATGAAAATCTCTTTCGTGATATGATAGGGTGTTTGATTCAAACAAATGACTTGTTTGAATCAAACCCGAGAACACTCGGTTTTTCTAATGATGTTGTCACATTTATGGATTTTCGCCTTCATACTTATGCATTTTATAGGTTGCAAAGACTGCATAAACGAATGGATGTACTCGCGCACGAAAGGGTAGGGTTGTCATCGCTTCACCGGATGAAAGCATGCAACCCTTCCACGAAAGGGTAAGTACATATCAGTTCGAAAATGCGTGTATCTGAAAATGCATATCGATCCCTTCATGAACTGATGCATGCATTGGTTTAGGTTTCGGGGGTCGAACCCCGTTTCATTGCGATAACATTAATTCGTACGGTAACTCGTATGCAAACGATAACCAAAATATTTATTTATGAAAAAATATCTAACAATAAGTATGTTTTTAAAAAAACAATTTCAACTAAAAGACCCAATTCGGGGACTTGGTTTTAGGCCCAATAAAAGCGAGGGCCGGCCCTGCTTGAGTGTATCTTTCCGATCATCTTCCGTCTCCAATCCATCAGGGACCGACGCTAACGTTACCCTGCTTTCTTCGATTTCTTTCTTGGACATTCGAGCCGTGACTTTTGCATGAATGAACTCCGTGTTAACAAAAGTGACTTTGATTCCGTGATCAACAAGTCTATGAGACAACTGCATGAGCGGTTTTACATGGCCTTGGGCCGGAAGTGGTAGAACAACTATATGAGGTTGTCTGCCCATAATCTCTAAGTGAAGACTTCATTACATTATTTCTGTATCATATTTATTGGTTGAATTGGTATATATCTCTTTGTCCTCTATTTCATATCGTCTAGACAATTCATCTATGAAACTTTGTCACTATACATTAATGAGCATCTTTAAGTTTTACTTCAACAAATGGCACATGAATTGTTTTACTTTGATATCGTCTTGTAATCCCATATTCCCATTTAATGAATAAACAAAGACTAGATCGAATCTGTTTTTATTTAAGCAAAAATTGACGAAAACGTTAAAACCCCAAAAGGAGACAAAGAAATGATTAGCGGAAATGTCCAGTGTCTTAGAAACTTGATCTTCCTAGTAAAGTTTTCTGTAAAGACAACAATGTAATGGTGTAATGCCGTGAAAAACGATGTAATTAATGGTTTAATACTCGACCCATTACAAGGAGAAAATGGTGAATTAATAGGACATATAATAGTCTATGTTAAACAATGTCTCAATTGGATTTTTCGATACATTCAATACGAAGAACAGTTATGTCTTTTATCATGTGGACCGAGCCTGAAGAGTGTGAAAGATTTAATAAAATAAAATAAATGAAAGGAAATATGTTTTATTCAATGATCAAGTGTTGCCCCAGTACATTATTATATAGTGTTTTGATAGATAAGGGAAACGATTTAAATTACAAATATAAATTATAAAAGAGATAAATGATAAACAAAAAGGCCAAAGATGTTTGGTAAGTTGCAGCTGCTTCATTTACGCCACTGTCTCCTCTTCTTCTTTATCTGATGAACTTGCTACTTTATCTTGTAAATTCAAACCATCCGAATTTATCTTAACAGAGTGAAGCCGGGCCGAAGCTATTCAAAAGACCAGAAGTGCCGAAGGTTCGGCCTGTAGGCTGAAGGTTCGGCAATGGCCTGGATGTTTCGGTACTGGTACCGAAGGTTCGGTGTGAACAATTCAGATTTGTTTAAGTCGGCTGTAGACTATAGGAAAAATCTTATCATTTCTCTGTTTCCTAGATAGAGTCAAGTTCTCTTCTAGAGTCGGTTTTTACATCAATTTTAGCCTATATAAAGGGTTATTCATTGATGTCACCTATCACTAAACGCATTCTTCATCTTTCAACATGAATGGTGCAAACCAGGTTGGAACTTATTCAATTTATTTTAGAGGGAGGGGGGATAAAGGACAGATAAGAGGAGAAAATAGGAATCAGAATAGTGGAAATATAAATTGGGTGATAAGGACAATTTCATTGTTTGTTACTCCAAATCCATTGTTCGCTACAATGATATTTACTTAAAATCCACTATTCCACTGTTCCATTGTTTCATTATTTTTGACGAAAATGACCTCGATATGACATCGAAAAAATATCAAATGATATGTCTAAATATAGAGAATGAAAAAATGAAAAATAGGGTGAAAGAATTACGATCCTTCGACGTTCGGATCAAAAGATATATTCATTTTTGTAATTAAATATAAGAAATTAAATTGTAGTGGAATAAACACTTGTTATTTTTATCCAATAATAAATATCACTGTCCTATTTACATATTTCTAGTTACGATTTGTCATTTTTAACAATAAAGCCTTTATTTTATATCATATATATTTTGTGTAAAGTGTTTGTTCCTTCTTCTATCATTGGTGCAGGATAGACTCGACATATGATGATCAAGTTGGCGACATGGTTTAAATCATGGAGAGAAAATATGGAAGCACCCTCATCAATATGGAGGGTGCAAACCAGGTTTTATCTCTTCCATATTATATATTTTTAATAAATTTATTAATGAAAAACTGATGCAACTATTTGGTATAGCTCGTCTACATTTAATGTTTGGAAGAAATGGAAAAGGAAGATTGTAGCTGAAAGGCTATAAATACCAGTTGGATAGTATTGCTGCTAGGGTTGGTCAGTAGAGTATAGCTGTTAACAGAGCTAGAAGAACCAGAGTTGGGGTACCTCTGAAGAGGTATGGTTTTGATGATATGGTTGGATATGCACTTCAAGTTGCAGAAGAAGTTGATGGTTTTGAACCTTCTACTTATAGAGAAGCAGTGGCATGTCCTGAAGCATCTCAATGGCTTGCTGCCATGGGAGATGAAATGGAGTCATTACTGAAGAATCAGACTTGTGATCTAGTTAAACATCCAGCTGATAGGAGAGTTGTTACTTGCAAATGGATCTTCAAGAAGAAGGAATGAATGACTGAGGCGGAAGGGGTCAAATCTAAGGCACGTTTGTTTGCAAGAGGGTTCAGTCAGAAAGAAGGGGTGGACTTTGATGAGATATTCTCACCAGTAGTCAGACATTCTTCAATCAGGGTGTTACTAGCAATGGTGTGACGGCACGATCTTGAACATGAGCAGTTAGATGTGAAGACAACTTTTCTACATGTTGAGGTATATAAATAGATATGCATGACCCAGCCAGAGGGATTTCAAGTTCCTGGCAAGGAAGATTTTTTGTGTAATTTGAAGAGTTCCTTGTATGGACTGAAGCAGGCTCCTAGGCAGTGGTATAAAAGGTTTGACGGTTACATGATCCAGCTGGGTTATAACATAAGTCAATATGACTGTTGTGTGTATCATTGTCAGTTGAGAGATGAATCACATATCTATCTTGTCTTGTATGTATATGATATGTTCATAGCTGTAAAGAAAAAGTCTGATGTTCAGAATATGAAGAACCTTCTCAGTGCTGAATTTGAAATGAAGGATTTGGGTACAGCCAAGAAGATCTTAGGGATGGAGATCTGGAGAGACAGGAGCCAAACAAAGTTGTTCTTGGCTCAGCAGGGTTATATACATAAGATATTGGCCAGGTTTGGCAAGTCTGCTGCAAAACCAATAAATACACCTATGGCATCCAATGTTCATTTGTCTGTTTATGCTTCACAATCAGCAGAGGAGAAGGAGTATATGTCAAGAGTTCCCTATGCTAGTGCAGTTGGCAGTCTGATGTATGCCATGGTGTGCACTAGGCCTGATCTGGCTCAGACAGTCAGTGTTGTCAGCAGGTTCATAGCTCAACCTCGAAAGGAACACTAGAAAGCTGTGAAAATAAAGTTTAGTTACCTTAGGGGTACAACTGATGTTTTTCTCATCTATGAAGGTGATACTCAAAGTCTTGTCACTGGATACTGTGATGCTGATTATGCAGGTGATATGGACAGTTGAAAATCTATGACTGGTTATGTTTTCACATTAGGGAATTCAGTTGTCAGGTGGAAAGCAACTCTTCAGGCAACAATGGCTTTATCAACTACTAAGCCAGAATATATGGCTCTTACTGGAGCAGCCAATGAGGGTATCTGGTTGAAGGGACTAGTCAGTGATTTGGGGCTACATCAGGTTCAACCAGAGATTTATTGTGATAGTTTGAGTGCAATTTGTCTATCTAAGGATCAGATTCATCATGACAGAAACAAGCATATTGATGTGAGATATCATTTTCTACGGAATGAGAAACGGGTTCAAGTAAAGAAGATCGGCACCAAGAAGAATCATGCTGATATGTTTACTAAAACATTTCAGCATCGCAAGTTTTAGTTGTCTGGACTTGCTGAATATTCAAAGCTTATAATCTGAAAATCTGGAAGCTCAGTTGATGGCAGGTTAGCTGAGTGGATTCTATGGAGTCATCCGGTACAAGTACATCTGGCATTGACGAATGCATCTGGTACAAATACATTTGGTTGTGCACTATGGTTGACTATGAATTAGAATTCAAGTGAAGGTGGAGATTTGTCAGCAAAATGACTTAAACTCTACATCTAGTGGAACTAATCTGATAGGTCAGCTGAGTGATGGTTAGCTGAGAAGTGTATTTAAGTCTGTGAAAGTCAGTTGGGAAAATCAGCTGGGTTTCTTCCGGGGGTCAGTAGACTATTGAGTCTGCTGAGGTAATTGGATACACCTGAGTTTTAGGGATTTTGCCCGTAAATACCAATTGTATTGATCATTGTAATGTGTGTGTAATCCGTCTGAAATTCGATGCATAGTAAAATATCTATTTTCTGTCTGTGGAGTAGTCGGCACAACACCGGAAACCACGTTAACTCTTATGTTCTTCTTGTTTCTGTTATTTCTGTTGATTATTACTGTTAGATTGCATCAGTTAATTATCAATCTTGCATCTGGATTCCCTATCCTGTTATAACAATTTATATGAGTATCACAATCATCAATGGCGTGCACGATTAGAAGTGTCTTTTTAGTCATTTATATTATAATATTACAATTTCAAGCATTTCTGTTTTCTTTATTTACGATTTCCTCCTTACTAAATGTTTGGGGGTGTTTTTCACACTCAAAGAATTATTTATATGCCTCTTTTTCTCTGCGAAAGAGAGGTTTGTTGCCTTGCCACCAGGGGCGGACCCACCCTATGCCCAGGGTGGTCTCAAGCCCCCCCAAATGGTCACAAGACCTCCCACATATGGTCCCAAGCCCCCCCAAATTTTTATTATTGTAGTAGTAGTGTTGATATTAGTATGTTATGTGTCTTTTTCTTGAACAAAATTCATTATATCCTAGTGGTTTAAGAACAAACCCTTTAAAATCTCTATAATTCTAGGTTGTAAGTTCAAATCCCACTACCAACATTTTTTTATTTTTTTTCCCGGATTTTTTTTTAGCTTTGCAGTTTATATACCAAGACCACCCCGAAAATTTTTCATGGTTCCGCCACTGCTTGCCACCATGTTTTTTCTCACTTTTGTAAGAGGTGCCTATTATAATATTGATCTACATATCACAATATATATATATACTAGAGTCGGGATCGTACTCCGTACGAGGCGGGCCCTCGTTTGATGTCAAATATATTCTGTTTATGTTGCTTTTTTGTGTGTTGTGTATCTTGTTTATATTGCTTTATTTTTGGTTATGTATTTAGATTAGTGTTTGTTATTTTAGTTATTATTTTTCAAGTATTTTTAATGCTGGATATTCTTTTCTAGTGTAGGTGTACAATCGGTGGCGAAGAAGTTTTTATGACAACGTTAAACATAAGAGAAATGTGTTACATTGAAGACTGTTGGATATATTGTAAGTAAAATGTTAGTTCATTTATAAGTGGTTGTTAAGGGTGATTTTATACGATTTATTCCGTTATATTTTATAATGATTTCCTCCATATTTGTATAATTTGCATAGAAAATGAGCGTTTAATTGGTTTATTGAGCAAGTGAGGTTTTAAATGGTTTATTCGCAAAATTAGTTGAATTATGCGTTTTATTGTTGATTTCATGTTTATTTGGATATTATTACATTTTGCGATGTTTTTTATGTCATGTAGATGCATATTCTCGACCCAAAGAATGATCAAATGAAGATCAAGTTCGAATTATATGATAGAGAGGAGATAAAGTTGGAATTTGATAAAGGATAGAGAAGGAAGGAAATGATAAAGATGAAGAAATCAAGTTGTTGATCCAAATGAATCAAGCGTCCAAGTCCCGTCCGGGATGGACGGGCGTCGATCATCCAAACGAGCGTCCATGAAGGTGACTTGATTCGGGATAGACGGATATTTTCATGGACGAGCGTCTAGAATAGTGAACGGGCGCCCAAGGGAGGAAGTTGATTCGAGAGAGTTTGGGCCGAAGTGGACGGGCGTCTGAAAGCAAGTCAAGGCACCTCGGACGGGCGTCCAACAAGACGGACGGGCGCCCTAAGCCGACATCAAGACACGGCCGCCTCGCTTTTCTATAAATATCGCCACGTATTTCAACCCTAATCATTTATTATTGAGACCTATTGATACACAATCATTGTGAGAAAACCTAGCGGCCCCACCCCTTGGGGAGGCTTCAAGTTGCGATTTTTCTTGTTTTTGTATTCGTTTTTTCTATTTCTTGTTTGCTGCCATGCTGATGCTGAAGCTCTGCAACATGAACAGCCTGTGAGATCGTTTATTTCAACTTTCTTTTATTTCTTTTCCTTTGAATAATTTTATGAATGATTTCAATTTAAAGCTTGTTTCTTTTCCATGATTATATGTTTATGAAACGTATATCGAGAGATTGTTGTTATTGATGTTTTACCGTATGACGAGAGTCGGTGTAAACGCTAGATCACCATATGAAAGAATAGATCTTTTTAACCTGAAAATACGAGAGTGGATAGGTTAGAATATCTAAATTGTTAGATCTAATAAATCTTGCACCTTGGTTTGAAAACGTTAATATTTAAGATCGAGAGATAAAAGATTGATAGGCGAATTATCTACGAGAGTAGGAATTCATACTTTTGAGAGGTGAATCACATCTTTGATTAAATCTTCATAAGATAATCTAGGCAGGAAATTAAGGGTTGCGGGATGGTGGATCATGGTTTGTTCTATGTTGATTTGCTTCAGTCATTATCATGTTCGTTAGTTTTATTGTTTTCCTAGTTATAGTTTTATTTACTTTTGTTCCCAACGATGTTTTCCTGGCTTTGGACTGGCAATCCTCTGTCCAGCTTATCTTTCTGTTTTTGTTTTTGTTTAGAGTTAGAAGAATTAATATGAACTAGATACCTCGATTCCCTGAGATCGACTCCGGTATTAATCGCTATACTACGATCCCTACACTTGGGGTATACCGGATTTATAAATTTATTACTTGTTTATTTTCATTGCATAAAATCCGAGACAAGTTTTTGGCGCCGTTGCCGGGGAATCGGTGCGGTTGTCCAGTTCATTATTAATTTTTCTAAGGTAGTATAGTGGTGAGTATTCCCGCCAACGGAACCAAAAACAAGTTTTTGGCGCCGTTGCCGGGGAATCGGTACGGTTGTCTAGTTTTCATTAATTTTTTCTATTTTTGTCACGAACTTTTTTTTTTATTTAGGTTTGATAGGTTTCATAAGTTGTCTATTGTCGTTTTTAGGTTTCATAGTTTTGTTTTCGTTTTTAATAAACACTAGGGTTTCTGTTTTAATGATATGATATTAGGTTTTTTCTGGGGGTGCTGCTGTCTTCTGATATAGGTCGAGTCTGCTGTGCTTTTCTGCTGAGTCAGACGGGCGTCCATAGTAGGTGAACGCCCGTCCGTCCCAAAACGCATCAACGCTATTATGTTTTTAGAGAGTCAGACGAGCGTTTGCCTTTTTCCCGAGCGCCCGTGCCTGGCGCTCTGTGTGTGGTTCTGGACGGGCGTCTGCATGCCTGAACGTCCGTCCGCCCTGAATATGCTTTAAACGTCCGTCTGTCTTGACTGAACGCCAGTCCAGTCTGTCAGTTTTTTGTGTGAATAGATTTTATCTTGATACTTACGTCTATTATTTGACATGGTTGTTCCTATGTGAGCCTCTGTGGCCTCTTTATATATGCGTAGATGTTCTGAACTTGCATGTTTATATCTTTCCATCTACTAATCCATGTTAAATAATTGATTAATTTTTATATACATGCTTCATTATTCGACTTGGATGTTTTAATGTGAGCCTCTGTGGCCGTTGTATATGCGTAGATGTCCTGTTCTTTCACCGTTATGGTTTTCTTTCCATCTATTGCAATCCATGTTGAGTAATTCACCTAGCTAGGCATGATTCCAAATTTGACTTATGCTGTTCCTTTTGTCGTCTATCTAGGGTGTTAGGGTTGTTAAAGGCACGTCTACACTTCACATGGCAAGCTTCTGTGGCTTTGCATAATCGAATTTTGTTGCGCTTCTGTGGCGTTATTGAGTAGATGTTTATATATTTGACCTCGCTTAGATTAGGGCAACATCTATGGAATTAGTTGGGCTAGTTTATTTTCTTGATTTTCTTTTTGCCTTTTTAGTATAATTGCTTATCATTTAGTTGCATTGTATTTTATTCTATTTTTTCTTTTTCTTTTTATTTATCTTTTTAGTGCACCTAGCCCTGCTACTTTGTAGTGTCCTTTATCCTCATTTTTGTATGCATATGTTGGGCTTATTTGTATAGTAAGCCTCTGTGGCTTTATAATTGACGCTTAGGTGTCCTGTGTTTTCCCTGTGTGGTGATTTTTCCATCTGAGCAATTATATCATGTGCTTATTTCTTGTCTTTCATTATATTTTTGCGCGACATGTTGTATTCCTCCATGTTCCCCGAGATACTGCCATGTTTTTCAAGTGACGCAGGTACATTTATCGCTGTTTTGTCAAGTTAACTTTGGATTCGAAGCTGGGAAGGACTCCATATGACATCACCATTGTTGTCTTTTTCAGCCAATCTTCGGATCATTACCAAATCAGCTAAGTTCTTTTATCTTTTCTTTAATTCTGCACAACATGAGGACATGTTGTGGTTTAAGTGTGGGGGAAGGTTTGGTTGGTTAGCTAGGACCTACATGTTATTTGCCCAATTTAATTATGATTACCATGCTGAGAACTTAATTTTTATACCATGCTTACAAAGTGCTGAATCTTAAAATTTTAACAGAATTTTGTTTTGTCCCGAGTAAGCAATGCATATCTTTGTTCGTTATTTTTATAGTCATTGATGCTGTATACTGTATGTTTAGTATGTTGGATGTTTCACCCGATATTATTTTTCACGAGCCATATTAAATGATGAGCTAAAATATAAAGCTGTATCCGTTTGGATTAGTAATTTTCATTTATCTTATAATTTTGTACTTAGTGCTAATATGCATGTTCGGAGAATTATAATAGTTTGTGGTTAGAGTCGGAGTATGATATACTGTGAATGTCTTAGGTTTGAAATGTGATAAGCAAGATATAACTATTAAGTGTGCTGGAAAGTTGTTTAATAACAAGATTGAGTATGTCGGAAGCTGGTTTATGATTTGAGTGCGGTAGGGCATTATCTCGAAATGTCCTATACCACTATGATGACCAAAAGCTCACGAAAGTCAGAAAAAGCTGCCTTATTATTTGAGTAAGGTAGGGTATATCTCGAATGTCCTATTCTACTATGAGGGCAAAAGCCTATTCCGATTTGTGTCTAAATTTAAATTTTTAATTAAATCAACTTACGTAAGGTAGTGAAAAGAATGACTTAGTTATCGTCTACCTTATCCCCAGTATAAACTGAAAGGCATGTTGTAGGGATTATCCTCTGAGTATGTCGGAAAGATCCTAAACGCATTTTATTATCCTTTTCGGGACATGTTATGTTTTGTAGGGTGCGTGTTATAAGTGTCGGTTATTGCTGGTTTAGATGGGTATTTGCTAGTTGGTTGAGAAAAATTCAAGTGTGGACTTAGTGGAAGTTTAATATGGCTATGCACACACACCGGGGTGAACGTCTGATTTATTACATATGCTTTGTATTTGTTGAAAATGACTGTATGTATTTTTGGTTGGAATTTTGTTATCCTACGCCTAGTTTTTGTTTTATCTTGCTCGGGACGAGCAAGGTTTAAGTGTGGAGGAGTTGTTAAGGGTGATTTTATATGATTTATTCCGTTATATTTTATAATGATTTCCTCCATATTTGTATAATTTGCATAGAAAATGAGCGTTTAATTGGTTTATTGAGCAAGTGAGGTTTTAAATGGTTTATTCGCAAAATTAGTTGAATTATGCGTTTTATTGTTGATTTCATGTTTATTTGGATATTATTACATTTTGCGATGTTTTTGATGTCATGTAGATGCATATTCTCGACCCAAAGAATGATCAAATGAAGATCAAGTTCGAATTATATGATAGAGAGGAGATAAAGTTGGAATTTGATAAAGGATAGAGAAGGAAGGAAAGGATAAAGATGAAGAAATCAGGTTGTTGATCCAGCTGAACTGGCGTCTGATCATCCAAACGAGCGTCCATGAAGGTGACTTGATTCAGGATAGACGGATATTTTCATGGACGAGCGTCTAGAATAGTGAACGGGCGTCCAAGGGAGGAAGTTGATTCAGAGAGTTTGGACGCTGAAGTGGACGGGCGTCTGAAGCAAGTCCAAGTCACCTCGGACGGGCGTCCAACAAGATGGACGGGCGTCCTTAAGCCGACATCAGCACAGCTGCCTCAGTTTCTATAAATATCAGCGCGTATTTCAACCCTAATCATATATTATTGAGACCTATTGATACACAATCATTAGGAGAAAACCCTAGGCGGTCCTTGCCCCCTTAGGGGTGGCTGGGGTTGCGATTTTTCTTGTTTTTATATTCGTTTTTTCTATTTCTTGTTTGTCGCCATGTCGATCTCAAAGCTCGCAACATGAACAACTGTGTGAGATCGTTTATTTCACTTTTCTTTTATTCTTTTCCTTTTGAATAATTTTATGAATGATTTCAATTTAAAGCTTGTTTCTTTTCCATGATTATATGTTTATGCAACGTATATCGAGAGATTGTTGTTATTGATGTTTTACCGTATGACGAGAGTCGGTGTAAACGCTAAATCACCATAGGAAAGAATAGATCTTTTTAACCTAAAAATACGAGAGTTGATAGGTTAGAATATCTAGATTGTTAGATCTAATAAATCTTGCACCTTGGTTTGAAAACGTTAATCTTTAAGATCGAGAGATAAAAGATTGATAGGCGAATTATCTACGAGGGTAGGAATTCATACTTTTGAGAGGTGAATCACATCTTTGATTAAATCTTCATAAGATAATCTAGGCAGGAAATTAAGGGTTGCGGGATGGTGGATCATGGTTTGTTCTATGTTGATTTGCTTCAGTCATTATCATGTTCGTTAGTTTTATTGTTTTCCTAGTTATAGTTTTATTTACTTTTGTTTGCAACGATGTTTTCCTGGCTTTGGACTGACAATCCTCCGTCCAGTTTATCTTTCTGTTTTTGTTTTTGTTTAGAGTTAGAAGAATTAATATGAACCAGATAACCCGATTCCCTGAGATCGACTCCGGTATTAATCGCTATACTACGATCCCTACACTTGGGGTATACCGGATTTATAAATTTATTACTTGTTTATTTTCATTGCATAAAATCCGAGACAGTGGTAGAACTGCTTAAACTGGTCTTGTGTTTCCAAGTGTGGTAATGAATTGTCATTCAAATTTTGCTGTAAACAATGCTAGTGGGAAGTAAAAGTTACCTTTTCCAGTAATTCACCACATTTATACCCAATGGGAAACCTTTAGGGAAAGTGAGCCTAATTAATTCAATTTCCCAAGGGTTAATTGGTTTGACTGCAGCCGGCCTTGTTGTCCAATGAACTGGCATAAGGCCAACAAGTATAGGGCAGTAAAAAAATGCATTTTTGTGTGTGATATTTTTCTTTAATTTTTGTGAAAGTAAATATGTACTGTAAGTGTTGAAGTTGGGTGGCAACGGGTGTAGTCGGATGTCGTGGTGCAAAAGTGGTCATTTTGATGACATTTTCATAGGGTTTTTTACAGGGCATATAGACATTTAGGCAGTCATGTTTTAGCTACTACCATTCCTTAGCTAGATTGTAATGTACATGCATGAGGGAAAATTCAAAACGTACTGCTATTCTGTTACTTTGGGTCATTCTTCACTTCCAAAATGTTTGGTGATGGCCTTCTTGCTGTGGCTGCTTTCCAGCTTGCTTTAGTCTGTGTGTTCATATCTCTTAGTCTTTGCTGGCATATTCGGCTGTGGAGTGCCTGGAAATTTCATGCTGTCTTCTTCTGCTGTAGTCGTTTTTGGTGGAGCCAAAATTTGCTTTGTCCCTGATGTTGAACTTAGCTCAGGTCCATCGGTCCTCTTCTTCTTTGATGCTTGGTCATCGTTGCCTGCTTTTTCAGAGCTATCCTTCACTTGTTCGTATTGCTGAACTGAAAACCGTGTAATGCTGTCACCATAGTTGCCTTTCACTGCTCTGATCTGTGCTCGGAAAGTTCTTTGTTCCAGCTTACTATTTATGTCTTTCAACAATGTTGTGGTGGTCTGTTTGAGTATGACCATGTTAGTACAGTTGTTTGTTTTAAATTGTGGGGTAGTTCAGTAATTGTGTTGCATACCTTCGCATCCATTTGTAGTAACTCGCTTGGAGTTGTGTTAAATATTTCTTCTGCAAGCGTGTCGAACAGTGTTGCCCTAATCTTGCCCGAATGATCGGTGAGCTGCAAGTCTAGTCTGCACCTGTATGCGATGGTTGAAAATACAACGGGAACTTATGTTAAGAAACTTTAGTTGTACACCTTTATGTGAATGTGTGAAGGAATGTAGCGGACACTTACTTTAAGTGGGCAGTCATTTTTTGCCTGCATTTGAAGCAGTAGAATGTTTCATCTGGATCGGCTGTCATAGTGGTTTTGCAACCTGGGCAAGCAACGTAAGTGATTTCCTGGGTGTAACTTTGGACAGCCATTTGCACCATCACCCATTCATTCTGTTGTGTCAATTGTTAGCAATTGCAAGGGAGAAACTGTGAACGGATGTATTGTAATTGTTGTGTTTACCTTCTTGTCTGGGATTATCTCCATTACTGATGTGATCTGGTCACCTGGAATGTATTCCAAGAGGTGTTTACGGCTTTGCTTCTTGTCACCTTCACCTAACTTGGTTAGTGCTTCTGTGTTTTGTTCAGCCCTGTTTCATGGAAGTAGAAGTAATTTTTGTTTGATATGTGTGAACCTTATATATTAACTTGGGGATGGGCAATGTTTACCATGCTCTCATTTGTCTTGCTTGTGGTGTTTGTGGATCCACTGCTATGAAAGTCGCGGAAGTTGTACTTAGTGATATTCCTACAAATTAGAGCCATTCTCTTAATGTATGCCTGATCAAGGTAGGCAGTAATCGTGTAAAAGTTGATTTTACCTGAGAATGTTGAAGGGGTGAGTTTAGTTGCAAAAACAATTGGAAGATTGTCTTTTGAAGCTAACAGCAGCATTCCTTCCTGATCTATGTAGTCTCCCCATAAGCTCAGCATTATTGGTGTCATTCTGCATTTAGGAGGATGTGTCATTAATAATGTATGGGGACAAAATATATGTAATAGTAATCGTCTTACTCTTGAGTCACAATAATGCATTCTTGTATGTCCTTCAACTCTCCTTTGACTGGTTTTTTCTGTGGTGGCTGTACGTTTACTGCCACTGCGAGGATATCTGTTGGGCAGTGCAATCACTTTTAAAATTAGTTATTTGTACACTTACCTGTTCAAATGCAATATATATGTTTATGTTACATACGTATTTTTGCTTTCTCACCGATACGTGAGATCATGTCCCTGCATGTCTGGTATGGAATGTCTGGGTATGTTGCATCCATTTGTGAGTCCTTTAGCAAAGGCGATGTATGTTGATCACGAAATGTCCACCGCACACAGTAATTCCAGGATTGTAGTGTAGGAACTCAGGTTTAATTTCAGCAACAGTTGCTCCTCCGACACAGTATTTCTTAAAAGGTAATAAGCTCTCGTGTAACAAGCGAATCATATCTTCCTAAATTACCCCTAGGACTCTGTTTCCCTGTATTGAAAATCACGGTGCATAGATTTATGGGGAATGTCAGTTAATTTTATAGCGTGACAAGTACCTGTGTTATTTAAAAGTAGTGTTTGCATTGTAAGTTTGAGCGGAATACAAATTGAATCTTTCAATACAAGTAATACTCGGAATAAATCAGTGTACAATTCAGTAATAGTTTCAATTTGCGAAGTACATTTAGACAGCATGATGCCTCCCTAATTACTCAATCGTTAAGACAGAATATGCAGTAATGTTGCACGAAAAAATACAATGCCACTACATAGTTGCAGTGTACGAAAGTGTACCACCTCTGAATGACTTTTCTAACATGATCATTATCCGCACTGAACGATATGATAGCATTACGTTCCGGGCGAATATATTCAATTATGTCAAAAGGTGTATAGTTTACCAATGTCCCAAAAATACGTTTGCTACTAACAGAAGATGCGACTAATGACGGGGAATTTCTGCCATGAGAACCGAATGGGCAATTCTTAAAAGAAGAAATAAAAAAAATGCAATGGCAAAAAAAGATGGAAAGCATGCAAGTATTTTACTGTATCGGTAGTAACTCTATGTTGAATTTGTCATTGTTTTACCTAACATGGCATCTATTGTTTCTCAAGTATCGCTGATTATGTTGACCTAGGAAAGCTGTTGGTAATTCTGGTAATGTGAAGGTGCATGCAGGAAGAGGTGACTATTTTATACTATTAGTATAATAGGAGGCCACTTTTCTGCCTGCATTTGACTTTAGGCAGTACAGCGTAAGTAATTCCCTAAGAAGGAAGGATGTATTCGTACCTGTCCATCGGAAATGATTAGTTTTTGTATCTTCTTCTTCATGCTGGTGTAGGTAATGTGACCTTTTTCGAGCACCAGAATGTTTGCCTTCCATTTCGTTGTTCCTGGCCTGACTACGGTCATTGTCATTTGCTGCAACATTTTTTCACTGAAAGAATAAAAGTTTAGTTACAAAAGCAGTTTGATATGTGTTACATTTAATATGCATCGTATTTATTTGTGTATGGGACATTAATTTGGATAAAGAATCAACCGACAGTTACAAATGCTCACTCTATTGTAAAAGTACTTCTGGGTAAACAACGTTCACCGTCTTGTTTGAATTAGATGTCTCGCTGAATGTTGGGGGTGCGATAAGTACTTTGATGCTGGATGTCTTCTTTGCCCTTGATAGAGCAACGTACAATTGTCCATGCGAGAAGACGGGTTCCCGAAGGTAGATTCCCACGCGGTCAAGTGTCTGCCCCTGTGCCTTGTTGATAGTCATGGCAAAACATAGCCGTACTTGAAACCGTAACGCCTCGAATGGTAGGCTGACTTTTGTCCTGATTTGAAGATTCAAGCGGAATTTTATGTAGTATGGTTGTCTCACCAGCATTTGAACCGGTCATGATCTCAGCAACTATTGTGTGTGGTCCAAGTTCTTTACATATCAAGCGTGTTCCATTGAAGAGGCCTTCTGTCGGGTTTAGGTTGCGCAGTAGGATGACAGGACAATACGGCTTTAGGCATAGTTCGTGCGGCGGGAGGCCACTCGGATTTAATGTATTAAGATAATCTTGGTAATCACCTTGGTGGCGTGGATTTATTGCTATGTCGGTACTTGTATACGTAAAACTATGACCAGCCATTCTTTGCATCATTTGTTCGATGATTTCATCCACCGAATTATTTGTCGGTGCTAGTATTGCCCTGTTTATTACTGACTGGGGATTGCTGCTAAACAAACGTATGTCTGGTTATACGAACGCAATTAGGCTTTGAGAGAAGCTTCTTTCTGATTAAAAGGAACAATCATCTGTCGTGGTAGCGTAATGTTCCCATCAGTATCAACCGTTTCAGTGTCATTTCCTACTCGCAAAAGATAACGGGTGAAATGGGGATCTTCTAAGGCTCTCATATTTTGCAGCAACACAATTTTTTCAAATGATTCCCAAAGCGGCGAACTTATAAGGCATGCTTCTACCTGCTGTGGTCTAGTTGCATTAGTCACAACAGGTAGTACCTGTCGAAAGTCACCTCCGAAGACGACAATCTTATCTCCAAATGGCCAATCTACTTCGGTCATATCTCTTAGCATTTCAGCAAAATTCTCAATGGATTTTCTGTGGGCCATTGGTGCTTCATCCCAGATGATGATTTTTGCTTCCCGTAGTAGTCTACCTAGACCACTCTGTTTACTGATATTCGGCAAATAACCTTCGTCACTGCTTAATGGCAGTTTGAATCGGGAATGAGCAGTTCTACCACCAGGCAATGCTGAAGCAGCAACCCTAGAAGTTGCCGTCGCTAGGGCAATGTGACCTTGGCTTCTAAGAACCGCCAATATAGTCCTGTACAGAAACGTTTTTCCAGTGCCACCTGGGCCATCAATAAATATGTTAGCAGGTTCGTTATCCAGAATTTTCTGCATGATTAGGTCGTAGGCTTGTCTCTGTTCGGGGTTAAGCTTTAGCTGGTTAGCTATGTCTGCATCATTCGGTACGAGACCCCTTTCATATGCTACTTCCCTTCCTGTACGGGACTCACTGTCACCATGTTCAGGTTCGTAAGCTAGGTCGTATGTTGACAAGTGCTTACCTAGATCATCCAACGACTGTCCTATGCTTGCAAGTGTTTTTTTCTTCGCTTCGTCTATATTTGCTGTCGTTAGCGGTTGATATCTAAGGTAGTCTTCGGAGAGAGACGTGCTATATTTTTCCCACAAGGTACGGGGATCCCAAGGGCAGCAATGTACCAGGATCGATACAAATAGTCGTCGCAGTTGATTTGGCATCTGATAGAGAACTGCTTCATCCAGACACCTATGGAGATCGTGATCTGTCGCCAGTAAGCCTCGTTCCAATGCAGATTCTCTAAATGTAGAGTATAAATGACCGTTAAATGTCCGTAGGTCGTTAAATCCCGTAGGGCCACATACATGGCTTAGTAGTACTCTCAGGTAGTATCGCTCTCCTTCGGACGGTGAAGCTGAGACTATTCTGCCAACAATCTTTCCCCTCTTTCGTTCGGACCACAGACGTTTGCCATAATCCCTGACAAAGTGTTTTGGAAATTCCTTGTACAGACAAGATAATCGCTGGGCAGTTTGGTCACGTCTGTTCATGGAAAGAACTCGGTAAGCATTGTCTGTCCTAGGAAAGTGTTCGTAGCTAAAGTGGATAGGTCTTGTTGTGGCTTAAACGATACCATGTGGTGATTCGGTAGATGTAACTGTAAGGCGATAACTGCTGGGTGCATATCAAAGAGTTGAAATGCAAAGATACGCCAAGCTGCTTCCGGCGGGGATACCCACTGCCCTCTCTGGTACTCCGTAACTTCGTCTTGGCAACTACTGTTTGCTATCCGAAAAGCAACTTTGTCTGGCCCCTTGTATATATACTTGTACAAGTATTTGACCAATTCTATCGAAGAACAGATTTCGACATTAATATGACAATCGAATTTCTTCAAAAGGTACGGATTGTAAGGAACAACCCACCGGCTGTCAACCCTGTGGCCCCGTACGCGTGCTGAAATTCCAGTGTCCCGTCGCCTGTAAAGGGGATAACTATCTTCACCGTGGGTTGTATGAGCAAGAAAGTTCCCGGATATCTACTTTTACAAATTGTTTGTTACGCATGCAAGGACACTTAGGGTTTAATGCACCGCATGGACCATGGACCATGTGCTTAGTAACCATATCATGGAGTTGCGGATCGCCAGTGGGATCGTGCAATTCGGCACACTAATATACCGGTCATAAGCATCGATTTAAGGGCTTTGAATCATGATCCATTATAAGTAGGATATGTGCATGGGGTAATCCACGCTTCTGGAATTCTATTGAATAGACAGAAGCACTTGGCGTACCAAATGCACGGTCAGTAATGAGGTCCTTTTTAAGCACTTCTAACTTGGCCTTAAAGACCCGTGACAAAATATCAGGTCTATTTTGCGGTAGTTCCCCTGGCAATAGATGCCTTGTTATTTCTAGCCAGGACGGGTTGCAAGTCATGGTAATGAAGAAGTCAGGCTTGCCAAGTTCCTGAACCAATGCCATTGCATCCATGTACCGCTTTCTCATGTCCCTGAGGCCACCTACATATGAAGCAGGAAGAATAACTCTTCTACCTATATCAGCACCCATCGTTGTACCACTGCTTAACCCGTCAACTATGCCTTGCATACTTTCCGTTCTAATTTGGTGCTGTTGTTTTCTCATGTAATCTAGCCTAGATGTTTCTACCTTTACATACATGTCAACTATATATTGTTTGTAATAGTTCCGCTCAGATGCAGTATGCCGGACTCATCCGAATCCCGCATTTGCAATTTGTAACAATAGTATTCTCTGCAGGAAACCATGTTACGCTTACGTGAACCCTGGGCCAAAGCTGACATTTTACAGTAAAGAAGCAGGTGTTAGCAATAGAGTGCAAACACCAGGAAAGGACACAAGTATGTGGCAAGGAAAACAAAGTATAAAATCTGTACCTTCTTCCTCCATACCAATGAGTTGTTCAGGTGTGGTCAATCCGGACAGTGATAACGGTACAGTTGAAGGGCAAGTATATCTTTGTTTCCTCTTGTTAGGAGGCAACTTCTCCAAACCAACATGCCACCCAGGTTCACCTTTGGTGAAAATGCAGGGGTATTGCAATGGATCATAACAGAAAAGTTCTGGGAAATACGATGAGGGACGGAATCTTTGGAGTATATTTGCACGTGACATACGGGATTCAGTTTGTTCTCATCGTCAAGTGACAAAATAGCGGCAACATCATCGCAGGACGGCAAATTATAAACACGCTGATCTAGGGCAGGCGTTTGAACCAAGCATATTTTTTGACTCTCGAGGTTGTCTAGATCTTTTAATTGTGTGAGAAACTTTACGTAGGGATTATCATTAAGGATGCCTCGTAGCTTCAAGAGAAGTCCTCTGCTTAGATTTTCTGACATAGACAGGCGATAATCGATTTCAACATCAGGGTCATAGAAATATAGCTGAAGATTTGCGGGAGGATCCGACGTACTTTGTAGTGAATTAATGAAATGATGAATCTTCCCTTGCACAGCAAATGTATAGAAGAGTTAAGATCTGGTGTTAACGACATCCACGGGTGCCAACTCCTAATTCTGGTGTTAAGATCTGAACAACTCTCACTCAACACCCTATGTGAAGTTAATTAATTTTCCTTTAGAAACCGATTAACCTAACATGATTACGCTCTTGAGTCGCTTCGAACAACGATGACAAACCTCAGATTGGAAACGGTCCTAACAACTAGGCCGACCTACGCAATGATCCTAAAACCCTTTTCCCACATCTCACCGCAAAAATACATTTATAGGTTCGATATGTGTGACAAAGTGAACTAAATGATCGCTTTAATTCAAAGACGTTTAGAATAAGTTTTAGGACGTGGATTACTCATTAAAACATTATTTTACGCGCTTACACAACTCCCGCTTAATCCCCTTGTATGCGTTTTACTGCTTTTACATAATTCGACTACACGTGACGCTTAGCTATTCATTTTGGCGATAATAACGGAATGATTAACGGAAATTATATTAACGATTTAAAAGTAAAAGCGAATTCATTTTTTTATAAGTACATATATATATATATATTTATATATATAGATATATAGTTATATAGCTAATAATATATATATAAGTGCATAAAAATAAATATACTATATATATATCAATAGCGTAAAAGTAAATACGTAAGTAAATGCGTAAAAGTAAATATATATATATATATATATATATATATATATATATATATATATATATATATATATATATATATATAAAATAAATAAAAATAAAAGTAAATATATATATATATATATATATATATATATATATATGCATGTAAATAAAATGCTGTAAGTAAAAATGTAAAAGTAAATAAAAGATCGAAACAACGAAATTGTTGATAATTATACTATTACAACGGTATTCCAATTAATTTATATAAAACAAATACATATATATATATATATATATAGACATATATATAACTATATATATATATATATATATATATATATATATATATATATATATATATATATATATATATATATATATAAAAAGAAGATGAAAGAAGATGGAAAGAGATCTCTCTATATATATATATCTATATATCTCAACAAAACAACACAAAAAGAAAAATGATGAAGATGATGATCAACGATGAAGAAAAAGATGAAGATGGTGATCAATGAAGAAAAAGATGAAGATGGTAAAAATGGAAGATGATGGAAAGAGATATATATATATATCTATATATATATATATATATATATATATCACAACAAAACACAAAAAAAAAAATCAAAAAGAAAGATGGTGATGGACGATGAAGAGGGGGAAGAAGAAGATGCAGAAGAGAAGGAAGAAGAGAAGGGGGCCCTCTTTTGTGTATGGAGATTGGTGGTATATATAGGATAAGATATATATATATATATATATATATATATATATATATATATATATATATATATACATGCATATGGCCGAAAGAAATGATGAACCTAGCCATCAAGTTGATCTAGCATGTGCAATCTCTGATAATTTCAACTACCGGATCGATCCAGTGAAATCCTGATCGATCCGGACTATTCCAAATATCCGAATCACAAAATTCGCCTACACAAGATCGCAGTTCAGTAAAATGGCCATAACTTGAGTTGCAGACATCCGATTGACGTGATTCAAAGTGCGTTGGAAAGCTCTTTCAAAGATCTACAACTTTCATGAAGGACACTTCTTCAGAAAATGCGTTTTTGATGGGCCATTTGTTCGTCGAAGATATAATTCGATAGCCAGATTACTACGAACCACCGATCCACTTTGACTTTTGCTCATGCACACACTCTTATATCCCCATAAACACCTCTTTTAAGCCTCAAAACGTGTCAGCATTACTCGGGATTTTGGTTAACCTATAATTCGCAATAAACCACCAAAATACCAAACGAACTGACATTTACACTCCGTTACTAAACCGTACAAAAACTAGTAAAAACACATAAAAACACGATATTTTACAAAATAACTCACTACTTATATATTTTTATGAAATTTAGGAATTAAAGACTCAAAATGATATAAAAGTGCTCAAAATGATATCGAAAACGGGTGAAATGTTATGAAAATAATAAATGAATTTTTCCGTCATCACAACCCCCCACTTAGCTTTTGGTCGCCCTCGAACAAAATAAGCGATAAAATAAAATGAATGAGGAAAATTCCTCAAGATAAGATATGAATGACAATCGATGATGCAACCATTCGAATCATAACTACACGTTAACCGCAATATAAATGTATAACAGAGTGAGTGTGTGATGCCTTTTTTCAATTTCCACTATCCTCTCTTGAATAAATCAAGCAAACGCACAAATATTCATTCAGACATACCCTAATGGCTTTTCTAGGTATAGCAAAGAATAGCCCACACAAAGTCCTCCTGTGTACTTATTAGGATAATCCCTAAAGCATATCATTTAGTTTATACTTTGATAGTCGTGTAAGATAACTAAGTTTTCAACCAACTTTTTCTTTTCTTTTCTATTTTTTTTTCTTTCATCATAGAATACTAACATATCCGAACTTATTACCAAAATCGACTATCTTGCAAGCGCCATGAGGTGAGATCGAATACATTCATACCTATCCAACTCTTTTTTTTCACATGTATAGTATATGCCCTCATTCCTAGCAATAGGATGTTTCGTGATAACACCCTAGCTAGACTACAATCATCGTGCAATCGGAGCTTTTTAAACATCATAGTGATATAGGACGCTTTCGGGATAACGCCCACCGCACTCAAATCATTGGCGCTACAACCGACATATATATAGTTTATCTTATTTTAACATTCTTTCTATCACATTCAAACCTTCGTATATTCACAAGACACGCTCAAAAGTTAGGTACTAAGTTATCGCTATTATCTCTGAATAACCACTAGGATACTCGAATGGATACAGCTTTAAAATTTTCGCTTCAATATCAAAGGCTTACGTGAAGGAATTCATGTTACACATAAATTTGGGGTTAAAATGCACTTATGGTTCAAATTAGTTATACATATCAAATTGATCATTACATCTTCAAATCCATGAAATATATACCTTATACAATTCATTTTAATCAACTAAATAATGTTCAAAAATCAAAACTAAGGGATTTAACCTTTAATGCCATTTCTAAACCAATCACGACTCTACCCCCCACTTACGAACTTGCATTATCCTTTAAAACATAGTGAATGAGATAGAGAGGAAGACTTAGCTTATAAACTCTGGCAGTAGAAAAGTGCTACCAATCCCGTAAATGTACCATGAGAAAGCACATCCCGAATCCCTATACAAAAACAACCAAAACAAAGCCAACACAGACATGGTCCTCGTGCAAGACATCGAATAGTGATATGGGAATAATAAGATAATGGTCCCACACGTCGTAAAAATTCGATAGGCAATATAATAGCTTTAGATGGAAACATAACCCACACGGGTAAAGCACGTAACATCTAAGCATATACGTATCACATGAGCATATATCATAGTCAAGTAAGCTATTCCTAGATTCATTTTTATTACACACGCTTTTATTAAGGTGGGAATACTCACCACTATACTACAACGACTTAAATTTGAAACAGACTAGATCATAAAATGAAATGTGTGAAAGAGTATTGAGTCTTTTATACCCGTGATCCTCAAGGATTCAATAACCTAAGTCCAAGAAATGATACATTTGAATTTTTTATCTTTTTTCCCATCGGGATTTTCGGATAACCACCTAATCATTCCTCTTAATGAAATTCAAACATTCATCCCGAGACTTGGTTGTGCTTTGTGTTCATCTTTCATACGATTCTACATTTCATTAAGACTAGGCTTATTCAAATTATCTTTATTATTATTATTATCGGGTCGCTTCCCGGTAGCGCTTTTGTTTAACGTCGTTGGCTCGATGTAAATCCGTAAACGATTTAACAAGGCTCGGATCACCAAATGCACAATTTCAAGAGCCTCATCGAATGGTAACTTATACTTTTTAGACGAAGGTCGCTCGTGATGAACGCTCCATGCTTCGGATGTGTTACCTCGATGGCTCCCCGAGTCGAAAACTCGTAATACCGTATATGGTCCTCGACCACCTTGACTTAAGTTTGCCTTGAAATAAATGGAGGCGAGTATTATAGAAAAGGACCTCATCACCTACGCTGAAAATACGAGGTTTGATCAACTTATCATGAAGCAATTTGGTCTTTTCCTTATATTTCACGAACAATCGTAAGCTTGAAGGCTAAACTCATCTAACTCGCTCAACTGAGCCATCCTTCTTTCACCAATTAATGCGTCATCCATATTTAAATTTTAATCGCCCAATAGGCCTTATGTTCTAACTCTACGGGGAGATGGCAGTGCTTTGCCAAAAACAAGCATGTAGGTGACATACCTATTGGTGTCTTGAATGCAGCTTCGTGTGCCCAAAGCGCATCATCTAACTTCTTTGACCAATCCTTAAGGTTAGAATTTATCTGCCTTCTCCAAGATTCTTTTAATTCCTCGATTGACACCTCTACTTGGCCACTAGTCCTGGGATGGTAGCAAGACTACCTAACTTATGAGTGACCCCATACTTTATTAAAAGCTTATTGAAATCTCTATTAGCAAAGTGACTTCCATTATCACCGATTATTGCTCGAGGTATTCCATACCGGGATATAATATATTTCTTAAGAAATTTTATGACTACATGTTTGTCGTTAGTAGGTGAAGCAATTGCCTCAACCCACTTTGAAACGTAATCACAAAGCGACAAGAATGTACTCGATTCCCGAAAGAAGATGACGGATATGGTCCCATGAAGTCTAATCCCCATATATCAAAAACTTCACACACTATTATTGGTTTCGGGGCATCTCATTTCTCTTGAAATCCTTCCCCGAGCGCTGAAGGCGCCACACATCTTAACATAAGCATATGCATCCTTGAAAATAGTGGGCCATGAACCCACTTTGTAACACCTTTAATGTCGTTTCTCGCCTCGCCCGAAGTGGCCACCGCCCTCTTTATCATGGCGTAACGAGAGAATACTCACTATCTCACCGCTATCAACACATCTTCTCGTGATTCCATCAAAGACATAGCCTAAAAAGTAAGGGATCTTCCCACACATATCGGTTCACCTCACTATAAAACTTGTTTTTCTCGTTTTCATCAAACTCGTGATCTACAAATCCACACTGTAATAATTAACAAAAGGTGCATACCAAGGGTTCCCATTCTTTCCTCTCTCGCAGAAGTTTCTCTCTTAACCGGGAGCATCGTATCCACTACTTAACAACCGCTTCATCCCGAAATGATCATCAATTTCAACCCTAATAGAGTGTTTCTTGTCTCCTGCTCCATCCTACTGGAGGTGGTCACTACTACGCTCTCACACCCTTTCGATTCTTAATTTCTACGTCGAACTCTTGAAGTAGTAAAATCCATCTTAACAAGCGTGGTTTTGCATCCTTCTTGGCAAATAGATATCTCAACGCAAAGATGGTCAAGCAGAACTATCACTTTCGATCCAACCAAGTATGACCGAACTTGTCGAAAGCAAAACAACAAATAAAAGTTCTTTTCGCTTGTGGCATACTTTTGTTGAGCCGAGTTCATGGTATGACTCGCATAGTAGATAGGGCGAAACAACTTGTCAATCTTCCGACCTAAGACGGCTCCTACAAAGATAATCACTCAGATCACACATCACTTCAACCCCTTAGACCAATCAAAGCTACTAAGATAGAGCCGAGTAAGAAGTTTCTTAAGGGTTCGAAAAGCATCTAGGCATGCCGCATCAAAAACACAGGGGCTCCATTCATCAATTGAAGAGTAAGAGGTCTAGCAATGTGGGAAAAACTCGAATGAATCTACGATAAAACTCGCATGTCCCAAGAATGAACGTAGAGTCTTCTGGGATTCGTGAGGCATAGGAAGCTTAGAAATTACCTCTATTTTTGCTCTATCGACCTCTATTCCTTTCCCCGATACCTTATGTCCTAAAACAATTCCCTCGCTACCATGAAATGACACTTTTCCCAATTTAAAACCAAGTTTGTCTCTTCACAACGCAAAGCACCTTATCAATGTTCGACAAACATTCATCAAAAGTATTACCAAAAACACTAAAGTCATCCATAAAAACTTCCATGAAATGCTCTATCATATCAAAGAAAGATGGCCATCATGCATCGTTGGAATGTCGCAGTGCATTACACAACCCAAACGGCATTCTTCTAAATGCAAAGGTGCCATACGGACACGTGAAAGTAGTTTTATCCTGGTCATGTATATCGATGTGAATTTGATAATAGCCACTAAAACCATCCAAAAGCAAGAAATGCATGACCACTTAGACGCCTCTAGCATTTGATCAATAAAGGGTAGGGAAAATGATCTTTCCTAGTCTTATCATTTAGCATGCGAAAATCAATACAAACCCTCGTGACCAAGAATTAAACGAGTAGGAATAGGCACACCTTTTCATTAAGCTCAACTCAGTGATGCCTCCTTTCTTAGGCACGACTTGTGTAGTGTAGGGCTCACCCATTCACCGCCGGAGATTGCGTAGATTATCCCTAACTCGAAGCATCTTCACCACGCTTTTCCTCACCACCTCTTGCATATGTGGGTTTAGTCGTTTTGAAACCGCCTCGACCGGCTTGGCATCTTCTTCCGTATGATCTTGTGCTTGCAGATATCAAGATCGATCCCTTTATGTCAACCATCTTCCATCCGAAGGCCTTTTGTGTTTTTTTTCGTAACGTGGATCAACTTAGCTTCCTCGCAAAACGGTTAGTGCAGATGAAACAATAAGAGGAAGTAATTCATCAGTTCTAAAACACATACTTTAAATGCTTAGAAGTGGCTTCAACTCCAGATCAAGAGGTGGTTCCTCGATTGACGGCTTTGGCAACTTGCCACCAAACCGAGCTCTAGCTTCTTATTCCAAATTATGCCAACAAAAGGAGTTGCCTCCAAATGATATACCCGAACTCTCATTTGTGGATCATCATCTCATGCGGTGCTTGACTTCATCAAGCATTCTTCCATTGGTTCTTGGTATCCTCGCAGTTAGTGTGCTCCACAATACAAGGATATATAGCATCAACAAAAAACAATCACTCTTTTCATCATTAGGATGCTTCATCGCCTTATACACATTTATGGCTACACTCTCTTCCCGACTCGTAGTATAATCTCTCCCTCTTAACGCCTATCAAGGTCTCTCCTGTTTCAGAAAGGCCGACCTAACAAAAGTGGGGTTTTAGAATCCATATCCATATCTAAAACTACGAAGTCAACGGGAAAACAAACTTGTCTACCTCGCACCAACACATCTTCACCTACCCCTGTGAGGTTTCCTAATGCACTATCCGCCATCCTGTAAGGTCATTCTTGTTGGCTCTAATGCTCCCAATCCCAATTTCTCATAAACTCCTCTAGGCATCAGCTCACGTGGCCCCTAGATCACATAGCACATTTTTAAACACAGCTTCTCAATGGTAATCGGGATGGTAAAGCTACCTCTATCCTCAGAATCGGGAGGTATCTTATTCTCAAAGATTGCGTAACATTCCCACTCAAATGCACCATCTCGTTGCATCTTCTCCTTACTCGACAACATTCCTTTTAGAAACTTAAAGTATGGGGAATGCTCAAATTGCCTCTAATAGGGAATATTCACCTCTACCTTCCTTAAAAGATTCAGAATTTTGCCTCGACCTGGGTCGATGTCCTTTCTCGGTTCCCTTTAGGAGGATAGGTAAAGTATTAACATCAAAATCGTGGGGAGGAGGAGGAATTCTGCTTTTCTTACCTCTTTCTTTAGCGGTGAGGCTTCTTCTTCTTTGATGTCCAAGACCACATAGTCTTTCTTCGGTGTCGCCTTCCAATGCTTTCTTATTTGCCTCACCAAAAGCCTTTTTCGTGGCTTCCAATTCTTTCCTCATTGCTTCCATTCTCTCGCTTTATATTGCCGGTCTCAGAAATCTTCGATCTCGACTTCACCATACATAGCTCCTTCACAAATAACCGCTTTCTTTTCTCGCCTTTCTCGCCGCCTTCACTCACCCCCACAATTCTTTCTTTTTGTCACTCACTCCCGACCTCTTTACTACTTCGTGTGAACACAAAGATTCACATCCTTTGGGTTCCTCTCAAGTGTTACTCGGGAGTCCACCACTTAGATTTGTCTTTGAGTGTCGGTTATTTGACCTACTGGGTCTCCAAGTTCGAATGGCGTAATGTGTGACCACTTTTGCTCTATAGCATTCTTATTTAACTCGTAAACATTCCTCGCCTAATTTCTCCAAGAGTATCTCAAAGGCCATCTTCTGGACACCAGAATTGTTTGGTTGTTGATTGCTTTGATTGTTCTGGTGCAGATGAGCGTTTGGATGTTGATAGGTGCCAGAATTATTACTTCTCAACGCTGGCTGGCTCACTTGCTGATTCTGATTGTTTTGCTGACCTTGATTCTGATTCCAACCTTGATTCTGGTTCCGCTTACTTCATTGCTGGCCTTGTGGATCAAAATCGTGATTCTCGACTATTCTGATAGTATCCTTGGTTTTGATTCTGGTGTGAACTCTGATTCTGGAAATTCTGATTCCAAGGTCGGTTGTATGAGCTTTGGTTTTGCCTAAAACCTTGGTTCTGATTATTGTTCTGATTCCAATTCTGATTCTGCCCCTGATTCCAACCTTGTCCAACATAATTCACATCATATTGTTGTGAACCATCATTCATACCATAATCCAATTGTGGCCCTTGCTGATTATTAAAGTTTTGGTTCCACTGTTGCTGGCCAAACTCTTGCTGATTCATATCCATCTGTCCCATCGCATAGACATTCATTCGCTGTTGGTCATTCTGATTGCCAGACTGTTGTTGTACTGGAGTAGGTGTCAACTGTTGTGGATAAGTGGATTTTTTCAATGATGCACATTCTATGGCAGAATGTCCACCTCCACAGAGTTGGCACTGATGTGTCTTCTTTCTTTCTGACTCCATTCGGTCCATCTTTAGTACCATTTCTTGCATCTTGTCATGCATGGCAGATTCTCGATCGAGTTCCTCTTTCAAATGACTTTACACTTTCCATTGGGGCTTTCTTCTTCTTTCTCGCCGATCCCCATTGTCCTTCTCCATCTCGCCGCATTTTCTCTCTGTCTCATTGCTTGTTCCGTGGTAGATTCATAATATCTCCGCCGCTTGCAAAGATTCAAATTGTTTTGGTCCATCGGCTCTAAGGCCCCGAATAATATAATGACTTGCTCCACCGTAGAGAAACCGTGTGGAGGCATCTCTTCAAAGAACCCCCTGAATCTCTCATAAGTCTCTTTTAGTGTCTCTCCTCGAGACCATCAAACGAAGAGATTTCTTCTTTCAGATCTAAAATTTTTGCCGGAGGAAGTACTTTTTCAGAATACTCTCTTACGCCACCCCACGATGTAACGAGTCATTTGGTAAAGAGTCGCACTAATCCTTAGCAGCTCCTCTTAATGCAAACGGAAAACTATTAATTTTACCGCCTCATCACTCACCCCGTTATATTTCATTGTCCCACGATCCGAGAAAGTGATCCGTAAAGTCGCTCGGGTTCTCGACGACTTCCCATGGAACAAGGCATGTTCCCCTAACATGTTCAAAATATTTTGCTTAATATCCATGTTATTTGCATTAATTGGGGTACCCTAATTGGGTTATGCCCTATAACTTCCTCGTGGGGTAGTGACATAATCTCGACAAACCCTCGCCCCTGTGCTTGCCGAGCCATGTATTCTTTCGATAAACCGGTCGCCGAGGGGTAGATTATACGGGTTATACGGGTTTTGGAAGCCCTGTTGATTCCTTTGCATCTCTAGCATCCGGTACTCGATTTACCGCTTCTTGGTCTAATTCGGTCTCAAGTTTTGCGTATCCCGAGCATCTTGTCCTCCTCTCAGATTGTCCAATCCTGCCTCTCCGATTAAACTGCAGATCCCAACCGACGTAGCCCCTGTGTTGTCTTCTCTTAGTGATTCATGACGAGGGGTCCTCGTGGAGTTTGCAAAGGTATCGTTGCATTACCACCAAGAGTGGTTGAGGTTTGCCCCTCAGAGTCCTGCTCATCACCGGGATCCTTACCGCTTTTTCTAGTTATTATATCGTCCATTTCTGCAGAGGAATTAGAAAGTGATCTTTCTAATGTCTCTTTCTTCAAACAAAGGGTTCGGACTAGTGACTAGGATTTCTCCTCGCGCCGATCGCTTTATGACGTATGTAAGCTTCGATTTCTTGGATGGGTTCAATGAGAGGTTCTTTAGAGCTTCGAGTCATTCACTGACGAACAAGAAACAACACGAAAACAAAATAAAAACGACCTAAGCCCAGGCTTTCGGTCAACTTACAAGATATCAAACGTAGTATTCCCCGGCAACGGCGCCAAAAATTCTTGATAGCAAAATAACTAATCGCTAACTTTAACCGGCGAGTATCGAATCAACAATGAGTATAGTGATAGCAAGGTCGAATCCACAGGAATAACGCTTAAGTACCAAAGTCGACGAGAACTTGGTTTAGGTCAAGATTGCGGTGGAGAGATATTACACTAGTGCAGTAAAGTAAAAATTAGCTAACGGTTGTAGTTCTAGTTATTAAAAGGTATAGCCGAATTATGATCCAACGAGTTACTTTTACCCCTAAAGGAAGACTTGACAGAGAGCGTGTATTAACCAACCTACCTTTCCACAAGATTTTAACGACATCCACGGGTGCCAACTCCTAATTCGTGTTAAGATCTCAACAACTCTCACTCAACACCCTATGTGAAGTTAATTAATTTTCCTTTAGAAAACCGATTAACCTAACATGATTACGCTCTTAGAGTCGCCGAACAACGATGACAAACCTCTCAGATTGGAAACGGTCCTAACAACTAGGCCGAATCCACTACGCAACGATCCTAAAACCCTTTTTCCACATCTCACCGCAAAATACATTTATAGGTTCGATATGTGTGACAAAGAACTAAATGATCGCTTTAATTCAAAGACGCTTTAGAATAAGTTTTAGGACGTGGATTACTCATTAAAACATTATTTTACGCGCTACACAACTCCCGCTTAATCCCCTTAGTATGCTTTTACTGCTTTTACATAATTCGACTACACGACGCTTAGCTATTCATTTTGGCGATAATAACGGAATGATTAACGGAAATTATATTAACGATTTAAAAGTAAAAGCGAATTCATTTTTTTATATAGTACATATATATATATATATATATATATAGATATATAGTTATATAGCTAATAATATATATATAAGTGCATAAAAATAAATATACTATATATATATCAATACAGTAAAAGTAAATACGTAAGTAAATGCGTAAAAAGTAAATATATATATATATATATATATATATATATATATATATATATATATATATATATATATATATATATATATATATATATATATAAATATAAATAAAATGTAAATATAAATATATATATATATATATATATATATATATATATATATATATATATATAAGTGCGTAAATAAAATGCTGTAAGTAAAATGCGTAAAAGTAAATAAAAGATCGAAACAACGAAATGTTGATAATTATACTATTACAACGGTATTCCAATTAATTTATATAAAAACAAATACATATATATATATATATATAGACATATATATAACTATATATATATATATATATATATATATATATATATAGTATATATATATATATGCGGCCCAAAAGAAGATGAAAGAAGATGGAAAGAGATCTCTCTCTATATATATATCTATATATCTCAACAAAACAACACAAAAAGAAAAATGATGAAGATGATGATCAATGATGAAGAAAAAGATGAAGATGGTGATCAATGAAGAAAAAGATGAAGATGGTAAAATGGAAGATGATGGAAAGAGATATATATATATATCTATATATATATATATATATATATATATCACAACAAAACACAAAAAAAAAAAAAAAAAGAAAGATGGTGATGGACGATGAAGAGGGGAAGAAGAAGATGCAGAAGAGAAGGAAGAAGAGAAGGGGCTCTCTTTTTGTGTATGGAGATTGGTGGTATATATAGGATAAGATATATATATATATATATATATATATATATATATATATATATATATATATATATATATACATGCATATGGCCGAAAGAAATGATGAACCTAGCCATCAAGTTGATCTAGCATGTGCAATCTCTGATAATTTCAACTACCGGATCGATCCGGTGAAATCCTGATCGATCGATCCGGCACTATTCCAAATATCCGAATCACAAAATTGCGCTACACACAAGATCGCAGTTCAGTAAAATGGCCATAACTTGAGTTGCAGACATCCGATTGACGTGATTCAAAGTGCGTTGGAAAGCTCTTTCAAAGATCTACAACTTGCATGAAGGACACTTCTTCAGAAAATGCGTTTTTGATGGGCCATTTGTTCGTCGAAGATATAATTCGATAGTGGTACTACGAACCACCGATCCACTTGACCTTTTGCTCATGGCGCACACTCTTATATCCCCATAAACACCTCTTTTAAGTTTCAAACGTGTCGTTACTCGGGATTTTGGTTAACCTATAATTCTCGCAATAAACCACCAAAATACCAAACGTAAACCGACATTTACACACCGGTTACTAAACCGGTACAAAACTAGTAAAACACATAAAAACACGATATTTTACAAAATAACTCACGACTTATATATTTTTATGAAATTTAGGAATTAAAGACTCAAAATGATATAAAAGTGCTCAAAATGATATCGAAACGGGTGAAATGTTATAAAAATAACGGTGAATTTTTCCGTCATCACAACCCCCCACTTAGCTTTTGGTCGCCCTCGAACAAAATAAGCGATAAAATAAAATGAATGAGGAAAATTCATCAAGATAAGATATGAATGACAATCGATGATGCAACCATTCGAATCATAACTACACGTTAACCGCAATATAAATGTATAACAGAGTGAGTGTGTGATGCCTTTTCAATTTCCACTATCCTCTCTTGAATAAATCAAGCAAACGCACAAATATTCATTCGCATAATCCTAATGGCTTTTCTACGTATAAAGCGAAGAATAGCCCCACACAAAGTCCTCCTGTACTTATTAGGATAATCCCTAAAGCATATCATTTAGTTTATACTTTGATAGTCGTAAGATAACTAAGTTTTCAACCAACTTTTTTTTCTTTTCTTTTTTTTTTTTTTTTTTTTTTCATAGAATACTAACATATCCGAACTTATTACCAAAATCGACTATCTTGCAAGCGTCATGAGGTGAGATCGAATACATTCATACCTATCCAACTCTTATTTTTTTCACATGTATAGTATATGCCCTCATTCCTAGCAATAGGATGTTTCGTGATAACACCCTAGCTAGACTACAATCATCGTGCAATCGGGAGCTTTTAAACCTCATAGTGATATAGGACGCTTCGGGATAACGCCTCACCGCACTCAAATCATTGGCAGCTACAACCGACATATATATAGTTCATCTTATTTTAACATTCTTTCTATCACATTCAAACCTTCAGATATTCACAGTACACGTTCAAAAGTTAGGTACTAAGTTACTGCTATTATCTCTAGAATAACCACTAGATATCTTGAATGGATACATTTTAAAAATTTTCGCTTCAATATCAAAGGCTTACGTGAAGGAATTCATGTTACACAAATAAATTTGGGGTTAAAATGCACTTATGGTTCAAATTAGTTATACATATCAAATTGATCATTACATCTTCAAATCCATGAAATATATACCTTATACAATTCATTTTAATCAACTAAATAATGTTCGAAAAATCAAAAACTAAGGGATTTAACCTTTAATGCCATTTCTAAACCAATCACGACTCTACCCCCCTTACGAACTTGCATTATCCTTTAAAACATAGTGAATGAGATAGAGAGGAAAGACTTAGCTTATAAACTCAGCGTAAAAAGTGCTACCAATCCCGTAATAATGTGACCATGAGAAAGCACGTCCCGAATCCCTATACAAAAACAACCAAAACAAAGCCAACACAGACATGGTCCTCGTGCCAAGACATCGAATAGGGATATGGGAATAATAAGATAATGGTCCTCACGTCGTAAAATTCGATAGGCAATATAATAGCTTTAGATGGAAACATAACCCACACGGGTAAAGCACGTAACATCTAAGCATATACGTATCACATGAGCATATATCATAGTCAAGTAAGCTATTCCTAGATTCATTTTTATTACACACGCTTTTTTATTAAGGTGGGAATACTCACCACTATACTACAACGACTTTAAATTTGAAACAGACTAGATCATAAAATGAAATGTGTGAAAGAGTATTGAGTCTTTTATACCCGTATCCTCAAGGATTCAATAACCTAAGTCCAAGAAATGATACATTTGAATTTTTTTATCTTTTTCTCCATCGGGATTTTCGGATAACCACCTAATCATTCCTCTTAATGAAATTCAAACATTCATCCCGAGACTTGGTTGTGCTTTGTGTTCATCTTTCATACGATTCTACATTTCATTAAGACTAGGCTTATTCAAATTATCTTTATTATTATTATTATCGGGCCGCCTCCCGGTAGCGCTTTTGTTTAACGTCGTTGGCTCGACGTAAATCCGTAAACGATTTAACAAGGCTCGGGATCACCAAATGCACAATTTCAAGAGCCTCATCGAATGGTAACTTCACATACTTTTTTAGACGAAGGCCGTTCGTGATGAACGCTCCATGCTTCGATGTGTTACCTCGATGGCTCCCGAGTCGAAAAACTCGTAATACCGTATATGGTCCCGACCACCTTGACTTAAGTTTGCCTTGAAATAAATGGAGGCGAGTATTATAGAAAAGGACCTCATCACCTACGCTTGAAAATACGAGGTTTGATCAACTTATCATGAAGCAATTTGGTCTTTTCCTTATATTTCGCCGAACAATCGTAAGCTTGAAGGCGAAACTCATCTAACTCGCTCAACTGAGCCATCCTTCTTTCACCAATTAATGCGTCATCCATATTTAAATTCTTAATCGCCCAATAGGCCTTATGTTCTAACTCTACGGGAGATGGCAGGCTTTGCCAAAAACAAGCATGTAGGGTGACATACCTATTGGTGTCTTGAACGCAGCTTCGGTGTGCCCAAAGCGCATCATCTAACTTCTTTGACCAATCCTTAAGGTTAGAATTTACTGCCTTCTCCAAGATTCTTTTAATTCCTCGATTGGACACTCTCTGCCAGCCACTAGTCCTGGGATGGTAGGCGTTACTCAACTTATGAGTGACCCCATACTTTATTAAAAGCTTATTGAAATCTCTATTAGCAAAGTGACTTCCATTATCACTGATTATTGCTCGAGGTATTCCATACCGGGATATAATATATTTCTTAAGAAATTTTATGACTACATGTTTGTCGTTAGTAGGTGAAGCAATTGCCTCAACCCACTTTGAAACGTAATCACAGGCGACAAGAATGTACTGATTCCCGAAAGAAGATGGATATGGTCCCATGAAGTCTAATCCCCATATATCAAAAACTTCACACACTATTATTGGTTTCTCGGGCATCTCATTTCTCTTGAAATCCTTCCCGAGCGCTGACAAAGCGCCACACATCTTAACATAAGCATATGCATCCTTGAAAATAGTGGGCCAAGAGAACCCACTTTGTAACACCTTTAATGTCGTTCTCTCGCCCGAGTAGTGGCCACCGGCCTCTTTATCATGGCGTAACGAGAGAATACTCACTATCTCACCGCTCATCAACACATCTTCTCGTGATTCCATCAAGACATAGCCTAAAAAGTAAGGGATCTTCCCACACATATCGGTTCACCTCACTATAAAACTTGTTTTTCTCGGTTTTCATCAAACTCGGGATCTACAAATCCACACTCGTAATAATTAACAAAAGGTGCATACCAAGGGTTCCCATTCTTTCCTCTCTGCAGAAGTTTCCTCTCTTAACCGGGAGCATCGTATCCACTACTTAACAACCGCTCATCCCGAAAATGATCATCAATTTCAACCCTAATAGAGTGTTTCTTGTCTCCTGCTCCATCCTACCGAGGTGGTCACTACTACGTTCTCACACCCTTTCGATTCTTAATTTCTACGCCGAACTCTTGAAGTAGTAAAATCCATCTTAACAAGCGTGGTTTTGCATCCTTCTTGGCAAATAGATATCTCAACGCAAAGATGGTCAAGTGTGAACTATCACTTTCGATCCAACCAAGTATGACCGAACTTGTCGAAAGCAAAAACAACAAATAAAAGTTCTTTTTCGCTTGTGGCATACTTTTGTTGAGCCGAGTTCATGGTATGACTCGCATAGTAGATAGGGCGAAACAACTTGTCAATCTTCCGACCTAAGACAGCTCCTACAAAGATAATCACTGCATCACACATCACTTCAACCCCTTAGACCAATCAAAGCTACTAAGATAGGAGCCAAGTAAGAAGTTTCTTAAGGGTTCGAAAAGCATCTAGGCATGCCGCATCAAAAACACAGGGGCTCCTTCATCAATTGAAGAGTAAGAGGTCTAGCAATGTGGGAAAAACTCGGAATGAATCTACGATAAAAACCTGCATGTCCCAAGAATGAACGTAGAGTCTTGATTCGTAGGCATAGGAAGCTTAGAAATTACCTCTATTTTTGCTCTATCGACCTCTATTCCTTTCCCCGATACCTTATGTCCTAAAACAATTCCCTCGCTTACTATGAAATGACACTTTTCCCAATTTAAAACCAAGTTTGTCTCTTCACAACGCAAGCACCTTATCAATGTTCGACAAACATTCATCAAAAGTATTACCAAAAACACTAAAGTCATCCATAAAAACTTCCATGAAATGCTCTATCATATCAAAGAAAGATGGCCATCATGCATCGTTGGAATGTCGCAGTGCATTACACAACCCAAACGGCATTCTTCTAAATGCAAAGGTGCCATACGGACACGTGAAAGTAGTTTTATCCTGGTCATGTATATCGATGTGAATTTGATAATAGCCACTAAAACCATCCAAAAAAGCGATAAAATGCATGACCACTTAGACGCCTAGCATTTGATCAATAAAGGGTAGGGAAAATGATCTTTCCTAGTCTTATCATTTAGCATGCGAAAATCAATACAAACCCTGTGACCAGTAACTAAACGAGTAGGAATAGGCACACCTTTTTCATTAAGCTCAACTGTGATGCCTCCTTTCTTAGGCACGACTTGTGTAGGGCTCACCCATTCACTGTCGGAGATTGCGTAGATTATCCCTAACTCGAGCATCTTCACCACGTCTTTCCTTACCACCTCTTGCATATGTGGGTTTAGTCGTCTTTGAAACTGCCTGACCGGCTTGGCATCTTCTTCCAGGATGATCTTGTGCTTGCAGATATCAGCACTGATCCCTTTTATGTCAACCATCTTCCATCCGAAGGCCTTTTGTGTTTTTTCGAACGTGGATCAACTTAGCTTCCTCGCAAAACGGTTAGTGCGGATGAAACAATAAGAGGAAGTAATTCATCGTGTTCTAAAAACACATACTTTAAATGCTTAGGAAGTGGCTTCAACTCCGGATCAAGAGGTGGTTCCTCGATTGACGGCTTTGGCAACTTGCCACCAAACCGAGCTCTAGCTTCTTATTCCACTTTGCGTCAACAAAAGGAGTTGCCTCCAAATGATATACCTGAACTCTCATTTGTGGATCATCATCCTCTTCATGGTGCTTGACTTCATCAAGCATTCTTCCATTGGTTCTTGGTATCCCTGCGCAGTTAGTGTGCTCCACAATACAAGGATATATAGCATCAATGTAAAAACAATCACTCTTTTCATCATTAGGATGCTTCATCGCCTTTATACACATTTATGGCTACACTCTCTTTCCCGACTGTAGTATAATCTCTCCTCTCTTAACGCCTATCAAGGTCTCTCTCTGTGTTCAAGAAAGGCCGACCTAACAAAAGTGGGGTTTTAGAATCCATATCCATATCTAAAACTACGAAGTCAACGGGAAAACAAACTTGTCTACCCGCACACCAACACATCTTCACTACCCCCTGAGGTTTCCTAATGCACCTATCTCGCCATCTGTAAGGTCATTCCTGTTGGCTCTAATGCTCCCAATCCCAATTTCTCATAAACTCCTCTGCATCGTGCTCTCACGAAGCCCCCTAGATCACATAGCACATTTTTAAACACAGCTTCTCCAATGGTAATTGGGATGGTAAAGCTACCTCTATCCTCAGAATCTTGGGAGGTATCTTATTCTCAAAGATTGCGAACATTCCCCACTCAAATGCACCATCTCATTGCATCTTCTCCTTACTCGACAACATTCCTTTTAGAAACTTAAAGTGGGGGAATGCTCAAAATTGCCTCTAATAGGGGAATATTCACCTCTACCTTCCTTAAAAGATTCAGAATTTTGCCTCGACCCTGGTCGATGTCCTTCTGGTTCCCTTAGGAGGATAGGGTAAAGTATTAACATCAAAATCGGGGAGGAGGAGGAATTCTGCTTTTTACCTCTTTCTTTAGCGCGTGAGGCTTCTTCTTCTTTGATGTCCAAGACCACATAGTCTTTCTTCGGTGCTTTGCCCTTCCAATGCTTTCTTATTTGCCTCACCCAAAGCCTTTTTCGTGGCTTCCAATTCTTTCCTCATTGCTTCCATTCTCTGCTTTATATTGCCACCTGTAAATCTTCGATCTCGACTTCACCATACATAGCTCCTTCACACCAACCGCTTTCTTTCTCGCTTTCTCGCCGCCTCTTGACCCCACAATTCTTTCTTTTTTGTCACTCACCCCGACCTCTTTACCACTTCGTGTGAACACAAAGATTCACATCCTTTGGGTTCCTCTCGGTGTTACTCGGGAGTCCACCACTTAGATTTGTCTTTAGAGTGTCGGTTATTTGACCTACTTGGGTCTCCAAGTTCGAATGGCGTAATGTGTGACCACTTTTTGCTCTATAGCATTCTTATTTAACTCAGAAACATTCCTGCCTAATTTCTCCAAGAGTATCTCGGTGGCCATCTTCGACACCGGTATTGTTTGGTTGTTGATTGCTTTGATTGTTCTCGTGCGATGAGCGCTTGGATGTTGATAGGTGCCGACTATTACTTCTCAACGCCGGGCCGCTCACTTGCTGATTCTGATTGTTTTGCTGACCTTGATTCTGATTCCAACCTTGATTCTGGTTCCAGTTCTGCTTCTGCTGTTGGCCTTGTGACTGAAACTGTGGATTCTGACTATTCTGATAGTATCCTTGGTTTTGATTCTGGTGTGAACTCTGATTCTGGAAATTCTGATTCCAAGGTCGGTTGTATGAGCTTTGGTTTTGCCTAAAACCTTGGTTCTGATTATTGTTCTGATTCCAATTCTGATTCTGCCCCTGATTCCAACCTTGTCCAACATAATTCACATCATATTGTTGTGAACCATCATTCATACCATAATCCAATTGTGGCCCTTGCTGATTATTAAAGTTTTGGTTCCACTGTTGCTGGCCAAACTCTTGCTGATTCATATCCATCTGTCCCATCGCATAGACATTCATTCGCTGTTGGTCATTCCGATTGCCGATCGTTGTTGTACCGAGTAGGTGTCAATCGTTGTGGATAAGTGGATTTTTCAATGATGCACATTCTATGGCGTAATGTCCACCTCCACAGAGTTGGCACCGATGTGTCTTCTTTCTTTCGACTCCATTCGGTCCATCTTTAGTACCATTTCTTGCATCTTGTCATGCATGGCGATTCTCGATCGAGTTCCTCTTTCAAATGACTTTACACTTTCCATTGGGGCTTTCTTCTTCTTTCTCGCTCGATCCCCATTGTCCTTCTCCATCCGCCGCATTTTCTATCTCGCTCTCATTGCTTGTTCCGTGGTAGATTCATAATATCTCCGCCGCTTGCAAAGATTCAAATTGTTTTGGTCCATCGGCTCTAAGGCCCTGAATAATATAATGACTTGCTCCACCGTAGAAACCGTGTGGAGGCATCTCTTCAAAGAACCCCCCAATCTCTCATAAGTCTCTTTTAGTGTCTCCTCTCAGACCATCAAACGAAGAGATTTCTTCTTTCGAGATCTAAAATCTTTGCGGAGGAAGTACTTTTTCAGAATACTCGTTACGCCACCACGATGTAACGAGTCATTTGGTAAAGAGTCGCACCAATCCTTAGCAGCTCCTCTTAATGCAAACGGAAAAACTATTAATTTTACCGCCTCATCACTCACCCGTTATATTTCATTGTCCCACGATCCGAGAAAGTGATCCGTAAAGTCGCTCGGGTTCTCGATCGACTTCCCATGGAACAAGGCATGTTCCCCTAACATGTTCAAAATATTTTGCTTAATATCCATGTTATTTGCATTAATTGGGGGTACCCTAATTGGGTTATGCCCTATAACTTCCTGTGGGGTAGTGACATAATCTCGACAAACCCTCAGTCCCTGTGCTTGCTGAGCCATGTATTGCTGATAAACCGGCTGCTGAGGGGGTAGATTATACGGGTTATACGGGTTTTGGAACCCCTGTTGATTCCCTTGCATCTCTAGCATCCGAAGTACTCGATTTACCGCTTCTTGGTCTAATTCGGTCCAAGTTTTGCGTATCCTGAGCATCTTGTCCTCCTCTGTATTGTCCAATCCCTGGCCTCTGGATTAAATGTGCAGATCCCAACTGACGTAGCCCTTGTGTTGTCTTCTCTTAGTGATTCATGACGGGGGTCCTCGGTGGAGTTTGCAAAGGTATCACTGCATTACCACCAAGTGAGTGGTTGAGCTTTGCCCCTGTAGAGTCTGCTCATCACCGGGATCCTTACCGCTTTTTCTAGTTATTATATCGTCCATTTCTGCAGAGGAATTAGAAAGTGATCTTTCTAATGTCTCTCTTCTTCAAACAAAGGGTTCGGACTAGCGACTAGGATTTCTCCTCGGCCCGATCGCTTTATGACGTCGTAAGCTTCGATTTCTTGGATGGGTTCAATGAGAGGTTCTTTAGAGCTTCGAGTCATTCAATCGACGAACAAGAAACAACACGAAAACAAAATAAAACGACCTAAGCCAGTGCTTTCGGTCAACTTACAAGATATCAAACGTAGTATTCCCGGCAACGGCGCCAAAAATTCTTGATAGCAAAATAACTAATCGCTAACTTTAACCGACGCGAGTATCGAATCAACAAAGAGAGTATAGTGATAGCAAGGTCGAATCCACACAGGAATAACGCTTAAGTACCAAAGTCGACGTAGAACTTGGTTTAGGTCAAGATTGCGGTGGAGAGATATTACACTAGTGCAAAGTAAAAATTAGCTAACGGTTGTAGTTCTAGTTATTAAAAGGTATAGCCGAATTATGATCCAACGAGTTACTTTTACCCCTAAAGGAAGACTTGACAGAGAGCGTGTATTAACCAACCTACATTTCCACAAGATTTTAACGACATCCACGGGTGCCAACTCCTAATTCGTGTTAAGATCTCAACAACTCTCACTCAACACCCTATGTGAAGTTAATTAATTTTCCCTTTAGAAAACCGATTAACCTAACATGATTACGCCTCTTAGAGTCGCCGAACAACGATGACAAACCTCTCAGATTGGAAACGGTCCTAACAACTAGGCCGAATCTACGCAACGATCCTAAAACCCTTTTCCCACATCTCACCGCAAAAATACATTTATAGGTTCGATATGTGTGACGAATGAACTAAATGATCGCTTTAATTCAAAGACGTTTAGAATAAGTTTTAGGACGTGGATTACTCATTAAAACATTATTTTACGCGCTACACAACTCCCGTTTAATCCCCCTTAGGGCGTTTTTACTCGTTTTTACATAATTCGACTACACGTACGTTTAGCTATTCATTTTGGCGATAATAACGGAATGATTAACGGAAATTATATTAACGACGAAAAGTAAAAGCGAATTCATTTTTTTTTATAAGTACATATATATATATATTTATATATATAGATATATAGTTATATAGCTAATAATATATATATAAGTGCATAAAAATAAATATACTATATATATATCAATGTAAAAAGTAAATAATGTAAGTAAATGCGTAAAAGTAAATATATATATATATATATATATATATATATATATATATATATATATATAAATGCGTAAATAAAATGCGTAAAAGTAAATATATATATATATATATATATATATATATATATATATATATAGTCACAGTAAATAAAATGCTGTAAGTAAAATGCGTAAAAGTAAATAAAAGATCGAAACAACGAAATTTGCTGATAATTATACTATTACAACGGTATTCCAATTAATTTATATAAAACAAATACATATATATATATATATAGACATATATATAACTATATATATATATATATATATATATATATATATATATATATATATATATATGCGGCCCAAAAGAAGATGAAAGAAGATGGAAAGAGATCTCTCTATATATATATATCTATATATCTCAACAAAACAACACAAAAAGAAAAAAATGATGAAGATGATGATCAATGATGAAGAAAAAGATGAAGATGGTGATCAATGAAGAAAAAGATGAAGATGGTAAAAATGGAAGATGATGGAAAGAGATATATATATATATCTATATATATATATATATATATATCACAACAAAACACAAAAAAATCAAAAAAAAGATGGTGATGGACGATGAAGAGGGGGAAGAAGAAGATGCAGAAGAGAAGGAAGAAGAGAAGGGGCTCTCTCTTTTTGTGTATGGAGATTGGTGGTATATATAGGATAAGATATATATATATATATATATATATATATATATATATATATATATACATGCATATGGCCGAAAGAAATGATGAACCTAGCCATCAAGTTGATCTAGCATGTGCAATCTCTGATAATTTCAACTACCGGATCGATCCGGTGAAATCCCGGATCGATCCGGGACTATTCCAAATATCCGAATCACCAAAATTAAATACACAAGATCGCAGTTCAGTAAAATGGCCATAACTTGAGTTGCAGACATCCGATTGACGTGATTCAAAGTGCGTTGGAAAGCTCTTTCAAAGATCTACAACTTTCATGAAGGACACTTCTTCAGAAAATGCGTTTTTGATGGGCCATTTGTTCGTCGAAGATATAATTCGATAGTGAGATTTACTGACCACCGATCCACTTGACCTTTTCAAGCATGGCACACTCTTATATCCCCATAAACACCTCTTTTAAGCCTCAAAACGCGTGTCGTTACTCGGGATTTTGGTTAACCTATAATTCGCAATAAACCACCAAAATACCAAACGTAACTCACTTACGACACTCCGGTTACTAAACCGTACAAAAACTAGTAAAAACACATAAAAACACGATATTTTACAAAATAGTCACGACTTATATATTTTTATGAAATTTAGGAATTAAAGACTCAAAATGATATAAAAGTGCTCAAAATGATATCAGAAACGGGGTGAAATGTTATGAAAATAACAGTGAATTTTTCCGTCATCAGTATACATGAAGTTATACACTCAGGCAGAGCAAACCTAGTTCCTTGTAGCACCAAACCAATAGGAAAACTAAAACGGACGAAGTAAAACTATCTATCAATACACTAAGCCGGAGCTTTAGTCACCATTTTACTACTCTTCTTAGGTAAAGAATAACAAACCACAACTAATACTCTTCCAATGTAAACGATTCCTCTTGTGGAACGGGAGGTAAAAATGAAGACTTAGTACCAGAACTTGATATCCGAATAAACATACAGAAACAAATTACAATAGTCAATGAAAACATGAACTCCTGAACAAAAAAACCACCAGGCACCTAAGTCTCTACAAACACACAATGGTAAAGCCACCATCCTAACTACTGTACATGCAGGCATTGAACACACAGAATATACCCTTATGATAACCACAGCCACCCTCTAATCGATAAAAATCATTGCATATCCAAAAAAACAATGGAAAAGAGGAAACCTCCAATGTATGATAGGTATACATGAAGTTATACACTCAAGCAGAGCAAACCTAGTTCCTTGTAGCACCAAACCAACAGGAAAACTAAAACGGACGAAGTAAAACTATCAATCAATACACTAAGCCGGAGCATTAGTCACCATTTTACTACTCTTGTTAGGTAAAGAATAAAAACCACAACTAATACTCTTCCAATGTAAACGATTCCTCTTGTGGAACGGGAGATAAAAATGAAGACTTAGTATGAGAACATGAACTCCTGAACCAAAAAACCACCAGGCACCTAAGTCTCTACAAACACACAATGGTAAAGCCACCATCCTAACTACTGTACATGCAGGCATTGAACACACAGAATTTACTATGACAACCACATCCACCCTCTAATCGATAAAAATCATTGCATATCCAAAAAAACAATGGAAAAGAGGAAAAGTTACAGGAAATGAACATGCAACCAAAGAAGAGATAGAATCTGAACAAAATGCAAACCTGAAAATGGAAATGAGTAAACAGTGGATCAAAAGGATCAATCTGCAGTGCAAAAACAAACAGCTAATGAAGATCAATTTGACAACAACACTGATACAGCACACAATCAGAGGCATAAATGAACCAGAAAAACGAAAGATTAACACATTTGCTACCAATTACCTGCAGAGACGAAAAAACCATAAAAACTTAAGCAGTCCGTAAATCAGAAAATCTCCAAACTTCAATTGTGCAGAGAAAGCCCCAATTAATGATCCAGGTGTATATGCAAGTGGGTTGCAGCATGGCGGTGCTAAGCCACCTGTAACCACCAACCTATCAAAGCCAGCCATCGCAGATTTTCGCAAAGGTAGTGGAGCAAATACCCTTGTACAAGTAACACCGCACCAATTTGATTTGGAAGTGGGAAAGAAAGAAAACCAGAGGAACACGGTGGCCTAGACTAAAACGACGTCGTTTAACCCGTAGGAGTTAAAAAAATTTAAAAAAAAATTACACAGAAACCGGGTAAAGGACAAAAACTGGTCGTCCAAAAGATGCACATATATATATACCCCCTACATAAAGATATATATATATATATATATATATATATATATATATATATATATATATATATATATATATATATATATATAGTTATATATATATAGTTATATATATATATATAGTTATAGTTATTGAAAATTGAGATCTATTCAAATAAGAAATTAACTAAACAAACAAAACATTCCTAACAACCATGAAGCATCAAATTAATAAGCAACCCGGGATACCCCTGTTGCTGCCTCTTCACCTAATTCAGGCCCTGATGCCCCTGGATCTGCTGTTGTCTCTCCTCAGCAGCCTGCTGGTACCAATATGAAGTCTGCTGATATTAGTAAGAAGTCTGCTGATTCCACTCAGCAACCTGCTGGTTCTACTGTGGTTTTTGATCATATTCAGGTGCCTGCAAATATATCTTTGGATCCCCCTGCTGCTGATTCTGCCCCTGTTTCAGCTCCCCTTGCTGTTGATCTAGATATTCTTAACCATGCCGCTATAGTTACATCTTTTGTTCATGTTTCTGGACAGGATATAGCTCTTGTTGATACTGTTATTATTCCCTCTGATGCTAGTTTTCCTGGTGTTAGTGGGACTGGTACTGCTGCATCTCCTGTTGCTACTAGTTTTGGTCACAAGAATATTGTTGTTCCTTTGAATTCTTCAAAAGCTGCTTCTGATGCAATTCGGAAGGGTTCTGCACGTTTGATTGATGGTTATGTTCAGCAGAGCAAAGTGTTCAAGAAAGGAAAGAAACATTGATTTTATGATGATGTTGATGTTTAATTTTTTTTGGTTTTTTGGCCCCATGATGTTTGGTCATTGCTTTTGTGGTAGTGCTTGTTAGTGGGTTTGTTAGGTCATTTTTTGGTTTAATGTACCCTGGGATTGGCATAGACAATTCTGGTGGATTTTTTACATCTTAAGATATTTTCCAGATGCATATACTTTTGTGGTGTATGCACCTGTGGCTCAAGTTGGTTGAGTTTATAATTTTGGTTTCTTAAGAGTTGTTTCTTTGAACACTCTTTTGATGATAAATTAGATTACTCAGCCAATGTTGTGTCTTTGCTATGGGAAAAGCTCTGTGAGACTCCCCATATGACCTCAACTTTCTTTGTTTAGGATGTAATTGTCTTGTAATCTTATGTACCTTTGGTTTAATACAATTTTCACATTTAACCACAAAAAAAAACAACCCGGGGTCTTTCCATCCCGTAATTATCTACCATGATGGGGGGTTGCTCCAAATTACGATATGATATCTTGTCTAACCTAAAGCTATTGTGTTTCATCTTTTAAGGTTGGGCATATATTCTAATAGTGATAAAGTCCCTAGTGCCAAACTATGATGGAGATATCATAATAGTGATTATGGTTGATGAGATATGGACTCAATTTAAAAGGTTTGTTACTACAGTTGGGCTTTGGTCAAAGTTTGAGAGTCGTTATATGACTAAGTCATTTACCAAGAAGTTTATGTTGAAGCAACGTTCGTTTAGTTTGAGGATGCATGAGGGTACTTAGCCGTGAGATCATCATGATCATCTGAACACAATGTTGTTGGATTTAAGGAATATTGATTTTAAGAATAAGGATGAAGATGCAGCTCTAATCTTGTTGGTGCCACTATCAGAATCATAATAGAACTTTGTGCAGTCCTTCATTGTTGGGAAGAGAAGGATGTGAGATCATCCCTCTGTTGGAAGTGGTGCCCGAAAGACAATTTATTTAATTGTTTTTATAATTAATAAATGACAGATTTAATCTCATCTTATCATTTGCTTCGTGCTCATGAGTAATACACTACCGAAAACCATAAGTTGTATCATATGTAGCCATATAACTTAGTGTGTTAGCACACTTGAGAATTAAGTTTATGGTGATACACTTGAACTGTTAGTCCGCGGTGAATTTAATCAAAGTATGGGGTCTATTGATTAAACAACCATTAATGCACCCAGAACACTTTATGGTGTGACTGTCTTTCCGGACCGTTGATATTGGTTATCTAAGAGGGGCATTTATATATAATGTAGACATATAGGACTTGACCGATTTAATCTGCATTTCTCATATAATTCCTTGGTTGAGAAATCTTATTGAATCACAAGATGATCATATATGGATTAACCTTAATCCTGAAGTGATTGCAGACTCCTGCTTGTTTCAAGATAGGGTTTGATGTGTTCGTTAAGGATTGCTAAAATGCACGGTCCGAATCACTTTCACGTTGGTACTATCGGGAATGAGTAGCTGAGACTGTGTCTCACAGATATGGAATCCATTCCTTCATGTGGGAAGTAGAAAGACAATCCCTTTATTTGTTAATCCTAGTGATGTGTCTAAATCGTACTTCGGTGTGCATATCCACATTCGGGTCTGACCGACCACCGACATTAGTGGATAAGGCCACCGGCCATTACTGTCCGTGAGCTCTCAATCCAGATTAGGAACGTGAGCCTCCGGATCCATTCCAAGCCTTTAACCCTACGCGATGACAGAAAGGATTAAGGGACCGACACGCGATCTCATTCAATAAACGGGTCTGCCAGCGACCTCGACCATAACATTTAGAGGAAGAGCTACCTCAAGTTCAACAACACAATGATATAACAGATAAAAGGTCAGTGAGGCCATCAGGAGCGCGACCTATCGGCTCCGCTATGAGCCCGTTACTGTAGATAAATATCTATTATATTATATGTCCTCGAATGTAAATAAACCGACTTCAGTCGGTGGCTCCCCCTATAAATAGGGGAGCATGTAACCCATTTAAAGGCCCCGGATCATAATCTATAAAATAGATGGCAAAGCCAAATTGCCCCATTCTCTCTTCTCTTATAAAAGCACCACCACCGGAATCAATTGCCGCCACCGGGCACCACCGGAAAACACCAATTTTATACACTTTTATTGCCAGATATCCTACATATAAACACCGCTAAAAGAAAGATGATAGTTTCGACATCATCAGTTGGCTCCGTTATCGGGAAATCGACATTTTCGTCACTTTTCTGGTCAGATCCAGAATTTCCGGCGGACTAAAATCACTCATTTTTGGCTTTCCGGCAAAGTGTTAAACAAGATCTGCACCCAGATCTAAAAGATCTGCATCATGATTTCCAATATATCCATTTAGATCTACAGGATCAACCTTTAAAAATAAAATAAAAAATCGATGCTTTCTCTGCGTTGCTGCTCTCTTCAATGGCCGCTTGAAGCCTTTTCCATCTTCCCAGAAACATTCAAGGCTCATACATACCCTGGAATCTTGGCCACTCACTTGAAATATTGAATCGTAGCCTCTTATAGAAAGTCTCTCATCAATTTCCTAAATTGTCTCTCGGATTGGCTTTAGTAGGACGGTAAGCACCAATTGGTTTTAGTAGCGCCAATTGGTTATAGTTACGCCAATTGGTTTTAGTAGAACGGTAAGAACTTATTCTTAACATGGTATCGGAGCTGGAATTACCACGGCTGCTGGCACCAGACTTGCCCTCCAATGGACCCACACTTGAGGGTTCATATTAAAAGTGTATAAAAAAAATATAGTAGCGCATTTACTACCACCAATTGGTTGTAGTAGAATGGTAAGCGCTTGATCTTTAACATGGTAGCAAAGCCAGAGGTCATGAGATCGAACCCTGGTTGGAACATTATTTAAAAAAAAATTATGCAATTGTTGGGACGGATTTCCCACACTTGAGGAGGGTGTTGGGTAGATTGCCCACACTCTTGAAAAAAAAAAATTGTGCAAGTGTTGACACTTGAGGGGGGGTGTTGGGACAGATTGCCCACACTCTTAAAAATGATAAGAAAATAAAGTAGAGCCTTTACTGACACCAATTGGTTTTAGTACAACGGTAAGCGCTTGATCCTAACATGGTATCAGAGTGGAAAGTCTTGGGGTCGAACCTTGGTTCCCCCATTTATATTGTGCAAGTGTTGGGACTCTTTGTTCTTGTTGGCCTAGTTGGTCTTGTCTTTGTGTACCTAGTTGGCACAGCTTTGTTAGAGGCCCACACTTGAGGGGGCGTGTTGAAGTGGTATAAGGAAATATAGTAGCGCATTTACTGACACCAATTGGTTTTAGTAGAACGGTAAGCACTTATTCTTAACAAATCTCACAAAACCGTGAAAAAGCTCGGGCCTTGTAGGTTAACATTGAAAGCTGCTGATGATTCCGAAGAATCCGGCCGCATCAAGCTTAAAGCCGTTGCATATCTATTTTGTCAAATTCTCATTTGAGATTGAGAAACAAGATCTGTTATTTGCTATTACACAAATCACGAGGTAATCTTCATCAATATTCTTAATAGATATATACCTTATGCATATTTTATATCTTATGAGAGCAGTAAATTCGATACTGCTTGGAGTTTGGTTGAAGAATGAGAAAAGGAAAGGATGGTGTTTCCATGGTGACTCCTCAGTGATTATGATCAGAAAGTATTGTGTTGTACATGGTCGTTTTATCATTAAAAAAATGTAAAAGGTGCAGAGCATTAGCTATGCTGTAACAAAGAGCATGTTCCCAATAGAGACCAAAAGCCTTAATATTATTCTGAATGGTAGGTGAAATCCTTTTTGCGACCTGTGTGAAGCACCGAGTTTAGGGAGATATGGACTCAAGGAGGATAAAGCGTGATGTGTTTTCGTATTCGACCCTAGTCAGCTAGCTCTAAGCCCGACCTCATCGGGAAGCACTAAGTCCGACCTCATAGGCTAGCTCTAAGTCCGGCCTCATCGGCCAGCTCTTAGCCCAACCCTAGTCGGCTAGCTCTCTAAGCCCGACCCTAGTCGGCTAGCTCTAAGCCCGACCCCAATCGACTAGCTCTAAGTCCAACCTCATCGGCTACCTCTAAGCCAAACCCTAGTCGGCTAGCTCTAAGCCCGACCTTCAGCTCAGCAAGCTCTAAGCCCGACCCTAGTCGGCTAGCTCTAAGTCCGACATCATCGGCTAGCTCTAAGCCCGACCCTAGTCGGCTAGCTCTAAGTCCAACCTCATCGGCTAGCTCTAAGCCCGACCCTAGTCGGCTAGCTCTAAGCCCGACCTTCAGCTCGGCAAGCTCTAAGCTCGACCCTAGTCGGCTAGCTCTAAGCTCGACCCTAGTCGGCTAGCTCTAAGTCCGACCTCATCGGCTAGCTCTAAGCCCGACCCTAGTCGGCAAGCTCTAAGTCCGACCTCGTCAGCCAGCTCTAAGTCCGACCTCATCGGTTAGCTCTAAGTCCAGCATCATCGGCTAGCTCTAAGCCTGACCTCATGGCTCCGATTTTACTCAAAACAAGGGGCCGCATATTGGGAATTTTTCAATTCAGTCATCGAGCCGCCAAAAACAAAGGGCCGAGAGTGGAAATTTTTTACACGGGCATATGAGTGCGCAGACTCAAAACTTATTTCAACCACATTCGTCCTCAATCTTGCTTGAAATAAGGGGGCCGGAGGTGGAAATTTTCAAACTACCTTGAATGACTCAAATTCGACATTTATTTCAACCAAGCCCGCAACGACCTTGCTTAAAACAAGAGGGCCACACATCGGATTTTTCGATTCAATCATCGACCTCAACCAAGACAAGTAAGGCTTTTAGCTCAATTATTTTTAGCAAGTTCGATGCTTTAATTTCCTCGACCTCGTCAAAAACAAGGGGGCCATATATATATACATATAAGGATGCACCGAACCCAACTAGCAGACTCGAAATTGATGGAATATTTCGAGCAAAAGTAAAGGCGCGAGCTCAAAAATACTTTGGGAAAATCATTACCAAGAAACAAAGTAAACATTTATTACAAGCTCCACATCAGCGAGCTCATTTATTACAAGCCCTCTTATTGCGAGCTCTCTACTACAAGCTCTCCATCAACATGAATTTTCTCTTTAACAAAAGTCCGTCCGCTTAATAGCGCGGCACAAACAGGCTATAAGCCAATCACTTTGAGGCCGCCCGCTTAAACAGCACGGTCCTAAGCAAACAAGTCACTTCAGGCGACAAGGTCCCCATAGACCCAAATCACTTTGAGGCCGCCCGCTTGAACAGCACGGTCCTAAGTAAATAGGTCGCTTCAGACGACAAGGTCACCATAGACCCAAACAAATTACTTCCGTCCGCTTAATAGCGCGGCATAAATAGGCTACCAATGCCAAGACTAAGGCTCCATATGCCAAAATTTTATAAGACCGACCTAAGCTCGGCATCATATTTGGAACTCGCCCTCGAGTGAGCATTTTATAAGACCGAACTAAGCTCGGCATCATATTTGGAACTCGCCCTCAAGCGAGTATTTTATAAGACCGACCTAAGTTCGGCATCATATTTGGAACTCGCCCTCGAGCGAGCATTTTATAAGACCGACCTAAGTTCGGCTTCATATTTGGAACTCGCCCTCGAGCGAGCATTTTATAAGACCGACCTAAGCTCAGCATCATATTTGGAACTCGCCCTCGAGCGAGCATTTTATAAGACCCACCTAAGCTCGGCATCATATTTGGAACTCGCCCTCGAGCGAGCATTTTATAAGACCGACCTCAGCTCAGCATCATATTTGGAACTCACCCTCGAATGAGCATTTTATAAGACCGACCTAAGCTTGGCATCATATTTGGAACTCGCCCTCGAGCGAGCATTTTATAAGATCGACCTAAGCTCGGCATCATATTTGGAACTCGCCCTCGAGCGAGCCACTACAAGACTAAAAGCTCTCAAGCCACCAAAGACTAAATCGATTCACGGCGCAAAAACCACAAAGTCAGAATCAATGCATGGCACAAGCCACAAGAAGGGAAGTTCATCAACTACACGCAAGCAGCAAAAAGACCTACTCTGAGTACAGTACTTAGGCAAAGCTAACAGGCGATCCGCCACAACAGCGAGCCATCACAGTATTTCAAGGCAACAGATCCACAAACAGACTATTACTCCCCGTCTAACATTTCAAGAAAATGATTAAGGCACGGAGTAGGGTGCCATTGATGTGTCTAAATCGTACTTCGGTCCGCGGATCCTCATTCGGGTCTGACCGACCACCGACATTAGTGGATAAGGCCACCGGCCATTACTGTCTGTGAGCTCGCAAGCCAGATTAGGACCGCGAGCCTCCGGATCCATTCCAAGCCCTTAACCCTATGCGACGACAGAAAGGATTAGGGGGCCGACACGCGATCTCATTTGATAAACGGGTCCGCCAGCGACCTCGACCATAACATTTAGAGGAAGAGATACCTCAAGTTCAACAACACAATGATATAACAGATACAAAGGTCAGTGAGGCCATCAAGAGCGTGACCTATCGGCTCTGCTACGAGCCTAATACTGTAGATAAATATCTATTATACTATATGTCCTCGATTGTAAATAAACCGACTTCAGTCGGTGGCTCCTCCTATAAATAAGGGATCATGTAACCCATTTAAAGGCCCCGGATCATAATCTATAAAATAGATGGCAAAGCCAAATTGCCCCATTCTCTCTTCTCTTATAAAAGCACCACCACCCGAATCCATTGCCGCCACCGGGCACCACCGGCAAACACCACTTTTATACACTTTTATAGCTAGATATCCTACATATAAACACCGCTAAAAGCAAGATGATAGTTTCGACATCATCACCTAGAAACTGATCGATATGTGGAGTTATATTGGTTATGAGCTAATTGATCACTAGTGTGTTAATGGTAAATAAGGATAATGTAATGAAGAAGGATTACGGAAGCATTGTCACTTCGTTACGGGTAGTCTATGGACGGTTAGTCTGTATTAACGATTATATCAATGGATGCTTATTGACTCGACATATTGAGAATAAGATATATCTATAATCGATAGAGTTCTGTTTCGGATTCATGGGGGAGTAATTTCAGAACTAATAAGTTGAATAGAAATGTTCTATTCGATAAATATTTTATTCAATTTATTGAAGCTAATGGTTATAGGTCCATGGTCTCCGGGTTGCTCCTAACACGTGACTCGTATTTTGGAACCTCGAGATAAAATTAAATAGTTTGTATATTTAATGAATATACGAAATATTATTTATTCGGTAATAATATGTAAAATTAAAAAGACATTTTCTAATATTCCATGGCACATTATTGGCGCCACATGTGTAGAAAATTGGGAAAAGAAATTTTCTCGAATTATATCACATGTGTAATTAATTATTTTTTTGTTATATAATTAATGGATAGATAAGATTGATTTTCTCATTTATTGATGATTATCTTTGACTTACGGAAAATATCTCTTTCTTAAGGAAAAAGATAATTATCTTGTGAAAGGGATAACTCTCTATTGCTCGGTTATTATTCTGTATAAAGAGAGTTCCTCCCAACACAATAGGCACAAAACACATGCTACTCATTAGTGTGAAAGGTGAGAAAAATTAGTTTCTCGTCCTAGCTATTGGGAAAAAGAAAAACTAGTGGTTTTCTTGGAACATATTCGAGGAGGTTCGAATGCGGGATCGACGTCCACCAGTCGTTGCTTGAAGATACTACTGGGAAGATCACGACTTCTCTTCGTTTGGGTAAATGAGAAGTATCTACAAAGCTTAATTGGATACCAAGAAAAAAAGCATTGTTGAGAACAGTTTATTATTTTTTGCTGATGGTCATAGTAGCTGTTATAGCAAGCCTGAAAAATAAGTTAGAAATCTCTGTATAAGTCTTTACTTAGAGTCAGACATGTTGTATAAGTTGAGTCAGACAAGTATTGTACTACTTGGTAGGATGGCTAAGTAAAACAGAAATCTAGTAAAGTAAAGGTAGCCAAGTATCAGTAGAAAAGCATGAAGTCGTATGGATTGACTTATAACCAAGGAAGTCTGTGATGACCTTGGATAAGTCTAAGTTATATTACTAGTGATGTAACTCATTATTTAAGTATGGTGTACATTGATCTCACACAAATACAGATCAGTGAAGTGCAAGAAATACCTGAAAGATCAAAGAAATCAAGAAAGCAGTAAACCGGCTAAGTAAAGGAAAAGCAGTGAAGGAAGAACTAATCAGCTAAGTCAGCGGGAACACTTAGCAGGTCAAGTAACAGCCAAGTGAAGGATCAGCTGATTCAGGTATATCATCTATACTTATTCAGAACATGGAAAATAAGGAGATCATGAATTAAAAGCATAATCAATCAAGAACGGATTTTATGATAGACGTTTGAGTAAAATCCGGATCACTGAAATCAAGAAGGATATAATCAAGGGGGGATCAAAGATTAATTCAGAATTATTCCCCACATTAAATATCCAACGGATGGAATTTTAAATGAAGGATTATCAAGGCTATAAATAAAAGGCATTGACAGACAAATATAACAGCGATTGCAATATTGAAAAACAAGCAGAAACTCTGTCAATTTGAAAAGCCTTCTCTTTGAACTTAAAGGACACATCTAGCTATCAACTCAGCATTCATAGCTCAAATTCCACATCAAGCAATGATTGATCAACAGTATCTGTGAATCCAATACACACCAGTCAAGCAACTGAATCAGAGCCATATGAGAAGGAGTTGTGTTTGTGATAGCTGCTGAAGGATTTTTTCTCAAGGAGCAGTATTGAAGACTGAGTCACTGAAGATTTTGTAGCCAGGGAGTGATAGTTTTGGAGATTGTGAAGCTTGTGTAGCCAAGGACAATCTAACTATTGTATCAGTGGAAGACAATAGTGTATTCCTCCAATCATCACAAGAGAAATGTGGATTAAGCGATTACACCACTCTAAACCACTATAAATCTTTGTGTCTATTTACTTTACAGCACTTTATTTATTGCATACTATATTTGTGCTTGCATAACCCACTTTGAAACAATTTTTATGAAGGGGCTTATCCGCTGCCCAAAAGCTTTATATCAAAAGAAAAGTTTTTGAAACTCTAGTATAGTCATTCACCGCCCCCCTCTAACTATATTTTTACCCTTCTCTAAGACCAACAATTGGTATCAAATCAGAGTTCCTGGACCTATTCAAATCTGATTTCTGATAACAAGGAGATCACATATTTTCAATGTAGTTTTCAAATCTATGCTTTCGAAATAAATCTTTTAGCTGTGATTATGGATTCCTCAAATTTCATGTCTAAAGTGCCCATATTCAATGTTAATAATTTTGATGAATACAAAATAAGAATGCTATCTCATCTTGCAACAACTCATGAGAAGATGCTGGATGTTATCAATGATGGCCCAATCAAGATCATGACTATGATAGCCACAGGAGCATATCAAGGAAAGGAAATAGAGAAACTTAAGAAAGATTGGACCAAGGATGATAGAAGAAGAGCAAATCTCAACTTTGTTGTAAAATACATGATTTTGAAGACTCTGACAGTAACATGTTCATGATGATCAAAGACTGCAAAACAGCAAAGGAGATGTGGGATAAATTAGCACTTATCAATGAAGGATCAAAGGCAGTCAAAGAAAACAAATTGTCTGTTACAAAACAGAAATTTGAAAACGTCAAGATGAAGACTGATGAATCCATTGATCAAATGGATAATAGATTCTCAACCATTATCAGTCAACTGCAGCAACTTGGACATACATATCCATAGAAAGAAGTCTGTATGAAAATCTTGAGAGGTTTACCTGAAAGATGGAAGATCATCACATCAGTACTCAGAGGCACAATAAATCTTGCCAATACTGATACTTTGACCTTAAGTCTTAATTAAAGGCTCATGAATTTGAGTTAAACAGTGAAGACAGTGCACCAGCAGAGGCACACAAGGCCAGTGCACTGGTTGCACCCCAGCAAAGCAAAGCGGCTGACACAAGCAGCAAAGAGACACAAGAACTAAAAGAACAAGTTTCTTTACTGATTAAAATTTTTGACAGGTTTAGTAAGAAGAAAGAATTCAAAGGATGTTCATCATCAAACAGGAAATCAAGCTCAAGCAAAGACATCAAGAAAAAGGATGATGAATACAAATGTTTCAATTGCAAGAAGAAAGGACACTTCAGGGAAGATTGTCCTGAAGAAAAAGACAAATATGAGGAAAAGAAGAAATACAAAACAACAGATAAGAAAAAGAGCAAGAAGGAACTTAAAGCTGAAACCAGTAGTGAAAAGGATGAAGAATCATCTGATAATGATTCAGATGATGATGAATCCAACAGCCCAGACAATACAAGGCATACCTATGTCTTTTATCTAAGGAAATTGATGAAACACAGGTAATATCTAGTTCATACTCATCAAATGCATCCACATCTGACACTGCACAATCTTCTACTCTCCCATTAGATTCTGCAAATCTAATTCAAAATCTCATGAGTAAATTGGAAGAAATTAAAACAAATCATGAAATTCTAGAACAAGAATGTGAGAATCTGAGAGAGGAGATTAAAAGATTAAAGAAAGAACATGATGGACTGAAAGAATCAACTAGTAAGGAAGTTCACTCAACTGATCAACAAGCAGCAGATGATCACTCATCTGATGTTGATAAACCAGCTGAGAAAACCTCCCTACCAGTTAAAGGCACCACTGCACCACTTAATACACCAGCTTACAAACCCCCAAAAAGGTTTTCATCCAGATCTGGTCTTGGCTACATCAGTCAAGATGAGAAAGGAAACAATGGACAACACAATTCTGAATCAAGGACCAAAACTGGACCAAAATTCAGAAAAGTTAATACCATGGTTTCTGATAGCAAAATACTTAACCGCTAACTTTAACCGACAGAGTATCGGGTTAGGGCAGTATAGTGGTTACAAGGTCGAATCCACAAGGAGTAACAGTGAAGTACCAAAGTCGACGTAGAACTTGGTTCAGGTCAATAGATAGTGGAAAGATTAACAACTAATGCAGAAATAACGATTACACTACTGGTTTTACTTATTTGATTAAAAAGCATAGCCGAACTACGATCCAGCGGGTTACTTTTACCCTACAGGAAAGACTTGACAAGGAGCGTGTCTTAACCGACCTACCTATCCAATTCAGTTTATATGACATCCACGGGAGTCAACTCCTTATTCTTGCGTTAAGGTCTGAACAACTCTCGCTTAACCCCCTAAACTAGGCTTATTAACCCTCCCTTTAGAAAGCTAACTCGCCTAACATGGTTGACCAGAATAATGAGCCGCTCGGGAACCTGATAAGAAACTCACATAGGCATAGTCCTAATGTCTAGCTAGGTTGTCAATCTAACAATCAAGGCTATGTCTAGTGATTCTAATACCCGTATCCCACACCTCGCCGCAAAATACATATATAAGCTCGATGTGTGTGTAACAGTGAACAAGGTTGTCAATCTCATTCAAAGCTATTAAAACAATCAAAACAAGTTTTAGAACATGAATTCATCATACAAACATTTAATTAAGTGCTACACAACTCCCATCTCATCCCCCTTTGGGATTTTCACCTGTTTTCACATAATTCGGCTACACAACTACTTTAGCTACTCATAATCATACTAACAACGAAGTAATTAAAGGAAATTATACTAAGAACAATAATAAACAAAAGCATAATCATCATAAAAATCAAACCTTGAATATTGAGTAAAGGTACTGCGCTAAAAGTCGAATCTTTGGTGTTGAAACAGAAATTTAATCTAATAAAAAGTATGTAGAATCAATAGAATTAATCTATGGAATATGGGGATCAAAGGGTGTTTAAACTACTCAAAAACCACCCTAAAATCGCCCCTAAGATGCCCAAAGTCGTCCAGGATGAAATAGGGGTTGAATGAGCTACGTATTTATAGTGTAGGTCGAAAATCTGATGTTGTCGGTCTTGAACGCCCGTTTGTGCCTTGGCAAACGCTAGTTTGTCTCCTGTCTTCAGTAAATCCGAAATAACTTTTTTTTGTAGAGCTCCGATTTGGACGATTCAAGATGCATTGGAAATATCGTTCAATTCCCTACAACTTTCATGAAGTCGAATTGGCCAGAAAATGCCTCCAAGATGGGTCAAAATAAAGATTAATGGACAGATACAGCGAATCTGATGTTGTCGGGGCCAAACGCCAGTTTGCCTTATACGAGTCGGGCCGAACCCATCCAAACATGCGTTTGAGGTGATTTGGACGCTAGTTTTCCTGAAAACCCAACTTTCAGTATCATGTGAACGCTAGTTTGAGCTGGCCAAACGCTAGTTTGGGGTAGGCTTCAGTATTTTCATCATAACTTCACTTCTAGGGACTCCAAATGAGATGATTCAAAATGCGTTTGAAAGCTGATTCAACGCTCTACAACTTTCATAAATACACTCTACCTCAAAATGTCTCCAAGTGTGACCAAAATTCCCCTGAAGTGACTGGTTCAGATTTCGTCAATGATTCTTCAATCTTTTCTCCTCCTTGGCCCCAAATCTCATTCTTTCTCGAGACTCTCTTCCTTATTCTCGACCTTATACATCAATATAATCCTGAAAACAAAGACACGAACACCAAGGCATAATATACATTGATGGAAACGTAATAAAATCCACATAAAACACGAGTTTTTAGGACGAAAACGCCTTTAGTCTCGAAACATGCATATAAGTGAATATCGTTCATATCCTACCCATAATATCCCAAAATAACCATGAATAACTCGTAAAAGGAGGTAATCTCATATAAGAAATACACTACAATTTGACTCCCATCAACTACCCCCCACTTAGCTTTTGCTCGTCCTCGAGAAAACAAAGCGACTCTAAAATGTAACATAGAGTCAACATTGGAGTCATACACGGGATCATCATATGCAAAGGGTAAGTGAAAACAACCAGGCAAATGCAATTGAGTCTAATCCTCCCTTATTACAAAAATGGAATGTGATTGTGTGCATAGCTTCTCATTCATTCATCACAGTTAACCGGTTCAGATTATTGATGCATGACTATTGTTGTTACACCATAGGCTTATACTTCATAAACATCACCACTAATCGAGGTCAAGTCGAGGCTAACTAAGGTCAGGCAGGACTTGCACGGTTGTAACGTTAGGCTAGGGACGGGGCTAAACGAAAGGATAAAAGGAGTATCAAAAGAGAAAAATGTCACGGATTTTTGCAATGAAAATAAACAAGTAATAAATTTATAAATCCGGTATACCCTAAGTGTAGGGATCGTAGCATAGCGATTAATACCGGAGTCGATCTCAGGGAATCGGGGTATCTAGTTCGTATTAAGTTTCCTAAGTTTGATCCCATTATTATTAAAGCCTAAAATAACAAAACGAAAGATAAATCGATGAGGATTGTCACCCAAAGCCGTGGAAAGATCGTTGCGAACATAACTAAACTATAAACGAGAAAAACAATAAAACTCATAAAAGCATGATAATGACTATAGCGATTAAACATCAATGATCCACCATCCCGCAACCCTTAATTTCCTCTCTAGATTATCTTATGATGATTTAACTAAAAATGTGATTCACCTATCAAAGGTATGAACTCCTAATCTCTTAGAAAAGTTCGCCTATCAATCTTTTATCTCTCGATCTTAAAGATTAACGCTATCAAACCAAGGTGCAAGATTTCTCAATCTAACAATCTAGATATTCTAACCTAGCAACTCTCGTATTTTTAGGTTAAAAAAAGATCTATTCTTTCCTAAGGTGATCTAGTGTTTACACCGATTCTCATCATATGGCAAACATCAATAGCAAAACATCTCTCGATTTAAATTTGCATAACACATAATCATAGAAAAGAAACAACTTTAATTAAAACTCACAAAATCATCCAAAGGGAGAAATAAAAACGCTGCAGAAAAGTTTCACATGCTTGCCCCAAGTTTGATCAGCTTCCAGCCATCCTCATGATCCGGAAGGAAAACGAAACAAAATAAATAAAACAACTAATCTAACCCTCGGTCGACCAAGCACCAAGGCTTGGCCGACCGAGCACAACTCGGCTTCAGAATTTAGGGTTTTCTGCGGCTACTGTAATGTGTATATATGATATTAGGGTTTGAAATAATGCGGCTATATATAGAAAAAGTAAGTCGGTTTCAGCATGGCGGCGGACGGACGCCCGTCCACTCCTTCTGGACGCCCGTCCAGATGGTGTAAATTCTTCGAGTCGGGCCGAGTCTTCTTAAACGCCCGTTCTATGTAAAATGAGACGCTCGTCCACTGAAATCTTCAAAACTCTGAATCAAATTTCCTCTCCTGGAAGCTCGTCCATATCTTCAGACGCCAGTCCAGGCTGCATGGGTAGTGAACGCTCGTTTGATTCTTCAAATCTTCATTCCAATCCTCAACTTGCATCTTCCTCCTTCCATTAAATCTCCAATTATGACATGTTTATGACCTACAAAAACCACAAAGACATGCAAAGTGTAAAACCATAGATAATTACCAATAAAATCACGAAATTAGCTCAACTTTACACTTAAAGACTTTTAAAACTCATTCGCTCAATAATTCGATTAAACCCTTAATTTCTATGCAAATAATACGAATATGGAGGAAATTATTACAAAATATAACGATATAAATCATATAAAATCACCCTTAACAAAAAACGAGTGAGCTTAATCAAAACTTCTTGAAATTGCCTCATAACTCACCTCCTTAGCTTGATTCGAGCAATCTTTCTCCTTCTTTACTCTAAAATCCAAACATAATTCAATGAAAACTCGTCCACCAACGCCACTTTGGAAGAATTAATACATAGCCATCATCAATCATTCTTTGACTCAACTTTTTCCAAACACTTCGTTCCATTTTTTTTGACTGATTTTGATTTTGATTTTTTTCTTTTTCTTTTTTTTTCATAAACCAAACACCAACACTTTTTCTATCCCTTCTCATTCGTAGTACAAAAGATTTACCAACACCATACTTTGATACACATCTTCACCACCCCACACTTGTGCTAGCAAGTGTGCCCAAAATAAGATTAAAACTCACTCGTAGGATGCCAAAGAAATGTAGACCACAAATAAAGGCTAAGGTGTTGGAGAAAAAGCCCATTTTGAAGGGTTGAATAGTCAACTTTAGCGCGATTTACGGATAGGCTCAGATGTATGTCATCGAGAGTTAATGATATCAATAAATACTCCATACGGAGTAGTTGATGATGGGCTTTTGAATCACTCGATTCGGATATCGGGTGAATGAGAAATTAATGGCTAAAGTTGGTAGAAAATATGTAGGAGATGGGAGTTGAAGGGAGAACCTCACCCATTCTCCCACATTGGAAACTTGAGTGTTGGGAGCTCAAGTAATAAGAGCTAGTGTATACTCTTATAGATGTGCCCCAAGGGGCAAGGCACTTTTGTGCAGGAGGGAGGACTTAGATAATTCCACACGCGCGTGCGCGCCGCGTCCGTCCGTCCGTCCGTCCCGGCCCGGGTGCTACTATTAATTTTTTGGACAAAATTTCTTTATGAAATTAATTCTAAAAATTAATTTAAGTAACTGTGTCATCGGACCAATAAGAATTCATTGAGTCATCCGACCAATCAGAATTCATAGATGTGTCATTCGACCAATCAGGGTGTGGAAATTAAATTCGAAATTTTATTAATAATTTTAATAAAAATTTCGACCCATGTCTTTTCCAAGGGGAAAAGTTTTGTTGATGCGTCTCGGCCAATCATATTTGAAGATTAGTTCTCATCTCCACTATATAAAAGAACCCTACATGGATGAGAGTTTAAGCATCGAATTTTCTCTTGTGTCTTTCCACCACAAAGAAATCACCATATAGATCTAGATATTGAGTCTAAGAGAAGTCGGAGCACTATGTAAGTTCGCGGAGCTCGGATTTTTGAAGTGCCTCTAAATCCGAGACATAAAGCCGTTGTATCTTGGGAGGCGATTCTTTGCTACTGTGGGCACATACCTGAGCAATTTATGTCTTAAAGAGAGTAACTACTCGCTTTCGGTTTGATCTCTAGTCCTTTATTTTCTACATCATAATTTTATCGTTCGTTGTTTGAGTTAGATCTGTATGGTAAGATTGGTGGTGTTAGATCTGCTATATAATATGAGTTATTCTATCTGCATGATTTATTTCCTAGATTTATTTTTCCGTAATTTAATCCGTAAATTACGGATATATTCCGTAAATCACTCCACACACGATACACCTATCCCAACAAGTTTAAGACAAAATTAATTATAAGGATTGCCTTACAGTATCGTGTTTATCTGTGGATATAGCCTTTTCCTCACATTGGGTGGTCAATTTAGTAATGTATTTGAAAGGAAAATATTTGGCTACTGCACAATTGGACTCGGATAGTATTATTCTCTATGCAGTAGATGGATATATTTTCTTAAGATTAAATTCTGGGGATAAACCAGGAAAACAAAAGACTAAAAATTCGTGGCCATAATATGGTCTAGTAATGTTTATGTCCTGGGTGGTTACATAGAACAAGTTAAAAAATTAAAATAAAAAGGATAAAATTGCCCACGTCACAGCAAGGAGAGAGGCACACAATAGTTGCTTCCTTATCTTTTGTTGTGCAAATATACTGGACTTCAATTTTGATATAAAATTTGGTTTATTTATCTGACTTTGTTGTGCACCGCAATTGATACCTTTTGGATGTAATCCGAGTTGCATCTTTTAAGGAACGAGAATGGGTAAATTAATTATGATGATTATGTGAATTAGTTATTGGATACTTACCAAAATCATAGATGTCGTGGTGATACTATTAAGCACTACAATTCTTTCTGTCTCGAATTTGCTTAGTTGCTATGTCTGTGTAGATTTTTTAACAAAATAATGTACTATTGAACTACATATGTGTGGTGAACTTACTTCTTGTAGGTAAAATATAAACATTGGTGAATATAAAGTATATGAGCTTTGTACTCTTCGGCTGTCGACTAATAAATTATTTGTGACCGTAAATTTTGGTTGTTGTACTTGATAATATCTAGTGCTCAATTATACAAGTTGAGTTTCCTAAAATTTCACTGCATCGATTGCTTGCAAATGAACCGAGTATTGTGATGTATGTCGATCAACTGTTTGTTGAACAGAAATGGAAGGATACATCGAGGTGAATCCAAATATGAGTGTGTCTTTTGTGACACAAGTGTACGTGTCGGTTGTAGAACTAGACGTAGCACCAGTAACTGGTTAATCTCATCCCTTGGATGGAGAAGTTCGGTGGTGCAACGAACAATGCTTTGAATGATCAAACTAGATTGATCAGTATGTTGACAGTGAAACTGTCTCTTGAGCACAAAGTGATGCTCCGTATAGAGCCTGCCTTTAAGATCTGCTTACATGCTTGAGTAATCGTGCTTGTGACACTGTGACTAAGACTTGAAAATTTCAAATTCGTTCGTCTATTGATGAACATGGTGTTGTTACCAAATTTGAAATTTGATCCTCATCACAAGTGTCTAATATGTGTTGAAGCCATGTTTGTCTAACTCACCGGTAGACCGGTAGAAAGGAACACAAAACCACTAGATTCATGCAAATTAGAGGTGATAAAAGTATAATGTTACTTTTATTGAGTATAGCACCAAATATTTTGATATTTATATGCTGAAAAGCGAAACTAAGGCTCGTGTTGCCTTGAGAGTTATCATAATGAAGGTGAAAATAAACATAGCAAACGGTTCAGATGTATCCGTAGTGATTGTAGAGGTGGATATGATGTATTGTTTCATGAGTCTTGCTAAGGGCCCGGCATCATTCATCAAACAACTACACCATACACAACTCAGGCAAGTGGTATTGCTACGTGCAAGAACCAAAATCTTAAAGAGTTGATGGATGCTATGTTGATAAGTTCGGGTTTACCTCAGAACTTGTGGGGGGGAAGTTGTCCTCTCAGCAAAATTCATTCTGATCAAGATCCCTTCAGTGAAGAAGGATGACACCCAGTATGAGTTGTGTAAATGCTATAGTTTAGCTACAGATTCTTGGAAATGTGGGGGTGTGGCCTAAACTCATTAGTGCCTGTTGTTTTTGGTGCATGAATCAAACATCGATGATGTACATGAATGTGGTGTTCCTTGTAGATATCTTTCCTTGTGAGGAAAGTGGTAAAGAAGAAGCAAGCATGAGTAAGCGGACATGTGAGTCTTAATAAGAGAGTGGTCCTCAAGAAATTGAGGAACTTAGTCTTAGTATAAGGGCTAGGACTTCCAAGTCCTTTGCTCCTGATTTTCTGACCTATGTGGTAGAAAATGAACCCAGGACATATGCTGAGGCAATGTCAATTCCATAAGCTCCTTTCTGGAAAGAAGCTATGTGTAGTGAAATAAAATCCGTCATGCAAAACCACACTTGGAAGTTGGTTGGTCTTCCAACGGGAAATAAACCATTCGGGTGCAAGTGGGTCTTCAAGAAGAAGTTAAAGGTTGATGGATTTATTGAAAGGCGTTGTTGGTAGCCTAAGGGTATCGATAGAAAGAAGGCCTTGACTTCTTACTCACCAGTTATGAGAATTACTTATAAGGGCTCTCGTCGGTATAGTTGGAGACTATAACATGGAAATCCATCAAATGGATATTTGTGGTGAGTTGAAGGAAGATATGTACTTGGAACAACCCGATGGGTTCATAGTTCCAGGCTAAGAAGTAAGGTGTGTAGACTTGTTAAGTCTCTCTGTGGCTCGAATAATAGCCAGAGCAACGGCATATCGAGTTTGACAATGTTATGTTGTCAAGTAGGTAGGACATATATATGTCTATGACATGCTAATAATGGGAAGTACTCATAAAAGTATCATGGATACGAATAAAATGCTGACAAGGAACTTCGATATGAAGGACTTTGGAGCGTCAGATGTGGGTACAAGGGATTAAGATCTCTAGAGTACCTGATGGACTTGTGTTATCACAAACTCATTATATTGAGTCTGTTTGAAAAGATTTAACGTCTTTGATAAAAGTCCAGTGAGCACTCCACTTGACCTAAGTATGCACTTAGAGGTGAACCTGTGGATCAATTGAGGTATTCTCAAGTGATCGGAAGTCTGATGTACTTAACCAATTGTACACGATCAGACTTAGCATGTGCAGTGAAGAAACTGAGTAGGTTCACGAGTAATCTAGATCATAATCATGGGAAAGCCTTAAATAGGTTGTTGAGGTACATGAAGTACACTATGAGTCTGGGACTACGATATACTTGATATCCAGCAGTATTAGAAGGATACTGTGATGACAACTGGATATCAAATATGAAAGATTTGAAAGTCCACCAGTGGATACTTAATCACGATTGGTGGTGCTGCTGTGTCCTGGAAGTCTACAAGACAAACGTGAGTAGCTCGCTCCACAATGGAAGCTGATTTCATAGCACTGGATAAGGCTGGAGAAGAAGCTGAATGGCTTAGGAATTCCCTGAGGATATTCCATGTTGGCCTGAACTAGTGGCTGCTATCAGCATACACTGCGGTAGTCATTCGGTCATAGGAAGGGCACAGAGTAGTGTGTACAGTTGTAAGTCTCGACACATATGCCGGAGACACAATACCATTGAATAAATGGTCTCTAATGGTGTGATTTCCATTGATTGTGTAAGATCGAAGGAGAATCTTACGGATCCGTTTACAAAGGTTTAGATAGAGATCAGATGTCAATCTTGACAACCGGAATGGGACTGAAGCCTATTACGCATGTTTCCTTGTAGTGGCAACCCAACCATGTTGACTGGAGATCCCAAGATCATGGTTCAAAAGGGACAACTAAGCTATAAGGAACAGTCCAGCACTTACCCATTCTGAGAGAATAAAAGTGCTATCTACAGAGGGTGTGAGGTTAAGCATAGCTTTTAATGATTCCTATAGCTTGATATTCAAGTGGGGTAGGGCAGAATACCCTTGATAGGAGGTCACCTATGTAAGTGCGCAGTGGGGCCGCTTCATGAGAATTTTGAGGCTTGAATTCTCTAAAGCACTTTCACGAAACCAAGTGTTGTCCAGGCCGAGACGGACACAACCATGAGAACCGAAAGGTGCTAGGGAAATATTGTGTGAGTGTTATTGTCTTGGTTTACACTAAAGGCTTGAAACAGATTCAAGACCTAGTTCACTGATTAGCCGAGTAAATCCGATAAGACTTCACTAAGGCGGGTTCAAGGCCGAAGCTACCTCTCACGATGCAATATTTTTCCGTCGACTTCTCTTCGAGTGCATTTGCATTTGCATTAATTTTCATTCATGTGGAGGATTGTTGGAGAAAAAGCCCATTTTGAAGGGTTGAATAGTCAACTTTAGCGCTATTTACGGATAGGCTCCGATGTATGTCATCGAGAGTTAATGATATCATTAAATACTCCATACGGAGTAGTTGATGATGGGCTTTTGAATCACTCGATTCGGATATCGGGTGAATGAGAAATTAATGGCTAAAGTTGGTAGAAAATATGTAGGAGATGGGAGTTGAAGGGAGAACCTCACCCATTCTCCCACATTGGAAACTTGAGTGTTGGGAGCTCAAGTAATAAGAGCTAGTGTATACTCTTATAGATGTGCCCCAAGGGGCAAGGCACTTTTGTGCAGGAGGGAGGACTTAGATAATTCCACACGCGCGCGCCGCCGCCCGTCCGTCCGGCCCGGCTCGGCTCGGCTCGGCTCGGGCTCGGGTGTTACTATTAATTTTTTGGACAAAATTTCTTTATGAAATTAATTCTAAAAATTAATTTAAGTAACTGTGTCATCTGACCAATAAGAATTCATTGAGTCATCCGATCAATCAGAATTCATAGATGTGTCATTCAACCAATCAGGGTGTGGAAATTAAATTCGAAATTTTATTAATAATTTTAATAAAAATTTCGACCCATATCTTTTCCAAGGGTAAAAGTTTTGATGATGTGTCTCGGCCAATCATATTTGAGCATTGGTTCCTCCTCTCCACTATATAAAGAACCCCATGGATGAGAGTTTAAGAATCGAATTTTCTCTTGTGTCTTTCTACTACAAAGAGTCAGTCATATAGATCTAGATATTGAGTCGAAGAGAAGTCGGAGCACTATGTAAGTTCGCCGGAGCTCGGATTTTTGAAGTGCCTCTAAATCCAAGACATAAAGCCGTTGTATCTTAGGAGACAGTTGCTGCTACCGTGGGCACCATACCGGAGCAATTTGTCTTAAGGAAAGAGTAACTACTCGCCTCGGTTTGATCTCTAGTCCTTTATTTTCTACATCATAATTTTATCGTTCGTTGTTTGAGTTAGATCTGTATGGTAAGATTGGTGGTGTTAGATCTGCTATATAATATGAGTTATTCTATCTGCATGATTTATTTCCTAGATTTATTTTTCTGTAATTTAATCCGTAAATTACGGATATGTTCCGTAAATCACTCCACACACGATACACCTATCCCAACATAAGGGTCGGTAATTATAGGCTCAATCACGAATGGCTAAAGTTCGGGTGGGGGTCTAACCACCCTACAAAGGCTCAAAGGGGCTTATGTGGAAATTATGTATAGGGTTGGCTATTTGGCTCTAGTCGGGTCAAAGAAATGCCAGGACCGTCATCCCTTAATCTACCAAGATTGACCTTTCTATTTCGCCTCAAAGTTAATCATATAAGTTCTAGGTAACAGAATAGACTATGACAACTATAAGCATCATTAATTACCATAACTCATGATATTGAAGGTATTAAGTGCGTGTGTAGTCCATTTTTATAACATGATCACGACTTAACTCGCATGCATTTACTCAATTGTAAAACACTTAAACTAAGGATATCATGATTCAACATATAACACAACATCAATCCATGAAATTTTTTTAAAATATGGCACAAATTCACACGATATAGAAAAAACTAAGACTACAAATCATTCAAGTACATAAAAACATGGCATTAAAATTTATCAACAAAAACAGTGAAGCTAAGTCTCCTATCCCCCCCCCACCTTAAACGAAGCACTGTCCTCAATGTGTGTGAGTGAGAAGGAAAAAATACTTAGCTGAACTGCTGGCAAAGCACATCCAATGCAATGCAACAACCGCAAATGTATCACCGAGGGTGTCTGTGCTACAAAGTAAACACAAAGAATTCTCTACAACGAAAGGCTAAAACTTTAAGTGTAGGTAACACAAACATGGAGATGTATCTATAAAGAAAATATCGGCTATAGCATGCAAAAAAACAACAAGAATCCCGTGACAGCCTCGTGTAAGCATGACCCGAATCCCTAGATCAAAATAGATACAACCACAGCAAAGCATGCACGGGACATGGTCCTCGTGCCAAAACATCGAATAGGGATATGGGGTACGCAATATGTAACGCACAAAATGGATCGCTATAGATGGAAAAATAACCCCTACGGGTAAACTACAGAACATTTAAGCATGATAGAAAGGCCACAGAGGCACACTCATCATAGAAAGAATCACACTTGCATACATATCATAGTCAAGGTATAAATTTACATAAGAGCACATACGCAGATATTCCTAGATCCCTTTCAATTCCACACTGTTTTATTTAGGGCTGGGTTGCCTCCCCCCAAGCGCCTTTGTTTTACGTCGTTGGCTCGACCTGGTGACGCTTAACAAACTCAAAACATAAACAACTCAAACAACTCAAACAAACACTCATCACATATCATGTAAGCTCATAGCAAGTCAACCAAATTCCGCATTCATCAGTTTAAACATGCTCGTAGATATCCCAAGGGCAATCATAAAAATAGTCGAGCTAGTGAGCGGCTTACCTCGTGCCACTTGTGCTGCTTTTTCTTGCCATCTCACACTCTCTTTCCTCTCCAGCTTTGGCGATGGCTTCCTCTTAGACTTCTTGTAATCAGGCGGTTTATCAATCCCCTTTTCCCAGCTTGGGGAGCACCGGTGCAACGGGCGATCCCGATTTATTCTGTGCCTCGATCTTGCCTCGATCGACGATATCTCATAAGCGCACCACATCTCCTTTTGACAATCTTTTTCCTTCCTGCACGTCAGTACGCACCACACCACAAGAAAATAAAGATTTTGTATATAAACATTCATCATTTATAGCATTTGGACCTCTATCCTTGTAAACATTTAAACGCTCTCTCTCGCCCCCAACACCAAAAGAAATATCTCCACTCTTAACTTCTATCTGAGCTTCACTGGTGGTCAAAAAGGGGCGACCTAACAAAACAGAGGTCTTGGAGTCCATCTCCATGTCAAGAATCACAAAATCCACAGGGAACACAAACTTTCCAACTTGCACTAAGACATCTTCCGCTACCCCCAAAGGTTTCCTCACCGACCTATCAGCCATCTGTAGGGTCATTCCCGTAGGTTCCAATTCTCCTAACCCTAATTTTTCATATAAAGCCTTAGGCATCAAGCTCACAGAAGCTCCTAAATCACATAAAACATTTTCAATTATAGTATTGCCTATGGTGATAGGAATGGTGAAACCTCATCTATCTCTCATCTTAAGAGGTATCTTACTATCATAAACCGCTGAACACTCCTCCCTCAACTTAACTATCTTACCCATTTTCTCTCGACTTGTCAACATCCCTTTCAAACATTTAAAATACTCAGGCACACTAGAAATTGCCTCGAACAAGGGAACATTGATCTTTACCTTCCTAAGAATGTCGAGGAATCTACTCTGACACTCATTAAGAACCGGCTTCGTAGGACCCTTAGGTGGGTAAGGCAACGTATTCTCATCAAAATCGGGAGGGGGAGGGGGCAGAAAATTTCTCTTACCTCGAGTGTTTGGCCTTGGAGGCCCAGATGTAGCTTCTTTTGTCATCACTGGCTTGCTCGGCTCCTCCTCTTTAATGTCCAGCATTGTGAGATCCTGCTTCCCCCTTTCTTCATCTCTTCTGGTTTGAGCTTCCTGCCCCCTCTATACTTCCATTGCTCGCTCTTTCCTTACAATCGCGAGATCTCTCTTAACAGCAGCTAACTCTCTTCGTGCCACTTCTAACTTGGTTTCCATTCTTTATTTCTCTGCTGCCTCGTTCATCCTCCTCATCCAGATATTCTTCTGCTACAACTGCTTGCTTTGGCTGGTCGACTCCCAACTCTCTACCACTCCTAGTGAATATGGCATTCACTTGCCTCGGATTCTGCTCAGCATCACTCAGACTCTTCTTCAATGTATTTTTGATTTGCCCAACTTGAGTCTCTAAATTCCGGATAGCTAAGTGTGTTGCTACCTTCTATTCAATAGCATTCTTATTTAGCTCAGAGATAGTTTTATCCATCTTCTCTTATAGCAACTCAGTTGAGGTCTTCTGGGTACCTGAATTGCTTGATTGGTTATTCTGATGAAGGTGCGCATTCGGGTGTTGATAAGTCCCACAATTGTTATTTCTATTTTGATGGTTAGATTGCTGATTATTGTTTCCTTGCTGCCCCTGATTCTGGTTCCATCCTTGATTATTCTGGCCCTCAGTTATGATTATTCTGCTGTTGGTGGCCATGTTGTTGACTGTTCTGATGCATGCCTTGATTGGTATTTTGATAGGCATTCTGATTCTGGGGGTTCTGATTCCAAGATTGGTTATTTGGGCTTTGGTTCTGCCTGAACCCTTGGTGATTGTTATTGTTTTGATTCCAATTCTGCCCCTGCTGGTTCTGATTCCAGTTACCCCCATTACATTGTCCAACATAGCTCACATCATACTGTTATGAATCATTGTCCATACCATACTCCATTTGCGGCCCTTGCTGATTGTCGAAATTCTGATTCCACTGTTGCTGGCCAAATTCTTGCTAATTAATATTTACCTACCCCATTGCATACACATTCATTCTCTGCTGATCATTCTGGTTCCCAAACTGTTTTTGTGCTGGAGTAGGTATCAACTGCTGTGGGTAAGTGAACTTTTTCGGTGATGTGCAATCCAATGCTGAGTGTCCACCCCCACAAAGTTGGCATTGCCCTGCCTTCTTTCTAGCCAACTCTATTTGGTCCATCTTAAGTACCATTTCTTGCATCTTATCATGCATGGCTGTCTCTCTATCGAGTTCTTCTATCAAGGATTTTACACTTTCCATTGGGGCTTTCTTCTTCTTTCTACTAGACCCCCATTGTCCTTCTCCATCTGCCACATTCTCTATCTGTCTCATAACTTGTTCTGGCGGCAAATTCATAATATCTCCGCCACTTGCGGCATTCAGCTTGTTTTGGTCCATTGGCTCTAAGGCCCTGAATAATATAATGACTTGCTCCACCGTGGAAAAACTGTGTGGAGGGCATCTCTTCAGTAGACCCCTGAATCTCTCATACGTCTCCTTTAGTGTCTCCCCTCGAGACCGTCAAACGAAGAGATTTCTTCTTTCAGATCTAAAATCTTCATCGGAGGAAAGTACTTCTTTAAAAACACCTTCACTACATCTGCCCATGTATGCAATGAATCATTGGGTAATGAATCGAACCAATCCTTAGCGGCTCCCCTCAATGCAAACGGAAAAACTATCAGCTTTCCCGCCTCGTCACTCACCCCATTATATTTCATCGTTCCACAAATCTGGAGAAAGTGATCCAGAAAGTTGTTCGGGTTCTCCGTCGACTTCCCGGGAAACAAGGCGTGTTCCCCCAACATGTTCAGAATATTTTGCTTGATGTCCATGTTGTTCGCATTAATTGGGGGCACTTTAATTGGATTGTGCCCTATAACTTCCTGAGGGGTGATAACATAGTCTCGACAGACTCTCGGTCTCTGTACCTGCTGAGCCATCTGTGGCTGATAATTCTGTTGTTGATAAAACTGCTGCAAAGGGGGTTGCTGAGGATACGGGTTTTGGAACCCCTGTTGGTTCTCATGTTCCCTTAGCATTTGTAGTACTCCTTCGACTGTATCTTGGTCATACTGCCCGAACTGCTGAGTGTTCTGTTGTTGCAACGGCGGCTGCTGAGTACGCTCAGTGTTCCCTGTTCTGTTTACCCCAAGCTGTCTATCACCAGTCCCCAACTGTCCACCTCGGTTACTCCCAATTCCCATTCTCTGAGTGTATTGAGGGTCGATCGTTTGCTGGAGTCTTAACCCATCATTCTCCAATTGTTCTATACGATCACGGATTGTGGTCAATTGTAAAGTTGTATCCCCGAGGTTGGATGTACTACCCGGTGCATTGTGCTCAGTCAAAGGCTCAAAATTATCCCGGCCATCCAAATTATCTCTACCATTAAGCTTATCCATTTCTTCAGAGAAGTCTGACAGAGACGTATCAATTAATCCCTCTTCTTCGTACAGAGGGTTCGGAGTCCCGATAACGATCTTCTTTCTTCTTTGACTGTTGCGGTGGCGTGCAAAGGCTTCAATCTCGTCAATCGGCTCGATAAGAGTTTGTTTTGAACTTCTCGTGGTCATGCACTGTCAAAAATAGAAAAAACAAGAAAACAAATAAAAATGACCTAAGCCCAGGCTTTCGGCCAACTTACAAGATATTCACCATGTACTCCCCGGCAACGGCGCCAAAATTCTTGATAGCAAAATACTTAACCACTAACTTTAACCGACAGAGTATCGGGTTAGGGCAGTATAGTGGTTACAAGGTCGAATCCATAGGGAGTAACAGTGAAGTACCAAAGTCGACGTAGAACTTGGTTCAGGTCAATAAATAGTGGAAAGATTAACAACTAATGCAGAAATAACGATTACACTACTGGTTTTACTTATGTGATTAAAAAGCATAGCCGAACTACGATCCAGCGGGTTACTTTTACCCTATAGGAAAGACTTGACAAGGAGCGTGTCTTAACCGACCTACCTATCCAATTCAGTTTATATGACATCCATGGGTGTCAACTCCTTATTCTTGCATTAAGGTCTGAACAACTCTCGCTTAACCCCCTATACTAGGCTTATTAACCCTCCATTTAGAAAGCTAACTCGCCTAACATGGTTGACCAGAATAATGAGCCGCTCGGGAACCTAATAAGAACCTCACATAGGCATAGTCCTAACGTCCAGCTAGGTTGTCAATCTAACAATCAAGGCTATGTCTAGTTATTCTAATACCCGTATCCCACACCTCGCCGCAAAATACATATATAAGCTCAATGTGTGTGTAATAGTGAGCAAGGTTGTCAATCTCATTCAAAGCTATTAAAACAATCAAAACAAGTTTTAGAACATGAATTCATCATACAAACGTTTAATTAAGCGCTACACAACTCCCATCTCATCCCCCTTTGGGATTTTCACCCGTTTTCACATAATTCGGCTACACAACTACTTTAGCTACTCATAATCATACTAACAACAAAGTAATTAAAGGAAATTATACTAAGAACAATAATAAACGAAAGCATAATCATCATAAAAATCAAACCTTGAATATTGAGTAAAGGTACTGCGCTAAAAGTCGAATCTTTGGTGTTGAAACAGAAATTTAATCTAACAAAAAGTATGTAGAATCAATGGAATTAATCTATGGAATATGGGGATCAAAGGGTGTTTAAACTACTCAAAAACCGCCCTAAAATCGCCCCTAAGATGCCCAAAGTCGTTCATGATGAAATAGGGGCTGAATGAGCTGCGTATTTATAGTGGAGGTCGAAAATCTGATGCTGTCGGTCTTAAACGCCCGTTTGTGCCTTGGCAAACGCTAGTTTGTCTTTTGTCTTCAGTAAATCAGCAATAATTTTTGTGTAGAGATCCAATTTGGACGATTCAAGATGCGTTAGAAATATCGTTCAATTTCCAACTTTCATGAAGACTACTTGGCCAGAAAATGCTTCCAAGATGGGTAAAAATAAAGATTAATGGACAGGTACGGCGAATCTGATGTTGTCGGGGCCAAACGCCAGTTTGCATCCTTGCAAACGCCAGTTTGCCTTATACGAGTCGGGCCGAACCCATCCAAATGTGCGTTTGAGGTGATTTGGATGCTAGTTTGCCTGAAAACCCAACTTTCAGTATCATGTGAACGCCAGTTTGAGCTGGCCAAACGCTAGTTTGGGGTAGGCTTCAGTATTTTCATCGTAACTTCACTTCTAGGACTCCAAATGAGATGATTCAAAATGCGTTTGAAATCTGATTCAACGCTCTACAACTTTCATCAAGACAACTCTTCCTGAAAATGTCTCCAAGTGTGACCAAAATGACCCTGAAGTGACTGGTTCAGATTTCATCAATGATTCTTCACTCTTTTCTCCTCCTTGGCCCAAAATCTCGTTCTTTCTCGAGACTCTCTTCCTTATTCTCGGCCTTATACATCAATATAAGCCTGAAAACAAAGACACGGACACCAAGGCATAATATACATTGACGGAAACGTAATGAAATCCACATAAAACATGAGTTTTTAGGACGAAAACGCCTTTAGTCTCGAAACATGCATATAAGTGAATATCGTTCATATCCTACCCATAATAGCCCAAAATAACCATGAATAACTCGTAAAAGGAGGTAATCTCATATAAGAAATACACTACAATTTGACTCCCATCAGTTTCCACTACTCATCCTGCAACATTGAAGTCAAAGACCAGTGCAGTGAAACAACATAGTAAATCATCTCACCAACTTAGTAAAGGCAAAAACATACTGAAAGGTAAGGCAGACTTTACCCTTCAGAAGATGATTGGAATGTTGATCCACCAAAATACAAGAAGAATCCATTTCATGCCGTGCAACATGTGTTTAAAAAAAAAAGCCAACCTAGGCACATTCCTGAACACAAGAAGCAGAATGTAAATAGGTTTCCTCCTGCATATTGGAAAGATAAAAAAGATGGTAATGCACCTAAAGGTAGAGAATTGTATCAGAATAATTTCAATAAGTCTAGAAGAAGTTATTATGCCATGCCTTACATGTATGAAGTTGATGAATTCAACTATCCAATAAGGAGATCGTTTGGATATACTCTTGGAATGAGAGGCATGACTGCTAATAGGTATGGACCCAAACAGTATTGGGTACCTAAACATACTTAATTTGTTTTGTAAGATGTCTGGTACATAGACAGTGGTTGTTCCAGACATATGACACTGAACAAAGGATGGTTGACTGACTTTAAAGCTTTTGATGGACACAAAGTTACATTTGGAGGCAAAGAAAACCCCGGCAAAATTAAGGGGGAAGGCACAATGTTCAATAACAACTTGAAGATTCAAAATGTGTTTTATGTTAAAGGATTGAGTTTCAATCTTCTAAGTATCAGTCAATTTTGTGACAAAGGCTACAATGTGCATTTCAACAAAGAAGGATGCAGAGTGATTCACAGTCAAACCAGCACAGTTTTACTTGCAGGAAAAAGAGAAGACAACATGTATGTGGTGGATTAGAAGATAGCAAAAGCAGAAACATGTCTGCTTGTAAAGAATAAGCAATCAACCAGCAGGATTTGGCATGGAAGACTGAACCATCTCAACTTCAAGACCATCAACAAATTGTCAAAGAACAAGCTAATTGAAGGCCTCCCAGACATCACATTCAAAAAATAATCTCTCTGTGATGCATGCCAGAAAAAGATGCAGATTAAAAGCCCTTTCAAGTCAAAACCCCGCCTCAGTCAACAACAAGGATCTTACATATTTTGCATATGGATCTTTTTGGACCAGTTACACCAGTAAGTGTAAGTGGAAAGAAGTACACTCTTGTTGTGGTGGATGACTTTTCCAAATTTACTTGGACCATATTCATGAACAAGAAAAGAGAGACACTCAAGAAGCTACCTGATTTACTGAGAAGAATACAAAATGAAAAAGAGTTGAAGATCATCAAGATAAGATCAGACATAGGAAGAGAATTCCTAAATGAAGTGATCATATCTTACTGTGAAGAAAATGGTGTACTACATCAACTATCAGCAGCAGGGACTCCACAACAAAATGGTGTAGCAGAAAGAAGAAACAGAACACTCAAAGAAGCAGTTAGAACCCTGATAGAAGATGCTAGCTTACCAAAGAGATTTTGGGCTGAAGCAGCAAATATAGCATGCTATACTCAAAATAGATCTATCATCAACAAACACCATGGCAAAACACCATATGAAATTTGGAATGGAAGAAAACCTAACATTTCACATTTACATATGTTTGGATCTAAATGTTTTGTTTTGAACAGGAATCAACTACATACTTTTGATGAAAAAGCTGATGAAGCAATCTTCATGGGATACTCAGAAACAAGCAAAACATTCAGAGTACTCAACAAAAGAACCTTGGTGATTGAAGAATCAATTCATGTAGTTTTTTATGAACCAAATACAAATGGTGAAATCTTACACAACCTTGAAGAAGAAGCTGCACAAGGACAAGTTTATATGAATACAACAGTACCAGCTACAATTTTAGACCACACCTTTGGCAATCAAGATGATGTACTAGTCAATACAGCACAAGAGGCACCAACATAAGATCATGAAGTTGATGCACAGGTAGGAGTTGTGGAAGAACCAAATCAAGAGAAACTTCAACCTGATTTGAATTGTCTGAGAGATCATCCTGAATAAAAAGTCATTGGAGATGTTCATAGAGGAGTTAGAACGAAAAGACAACTGGAAAGTATGCTAACTTGTTTTCTATCATAGGTGGAACCCAAAACAATAGATGATGCAATTCAAGATTCTGATTGGATTACATCCATGCAAGAAGAGCTCAATGAATATGAGAGAAATGAGGTTTGGGAACTTGTGGATCGACCAGACATGGCAAACATCATTGGAACAAAATGGGTATTCAGAAACAAGATGGATGAACAAGGAACTATTGTCAGAAACAAAGCAAGACTAGTTGCAAAAGGATTTTCTCAAGCTGAAGGCATAGACTATAATGAAACCTTTGCACCAGTAGCAAGATTGGAAGCAAGCAGACTCTTTCTAGCTTTTGCAGCACACAAGGACTTCAAAGTATTCCAAATGGATGTCAAAAGTGCATTTTTGAATGGACTTCTAGAAGAAAAAGTATATGTGGAACAACCCCCTGGATTCCAACTCATAGGGAAGGAAGATAAAGTTTACAAGCTCAAAAAGGCACTATATGGACTCAAACAGACACCTAGAGCCTGGTATGAGACTCTGTCACAATTCTTAATCAACAATGGATTCAACAAATGGACTATTGACAAGAATCTCTTCAAGCTAGATGAAAGAAAAAGCACTTTGTTAGTTCAGATATATGTTGATGACATCATCATTGGATCAGAAGATGAAAAGCTGCGTGAGAAATTTGCAAATCTGATGAAAAGAAAATTTCAAATGAGTATGATGGAAGAACTTAATTATTTTCTTGGTTTACAAGTGAAGCAAATGGAAGATGGCATCTTTATAAATCAAGACAAGTACACAAAGGACTTGATACACAAATTTGGTATGGATACAAGTGGCACATCAGACACACCAATGTGTGTAAGAGTTATTCTTGGGAAAGATGAAAATGGAAACGATGTTGATCAAAAGTTATATAGAGGAATTATTGGATCTCTACTTTATGTAACTGCAAGCAGACCTGATATAGCATTTGCAGTAGGAGTATGTGCAAGATTCCAAGCTCAACCTAAGGAATATCACTTACTAGCAGCCAAGAGGATCATCAAATATTTGAAGCAAACAATCAATGTAGGAATTTGGTATCCAAAAGATGGAGGATTCAAATTGATATCCTATTCAAATTAGATTATGATGGATGTAAAATTGATAGAAAAAGCACATAAGGAACTTGTCAGATGCTAGGAAGCAGACTAGTATCATGGTTTAGCAAAATGCAAATTCTATATCCACTTCAACAGCAGATGCAGAATATATAGCTGCAGGCAGATGCTGTGCACAAGTGTTGTGGATCAGAGAACAACTAAGGGACTATGGAATAGAGGAGAAGACAATTCCAATTATGTGTGATAATACAAGTAGAGTATCCATTACTTAGAATCCAGTATTACACTAAAAAACAAAGCATATTGATGTGAGTCATCACTTTATTAGAGATCATGTTGAAAAAAGAGATGTTATTTTAAGATACATATCAACTGAAGATCAATTGGCTGATATTTTCACTAAACCACTCAGTCATGAAAGATTCTATAAGTTAAGAACTGAGTTGGGGATGATTGAAATTGATTAAGTCATAAGGAGCAGCTAACTAGAGTAATTAGTCGAGTGACTTCACCAGCTGACTGAACCTTTGCCACTTTGGGTGCGCTCACTTGGCAGGTAAAGCACTGGTCACCAGCAAAGTCCACTTCACTGATTGTTAGGAACAATTTTATACAGCAGCTCAGTAAGAAGTCACTACACCGGATTAGTGACCAGCCAAGTTACTTCACCACTAAATACCTTGGAGAAAACAGTAAAGGTAAGTGTGAAAAAAATCAGTTTTATACATGTGAACAATCAGAAGATTTATGGAGAATTATTTTATGGAAGATTACCCATGTGGATTTTATAGTACAATCGATTGCCACGGGTCCTTCTTTCAAGACAAAAACTACGTAAAACAGTGTGGAGATGATGAGCAAGCAAAAAGATAGGCAGATGGCTACATCAAGCTAGGACTGATGACCTTTCTCAATCCTCCAATCACTGGCATCTGCTATGAAAGTCTCATATCCTTTTGAAAAACTGCCAAATATGTCTCAGGCCTCTTTGAAGGAGATGAAGGAGAAAACAAGATAGTCGGATCCGTCAACGGTGCAAAAGTGGTCATAACGGCAAAGGTAATTCACCAGCACCTTGAACTCTCAAATGAAGGATATGCAAAAGTGGGGCTCATCTCACAAGACATGGATAAATTCTGATTAGAAATTGCTAAAGCAGCTACCCCAGAAACTAAAAAGTTCAATTGTCTTAGATCTTCCCTAAAGAAGCCCTTCAATGAATTTATTGCTCTAATTGGAAAGAATATTGAAAGAAAGCTAGGAGCCATGAATGCCATGACATAGGCTAGAATGCAACTTATGGGTATTATTTACAATGGCTTGGAGTTCATTTGGGCCACCTACTTTTTCAAACGCATCAAAGAACAGATTATGTGCTTGCATAACCTACTCTGAAACAATTTTTAAGAAGGGACTTATCCGCTGCCCAAAAGCTTTTTATCAAAAGAAAAGTTTTTAAAACTCCAGTATAGTCATTCACCCCCCCCCCCTGACTATACTTTTACCATTCTCTGGAACCAACAAGCACGATGATGTTTGGACTTCAGTTATGTTTTTGATTGGAATCAATATTCCTTTTAAGTCTAATCACTGGGTATTGGATGATGGATGTGGTTCTCATATTTGTAGGATTATAAGGACTACAAAGGACTAGAGGTGTAAAGAAAGGAGAGATTGACCTGTGTATTGGAAATGGAGCAAGTGTTGCTGCATTAGCCGTAAGAGTTTATTTTATTCCGTTTCCTAGTGGGCTAGTACTTGAACTAAATTATTGTTTTTTGTTCATACTTTTACGACGAGCATTTTCTACTTCTGCATTATAATTAAGTAGAAGGATATTCCTTCATTTTTAAGAAGAAATGATGTTCTTTTCTCGTGATGGATTATTTGTGGTACTAGAAAACTGGGAAACGGTCTCTAAACATTAGATATGCAATATGAGATACTTAATATAAACACGAAGAAAGCTAAGTGTCAATAATTGGTAAATAATTTTTTGTTTTTTCATTCACTATCGAACACTATAAATATACAAGAGGATACATTCTAATCGGGGCCTCAAATCATGCCCAAAATCGCTAAGAGCACTCGCAGTAGAAGCTGTAAATGATGTTAAATCTGTATTTTACAGATTTAACTCATCAGATTTGTCAAAAATATAACTACATTAAAATCTGTATACGGATCTGTATACTTAAGAATCTGAGAGGTGAGACTGTATATGTACCGCACAAAACTAGCGTATGTACGCTTTTCTTTTTCTTTCTGTTTTTTTTCCTTTTCGACTTTCCTATCATTTCCCACGGAGTGTGTATGGTTTTCTTTTTCTTCAATTATTATACTACAGTGGGGCCTGGGAGGTCTTTTTCCGTGGGAGGCCCCTCTCTGTCTCTTCTTCCCCACTATTATATTTTTTTTTTCGTGGAGTGTGTATAGGGATCTCGATCCCCGACGGTCTGCACTCTGCACAAATTCTCTCGATCGTGAAGCAAACTGTCGTTTTGATCCGAACGACGCCGCCTCGATCGATGTAAAATAAAAAATAAAAAATAAAAACACAGTCAAGACGGCGTCGTTTCGGATCGAAACGACACCGTTTCGACGATCTGTTGTCGAGAAATTTGTGCAAGCGCTTGTGCGCTGCTCTCGACATTTAATGGCGAAGCGAAGATTGAAATAGGACTATTTTTAAATTTACATGTTTTATGTTGCCTTTTGTTATTGTTTTGTGATATCTCCAAATCCATTGTTGTCTTGCTTATGTTCTTTACCGTGATTTATTGAAATAATTTTTCTGTAAAAAAAAGTATATGAATCGAGGCCTTGAGCCGTGCATGCAACGGGTAGGAGATGTGCATGCAATGGGCGGGATCCGTGCGTGCAACAGGCAAGAGACGTGCGTACAACGGGCAGTGGATGGAGAAATAAGAGGATGAGATATGGTATGTTAAATTGCGGAATTTGTTTTGTAAGTACATTAGATGACCAGAAAAAAATATGGGAAAGAGGATGTCGCTGATAGGGTTTTTTCATTCGAAACATTATTCCACAAAGGGTGTAACGGTAAATTAATACATCATTACAATAAAAAGTAAAAGAAATCATGTATTGTCATTGGTCAAGTCAAACTTGAATCAAAAAAAAAAACAAATACAACTGTTTCCCACTAAACTAACATAGATTATTATTAAGATATAAAATTTGGGCCTTTTATATAATCTTTCACAGACTATCAGCAACATACGTATAAGTTTGTTCTATATATATATCGTGGGCGCAGGCGTCGTCGCATCTTCTACGCGCTTGAAGTGCCTGCACTGCAGCTATGTACACTGTTGGGATCTCGATCCCTGTGTATAGCATGTGCAGTATTTTTTTCATGTGTCACATCTTCTTTGATTTTGTACCAAATATTAGGATACAATTCTGTTTCTTGATATGTTTAAAAAGAAATAGCTCACGGTTACTCCGATGAAAATGAGTGATGAAACTAGAAAATATTGATATATTAATATTGTATAGATTTTTAATATTGTAAAGATTGTTAACATGTTAGCATAAGTTCACATTCTGTGAATATGTGTTTTTTTATTATGGTTTATAGTTATTTTATATATATATATATATATATATATATATATATATATATATATATATATATATATATATATATATATAAATTACTACAAACCATAATAAAAAAAAACACATATTCACATAGTGTGAACTTATGCTAACATGTTAACAATCTTTACAATATTAAAAATCAATAGTGGAAATATAGTAATCTTTACAATATTACAATATTAAAAATCTATACAATATATATAGTTATTGTATATATATATATAATTACAATAACTACAAACCATAATAAAAAAAAACACATATTCACATAATGTGAACTTATATATATATAAAATTACAATAACTATAAATATATAATTATAATATATATATAACTATATATATATATATATATATATATATATATATATATATATATATATATATATATATATATGTGTGTGTGTGTGTGTGTGTGTGTGTGTGTGTGTGATAGTGGAGATTCTGATGCAATTGACTCTTAGTAGAGATTCTGTAAAATGAAAAAAATTGTGTTTGAGTCTGTAAAATAAAGAATCTGTGAGAAGACACTGATGCAAGTGCTCTAAGATCACTACCGTATATTAAGAAGAATATTACAAAATATTTAATTCCTAAAGTAAATATATAACGTCAGTAACACCCCCCCCCCCCCCTCAAGTTAGAGCGTGTAGGTTGCAGACGCCCAACTTGCGAAGTAGGTAGAGAAATTCGGAGTAGTCACCGCACACACTGTAGGAATCCCTCGGAGTTAGGATCAAGCACATACCGTTGTACTAAAACCAATTGGTGGTAGTAAATGTGCTACAATATTTCTTATACATTAAGAGTGTGGGCAATCTTTCCCAACATCCCCCATCAAGTGTTGGCAATCTGTCCAACACATGCACAATTTTCATTCAAGAGTTTGGGAAATTTGTCCCAACACCCCCTCAAGGGTGGGCAATCTGTCCCAACACTTGCACAATTTCTTTTTAAATAATGTTCCAACCAGGATTCGATCCGGTGACCTCTGGCTCCGATACCATGTCAAGAATTGGTAAATAATTTTCTGTGACTTTCATTCACTATCGAACACAATAAACATACAATAGGTTACATTCTAACCGAGGCCTCAAATCATGCCCAGAATCGCTAAGATCACTACCGTATATTAATAAGAATATTACACATATTTACTTCCTAAAATAAATATATAACGTTCGTAACACTACGAGTAATAATTTGAATGAATTCTACTTATGGCATTTGAAGAGGGTCGGACCAGCTTCTGCCATGTGTCATCCATAGACTGACTAAATCATTAAATGAAGAAAGTCAACAAGTCACAAAGGCCAGGAGCCTCAAGTCTAACTGATGAAGCCGAATAGGACCCTAGGTGGGAGGTCATCTCGGCCATCCTAGCTACCATCGTAGGTCAGCTCGGAAACATTGAAGGTCGGTAACGTAGTTTGGGTCAGAGATGACCTACGAAGGCTCGACCCAGGTCAGCCAGAGCTTCCTCATCTGATATTTAAACGTGTTCCTATATTATAAGATAAACACGGAAAGAATCCTAAGATGTTATGACATTGATCCTGTCATTTAAACACACCATAATTATCCCTAAATTACATGGATACACTCATGATTATCCTTAGGGGTTAAGAATACGTTTTCTTGTAGAACAAGGAAATGGATAAGCCGTCCCCTATATAAAAACAACCCTAAGAAACTACGTGAGACTTGATTCCTATATAGCTATTGGATACGTAGGCAACTTGAGGATATTAACTCTCAGGCTCAGTCAAAAAATCATCATAAACACCTTTTTTATTTAATTGTTCTTGAATTATTGTCACTAAAGGAAACATGGCCCGGGTTAATTAATAAACGATTTCCAGCATCATCAATTGGCGCTAGAATGAGGGCCTATTTTCTGGCAATCGTTCAGTGATCCACCAAGAATATTATTTGTTACTAGTTATGGCCAAGAACACCGTGAAGAAAGGTGCCCGAGACCCTGTGGATCCAACTCAACAAGGTGGGGCCACCACCACCCAAGAAAGAGGACAAACTGCAGCAGGCCAAAAAAGGTACAAACTCTGCTGAGGATCAGACTCATCAGCAAGATCCAGTCCTCCAAGATTTAGCCAACCAAGCATTGGTAAAAGCTCTGAAAAACATGGATAATACAACCCTCATGGTTATACTTGAGGAAACGCTCAAGGGAAGAGATCCCCCGGAAGTATCAGAAGCAGACCCCCCTTAAAGGAGCTCTCAAAAAGCAAGAAGTAGTGGAATCTAGCTTTCATACATAGCGAAAGAATGTGAATCATCAGCCCAATGACACTGCTAGGGCCGAACTGGATGCCTTAAGGGACGACGATCAGACGAGTTCTTGTGTGTGTTTCCGTTCACAGAGTTCATCGATTATTATCCCCGACCTGCGGGCTTCGAAATTCCTAAAATCGAGCCATATGATGGATCTAAAGACTCTTATGATCATATGCATCAATATATCTCACATGAATGTTCAACGCCTCAGATGAAATGAAGTGCAAGAAATTCCCAGCGCTGCTCATAGGAAGAGCTCGGAAAAGGTTCAATAAGATTCCGCCGAGGTCGATCTCCGACTTCGGAACTCTCACTCGGATGTTCATCCATGCTTTTATCGCTGCTCGTCCATTTTAGAGAAATCAAACTCATCTCCTCACATTAAAGCAGAGATAGGACGAGATCGTGCTCCACTTTATAAAACGTTTCAACGAGGAATCTGCACAGGTCAGAGACACTGATGACCGAATCCTGGTCGCCACTTTCATGGCAGGTCTGTGAGGGACGGCTGCACGCCAAGTTGAATATCAAACTCCCTCAATCTATGGAGGGATTCCTGGATGTGGCTTATAAGCATTGCCGGGAAGCCAATAGGATGAAGAGAGAGATGGAAAGTGGTGAAAGTAAGAAGAACAAATCCGAGGATAAAACAGATAAGAAGAGAAAATATGTTTGGGATCGAGTAACTACGCCAGTCTTAGATCGGCATGGAAAGAAGGGAGCTCTATAGGAGAGAGACTTCATTCCGTTGAACAGGTCTCGCAAGCAGGTCCTCACAATTATTGAAAGGAAAGGAATATCAAGGATTCCACTCCCGATGAGGGGACCACGGGAAAAAAGAGATCCCAATTTTTTTTGCAAATACCATAAATATATTGGTCACGACTCAGAGCACTATCGAGATCTGATAAGGGACATTGATGCGGCGGTAATGGAAGGGAAGCTGGACGAGGTCGTAGATCGGTCTCAACAGCCCGAACCACGAGGACGATGTGAGTTTAAATGAAAGAACCATTATCAGGACCGGGATAACAGGGATTAGCCCCGACGAAGAAGAGATCACACACCAGACCCTAATGGTCAAGTGAACAACCGCCCTATAAATACAATCAATACGATCTCAGGCGGGCCGTACAACCCAGCTCGAGCTGAAGGGACGAGCAATGGCAGGTCTGCTACTCCTTCTGAATCGAACAAGAAGAAAAGGCTTTCTGGAGAAGTGACCTATGGCCCAAGGGACTCCCTTCCCTTGGTAGTAAAAATGAAGGACTAGTGATAGAGCGGTGATAAGCAAGCATTTGATAAGGCGCATCTGATACGGGCAGTGCGGTAAACATACTTTACTGTAATGTTTTTTGAGCTATAGAGCTAAAAGATGCAGAACTAACACCCGTCTCTGCTACGGAACCCCCAGTTCATCCAATGGGTATGATCAAACTACCTACCACTTTTGTAGCAGAATTAAAATGCAGGACCCTGATGGTAAGTTATGTGGTTGTGAAGGCCCCTTCAGCATATAATGTGATCATGGGAAGACCATCCCTGATCGATCTTCGAGCTATCCCCAGCTCACATCAACATGAAATTCTTGATGGGGGAGGGATCAGGAGAGATCAAGGGTGATGTGGAAATAGCCAAGAGCTGTTACACGGCAACTGTTAATAGGAAAATGATGGTTCAACATGTAAGCATTGAAGAATTACTCCCTGAAGATGAAGAGAGCTGGTCGTCTGAAGACCAGACCGAGGCTGTTCGCCTATGGGATGAACAAGCATACTTGACTATGAATGTGGGCTCTTGAATCCCAAATCCTCACAAAGGAGCCCTGGGGAACCTTTTAAAGGAATTCAAAGACGTGTTCGCTTGGAAAACTAAAGATATGCCCGGTCTCTCCTCCGAGTTGGTTGTGCATAAACTGAACGTCGATCCGAGCAGGAAGCATGTTTGGCAGAAGAAGAGGCACTTTGCCCCTGAGCGAATCGCAGCAATTGAAAAAGAAGTGACAAAGTTACTCCAAGCCAATATCATCAAGGAAGTCCTATACCCAGAGTGGTTGGCCAATCCGGTGCTGGTTAAAAAACCCGATGGGAGCTGGAGGATGTGTGTTGACTTCACAGATCTCAACAAGGCGTGTCCTAAAGATTGTTATGCGTTGCCAAAGATTGATCACCTAGTAGATTCAACAGTAGGATATGAGATATTTGTGTTCTTAGATGCATATAAAGGGTATCATCTGATCGCCATAAATCCTAAGGACTCCGTGAAGACCTCATTTGTCACCGAGTTTGGCACCTACTACTATGTAACCATGCCATTTGGTTTGAAGAATGTTGGGGCGACATACCAGTGAGCCGTGAACAAGATATTCATGCAGCAGATCGGTCGGTGCATGTAGGTGTATGTGGACGACCTCCTAATCAAGAGCAAGTCTCTTGATCACTATTTTTTGGACGTCAGAGAAGTGTTCAATGTGCTGAGGCACACCCAAATGAAGTTGAACCCCAAGAAGTGCACATTTGGGGTCAGATTGGGCAAATTCCTAGGGTAAAAGATATCCAAAGATGGAATTAAAGATTATTCTGATAAGATCGACGCGTTAAGGACTATGCCACCTCCGAGAAGCATCAAGGAATTTTAGAGACTAACGGGACGAATAGCAATGCTGAACAGGTTCCTTTTTAGGACTGCACAGTGTGCCTTGCCCTTTTTCAAGATCTTGAGAAGAGCTACTCCCTTCTATTGGGACGAAGACAGCCAGAAAGCTTTCAAAGATTTGAAGTCATATTTGGCCGAGCTGCCAACATTGACAGCTTCCCATGAGGGAGAAACTTTGTATGTGTACTTAGCAGTGTGTGAAGATGCACTATGCACAGTGCTGGTTAAAGATCAGGACGACAACCAAATGCCGATTTTCTTTGAGAGCAAAGTGCTTCATGGACCAGAAGTATGATACTTGAATGCAGAAAAGTTGGCGCTAGCCTTGGTGCATGCCTCTCGGAAATTAAGGCCTTATTTCCCGGCTCACCCGATTATTATAATTACCGACCAGCCTCTTCGACAAATATTAGGACGACCTGAGACTTCAGGAAGGTTGGCAAAGTGGGTCTTAGAACTACCCGAGTACGACCTTGATTTTCGTCCATGAACTACGATCAAGGCACAAGAATTGGCAGATTTCTTAGCAGAAGGTACAACCTTTCGTTTGGATGACGATCAGACAGCAGGTCATGTAGAAAAATAGAATTTATATGTTGATGGCACAGCTAGAAAATACGGAGCAGGGACAGTTCTACTACTCGTCAGCCCAAAAGGGGAAGAATTTCCATATGCACTATGCTTCGGATTCCAAGATACAAACAATGAAGCAGAATATGAGGCCTAATTACTGGGCTCAAGTTGGCTGTAAAACTCGGAGTAAGAAATCTGCAAGTCCACAGTGATTCTCAGCTCGTGGTTACTCATATAAACAGGGAATATGAAGCGAAAGAGGAGCCCATGAAAAAGTACCTAACAGTGGCGCAATCCTTACTTGAAAATTTTCAAACGGTCCAGGTCATCCGAATACCTCGATCTAAGAACATGAGGGCAGATGCGCTCTCAAAATTAGCTTTTAATTTCATATCAGATAGAAATGTGTCAGTATATTTCCTCAAGGAAAGAAGCTATGATCAGCAGATGGTTCAACCGATCACGCAAACTAGCACCTGGATGGACCCTATTGTCTTTTATCTTAGAGATAGAATCCTCCTTGATGAAAAAGTTCAGGCCAGAAAAACAAATCTTTTAACGGTCAGATACTCCATGTTCAATGATGTTCTTTATATCAGGTCGAACATCGCCCCGTGGCTCATATGCGTAACAATAGAGGAAGGAAACTACCTCCTTCAAGAAGTACACCTTGGAATTTGTGGAAACCATTCCGGAGCTTGTACATTGGCAAGGGAGTGCCATCTGTTAAGCTATTTTCGGCCCACCATGTTACAGGACGCTAAAGTGCTGGTCGAGAAATGCAAATCGTGTCAGCTGCATGATAATCTTTCACACCAGCCGTCCTAGGCTATGATTCCACTCATGTCCCCATGGCCTTTTGATCAATAGGGAGTCGACTTAGTAGGACCACTCCCTCGAGCTCCCGGTAACTTCAAATTTTTTAGGGTAGTAGTGCACTACTTCACTAAATGGGTGGAAGCCGAGCCACTAACCACAATCACTGGAAAACAGATTCAAAAATTTCTATGGAAGAATGTGGTTTGCAGATATTGGATTCCAAAGACATTGATCTCTGATAATGGAACCCAGTTTGAGGATAAATCCGTTAAGGATTGGTGTGGTGAACTGCACATAAAACAACACACATCAGTAGGGCATCCCCAAGCTAATGGGCAGGTCGAACAGACCAACAGATAGATCAAAACAGGGTTAAAATATGACTTGAAGAAGAAGGAGAAAACTGGGTCGAGCACTTGCCCAACATATTGTGGGCGTACAGAACAACGCCAAACTTAGCCACAGGAAAAACCCCATTCATCCTGGCATATGGTTGTGAAGCTATAATTCCAGCTGAGATCGGCCTACCCTCACCCAGATCGGAGCTTTACTCTGAGGAGCAATCATCCGAGCTCAAACACTCTAAAGACAATCTGGAAGAGGCTCGGAATGTTGCATTCATCAGAATGTCTAAGTATAAACAGAGGATTTCCCAGTATTACAACTTCCGAGTCAAGCACTTGTACTTTAAAGAGGGAGATCTAGTACTCAGAAAAAATGAGGTAAGCAGGCAGGGCCCCCAAAGCAAACTTGACCTCAATTGAGAAGGGCCTTACAAAGTAGTCAAGGTACATGGAAGGAGAATATCACCGGGTGATGCTAATGGTAGGACCATCCCCAGCAGCTGGAATGCCATCAAATTATGAAGATTTTATGACTAGTAAGGAGTTCCCAACTTTGTTCCTTATGTTTATTTTATGTTTCAATTTCTATTCCTCAAATAAGATGTAATTGAACATCGCTTATAATAATAAAATTTAAATTTTTCATATTTGCATATTTATTATTTGAGTTTATAAGGTTAAGAAGGTTTGCAAAGGACAAACTTCCTAAGTCTGCGAGATGATTTATCGAATCGAGCTGCAGTCGGACTCAAAAGTTTAACTAAAATACGCTAAGTATACCATCTGAGGTTACAACTCACACATAGAATACTAAGGGGGCAAGTTACCCTAGAAAATACTGTGATATAAAAACAGTAAGATAAAAGCAAAACAATAAGATAAAGGTTGCATAAAAGCCCGAGAAAAAGGCTTATAATTGTCAAATTACAATTATTTAAAATTTTCCTTTGACCAAAATACATGTACAAGAATGACAAATTACATGAAAAATCTTAAAAGCCTAGTCTAAGACTCAGGAGTAGGATTATGTGGAGCAGAAGAAGCAGCAGATCCAGAAGCTTGGCGAGCAGCAGCGGGCCGCCGAGCATACTTCACAGCCAGGTCCTCACCTGCCTGGAATTCCTTAAGCCTATCATCATAGACTTTTTTGGAACCAGGCTTGCACAATCCTTGATGGGGAAAATCCTCAATCCTCAGCTCAGAACATTGGCTTTTGACCTCATCTACGCCCTGAAGGATGTTGTTTCTTTGCGCAGCGGATGGATCACGATTTACAAATTACAATACATAAATAAATGATCTAAATTCCTACAAGGGGGTTTAGTATGTCTTACCAATAGCAGGAAGAGAAGCCAAGATCTTCCAATGTGTTCTCCGAACGGTGGTTGGTGGACACCAATTCTTGGTGCTAGAACCTCCTTGATATGCTTCCAACCAGAAACCCAAGACAAGAAACAAGTTTTTCTCTCTATTTTTGTGTGTGTATGTCGAAAAAACCTCCTTATATGTCTTGGAAGAACTCTCTTTATATAGGAGAGTAAATCCTTGGCCTCCAAGTTTCTAATTAATTAAATAAATAATTAAAAAGAAATCACAATAAAAGATAATTCCATTTATAAAAGATTGTGATTAATCAATCAATCAATTACAAATCAATTATCTTTTATTAATTAATTATTTAACTAGTAAATAATTAATCACACAAGAAAATCAATCCTTGCACTTTATGACATGGGGCGCCACACCTAGGGTTTTAGGCCCACGAAAAATGCCTTTTTCACAGTGTATTATATTATTTAAATTCAACTAAATAATATTTTGCATATCAATTAATTGGCCCAAATTAATTAATTATCAGTGAGCCCAATAACAAGAAAAATACCCGAATTCCGAATTACAGCGAGCCACATTGGGAACCATGACCTATAACCAGTAGCTCCAATAATTAAGTAAAATATTAATCGAACAAAATATTCATAATTAAATTATTAATTCCGGGATTACGCCACCATAAACCCGAAACTAAACTCTACCAATTATAGATATATACTTACACTCAACCCTATGAGTAAATAAGCGTTCACTGATATAATCACTACATACGGACTAACCATCCATAGATCGTCCCATTACGGTGGGAAGTCTCCGTGAACCCGACTTCGAAATATCATATCCTTATTTACCATTAACCCCTAGTGATCAATTAGTTCACATATCGACTAGTAGCTAATTAGTCTAATATGAACTGGGCCCATCGATCATTTTCTTAGGGCTAAGAAATAAGGGGACTGTCTCTCTACTTCCCGCATGAAGGAATGGATTCCATGTCTGTGAAAAACAGAACTACTCACTCATTAGGGAATAGTGCAAACGAGAAGTGACTTGGATCACATATCAAAGTGATCCGTAACTAACACATCAAACACTACCCCGAGACAAGCAGCATCCTGTGATCACCTCAGGATTAAGGTCAATCCATATATGATCATCTAATGATTTAATAAGATTTCCTGATTATAGAATTATATCAAGAAAACAGATTAAATCGGTCCAGTCCTATATGAATGTCATCATATATAAATGCCCCATTTAGGTACCTTCTACCGACAAATCCGATAAGACTATCACACCCTAAGGTGTTAGGGCGCATTATTGGTGTTTTAATCATGAGACCCTAAACTCTGATTAAGTTCACCACGGGCTAACAGTTCAAGTATATCACCACTAACTCAATCCTCACGTGAATGCCATACACTGGGTTAAGTGGTTACATACTGATATACTTAGGGTGTGCAGTAGTGTATACTTTATAAGCACATAGCAAATAATAAGATGAATAATAAAATCTGTCATAAAAAACAATTACATAAATTGTCTTTCGGGCACTACATGCAAAAAATGCAAGAATAATAAATCAATCAATACCCATTTTTTCGGCAGTTATATATGTTTATATATTAAAAAAAATTGGATCGGCCCCTTCTCTCCTTCGAAGCTCGTGGCTCGTGGTTCGTGTAAAGATCAATTCAATATGCGGATGAAGATTTGAAGATTGTAATTTAATTTATTCTATTCCTAGAAAATAGGTTAGATGCGGGGGTGCCAACGGTCCATCTTGATGTTTATTTTCCGCACTAGTATGCATGCTTAGGATATATGTGTAGAACCGGAAAATTGCCATGACATGCATCATGTCATGAATTCCACTCCATATGCATATACATGTAGAAATTAATTCGAGGAATTAGTTAGGCATGTATACAACACGTAATTAGTTTTAATTAATTGTATGATATTAATTAGAAACTAATTAGGGAAACCGAGGATTCCGGGTTTTGTCAATCGTCATGGTTAGGTGATGGATTATCGGTGAATCCCACCTTACGAAAGCATAGGGAGTAAAATTCCCAAAACCTCGGCGAGATTACATTTTTGTCCGTAGTGTCTACGTGAAAATTTGATGTTAAGGGATTGAACAATTATGGGCGTATATGGTTCGAAAATGCGCCCAAGGTATACCGTGCCATAATATTAGGGCCAGAAATGCCTTCAAAGCCCTAAAGCATTGAGAAGAACTCTTATATTCGTGAACTGCTTGGGCGATCTGACCAGGAATCGCAGCCTTCAGCTCCTCTTTCTTTGATCGGAGCCGGGTGATCGCCTCTTCCAGCTCGGAAGTCTACCTCAGGTGTTCATCAGTCGCCGTCGGCAAGTCAGAGGCGAACTACTCCCTGATCTTCTGAAGCTCGGCCTCTTGAATAGCAAGCTGCTTATTCAAAGCCAAGACCTCCTGATCCCTGGACGCCAAATCATCCTTGGCCTTTTGGCGACTTGCTGACAGTACAGCAACTCGCTGCTCCAAAGAACCCTTCTGGGAGGATAGGTTGTTAAACCTCTTCAGAACCTCCTTACCAATCTTGGCACCCTGATCCAAGTATTTAAGGTGTCAATAACTCTCAGAGAAAACTAAATATAGTCAAAGGAAGTAAGGACTTACAGCAGCAGCTAAATCATTATCAGACATCCCAGCTTTGTCTTTATAACAGGGCAAAGAACCCCCCTCCAAGTTAGCAGGGTCTTGGTTATCTCCCGAAGCCCTGTTCCTCTTTCTTCCAGATCGGGAACGTAGCTGGAGCTGCCTTTCCACAGCTTCATGATCGGAGCCGTCCAGAACAACCAGGCTCTATTTACTACTTTGGTCTGTACGTTGTGAGGGGATGGTCTGTTCGTCCCCTTGAAGGCCCTCGGAAGTTTGGATGCCCTCAGTATTCACGTCAGGGGTTCAAAGGTGGAACCGCTGAAATGCCATCATCCTAGGTTCTTTCCGAGTCCAAGATCTACTCGTGTTGCTCGGCCTCGACCCCCTCATCCTCGATGGCCTCAGGAAAGATGTCAGCAAAATCAGCCACTGCAAAAGCAAGAAAAAATAACGTCAGGACGAACACAGGGTAATTTGTCAGTTAGACAGAAAACTAAGGCAAAAAATAAAATCCTACAATTATTATACTTGTCCTGAGTAAACATCTTGTACAGATTTGGCCCCGCATCAGCCAGGCGAGCACCCTCGATCAGCTCGGAAGAATAATCTTTTTTATCCAAAAAAATACCATAATTGGCAATATCTTTTAACAGCTTATCCCTAACCCCAGTAGGGCATACGTCTGAAGGAATTGAGTTGGAATTCCATCTACCCAACTCCAGATGTCCATCATGGAAAATAAAGAAGAAGTGGGACCTCCAGTTATGGATAGAAGACTTCCCCTTTGCAAGAATAGGGATACCTGCCGGTGTCTGTTCGGCAGGGGAAGTAGTACCACCCAACGTGGTTCTTGACCTTCTTGTGCTGGTAGTAAGTTTGGAATAACTCCATGGAAAACTCGGTGTCCAAACATCTACACAGATGGCAAATCCTATGATCGTCCTAACTCCATTGGGGGCTATCTGGGAAGACCCTAGGTTATAATACCTAAGCACGGCTAAGAAGGCTTAACAGAAGGGAACCCTCATCCATATTCGACATGCTCCTTATAGACCACGTAGTACCCCTCCGGAGGCTGATAGGCATATCTGTTCGGAATAGCTGGACGGCAAGGAGCATACATCTCCAGATCGACCCCATATCTGGTGCAGAGCCGGAGAATCTTTTCCTGGGTAAGGGAGCAATCCACTCTGTGACTACCCAGGGCCGCTTTAGTGGCCATGTGGCATTTTAAGTTCTGGAAGAAAAGGGAAAGCCTGGGAGATGGTGGAGCCCGGGATAAGTCAGTAAAGCGAGGGTCAACGACAAGGTGCTCGAACCCTCTACGGTTTATCACAGGCAAAGGGTCTAGATTTTCAGTAAGAACCCTAAAATTAGAGGTTTCACTCTCAGACTCAGAATAGGATTTGAAAAATCGTTCTATGGAGCTATCAGTGGTAGGACGATCCCTCATTAACTATTAAACTTGGAATAATTTTCAGAAAGGGAAAAGTTACTTGTAATAAATTGAACAAGAAGGGAGAGCAAATGGTCTTGTAGCGTTCAAATTTGGTTTTATCAGCCGAATGAAAAAGCAACGGTTGGTATGATGTGTTATATACCCCAAATACAGTCTTGAGAAATGATCCCACTTCAAACGAGTGGATGGAAACACCTCGTTTCTGGGGACGGTTATAACAGAGTTATAACGGCAGGTCTGCCACGTGCTTCAGTTAGACTTGAGCCCCTTAGAAAACTTTTAGGTCAAATCCGACCAGACCACCAGAGCTCAGGTAGATCTGGGAGGCTTATGAAGAGGGTCGGACCAGCATCTGCCACGTGTCATCCATAGATTGACTAAATCATTAAATGAGGAAAGTCAACAAGTCATAAAGGCTAGGAGCCTCAAGTCTAACTGAAGAAGCCGACCTGGACCCCAGTTGGGAGGTCAGCTCGGCCATCCTAACTACCACCGCAGGTCGGCTCGGTAACATTGAAGGTCGGGTAACGCAGTTCGGGTCGACGATGACCCAAGGAGGCTCGACCCAGGTCGGCTAGAGCTTCCTTATCTGATATTTAAACGTGTCTATATATTATAGGATAGACATGGAAAGAATCCTAAGATGTTATGACATTGATCCTGTCATTTAAACACGCCATAATTATCCATAAATTACAGGGATACACTCGTGATTATTCTTAGGGGTTAAGAATACGTTTCCTTGTAGAACAAGGAAAGGGATAAGCCATCCCTATATAAATACAACCCTGAGAACTATGTGAGACTTGATTCCAGTATAGCTATTGGATACGTATGCAACTTTGAGGAAAATAACTCTCCAACTCGATCTAAAAATCATCATAAACACCTTCTTTTTTATTTAATTGTTCTTGAATTATTGTCACTAAAGGAAACACGACCGGATTAATTAATAGATTTATTTCAGCGTTTGTCGAGCATTGTTGCCTTAGGCATATAAACAAGATGTGTATTTCCAAACTCCATAAAGATGGATTATTAGATCATTTTGTATATGAATCATATGATACATGCAAAGCTTTCTTATTTGACAACATGACTAAATCACCATTCTCGTGAAGGGATTAGATCAAATAAATGGTTAGAACTCGTATATACTGTTGTATGTGTTCCCATGTCAATACAAGTCAAAGGTCGATACTCACACTTTATCACATTCGTTAATGACCACTCTCGTATTGATTATGTAAGCAAGCTCGGCTCCTTTGTAAAGAAACTTTGTTCGAACTTGTGTTTGAGTTTGGCCTGGTACATATATTTTTGCCTACTAGCTCGAGCTCGACTTGGTAAGGTATAAAAATTCAAATTCAAATGCATAAATAACAAAATACAAAACAATATTTAACGATAATAATACCACAAGTATTATGAAAATATCCTATAAAATCACTCTGGAATATCAAATAGCTAAAGCAAAACAATGGAATATGTATTAGCTTATCCATTTATTTCTTAGGGTTGTGTTGTACGTTAATTTATCTATGTAGCCATGTTCACGAACATAATCGAACGTTCACGAATAAGCTTATGTTTGTTCGTTTAGGAATGAAATCATAATTTTGTTCAAGCTTATTTTGTTAAGTTGAATGAATGGATGATAATAAACAAGGACTTGTCCGTCAACGGCTCCGTTTGTTTTACAGCATTAATAGCAAGGCGGGTAGATATTAAGGTGGGTAATACATAAATGTCGATACACTACCCTACCTGTGACGGGTTTAAAAAATTAAATCCATACTCTCACTTGCCCTTAAAAATACTATATACCAACACAATGGCGGACCCAATACATTAAGGGAGGAGACCAAGGCCCCCACTAAGATCCAAAAAATGATATATTTTTACTTTTAAAAGATATAAAAGTACTATTTGTCCCCCCAGTAGATCTTCATTTTTACTCCGATGCTGCATAGAGAAAAATTTGGATCCGCCGTTGTCCTAACATGTAATGTAAAGTAGATATCAATTGGATTGGCTCGAATACTATATCCTAACATGTAATGCAGAGTAGATATCAATTGGATTGGATCGAAATTATTATCCGTAAGTAGCGCACTTCAGAATATATGTTTCCTACCGTTTTAATTACTCATTCTCTTGAAGTTCTTGGGTAGTATCTCTATTTGTAGAGAGTTGACAACTAAACAAATTAAAACCAGACATTTTAAATCCTGCCAGTTCAAAAGCAAACGGTATAAATAATGTCATACAATTTCGTTTCACATATGATGGATGCACCCACCGGCTCCACAAGAGGTTAGGTATATGTCAATGTCATAATTCCCATATAATCCAATAATAAGGAGTCCAGTGATTTACCCGGCCGCTCTAATAATAGATTGGCAAATTTGATAACACGTTTCTTTCACTAAATTCCAAATCGACAAAGACTAAATATCACAAGTCTTTTTCACCAAAATCGTCACCACACACGTCATTTGCTATCAACAAATTAAAGACTCGTCAAACTTCAGACCCACATGCCGGGTGCGAGTTGGTGATACATCCATTACATGATACGTGCATTATATATTAACTTCGCGTGTTTTACGATAAGACACGGTTTAATCAATGGCTAGAAAATATATAGTGAAAATACATTGTATATATCATTTTTCATATCAAATAAAGACTTGTCGATCTTAAGACCCACATCCGCGTAGGCGGGTTGTTCTTCGGGTGATAACTCTATATTTGTGAAGTTACTACGTTGATAAATATAGTCCACACATTTACATAGTATGACTGTGTGATTCAGGCTTTATTTAAATAAATAACTCAATAAATTCGTAAAGTTACCAAATTAGAATTCTCCACCCATGCAAATGGCAACACATAAATGCAAAGGCTTTCCCACCTTTATAGGATCAAACCACATTACTTTTTCACTCAATTTAACAACTCAAATATACTTTGGATATGGGGCGCCCTCATGTTCTCCTAATATCATTACCAGCACAAGGCCACATCAATCCTAGCCTTCAATTTGGCAAGAGATTAATCGGAATCGGTGTGGAAGTGACATTTGTCACTACCGTATTCGCTCACCGTTGTATGCTCAAATCGTCCCTGACCCCAAAAGCGGCTTTAACATCGTCATTTTCTCGGACGGGCACGATGATGGATACAAGAAAAAGGAGGAGGACAAAGATAAAAAAGCAGATTCCATGTTTGAGTTTCAGAAAGCTGCAACAAACACACTCAAAGAAGTTATCTACACTAGTGCCGACCAAGGCCGACCCGTGTCGTGTCTCGTGTACTCTCTACTCCTTCCTTGGGCATCTGAGCTAGCACGTGAGTGTCACGTTCAAAGCGCCCTTCTTTGGATCCAACCCGCGATTGTGTTAGACATATACCATTATTATTTCAACGGTTTCGAAGATGAAATCAAGAATCACAGCACAAAACCGGACTGGTCTATTCGGTTTCCGGGTCTCCCGTTACTCAAAGCGAGTGATCTACCGTCCTTTTTGCTACCATCATGTAAGGATGAACATAGGTTGATTTTGGAATCTTTCAAGCTTCAGCTTGTGAAACTTGATGAAGAAGAAAGACCGACAGTGCTTGTCAATACATTCGATGCGCTTGAACCCGAATCGTTGAAAGCTATAAAGAAATACAACATGATTGGGATCGGACCGTTGATTCCATCAGCTTTCTTGGACGGCAAAGATCCACTGGATACATCGTATTCCGTTGATTTTTTCGATAAGTCTAAGGATTATATCTCTTGGTTAAATTCATTGCCTGCAGCATCAGTTGTTTATGTATCATTTGGTAGCCTTTTAACCCTTCCAAAGCAACAAATGGAGGAAGTTGCAAGAGGGTTGATAGAGAGTGGAAAACCATTGTTGTGGGTGATACGAGAACACGAAAACGAGGAAGACAAAGACGTAAAAGTAAAAGGGAATAACTTGAGCTGCATACAAGAACTAGAGGAAAAGGGATGATTGTGCCATGGTGTTCCCAACTCGAGGTCCTAACACATCCGTCTTTAGCATGTTTCTTAAGCCATTGCGGATGGAATTCCACGCTCGAGAGCTTGTGTTGTGGCGTCCCAGTGGTAGCATTTCCTCAATGGACAGATCAAGGGACTAATGCCAAGTTGATTCAAGATGTGTGGAAAACTGGAGTGAGGGTGATACCTACAAAAGACGGGCTAGTCGAGAGCGAAGAAATCAAAAGATGCATAAAGTTGGTGATGGATGATGGAGAAAAAGGGCAAGAATTGAGACAAAATGCAAAGAAATGGAAGGATTTGGCTAGAGAAGCCATGATCCAAGGTGGAACCTCATCCACCAATTTGACAAGGTTTATTGATGAAGTTGGACAAAGCTTGTAGTTTTGTAGTCCAAAAAATGGAAATGAACTATGATAAAATAAGTATTGCAGACATGTAAATGCTAGTTTCAGAACATATTTGCTGATACTCAGTATTAATTTCACGTCTTAAATACAATATCCCAAAATTTTGCTTTTTACTTCAAATTTACAATATTATTATAGATGCATTGCATAATGAATAGATATAATGAGATTTTACAAGCTTTTGAACATCATCTCATGTTATTAATTTTGGTTTCCAGTGTGATTATTCATAACTAAACACGAGTGTTCGATTTGAAACCTAACGGAAAGACGCAATGTTTAAATCACAGTGAAGAAATCACTTCTTTATGCTCATAATAAGAAGTTTTAGCTAATGAACCCTCCATCCATTTCTTCAACATCTCTAATGCAGCTTTTGGTTGATCCATTGGAACCATATGCCCTGCATTATGTACCTGCAATTTCCATAACAAGTAAATTAACCAACTGATAGACCATTAATCGTTGTGGGCCCCGTTGATTAATATGAGTATGCGGGGTAAACGGTACCTTCAAGAGACTTAGAGGGCCATGAGACTTGAGCAATCCGGCTTCAGAACCATCAACCACAAACGGAGCCTCGTGAGAAGATCCGAACTCTTTCTGGCCGGTCCATTCCATAGCATGAACCCATCTTGAATTACCTAAACAGACATAATTTCAATCTATAAACCTTTTGTGTTTGCAAAATGGATACGAAGAACGTTCTTTGAAGCCTAAGCTCGTAAAGCTTACCGAGCCAGTTGCAAATAAGATCATATTCTCCGGCATATATAAGCAACTTTACGTTATCTTCAAGAAGGGCAGGAATCCCGACTTCAAGATTTCTCATCCAGTCTACAAGCATGGCTTGATGTACAACCGGGCTACATGAGACGAACTCCATATCACCCACTCCCAATGCATCCCTCACTGATTTTTGATTCAGAAATTTATCCAAATTCGAGAAGTCGTAGCAGAGGCTTCCTTCACACTTCTTTCTTACGTCGTAGTACTGCAAATTCACAACAATAAACATAATCAAATCAGACATTTTCGTTCGGAATTTTAAGCCCCCAGAATTCATTAATTGAGTTGCTTACATTGATATCACCAGCAAGTTTGATAATGGAATTGAATATAGAGTTACAAACTAAAAACGATGCCATGCACGAGATTGATCCATCGGTACCTATAAAGATGATGTTGTTTTGTGTTAGAAATGTAGGGTAGGAGGCTAGCTTTGTGGGGGGAGGTTTAAATAGTAATTCTGTGTTAAAAACATTACCACATAGCTTTATTGCTGTCTCGCACACGGGAAGAAACTTGTTGATGGTTTTCTGATCAGACTTTGAAATTATTCCCATATCCAGGGCATAGTCTGTATATGCTCTATACTGAATGGCTGGATTCGTGAGGCCGTTACCAATAGCAAATCCCTATCAAAGCAGAAAATCCATATCCAGGGCATAATGTAAAAGAGATATATAATATCGCAATGCATAACTAGAAAGTGTAGGCAAAACCTTTAGATTGATGTGAATTCCATTTTTAGCCTTGTTTCCTTGGTGAACTCTGGCTGCAAATGCAGGAATGTAGTGCCCAGCATACGACTCTCCGGTAATATAGAAGTCATTCTTGACAAATTCAGGATGTTTGGTGAAAAAAGCCTAAAGATGAAACAATAATTTTAGCTTTTTCATAAAACCAAACAAGAATCAAAGTTCCGCTTTTTCAGCCATCAGTTTTATAGGATATATTTTTTTTTTTTCCAAGATCAAATTTCAAACAGCGATTCGAAAAGACATGATTCTGGAAAAGAAAGGTAAGCATAAGCAATAAAATGAGGAAAAAAAAAAAAAAAAACCTGCAAAAAGTCATACAAGTCGTCACTAACGCCCTTTTCATTATGACGAATATCACGATCATCAGCGCTGTAGCTGAAGCCTGTTCCAATAGGCTGGTCAACAAACAACAGATTCGAAACCTGCATTATAATTTAAAAATCATAATGTTATATAGCCAAGCATATACATCGAAACACATATAGGAACATGATAATTGAACATTAGGGAGGATGGATGATCAGAAGATATTACAAGTACCTTATCCCATCCATGTTCATTCCATTTTAGGGACAGGTTATTGGCAATGGTGAATGGTCCATTTTCATAAAAGAGTGCTAACTCACTACTGCAGCCAGGCCCTCCAGTCAGCCAGATGACTACAGGGTCGTCTTTGTTTTTACGTGATTCAAAGAAAAAGTAAAACATCCTGCACATAATGCAAAAGAAGTTTAAATGCAGTTTTCAAACTCAATCTGCAATTGCAAAAACAGCCACAAATGTGTGTGTGAAAAGATGATTGGAAACAACCAAATGCCATGCTTCATAATAGTGTCACAACCAGGGGCGCCCCTAGGGGAGGGCCAAGGCCTCGAGCCCCTCCAAAAGCTATGAATTTAAGGGCCCTGTGAAATTTTAACTCAATAGTATATATATAAATTGCATTTTTAAAAAGAAATAAGTATGCTCCAATGGTAAGCACTCATGTATAATTTAATAAGCAACTAGGGTTTGATTCTTGCTAGAGGCGAAAATAATATATTCTTTTTGGTTAACATTTTTTTAGAAGGGCCTAAAATAATATTTGGCCCGAAACTAAATTTGGACTGGGACGCCATGGTCACAACCATGCTCCTTACTTACTCGGTCCAAAGGACTTATTGCAGCTTCACTCAAACCAATAACTACTTCTAAGCTGATCTATGAGATATGATAAGTGAAAAAGGAAAAATGCAAAAGGTTTGTTCATAATTTATCTGCAAATGGGGAATACTAATCTGGAATTTTTCATTGCATTAGTTCAGTTAGATCAACAAGTTTATATAAACACACACACACACACACACAAAAATTCAGTTTTATCCTGTGAACTTTGCCTTTAGAAATCTACTTTGACAAAGCAACCAATCACAGATAAGCGGTTCACGGGAAATTCCTATGCAGAGTGTCCTTAACGAGGAAATCCATTTGCATCTAATCGCAAACTAACACACCGGCTTGATTTTTGTATGTTAGCAATGACTCGCTTTGTTTAAGGGTTTGTTTCTAATGTGTTTGATTCTCAAAATCTCTTGTGGTTTGGGTACATGAGAATCTATTTGGAGATAGGTGTTGTTATCAAATGAAAGAACTTTGATTCCAGTGAGGCTTACCCAATTGGGTATAACTGTTTCCCATAACTAAAAGTTCTTGAATTCAAATCCAACCAAAACAGGGAAAATCTACAGTAGAGACTCTTTTCTACGGAGACTTCATAAAAACATAAAAAAACACTCGTGTGTGTTTTAAGTGTTCTTAGGCGGTCATTACGGTTATTACTAAATAGAGATTAAAACACGGGTGTTTTCTAGCGTTTTTATGAAATCTGCATAAAAGAGAGTCTCCATGTTAGAATATCCTATCGAAACGAGCGTGAGTTATTTTTTTATAAGGTAGGCTTGCATGGCAACAGATATCTACTACAACAACAACAAATACATAAAATACGAAAATTATTATTAATGTTTCATATTACAAGTAGAAAAATAATGTGCATAAGATTACTTTATTTTGACACTTAAATAACATATTCAAATAAATAAATAAAAACATGTAAATTTAATTAAGTCACACACAAACTTTAATTTGTTTCTCTGTCAAAATGAACATCCATTATTTTGTTATGTAATTCAAGTCAATTTCATTAATAAAAGAAGCAAAACACCAAAAACAAATAATGATATCGTAAAATAAAAAGATAAAATGTTTTTTTCTTTCGGATAAAATGTTTTATAGATGACTTAAATTGTCTTTAAAACATAAAATAAAAAAAATAAAAAAATAAAAAAGGTTTATGGGTAAAATGGACAAATTGAGAATAGAAATATGTGAAAAACATATAGTGGATGTTGGGTAAAAAGGTATATTCTTATTTCACTGTGATTTTAATTCTCTCGTATTCAACTACAAAAACGAATATATCTTTGGATCTGATTGTCAAAAAATGATAATTCTTTCATTACATTTTTTCGTTTTTCGTCTTTTTTATTTAGACATCTCATTTAATATTTTTCAACGTTATTTTCGAGGTTATTTTTGTAAAAAAAATAAAATCACATAAACAGTAGAATAGTGAAGCATTGGATTTGCAGTCAGTTTCACTGCATTAAATAATAGATTTGGAAAATTAGGGATAAGGACACAATCTGAAATATTTTTAAGTAACATGACAACTACATATTTTTTATAGGGAGAAGGACAATCGCGTAATTTTATAGCGAGAAGAACAAACAAATAATCCCAAAATCGGTGAATCTCCTAGTGAATCCCAAATCGGTGAATTTCGATAGTGAATTTCGACAAATGAATCCCGAAAATTAGTGAATTTAACGATGAATTTTGAAAAATAGTGAATTTAAACGATGAATTTAAATCGGTGAATTTAAGCGGTGAATTTGAACATGTGAATTTCGATGATGAATAAATAGTTTTGTCGCTTTATGCAAAAGTTTTAAAAAAGCGTCCTTCTACTCAATTGATGAAATATTTCTGTCCTTCTCTCTCATTCCCCCTAATAGATTTGGGGTTTAACAATGGATTTGTCCTTACCACACAATTTATATTTTTGTTGTCCTCATTTCTATTTTTTCCCTTTCTAAACCACCCAAAATGTATTTACTCCGTCCCATAAAAAGTGTCCATTTTTTGTGGTGCACACAAATTAAAAAATTAATTAATATGTTGTATTTAATGTAGTGATGGACATATATACTCCTATCAAATAATAAATGATATTTTTTTGAAATATAAAATGAATATACTACTATAAATATTAAATGTTATGTGGAGTATGTTTGGAAAAAAAAATGCATTGAATGGTGTATTTGTCGTCTAAATGGATATTCTTTACCGGACAATTCATTTTGAAAAAATTGACATTTTTTATCGGACCTAAGTAATATTCAACTTGATTAATGTTTGTCATTTTTCAATACAAACCAACTAATGGTCTTGCTCCAGAGCCGTTCATGTTGGCTTAATATTATACTACCTCCGGTCTAAATTATAAATCATCTTAGAATTTTTACATTGATTAAGAAAGTAGTTAAATGTAATTAATGTATGGATAAAATGTCTAATACACCCTTTGACTATCATAAATACAACAATTATGGAGTAAATAAAAGTGATTGGATTGATATAAATTAGGGATAAGATAAGGAAAATGTTCATTAATACTCTTCGATATTTTTTGAATGAAACATATTATAGAACAAAGAAAAAAAAGGCATGATGACATATTTTGGAGGACCGGAGGTAGTATCAATATATATATCAATTCAGTAACTTCGCGAAAGTAATTAAAGCGGAGAAGAGAAAGACTAACTTAGCAGCATGAGAGTGTTGAATCTTATAGTAACCGGCATGGTGACCGAGGTCATCCACAGAGACGCCGCCGGAAGAACCGGGAATCAAATTCGGAAATTTCAGACGCTTCTCCACGATTCCAGAAGCTGTATTTATCCATTCAGATTCATCGTGATCAACAATATTGATAGGCTGTTTGGGAACAGATTAAGCTCGCGAATCAACTTCTCACCCTGCGCCGCCGGAAACTCCGCATTTTCCGGTAGCTGGAGGAAAGCGTATGAAGAAAGGGAAGAGAGAGAAAAGAGGAGAAGAAGTTGAGCAGAAACCCAATGCTTCATTTTTCGACTGAGTTTACTGGAATTGAAAGCTATGAAATGAAATGAAAATCTTTGGAGTGAGTTTGTATTTGTAGGCTTCGGAGAGTGGCGTATAAATACAAGTTCTGATATTGTTTTAAATTAATAACCACTTATATAATAATAGATGTTTACACTTTTAATTATACGGTATCTCTTAATTATGATATATAAGACTATAATGAGGTAATTAAGATTAGGATGAGTGATTTAAAAGTATAAAAAAAAGAAGAGGAAATAGGAATCAAGACGGTGAAAATATAAATTAGGTGATAAAGATAAATCCACTGTTCATAACCCTAAATCCATTTGTTTCTTTGCAGCTTTAACTGGCGCCAAATCTAATGTTTATTATCATGTGGAATAAGGGCGTATCATTTTACCCTAAAAAATTTCACTATTCTTTTACATATTTCTATGTTCAAATGTCATTTTAACAATAAACCCTAAGATCAATTGACCATTATGCATGTTCACGGTATTTAATGATTAGTTGTCGTGATGCAACATTTATGACAGCAACGAGCGACGAATCCAGAAGAATGCATGAAACCGAATCAATTTCAACGATCCATCGAGGCGTTAATAGTGATTTTATATATTTTTCTACTATTAAACTGTATCGTTTTAATAAAAGTAAAAAAGAAAAATCGGATATATGTGAGCTGACTAGCTACCATTGTGAAAATACATTCAATTTTTTTTTTTTCAATTTTTGGTTAGTATTACGATCTCATTCATATATTAAGAGCGTTGTTATTAGCATTACGATTAATCTATCGGTGCACACATCAGTGATGGACCTATATGAAACCAAGGAGGACAATTGTTCTCCTTGATCCGCAAAAAACACACTAATATTTATATTATGCATATAGTTTACCCTCTTTAAATTTTTTATTTGCCTTTAAAAAATTTATTGCCCCCATACCCGAGATCTTGCGTCTGTCTCTGGCACAATTTACGAAAAAAATCTAGCTTTGAGTTTAAATTTGACTCTAAAGATGTCCAATGTCATAGTAAACTACTAAAAAAATTTGATTCGATGGGTGATGATAACAATATTATATATTAAAGGGGAAGGGCCAGAAGGACAAAAAAAAATCATAAATGGATCCAGAAGAACGTTACTACATTTTATGTGATTAAAAATGACAAATTCATAAATGGACAAAAATACCCTTTCACACATTAAACACGAAGTAACGTTAGATAAAGTGTAGTAACAGCCAAAAAAAACAAGTAGTAACAAGTAAAACAAGTAGTAATAATATCATAAAATGTAGTAATATCCAATTAAAAGTAATGAATGACCAATAAATAAGTCGTAAATGACCAAAAATAAGTAGTAATAATATTGTAAAATGTAATAACGGCTAATAAATAAGTAATAATGTATAAAATAGATAAAGTTACACCAAAAAAATCCATCTAATGTATTACCAGTAAAATGTAATGTACGCCAATAAACAAGTAAGTAATGTACCTACATAAAATAGATAAACTTACATCAAAAAATATAGTAACGTTAAAAATTAATGGTAACAACTCTATACCCTAAAAAATTTCAAAATAAAAATAAAAATGCAGTCTGCTTCCCCGGCGTTCAGCTCCGGCATTCAAATCCGATCGTTCAGCTCCGGCGGCACAGCCGTCACCCCTCTTTCTCCTCCCCAACCCCTGCTTCTCCTCCCCAAATCGTTCAAAAATTCAGAGCTTCGATTCAAAATCAAAACTTCAGAGCTGAAATCAAATCAAATCAGTAATTAACATGGAATCAAATCAGTAATTAACAGAGAATAAAACCCAGAAATGACTTCCCTGAAATAATGAGAAGTGGTGGTGCTGTGGGGAGGGCGCCGTCGCCGCTTCACCAAATTCGCAGCAGGTGGTGGGTTCGAGCTGCAAGAGGAGGACGGAAATTGCCTTGGCGTCGTGAACATAGGCCTTGCCGTGGCTGGTGGGACGGACGAGGTCTGGCCGGAGTAAACCGTAGATGCAAGCATGGTTGCCGGAGGTTCTTTATTTGCAGGGTTGTCGGAATTCGTAGGGTAGAGGGCTGAGGACGTCGGATGGGAGGAGGATTTGACCATGGCAGTGGGGTTGGAGAGGTAAGAGCAGGCTGCACCAGAGGAGGAGGGGGCGGCGCCATGGTTGCCGGAGAGGAAGTGAACGTCTGACGGGAAAGTGAACGTCTGACGCGCCATGGCTTCGAGGTTTTATCCGCAACTTCCGACGGCCATCAATTTTGTTTTGAACGCCGAAGTTGCGATGTGGCGAGGGGTTGGATTAGGGTTGAAAAATACTTAAAAGGTATGTTGGAAAGTTTGTATAGGTTTTGTCACGATTAAATTTTAGTTTCGGCGAATTCTGCTTATTTTTATTAATGTGTCCTCCCGACAAAATCCTATATATTAAAATGGCTTGACATTAATTAATAATGTCAAGATTATCATTATAAAATCCTTACTGATTAATTAATTATATGACAAACATATAGCTGCAAACAAAAATGTTTGAGACAATTTATCATCAAATATATATATATAAATTATCAATTATGAAAGGCGATTATTTTGAAATTATTGTAATAAATAATTTCAAATTGGGTGATTACATCACAGTCTAATTAACTTATTATTGTTATTGCATGGATATCACAGTCTAATTAATGAACTTTGCCAATTTAGTGTTTCAAAAGGAACAAATAGAAGAGACGCGAGAGTTCACCCGAAAGGAAGTGGAGATTATGCGTGCAAGCCAAGAGTACGTAGAAAGAAGGGGACGTTGAAGCAACCGGCTGAGTGACGTGAGAGAAATTAAAAATAAAAATAAAAATAAAAATAAAAATAAAAATAAAAATAGAAAAAGTTAGGATTCTGGTATATGTTGTGTAGTGTTCTTCGGGTCTAAATTCTATATATAGTTGATCGACAAAATTTTCCTGTACAAAGTAATCTTTATCTGTTGGAGTTTGTTAGTAAAACGATAATAATGCTACAACATTTATCCACAGCATATGGTATTTTTATTTTTAATGTTTAAAAAATTATTTTAAATCACATTATTAAATGGGACTTATTGTCAAAATACATATATTGTGGAATATTATTATAAATAAATATTGTGGCATTTTCATTGTTCTTGTTAGTATTAATAGTAGACACATTCATTGTTATAGTAAAACACTCATTAATGGTAGTGAAATATTTAATGTACACTCATCGATATGGATTTCATCATATAATTAAGATGAAAATGGTAGTGAAATATTTAATGTATATTTGTAATACTCCTTCCTATCTATTTAACTATCGTAGTTATCAAAAACACACATATTAAGAAGAGTAGCTAATGTTTTGACTTAACATTAAAATGGCAACAACACCCCTTGAATGAGAGGTTTTTTTGGTGTTGTCTCCATACGGTGTGGAGACACGTGTGGCATCACAGGGGGAGCTTTGTCAATATACCATTATTGACAAGCCCAATTTCAAGCCATACCACTCCATTATTGATATATCACTCTCATTTTCGCGTTTTAGGTGTTTTTGAAACCAAACTAAACCCTAATTGGGAAGGGGAACCCCAATAAAATGGCAACAACACCCCTTGAATGAGAGGTTTTTTGGTGTTGTCTCCATACGGTGTGGAGACACGTGTGGCATCACAGGGGGAGCTTTGTCAATATACCATTATTGACAAGCCCAATTTCAAGCCATACCACTCCATTGTTGATATACCACTCTCATTTTCGCGTTTTAGGTGTTTTTGGAACCAAACTAAACCCTAATTGGGAAGGGGAACCCCAATAAGGGATTTGAGGACCTTAAGATCGTGCACATTTGTGAAAAAAATGGGAGAAAATCGCGTTCCAAAATTGTTTTTTTTGCCTTGGGTGGTATATCCACAAATACACCCCAGAAGCAGTGGCAACCTGGGAAAAATCCCCATCACATCACGGGGACCATCTGTTTTTAAACTGGATTCAAACTGTGTGGTCTAGATCATTCCTCCCGTCACTTCGGTGCATATGGAGATACTGGACAAAAACTTCCCCTCTTGAATATAATTAATGCATTGTTGTTTTCAAGCTCCCACCTCTTAATAAATCGGGCTAGATGTAGAAAAATACAATAAATTATGCTTTAAAAATATAACTACGACAGATAAAAAATGAGTTTTTTACTTTTAACAACTACGTCAGTTAAATAGAAACGGAGGGAGTAGTAGATGTGTTATTTTCAAATCCAAAACCCTTACCTTGAAATCCAAAGTACTCCTAGTGGCTTTGTTTCAATAGGAACAAATTTGATAAATTATATTTAAGTAGCCCCTCTTTTCGAGATAACTGAGATATTTGTCAAAAAAAATTGTTTCAAAATAATTTGAAAATTACATTTTCAATTCAAGATTTATCAGTTTTTTTTCCTAAATCTACTACTCCATTATTTATTAAGGAGTGAAAGAATAAATACAACATTGCATTAATTATAAACTAAGATGTTTTAGTCATTTTGACATTCAAATTAAAGCATTAATTCACATTATTAATATGCGTGTTTTTGGCAAGAATCAATTATTTTGAAACGGGTGAGTAGTTAGTTTACGAATATTAATAAAACTGCTCACCTCTTCACAAGGGTATTCCCCCAATCTCCCCACCCTGCTTGTCATCGTCGCCGCCACGCCTCTTTGCAAAAAAAAAAAAAAAAGAGTTTGCCTTGTTCCAGAGCTCTGTTTTACAAATTTGTTAGTCGATTCGAAGAACACGATACAAAGAACGATATCCCCTAAGTTCTTATATTGTTCACGAATTAAAATTTTATCTTTTACTCTCATATAAAGTCGGCCAATAGCATCTTATCCAATCTGTGTTTCGTTTGTAGTATTGATATAAGAATGATACTTTGATCGTAGGAAATTTACTCAAGTTTCATATTTCCGTTTTGTGTTGATTATTCTACATTAAAGTAAGGAGGATTTTTTAGATGCCTTTATTTTTTAAAAAAACATTTATTTATACCTCATGGCTACCGCTAATGCCAGAGCAATAATACTCCTACCAGAGCACTTTTCCACAATTACCCTCAGCATCAATACAGTTGGACGTCATACTCATTTAACATGATTTCAGGAATCTTTCTTTCACTTATTTCATTCTCTCTCCTAGTAACAAATACACTTTCAGGTCACTGTATATATATTTATTTATTTCATATCGGTCGGTTCAGACTTGGGCGTTTATTTTTAAGTCCCATGTTCAAATTCCAACAGGCTGAAAGGAAGCCTCGTTGGAATGCAAAAAGAGCCCAAAACCCCAGCCTTGTATAAATTTAACGGGCCCATCAAAATTGGAATAAGTTCGTGGCAAATCTAACAGAAACAATTTTCAACTATAAAACGTGGTTACAATTAATAAAATTATTCGGAGAGACGATGTGCAACAACTATTGATGAAACAGTAGAAATTTTAAGCAACTATATTCAAACTGTGTAAGCGCATCAACCAAAATTAAAGAACTATCCAAGGTAAATGCAAAAATATTCAAACATATTTCAATCATTGAATGCAACCAAAATCGAAGCTCATGTATTGATAAAGTTTATAGAATTATAAACTGAAAGTAAAATGTGGAATTATTATTGATGAGCTGAATGTTACAAGTTAATTCTGATTCAAATTGATCATGGGTATTTATAAACATGTTGGATGTAATATCGCGGACGGATCTAGATCCGCCTGATTCTGTGATGGAATAAACAAGAGGATCACGATAATATAAAATTAAACTACATAATTTAAGATCTACCTACAAGAATGTGAGATCTACTTGCCAATCAAAAGCGAGATCCAAAAGATTGATGAAGTCGAGATCCAATTTGAGATGCCACGATCTTCCGATGTGTATCTCCAAGCAACAACCGGTGGATGTTGATTCTTGATGCTTGACCTCCTTGATATGCTATCCGGAAAATCCCGAAGATTTTCCCAACTCAAATCTGTTTGGTTTCGGGTTGGATTGGGGTTGGATTGAGTCATTAGAGAGAAAATAAAATAAAATAATGTAAAATAATGATTATAAAGTTGAAATGTTATATTGAAATTTGTGTAGATGAAGAAATGATTGGTGAGAGAAATTTTAATGAAATATTATATTGATAAAGTAATGGTTGAATAGTGTAGGTGGTGAATAAAATGAATTGATTAATATTATTTTATTTGTTGATGGTGAAATGATTGGTGAGAAAAATTATAATAAAATAATAAATTCAATTAAATAATAGTAAATAAGATAGTGAGTGAATAAAATATTGAGTTGAATCCAAATGGATCCAACCCAGCCTGAAACCAAATAGGGGCTAAGCTTTGGCCGAATTCCTTAGTTTATTTTGGGTGTATGTATGCGTATTATGTGTGTTCCAAAAGGCTTATGAAAACTCTCTTTATATATGAGAGAAATCATTGTTCTTCAATGATTTAATAATTAATTAAATAATTAATCATAATAATCCTTTATTAAATATAAGATAAATCTAATATATTCTAAAACTAATTTAGATATATAATAGATAATATCTAATATCTCCCGATTAATTATTTAATAAATAAACAATTAATCACATGACATGTAATTATCCAAGAAAACTAATTTCTCTCTAATTACAACATATACAAAACAAGCCTATCAACCCAAAAATTAGGGTTTCACATGCCACACTCAATTATGGGCCGAGTTCACGAAAAATGTCTTTTCCATGTATTTAATTTTTTAGCCCACTAAATAATTATTCGCACATCAATTAAATAGTCCAACTACTTAATTATTATTGAGGCCCAACGTCAAGAAACATATGCATGTTAACACCACATCGGGATTGTGGACCTATAACCAACAAATCTGAATAAATTAAATAAAATTATTCATCGAACAGAACAATTCTTATTCAATCTATTAATTCTGGGATTACGTCACCATAAACCCGAAACTGAACTCTATCGATTATATATATATATACTTACACTCTAATCATTGAGTAAAAGCGTCCATTGATATAGTCATTACATACGGATAAATCCTCCATAGTCTGTTCGTTTTGATTCAGGATATTTCCTTAAACCCTTCTCAAAACATGTTATCCTTATTTACCATTAACCCCCTAGTGATCAATTAGTTCATAACTAATATAATATGAACCGGGCCCATCGATCAGTTTCTAGGATTAACAAATAAGGGAACTGCATGTCTACTTCCCGCAGGAAGGAATGGATTCAATAACTCTGAAGTCACAGACTACTCACTCATTCCAGAATAGAGCCAACGAGAAGTGTTCAGATCACATGTATCCAAGTGATCCTTAACTAACACATCAAACCCTACTTTGAACCAAGCGATGAGATCGTGATCACATCAGGATTGAGATTAATCCATATATGATCATCTTGTGATTCGATAAGATTTCTCGATCATGGAATTATATCGAGAATTCAAATCAAATCGGTCCAGTCCTATATGATAGACATAATTTATAAATGCCCCACTAGGTACCCTATACCGACGGTCCGGATAAGACGGTCACACCGTTAAGTGTTCTGAGCGCATTATTGGTATATTAATCATGAGACCCATACTCTGATTAAATTCACCACGGGCTAACTAGTTTTAAGCGTATCATCACTAACTCAATCCTCGTGTGTATGCCATACACTGCGTTATGTGATTACATACCGATATACTTAGGGTTTTCAGCAGTTCATAATATAAGCATAAATGCAAATAATAAATGAATATATAATTCTGTCATTTATTTAAATAAAACAATTACAAAATTGTCTTTCGGGCACTACACCTAACACTTCATACACCTCATTAATCAGTTAGAAGTAAGTTATAAATGGTTACAATAGACTATAACTGAATAACAGTTTTCTGCATTACATAATACTAAACTAATCAGCAGGCTGCTGAGACATTCTGTCTGCAGGCTGCTAAGGTCTTCATATTATCAGCTGACTGCACTCAGCATTCCCACCAGCCTATATACTGTAACACCCCCTCAAGCTGAGAGTGGTACAAGAACAACTTGCACTCGGCATTCCCATCAGCTACTTGAATTCTGAAATATCTTTGAAATTTCTAAATTGTCTAGTAGATAGGAAAAAATAGGTGCATCGAAGGCCTTGGTGAGGATGTCAGCTATTTGTTATTTTGTGTTGATTGGAAGAAATTTGACAAGTCCTGATTTGACTTTGTCCCTCACAACATGGCTGTCAATTTCAATACGTTTGTTCTTTCATGAAAGACTGAGTTATGAGCAATGTGCATTGCATTGGCATTGTCACAAAACAACACAGTATGCAACTGAACTGGAACCTGTAAATCATGTAGTATATAAATCAGCCACTGGATTTCACAAACTACATTTGCCATAGCCCTGTACTTAGCCTCTGAAGAGAGTTTGAGAATGTGTTAACACAAGAGTAAACTTCAACTTATCTTTTATTCATTGATAATGTGGAGTATATGTAGATACAATTGAGGAGTTTGAAAGGTCCTAGACAAGATAGTGACCTTTCATAGAAAAAGTAAAAGCTATAAACGAGGCTAGATGCTTTTTAGTCTCTTACATAATAAATGTCTATGACATAAAGTGAACTCGAGTAAAAGCTATGTCTATGACTAGAGTTTGACATATTAATTGTTTGTATGTACTACAATTAATATGTCTCTTTATAAATAAATAAAGTGTACCACGAAAAAATCCGGCACGTGAGTTGGCGAGTTCGATTACCTGCTTGAACCTCAAACAGACTTATCAAAGATCTTGAATATTGCCACACCCCCTCAAACTAGGTCAGTATATGTTGATGCAAACCAAGTTTGCTACTTAGTCTCTTTGAACATGAGAGGTGGAATAGCTTTGGTGAGAATATCTCGCATTTTGGTGCGAGGGAACATACTGGAGCTGGATAATCTTGGCATCAATCTGTTCCTTTAGGAAGTGTCTGTCAATGTCCACATGTTTTGTTTTGTCATGATGGACTGGATCCTCTGCCATGCATAGTGCTGAGTGATTATCACAGCAGAGTGTGATAGGTTCTTTGAAGAAGTCTCTTGAAGTTCGGTAAGTACTCTTTTGAGCCAAAGAGCTTCACAAATGCCTAAGACAAGTGCCTGAGTTCGAAACAAGATCGCTTCTAGACACGATGAGGTTGTTTCTTGCTCCTCCAAGTAACAAGATTGCCCCATACATAGGAGCAGATGCTTTGTGGTCGACCTTCTATCTCTATGTGGCGGCCCGGTAATCGACATCGGTGTAGACCTTGATGGATCTATCGGCGAGACTTGGTGAAGTGTAACCTTGGCCAGGAGTGGACTTTAAATACCTCGATATTCTAGTTCTCGCATCCCAATGTTGCTCGGTAGGGCAATGCATGAACCGACTAACCAGGTGACACCATATGCAATATCGGGTCTTGTATGGGAGAGGTAGATGAGTTTCCTACAAGCCTTTGATATTGTTCTTTCTGGACAAAGAAATGTCACCATGTAGTAGGGTATGGTTTGGGGTCTACGGGGGATATAGCGAGTTTGCACCCAGACATGCCGCTTCCTTCACAGATCCAAGTACATATTTCCTTTGGGAGGCAAATGCCTTTCTTTGTTTCTTGCTACTTCCATGCCAAGAAAATATTTGAGAAAACCCAAGTCTTTCACCAGAAACACCTTTGCCAAAGCAGAGTCTTCAAATGTTGGATCTCGGTAGAGTCATCTCCAAAGGTGAGGATGATATCATCCACATAGACAATAATAATAGACCTCTTACGGTTGGTTGTCTTGATGAACATAGTGTGATCATAATTGCATTGGTGATATCCAGCGACTTTGACCACAGATTGTTAATTTCCAAACCATGCCCTTGGTGATTGCTTGAGGCCATATAGAGATTTCCTCGGTTGCACACCTTTCCTTGAGTATGAGGATTGATAAAACCAGGAGGTACATTCATATAAACCTCCTCGGTGAGGTCCCCATTTAGAAAAGCATTTTTATGTCCAATTGGTGAAGAGGCCGAGTCAAGTTGGACAACTAGAGAGATCGAGAACCACGACAGGTGTTGAGTTTTGCCACTGGTGCAAAAGTTTCCTTATAGTTAATGCCATAAGTTTGAGTGAATCCCCAGCTACCAATCGGCTTTGTACTTGTCAATAGTGCCATCGACATTGTATTTTATAGTGAATAACCATCACAATCGATCGTCTTCTTGCCTGTGGGAGAGGTGTCAAATCCCAGTATGATTATCCGGAAGTCTTGTCATCTCTGTTTTAACAAAGACCTTCCATTTATCATTTTGAAGGGCCTCACTGAATATTTTTAGGAATAGAGTGAGAGTCCAGTCCTGTGAAAACATGGCAAAGGCGGGAGATAACTTATCATAAGATACATAAGAATGAATAGAGTGATCGGTGCATGATCTCTTTCCTTCCTAAGAGCAATAGGCCTATCATCAATGTCGCCAGTGAGGAGGATCAGAGATTCTTTGAGTGTCGATGAGGCTCGGGATCGCCAGGCTCTGGGTCGATGAGACTCTTGTTCGGGAGGTTCTTTGAGAGTATTAGGTTTGTAGAGAGTCGTTAGAGTCTTGAAGTTCGATCTGCGGAGGATCGATGGAGTTCTTTGAGGTTAAGAGTTTCTTTGAGTGAAGGGGTTTAGGTCAATTTCAATCAGGTTTCCATCGATGAATGGCTCAAGTGGGTTTCTTTGTAATAAGGGGTCCTTTCAAAGAATTTTACATCCATAGAATTGTAAAATTTCTTTTCGATGGGGAATAACATTTGTAACCTTTTTCTCGCCCTTGGCATAACCTAGGAAAATGCACTTGTGAGCTTTAGGATCAAGTTTACTACATGTTGAGCATGGATATACACAAACACAAGACAACCAAAGATCTTTGGAGGCAAGCTGGGGAAACAAGATGATGGCGAGGAGTGTGTGGTCGAGTAGGGTTTGGAGTGGAGTTTTGAAACCTAACACTCTGTTGGGAAGTCTGTTGAGTAAATAAGTTGCGATCAGATAAACTTCACCCCACATATATTTAGGAACATGTGTGGTGAACATGATTGATCTGGCCATTTCCAGTGAGTGCTGTTCTTCCTCTCAAAGAACCCCATTCTGCTGAGGTGTTTCCACACAACTATGATATGAACAATTCCTCTATCTATCAAGAAGGTGCGAGATTAGACTCATAGTATTCTAGAGCATTATCGGTCTTTAAGATCTTGACCTTAGTATCAAATTGAGTGGAGACCATATGATAAAATTCTTGAAAGATAGGGCCAACTTCAGATTTGTCTTTCATTAAAAAACCAAGTGTTCTGGTATGATCATCAATAAAGGTGACAAACCACCTTTTCCCTGTTATACTTTTCACCTAGAGGGTCCCCACACATCACTGTGTATTAAGGTGAAGGGTGAGGAATGCAAATGAGGTAACTTAGCATACACAGATTTTGTAAGTTTAGCAAATTGACAAATATCACATTGAAGGTCATTCAGATTACATCCTTTAAACAATTCAGAGTTAAAGATTTTAAGTAACCAAAACTTGGATGTCCTAATCTATAATGCCATAACATGATATTGTCTAAAGTCCAGGAGCAGTCGTCTTGGCGGTCGAGTCTTGATCTTACATCTTGGCGAGGTTGACGAGAAACAATCCAGTATGAGTTTAGCCTTCCCAATCACTTCGTGAAGTAGTAGGATCTGGAATGTGCACCGATTTTCCTTAAAAACAACGGTCCAATTCAAATCTTTAGTGAGTCTCTTGTGAGATATAAGATTGCGAGTCTAAGTTTGGAACAAATAGGACATCCTGTAGGCATATCTTATTAGTGAGTTTAACATTTCCAACACCTTTTGCACGAGAGATAGATCCATCAAGCAGCTTTTAATGTTATGGATTTGGTGACAAGGCATATAGTTGGTTATAAGGTTTTATTACCCGTCATATGTGAGGATGCCCTAAATCAACAATCCATGTTTCATTGCTAAGGAAGAGTAGAATTTACTCTGTATGAGTATGAGTAGCAACATCGGTAGAGTGACTACCTTCCTTTTGTTGATTCGAGAAGGCTTTGAATGCAACAACCAGAGCATTCATCGGTTGTCATTCTCCTCCTCACCGATGTGTCCGCTTTGACTTTCCTGATAGGTTTTGAGGTTTTTGAGGAGTTAGGCTTGCCATGGAGCTTCCAGCGATTGTCCTTGGTGTGATTTGTGCGTTTGCAGTGATCACGAGCAGTTTCCGATTTTCTCAGTGAAACTTCTTGTATGTTTCAACAACCTCGACCTTTCCTGACGATCAAGCAGGCGACACCTTCAAGTGGGGTTGTCGGTAGGGGATTTCAAAAGCATGACTTTTCTCCTACTTTCTTCATGTTTGACCTCGGCAAACATGGATTTGAGATTTGGAAGAGGTTTGGTGGCAAGAATTCTTCCTCTAACATCATCAAGAGTAGGATTCACCCATCCGGTGAGGAACTCAGTATACTCTCTTCTTTTCTATGATGTCTTTATAAAGAGCGAGCATCCTTGACATCATTCCAAGAGTGAGTTTCTAACATATCTAAGTGTTGCCAAGCCTTAGATAGTTGATTGAAATATTGAGTTCTGAGACATATCCCTTGCACGCAAGTTTGAATCTGAGCTTAGTTCATATACCTCGGATGTATTATCCTTCTTGGAGTAAAGATCTCTGGCATTATCCCAGATTTCTTTGGCAGTATCATACATCATAAAGTTTTCACTTATCTCTTTTGTCATTGACCTCGTGAGGATGGTCATGAGTTGATTATTTGTCGTGTCCCATGCTTCAAAACGGGGTCGGGTTTGATGAGTGTGAGTTTTGTTCGCACAAGTATCCCATCTTACTTTGTCCGAAATGTACATTTTCATAGACCTTGACCATAACGAGATAGTTGTTACCATCAAGTCTATGGTTTGTATAAGAAGAGGAGTTGTCGAGACTCCCGGTCGGTGACCGAGGTTTCTTGAGAGTCTCGAGGTTGAAGTAATGTCGGATGTGGAAGACATTCTTCAGAAATATGAGTTTTGCAGCGGAAAAAGTTAGAACACAAATGGCTCCGATACCATGAAGAGAGTTTGAGAATGTGTTAACACAAGAGTAAACTTCAACTTATCTTTTATTCATTGATAATGTGGAGTATATGTAGATACAATTGAGGAGTTTGAAAGGTCCTAGACAAGATAGTGACCTTTCATAGAAAAAAAATAAAAGCTATAAATGAGGCTAGATGCTTTTAGTCTCTTATATAATAAATGTCTATGACATAAAGTGAACTCGAGTAAAAGCTATGTCTATGACTAGAGTTTGACATATTAATTGTTTGTATGTACTACAATTAATATGTCTATTTATAAATAAATAAAGTGTACACACGAAAAATCCGGCACACGTGAGTTCAAGAGTTCGATTACCTGCTTGAACCTCGTGCACTTTCATCAACATCTTTGAATATTGCCACAGCCTCTAATGAGCTTCTAGCTATAGTTGTTTGTTTCTTGGCCTTCCAAGAGATTGGAGCATCTCCTAGAAACTTCATATGACCTGATACTAATTTTCTTGTTTCAGGACAACCGGCCCAATTATTGTCTGTAAAAACTTTAAGTACAAGGTTGTTGTCTGCTGGCAATACGATTCCTTGACAAGGATTAGTCTTCAAATACCTCAGCAGTCTATAAGCTGCCTTCATATGATTTTCAGTAGGAGTGTCTAGAAATTGACTTAGCTGCTGAACTGTCTGTAAAGTTTTCTTAGACTCCATAGGTGTCTTAGCCGGTTTTGCTCCCAAAAATTCATATTCTTCTAGGAGATTAAGAGTGTATTTTCTTTGAGAAATTGATATGCCTGCAGGTGTCCTAGCAGCTTCAATGCCTAGGAAATATCTCGATTTTCCAAGATCCTTAATAGTGAATTGCTGGTGTAGGGCATCCTTGACCTGCTGAATTAACTTCTCATTGGGGCTTGTTGTTATGATGTCATCAACATAGACCAGCAAAGCAATAAAGGACTATCTTGACCCTTTTGTAAATAAACTGTGGTCATTTTTGGATTGAATGAATCATTGAGCCTCCAAAGATTCAGTCAACTTGCAATTCCAATGTCTGCTGGCTTGCTTGAGGCCATACAATGACTTAGTAAGTCTGCAAACTTGATTTGGTTTAATTCTTTGCACAACTTTGAGGTAATAGCTGCATGTATACTTCTTCATGCAGGTCTCTATGTAGAAAGACAATGTTGACATCCATCTGATGTAGATGCCAATTATTGGTTGTTGCTGTTGCAAGTAAGGCTCTAACTGTAGTGATCTTGACAACATGTGAGAAATTTTCTTGATAATCAATCCCATATGTTTGAGTGTAGCCTTTTGCTACTAGTCTAGCTTTATATCGCTCTACTGAACCATCGGGGTTGTATTTGATTCTGTACACCTATTTGCACCCAATGGGTTTCTTGCCTGGGGGCAGATCAACCACTTCCCATGTATAAGTCTTTTGTAGAGCTTCAATTTCTTTTTTCATTGTTTCTTTCCATTCATCATGCTTGATGGCTTGATTGTAAGTCTTAGGCTCTTTAATTGCATCAATAGCATTAATGAATCTGGCATAGTCTGTTGAGAGACTGTCCAGACTCATAACTGCACTCAGCAGGTATGGAGTCTGCTGAACAGTTTGAGCACCCCTTCATAAAAGTTGGTGATTTCCTTGTTCTTGTGGACCTTCTTAATTGTGTGGGTTTAGGTGCCTGATTGACTGGTGCATGCCCTTCATTAGATGCCTCAGCTGCAGATGACCCTATGTCTGGCTGGTCTGCTGAGTCATTCAACAGATCATCAAATGTGCCCATTACTGGTAAGGGAATAGGCATGTCAACCAGATATATAGCCTTTCCCAACACCTGTTGAAATAGAGGAAAATAAGTCTCATGGAATTGAGTTTTTCTAGCAACAAATGTGTCTTTGTTGGTAATATCTAAAAGAATAGCACCACTGGATGTGTTTGAATTCCCAAGATAGACACAAGTCCTACATCATGAGTCAAACTTTGTCCTGTACTGTTGAAGTGTGTAAGAAAAAACTAAACAACCAAAAACCTTAAGCACAAAATAGTCTGGTTTAGTGCCATAAAGCATCTCACGTGGATTGCTTTCTTTCTGCAGTGGTGTAGGTGTAGCATTAATCAATTTTACAGCATGTAAAAGACAAAACCCCAATATTCAATTGGTAAATTACTCTGGAACTTCAGTCCCCTAGAAACATTCAACAGATGCTGATGTATTCTTTCAACAATACCATTCTGTTCAGGTGTGCTGACATAGGATGTCTGATGTATGATGCCCTGCTGAGCATAAAAATCAGTAAGCTGGAACTCAGCTCTATTATCAGACCTGATAACTTTGATAACTTTGTGAAACTGTGTAGTAACAAAATTAATAAAAGATTTAACAAGGTCGAAAGCTTCAGATTTGTGCCTCATAAGAAATACCCAAGTGAATCTAGAAAAATCATCTACAACAGAAGGAAAATATTATTTTCTATTCACAGTATGCTGTCTTAAAGGACCCCAAATATCCATATGAACAAGATACAAACAGAATGGACAACAGTAGTACTTAATGGAAAAAGGTTTTTTCTTTAGTTTTGCCATGGGACAAACATAACAGAGGTCATGATCACAAAATTTGACATCAGCCGTTAAACTAATGACTTATAGTCTTTTATCTGGTAAGTGTCCTAGTCTGTAATGCCATAAAAGAGCATCATCTAATTTATAAGACAATGTGTGGTTTTCTATAGCATTGGCAACAAATAGTCTTATTGGTTGATCCATGACATATAGTCCTTTGTGTAACTTAGTTGAACCAATCACTTTCTTGTTCTTGTCCTGCAAAACACACTTGTTAGCAGAAAAATTAGCTGCACCTTTTGTATTATTAATAAAGGCGGGTAAAGAGAAAATAGTATACTTAAAACTAGGAATGCAAAAACACATCATGTAGGACTCTTTGAGGTTTACCTCGTCCTATATATGTGACGGAAACATTATTTCCATTAGGTAATCCTATCTTTATACCAGAGGAAGGTTTGAGATTGCTTAACAGATCTAATGATCCTACAATATGATCTGTGGCACCAGATTCCAAGATCAATTGTATAGATCTTACTAAATTTATATCACATGCCCCTGTGGCAGGTGAGTAGTGTGTCACAATCTCAGCAGGTTGTCCAATGGCAAATCCTGCATGTCTGGAGAGGATCGAAACTCAGCCAGAACCATCAACTTGTCAAGTTGTTGTGCGATGGATTTGGAAACCCGGTCCAAAGGACTTGTTGTGGGCCTGATCTTCTTCTGCTGACTGTTCTTCCTCTACCAAATTAGCCCTTTTTGACTTCAAAACCAGGAGTATGGCCGTGTTTCTTGTAACAAGTCTCCTCAGTATGACCATTAAATCCATAAAAACTACATTGCATTTTCTTGGGATTTTTAGGTCTTGGATTTGTAGCAGATGCAGAATTAGGTCTGCTGACTGTCTGATTTTTCCCCTGTCCATTTTTCTGAGACAAGAGAACCATAGAATCTTGATTCTTGGCCTATTAGATACATACAACTTCCGTCTTTCAAATTTAATGGCCATTGCATAGGCATCATGGATTTTTGGGAAAGGGACCATCAGCATTGCCTGTGAAACCATTTGCTCAAAATCATCAGGAATTTCATAACATGTTCAACCTCCATATGATCCATTAGTGTGCTGATTGCGTTGCAGTGACATTGAGGATCACAAGAACAAACTGATACATGCCTAATGGTCTTGATTTCTTCCCACAGAACCATTAATTTTGAGAAATATTGATTGACAGAGTCACTACCTTGTTTCAGCAGATGCATCTCTTCAAGAAGATCTGAAAGCCTCAAGGCATCAACATTAGAAAATCTAGCTGCAAGATTCTTCCAAACTGCATGTGCACTCTTGAAGTACATCAAACTTTGAGCAATGGTATTTTCCACAGAATTCAAGATCCATGATCTAACCATTGTATCACACTGTCTCCATACATAGAAATCTGCTGAATCAGCTTTTGGCTTTTGATTATGCCATCTATGAAGCCAATTTTATTCTTGATGATTAACACCATCTCCATAGACATTTTCCATGGATTATAGTTGTTGCCATTCATCAATGGATGAACAAGAACTTAAGATGGATTCTCATTAGGATGAACATAAAACGGACTGGAGGGACTTATTTCTTGTTTCTTAGCTGCCATGGCTATCAAGAACTCCAGAATTGATCACAAATCAACAATGAAAGTGAAATTACAGAGAAAAAAAACCGATCAAAAAATGACCAAAAAACTCAGGAAAAAGATGACAGTTTACTCTCAAGAAACTGAAATCTCAGAAAAGATGAAGAACACTCTCAAGATTCTTCAAAAAAACTAAGAAAAAACACAGGAAAACATTCAAAAATTCTCAAATTTCTGCTTTGATACCATGACGAAGTTTATAGAATTATAAACTGAAAGTAAAATGTGGAATTATTATTGATGAGCTGAAAGTTACAAGTTATGTTACAATGCAGCTGATCATGGGGTATTTATAGCTTCATACACCTCATGAATCAGTTAAAAGTAAGTTACAAACAAGCATAAATGTGACTATAAGCCGAATAAGCTGTTTTCTTCATTACATCATACTAACTAATCGTCAAGAGGCCGCTTTGAGACTTTCTGTCATTTTCTTTGAGGTCTTCATATTATCGGACTACTACACTCAAGATTCCCATTCGCCTATATCTTTGTAACATTTACTGATCAAAGATATTTGAAATAATCCATTAAAAGGAACCAAGTTATGTTACAATGCAGCTGATCATGGGGTATTTATAGCTTCATACACCTCATGAATCAGTTAAAAGTAAGTTACAAACGGTTACAACAGACTATAACTGAATAACTGTTTTCTTCATTACATCATACTAACTAATCAGCAGGCTGCTGAGACTTTCTGTCAGCTGCCTGCTGAGGTCTTCATATTATCAGCGGACTACACTCAGCATTCCCATTCGCCTATATACTGTAACATTTACAGTGCAGCATATTTGAAATAATCCATTAAAAGGAACCAAGCCTGTCGGCATCAACTAAAAGAATTGAAATATCCAAGGTATATGTAAGAATCTTCATCTTCAAAAATATTTCTATCACTGAAAGCTAGAGAATCAAATTTCATGTAGAGTACAGTAAATTTGAATACTGCTATGTTTGAAATAATGGATTAAAAGGAACCTATTATCAAAGGTAATAGCGAGAATGTTCAGGAATATTTCTTTCGTTGAATGCTAGAATCGAAGTTCACTTAAAGTACAGCAAATTCGAATTCAACAAATTTGAAGTAATCGAATTAAAGGAACCTGTTGTTTAAGGTCTTTGACCGTCACTTTGTAGGAGAAGAGGATGTAATCATCTATATATTGTCATCTCTGATGGTCACATTTCCAGATGCTGCCGGTAAGCTTCCGCCATTTTTTGCAGCTCGCAACGTTCAGTGTGTGCAATGTTTTAGTTTTGTTTTTTTGTCTTTTTTTTGAACAACAGTGCGTGAAATGTTGAGTGAGCGGGTAAACCTTTTTTCCCACGAGCTCGTTCCAATTTGACGGGCCCGTTGAAATTTATACAAGGCAGGGTTTTGGGCTGTTTTTTCATTCCAACAAGGCTTCTTTTAGCGCATTGGAATTTAAACGTCTTGTTGAAATTTGAGCGTGGAACTTAAAAATTTCGGTATGAACCAACCGACGCGTGAAATAAAGGCATGTACAACGTGTATTTTCTCCTCTTCTTGAATAAAAATATAGATTTTTGTCAGGAAGACAAAATTATCAAAAATCGGGGATAGAATGAAAGCGTAATTTAATCGGAGACAAAAGAATAATTATAAAGTATGAAATATGAAGTGACAAATGTGGAATATAGTAAATATGAAGTATGATTGTAAACACAAAGAACATTAACACGTGAAGAATAATTTTAAAGTATAATTATGATTTTTGTCATTTATAATCGTGAAAATATTCTTTTGTCATTCCCGACTCATTTATTAATTTTTTTGTCCTTATGGCCCATTCCCCCTAAAAAGTATTTGTTTCTTTTTTATAAGTATTATAGTACAGGACTTATGTACGTAACGTTGGAAAAAAAAATATTTATGTACGTAAACCAACAAATTATTTATTTAAATCTTTTTGTATGGCTGCTTAAACTTTTTGACTACTACAGTTAAATCTCCCTAAATAAATAACCTCAACAAAAGAATAATTTTCTCCGGTCCCGACTTGGGCAAAATGGCTTAATATAATATTCGATAAATGACTAATATCGCTAAACAAATATGTTTTTCTGGTCCCGAAAGTATTTATTTATCGAGGTTTAACCGTATATATATCAATCATTTTGTTAATGAATTTCTTTAGTTTGTTGATAGTTAATAAAAATAAGTACAATATGAGAATAATCGGTACATGAATGTTAAAGTACATATTACTCTTGTTATGTTATTATATTAAAAAAAATTAAAAATTGTATATATTCTAATTCATAAAGCATAAAGGACCAAAACTTCATTTGAATACCGTGCGCAATGTCGGACACTTTTTTGACGTGAGGTTAAATAACATAATTTTGATAGTTTGATATTCAATATGGTGTCGAGAAGACTTTCAAACTTCTGAAATTCTTAAGTTTTGACACGTGTCTCCGTTCCAAAATAATTGATGCAGTTTTCAAAATATTTTATTCCAAAATAACTGGGGCAGAATATTTTCCAATACTAACTTCAATGCATTTTCCTTTTCTACCCATGTTTTTTTCTTCCATACATTGTCTTGAATGCACTAGCATTGTTTACTCCATTTTCGACAAGGGTATTCTAGTCATTATCAAATCAAAGTCATAACAATTAATTACTTTCTTAATCTACGTGTTTTTGACAACTGTCTCAGTTATTGTTAAACAGATGGAGTATTTTCCAAACATTTATATGGGTCCAGAAGGACGCTACTACATGTTTTGTGATTAGAAAGGACAAATCAATAATAAATGGACAAAAATACCCTTTTACACATTAAACACGTAGTAACACTAGATAAAATATAATAATGTACCACGAAAACAAATAATAATAAATAAGAAAAACAAGTAAGTAGTAACAACCCATAAAATGTCGTAACATCCAATGGAAAAGTAGTAACAACCAATAAACAAATAGTATGTCAAAATATGGGAGTAATATTCCCTGTGTTTCATTCATTCACAATGTGTCAATATATAGTAATTACAAGGGTTTACCATCTACGTATGATGACTAAACTACCCGTGATAAAATAATGGAGTACAAGTTATATATATATATATATATATATATATATATATATATATATATATATATATATATATATATACGCTAACACCCCCTTCAAGTTGGAGCATGGAGGTGACAAATGCCCAACTTGTGCAATAAATGTGAAGAAGGGCGCTTGCTCAACGCTTTAGTAAAGATATCCGCTAATTGCTCATCCGTCTTGACGTGACACGGGAAATGAGACCATCTTGGATAGCATCCCGAACATAATGACAATCGACCTCGATGTGCTTGTGTGCGCTCGTGGAACACGGGATTTTGAGCAATATGCAAGGCGGATCAGCTATCGAGTAAAGCAATGGCTCGGGATGAGCCACACCTGAGCCCGCGGCGAGTGCCTTGAGCCATTTCAATTCGAGAGGTGAGAGCCGCCATCGATCGGTATTCGACCTCGGCGGAAAGAGCGGGACACGGTATGTTGTTTCTTGGTGCGCCAAGAGACCGGAGAGTGCCTAACAAGGAAAACGATCCATCCCGTAAGCGAACGACGTGTCAAGGGGCAACTCGCCCAATCAGAATCACACCATCCAGATAAAGTCAAATCACAATCGTTGCGCAGCAGAATGCCTTGACCCGGACATGCCTTCAAGTAACGGACCGCCCGAATGGCGGCGTCCCAATGTTCATGACGCCGGGATTGCATAAATTGAGCCAAAATGTGCACAGTATAAGCCAAGTCGGGGCGAGTAAAAGATAAATAAATGAGACGACCAACCAGCCGTCTATACCTTTCCGGATCTTCATACAGAGGACCACTAGAAAGGGCAAGAGTATGATTCTGCTCAATAGGGAATCCAACAGGTTTGGAATCCAATAAGCCAACCTCAGCCAGAATATCAAGGGTGTATTTGCGTTGGCACAAAAAAATCCCTTCCGGATTCCGTGCCACCTCGATGCCAAGAAAGTATTTCAGAGTGCCCAGATCCTTCATGTGGAAACAGTCACCTAAATATGTCTTAAAACGAGCAAGAGCAGAAGAGTCGTTACCCGAAAGAATCAAGTCGTCGACATAAACAAGCACGTTAAGCTGCACCTGCCTTTGGTTGAAAGTGAAAAGGGAGTAATCAGAGTACGATTGGCGGAAACCATAAGACTTCAAACTAGCCGCCAACTTGGCGAACCAGCATCGCGGCGCTTGTTTCAGTCCATGGAGGGACTTCTTCAATCGACATACTGTACCGGGCCGATTGACAGTAAACCCAGGAGGCAGTTTCATGTACACTTCCTCGTGCAAATCCCCATGAAGAAAGGCATTGTGGACGTCCATTTGATGAAGTTCCCAATTTTCTTTGCCGCCATCGCGAGAAAAACACGAACTGTGACCATTTTCGCCACCGGTGCAAAGGTTTCGGTGTAGTCGATGCCTTCGACCTGATGGTTGCCAAGAACAACGAGGCGAGCTTTTAAGCGTTCAACGGATCCATCAGCATTGTATTTAATTTTGTAAACCCATTTACAACCAAGTGCCTTTTTCCCGGGAGGTAGGGCCTCCATAACCCAAGTCCCATTATTTTCGAGTGCCGTATTTCACGATTCATAGCGTTTAGCCACCCGGATCTGCATTGCCTCGGTGAAGTTACGAGGCTCGAGTTCTGCAGATGATAGCTGCAAGAAATATCCGGTGTCGCGCAGAAAACTTGTCACAATTCACAAAATATGCTATAGCATAAGGATTACCTGAGTTACCTGACGAAGAAGGTGAAGGGGACGATGGACTCGTGTTCCGTACAGTGTGCGTGACATAGTGTTTGTACCATGCCGGAGGTTGTTTACTGCGCATGCCGCGTCCCAGGGCAGTAGAGCCAGAGGGTTCGTCGGAGATCGGTTCGGCTATAGGTGAGACAGAGCCAGAGGGGTTGTCCGGAGTCACAATAGATGAGGCCTCAGTCTCAGGGTCATCGAGGTTTCCATGTCAGTTCGGCTATAGGTGAGACAGAGCCAGAGCGGTTTCCATGTCATTCAAAAAGTCATCGTCAACCCCGATGGGGGAAGGTGTAGGAAGGTGTTCGGGCATAGGGACCTCAGATGATTTATCAGCGAAAGGAAATTCGTTCTCATGAAATTTGACGTCCCAAGAAACAAAGAATTCACCAGTAGCGAGGTCGTATAATTTCCATCCCTTTTTTCCATTAGGGTATCCAACAAAAATGCATTTTCTACTTCGAGGAGCGAATTTATTTCCTTTGGCGCGTTGATCATGAGCGAAGCACAGACAACCAAAAACACGAAGGTGATCAAAATCCGGCGCCGTGCCGAATAATATTTCATAAGGTGTTTTGTTGTGTAACAATGTTGAAGGAGTGCGATTTATTAAGTGGACTGCACCAAGGATACACTCACCCCAAAACGTAACAGGCAAGTTTCCTTGAAACATCAAGGCTCGTCCGACATTAAGAATATGTTGATGTTTGCGTTCGACTCGTCCGTTTTGTTGAGGTGTGCCAACGCATGACGTTTGAAAAATAATTCCATTTGTATCGAAATAGTCCAACATGCTACGGAATTCCGTGCCATTATCACTACGTACCAATTTCACATGTTTTTCAAATTGACGTTCAACCATAGAAAAAAACGAACAAAAAAACTTATGAACTTCGGTTTTCGAATGTAGCAGATAAACCCAAACAGCTCTAGAAAAATCATCAACTATAGTCAAAAAATAGTGTGCCCCACTAGAAGAGGGAGTCCGATAAGGCCCCCATAAATCACAATGTATGAGTTCAAAAATGCAACTAGCTCTACTGTCACTAATAGGAAAATGATTACGAGTCTGTTTTGCTTGTGGACAAATGTCACAAGCTTTATTCAATATCTTAGAATCACTAGAAATGTGTTTAACTGCTGGAACTAACTTGGTAATTTTTTCAGACGGATGCCCCATTCGTCGATGCCACGACTCAAAGAGAGCGCACCAAGTAGTCACGCGCACACACCGTAGGAATATTGCGAAAATAATAGAGTCCATCATGTCGTTCACCGGCTCCAATCAGGCTCCTCGAACGACGAACCTGTATAGCACACAAAGAGTCGGTGAATCGAACAAAACAATCAGAGTCATCGATCAATTCCGATACCGATATTAAATTGCACAATAATGTAGGCACAAAAAGGACACGCTCAAGAACAATTGTATCCGTAAGGGAGACTCGATCGGCCCGCTTTAGTAGCCACAGCTTGTTGCCCATCCGGCAACCCAACCGTACATGGAGGGACGATTACAACATGTGTCAAACAAGATTCATCACCGGTTACATGATGAGAAGCTCCGGTGTCAATAATCCAAGACATAACGGAAGACTTACCCGTCATACGATCTACCCGATTGTTGTTAATCATATTGAGCAAAATCTGGACCTGTTCGGGCCGCAAATCAGCCAAGGAATTCATCATGCCAGTCTTTGTCAATTTTGCACCGGTCTCCAGCGAATAAATGCGCCGATCTTTGCCCCAAAGACCAGCGTTCGCGACGAGCCCCCGAGCCTTTCCACGTCGGAGCCCTTTGCACTCCAGAGAAGACAATGGTGCAAATGCGCGTTTTTGCCTTTTCGATTCCTCTCCTCCCACCAGTCTGGGTAACCATGAATTTTAAAGCAAGTGCTCACATCATGTCCTGATTGCTTGCAATTTGAGCAATACAGCTTGGACTTGTCCGGCTTGTCGAATCTAGTTTTTGGTCGTTCTGCTTGCAATGCAAAGGCATGATTTTGCCCATCCTCCTTCTCAGCCCGTCCATGCGCAACTCCCTGAGACCTTTCCTCTTGGGTGAAAGCAAGGTAGGCCTCGTCAATGGTAGGCATCGGAACCTTAGATAAGAGGTTCGATCGCACAATTCCGTATAAGTCATCATCAATCCCAATTAGGAATTGATGGAATTTTTCCTCTTCCCTATCCTGTTCAAATTTGCCTGCAACTCCACACGCATACACATCCCACAAGTGCACCCATGCAAAGGCTTTCAAGCGTGAAAAATCATCATACAAGCCCATGAGGGTGGTGTAATATTCTTCCACCGACATAGCCTTGGTTTGCTTACAATCGATGATGGCTGCCCGGAGTTGTTGCGGCCGAGGTCCATTAGCGTCTGGCGCTTTGCCAAATAGTCCCACGCTTTCTTGGCTTCGTCGAAATAAGGGACCGTGAAAGCGAACTTTGGTTCCATGCTCCGCAAAATCCATGATCGAGCATCGAATTGACCGTGTCGGTCGAGTAATTTTTCTTCTCCGTGGGCTTGTTGATCGTTCCGTCAACAAACACGCACTTCGGCGTGATTTAAGGGCGAGGTTATTGCCCGTGACCACGCCAAATAATTGTCACCCGGAGCACCACGTGTGAGATCATGTTGCCCGGTTGATCTCCCGATCCAAGGTAGAAGGCGAGGAGGGTCGAAGCTTTCCGGTGTCTTGACCATGGTTGTTCAAGCAAGGTGGTGAAAAAAAAATATATAGGGAAGAAGGACGCCGAATCGTAGAGTAGTTTTAGGGTTTAATGGCGAGCGGTAGCTCCGATACCATGTCAAAATATGGGAGTAATATTCCCTGTGTTTCATTCATTCACAATGTGTCAATATATAGTAATTACAAGGGTTTACCATCTACGTTATGATGACTAAACTACCCGTGATAAAATAATGGAGTACAAATTATATATATATATATATATATATATATATATATATATATATATATATATATATATATATATATATATATAACACATAATAATAATGACTAAAAACAAGTATTAACAAATTTAAAAGAAGTAGTAATAGCTCGTAAAATATAATGTAACGGGCAATAAACAAGTAGTAACATCCCATAAACAAGTCGTAACAGTCAAAAAAACAAGTAGTCACAGCCATAAAACAAATAAAGTAGTAACGTTACAAAATTAATAGAAACAATCTTAAACCCTAAACTTTTTCATAAAAAAAAATGCAGTGCGCCGTCACCCGCTTCTCCGTCGGAATCATCTCAGAACTAACGGCGGCACACAGCTTGTCACCCGCGGATTTTCTCACCACATAAGAGGTAGTAACAAATATACATGTAGCGATGGCCAAAGTATCGCCTTCTTGGCGGAAATTGGACTCGGTTGGGCGAGTGGGCGGAGCGATGAAGCGGCGACCTCCGTTGATCGGATTTTTGCGATTGAAGGATGGTGCTTATTGGATTTGATCGGATTTTTGCAAATGATCGGATTTTTGCAGAGATCGGATTTGATCGGATTTTTGGAGCTGGTGCACCGTCACCTCTCTCTTTCTTCGTCCTCTGTCCATCTCTCATCAATGGCTGCCGGCAAGGAGGTAAAGATGCAAGAAGGATGCAAAATAGTGTTGCCGACAATAAGGAGGATGATAGTTCCGACCAGAATAGTGTTTGCCGGCAAGAAGGATTTACAGATGCAAAATAGATGTACAATTGATGAGAGATGCGGTTTATGTTTTCTAATTAGGTTAATTAGAAAAATGGTATTTTGGTAATGTTAATTAAGTTTTGTCCTTTCTAATCATCCATGTACCTGTAGCCTAATAAATATATTTCAATAGGTTTTTGTCCAAAAGGACAAACTAATATATTTATAAAAATATTTGAGGAATATTTCTTAATAAACGTATATATTGGGTGGGGAATAAAAACAAATTTTTTTAAATTAATAATAAATGGACAAAAATACCCTTTTACACATTAAACACTAGATAAAATGTAGTAACAGCCACGAAAACAAATAGTAACAGCCAAGAAACAAGTAGTAACAACCCATAAAATGTCGTAAAATCCAATGAAAAAGTAGTAACAGCCAATAAACAAATAGTAACAGCCTAAAAACAAGTATTAACAGCCTAAAAAGAAGTAGTAACAGCTCGTAAAATATAGTAACGGGCAATAAACAAGTAGTAACATCCCATAAACAAGTCGTAACAGTCAAAAAAACAAGTAGTAACAGCCATAAAATAGATAAAGTAGTAACATTACAAAATTAATAGAAATATCCTAAACCCTAAACTTTTTTCAGAAAAAAAAAATCAGTGCGCCACACCCTTCTCCGCCGAATCATCTCAGCCTACTAACGGCGGCACGATTTGCCACCCGCGGATTTTCTCACCACATAAGAGGTAGTAACAAATATACATGTAGCGATGGCCAAAGTATCACCTTCTTGGCGGAAAATTGGACTCGGTTGGGCGGTGGGCGGAGCGATGAAGCGGCGACCTCCGTTGATCGGATTTTTGCGATTGAAGGGCGGTGCGCTGGATTTGATCGGATTTTTGCAGCGATCGGATTTTCGCAGAGATCGGATTTGATCGGATTTTTGCAGCTGGTGCGCCGTCACCCCTCTCTTTCTTCGTCCTCTGTCCATATCTCATCAATGGCTGCCGGCAAGGAGGTACAGATGCAAGAATGAGGCAAAATAGTGTTGCCGGCAATAAGGAGGATGATGGTTCCGACCAGAATAGTGTTTGCCGGCAAGAAGGATTTACATATGCAAAATAGATGTACAATTGATGAGAGATGCGGTTTATGTTTTCTAATTAGGTTAATTAGAAAAAGGGTATTTTGGTAATGTTAATTAAGTTTTGTCCTTTCTAATCATCTATGTACTTGTAGCCTAATAAATATATTTCAATAGGTTTTTGTCCAAAAGGACAAACTAATATATTTATAAATATATTTGAGGAATATTTCTTAATAAACGCATATATTGGGTGGGGAATAAAAACAAATTTTTTTAAATTTCTATCGAGGAGAATTTTAAAAAAAAAATTATGTCGAGGAGAGAGAACGTGATTAAAAAATAATGAATTGCCAATTGCATTAATAGCTGCATTTATAATAAAGTAGAAAAATGTCAAAATTAACATGAGGCTAGTTTGGGAACATTGCTCTAGCAGGAGCAACATCGCTCTGGAATTAGTGCCACCCACATCGATCCACGTATACATCCCATTTATACTACGTAGTACAAAGTAAAAAAAAAAACTTTTACTAAATAAGTTTTACTATTACCATAGTTTAAGAATTCTACTTCCCCCCACTCCCCCCCCCCCTCCCCCCCACCAAAAAAAAGGGATTATTGTTAAAAATGACAATTTGAACTTAGAAATATGCAATGAGGACATTGGAATTTTTTTTCAGGTAAAAATGACATATCCTTATTCCATTGTGATAGTGAAAAATTAGATTTGAGACCAGTTCCTCTGCATAAAACAGTGGATTTGTCCTTATCACCCATTTTATATTTTCACTGTCCTGATTTCTAATTTTTCCCTCTTTTTTGTTCCTTTAAACCACTGCCCCAATAAAAAAACTTTTAAACTTAGCAAACCCACCCTTCCCCCCAACCCAACCACACCGACACACACACTCACTTTCCCCGTCTTCTCTTTCTCCATCTTCTTAATTCTCCATCTTCCTCATTCCTTATAATTTCTGTTCTTTTCATCTTCTATCTTCCATCTAATTTTGTAACGCCCCCAGACCCTGGGTCTAGTAGCGCTAAATGAATCATAAATGTCCGGTCAACTGCTTAGACCGACGTCATCGCTTGGTCTAAAAGGGCTAACCCGAGTTGACAAGACCTTTATGTCTTACACTTATATGAGGGTGAGCATTCGGGTAGCGCTAAATGAGGATGTGGGATATCACATTCTCCCCCACCTTATAAGGGACTGGCGTCCTCGCCAGGACTTGTCCCAGTTCGTCTCTACCAGAGGACTCTAGAGGTGGCCTGCGGCGCTTAAGTTCGTCTAGAGGTGGTCTGTGGCACTTAGATCCGTCTGATAGTTGGCTCCCCGGGTCTGGTAGCGCTAAGTGAGTCATAAATGATCCGGTCAACTGTTTAAACCGTCGTCCTCGCTTGGTCTAAAAGGGCTAACCCGAGTTGACAAGACCTTTATGTCTCACACTTATATGAGGGTGGGCATTAACTTACTTACCGATGTGGGATATCACAAATTTCTTCTTCATTTCATCTCAATTTGTTCTCCAAATTGCTTCTATTACTTCCATATTTAAAAAACGTATCTCATAAAATACTTAACTTTCATTCCATTTGTTACATATTAGAGAAGCTACCAAACTACTTAAAGAAGATGGACAATTTTGGGCATTTGGAAGGATTATAAGGTGCGGATAAGTTTATATGAAATTGCTTCTTTTACTTAGCACATGGTGGTAGAATATATAGTTTTTCTTTTAGATAATCTAGCGAGTTCATATTGCCTAGCAAGTGTTTGTTAAAATATGCCTGAGGGAATGAATTATACACATTTATGTTCGAGTACGTTGCAAAGGTATTGTGATTATATTGTGAGTGTTGTGATCATGCTGTTATTAAAGATGATAAAATATTAAGAATCAACAAGGAGAAAGTCGATTCTAGAAAAAGAGTGGACATTAGATGCTTCAAATGTGGTCTAGACACTGAGGGTGAGAACCGACCTTAAGGTCGGTTGTTTTAGTACATTGGCCAAGCTTTGAATATTTTAGTGCCTGAATTATGTAATTTGAAGCAAAGCATAGACTCCAAGATGAGTGTGCAATATGATTGAAACGTGTTCAATATGAAAATGAGTATGCAAGCCAAGTTGAATAAAGATAATACGAATTGATCTAACATCAACCATTTGTGTTTTGTTGTTATTGTATTTGATCCTCAATTGAAAAATGAGAGTTGTGAACAATTGTTTCAACAAATCCTAGGTCACTACGGTTTTATACTTAAAAAAATGTTAAAAATTGACCGGACTAGACTGCATGCATCCTCAAATTTAGTTTTTTGTGGACCGAAACATTAGCCGGGATTTTTTTTTTATTTTTTACTAATATTAAATTTCAATGGCCAGGAAATTTATTAAGTCAAATTCTATTCAAAAAAATTTGAGGTACCATAAAGTTTCCGATATAATTGAGTAAAAAAAGGCTAATTCACTTTCTAAAACTGAACAGTAAAGTTATAAGTACGTTAATCCATTTGAAGTGTCAACAATCCGACTTTAGCTCAGTTGGCAGAGCGGAGGACTGTAGTGTGTATTATGGAAATCCTTAGGTCGCTGGTTCGAATCCGGCAAGTCGGATATGTTTTTAGTTTTTTTTTCCTTCTGAATAACTAATACGTTGATGCTCCACAAATATTGATTTCTCAAAATTATCCACTAATTATCTCTCTTTACATTTATGTTTTTAGTTTTTTTCCTTATGAATAACTAATACGTTGATGCTCCACAAATATCGAATTCTCAAAATTATCCACTAATTAAAAACCCTTCAAGTTTTTGTGTATATATATACTAGTACGAAACCCATGTATAATGCACGGGAACGATATGTAGGAAAGAAAGATTGATGCAATCAATACATATTTTTGTGTATATATATACTAGTACGAAACCCGTGCATAATGCACGGGAACGATATGTAGGAAAGAAAGATTGATGCAATCAATACATATTTAGGAATGAAATCTAAAATCGATGATAAGTTTCAGTGAGATTTAAATGCCTAGAAAAAAATTACCCTAAAAGAAAGAAGATTTTTTTTTTTATATATTTAAAAGAAAAAGTATGTTATGGTATGTACATGAATAAAACAAGCATTTGAGAGACTTTTATATAAAAAAGATTGCTATGAGCATTTCAATAAAAAAAATGGTATAAACATTTGATCTACTGAGTTTTAGATAGTATAATAAGCAAAATCTATGATCACACACTAACTAATATATTAATGGCAGTTTATTCACAAAACCATTTGAATCTACTTTGAGGGGTGGTCATATATCCACTCCACAAAATACCACATCTTGCATTACATACTTTCTAACCATTAATTATGAAAAAACACATATGAAGCAATTGCCCTCCAATTTAATCAATGGCTCGAAAGTGTAGTATGTGTAACATTTTGTGGCATATTGTGTAGTTGACATATATTTTCCTTCATACCAGAGAGCATTATGACAAACTTGCAGCCAATTGTTTCTTCAACCGGCCAAAATTTCGTTGTACTATGTGATGATTGCTTGTCATTGGATAGCAAATGGAGCAAACATCCATTATTTTGAACAACAAATGTGTTACAAAAATATCTTCGACCACCTAAAAACATAACAAACTTCTGTTAAACCAAAATGAATTGAGCCAAAAGTTTGACATAGTGGATAATCCCTTGATTGACACAGTGGATAATCCCAAACATGTACTACAATTTATTAGCAATACAACCATTTTTTTAATATTAAAACGAAGAAAGCATGTAATGCGAATCCAAATAACTAATAATAATGATTGCAACCATTTTCTAAAATAGGATAACAAAAATGTAAAATTACCAGGTAATAGAACTTAATCAAGATTTGGAAAGGCCAATACTTTATAAAAAATGTCCGACCACCTTCCCTCTTTCACTTTCACATCCACTTTGACTTGAGCCAAAAAATAACTTATCTACACCATGGACTAATAAAAAAAAAAAAAATCAACATAAATATAATAACACTAGTACGAAACCCGTGCATAATGCACGGGAACGATATGTAGGAAAGAAAGATTGATGCAATCAATACATATTTAGGAATGAAATCTAAAATTGACGATAAGTTTGAGTGAGATTTAAATGCCAAGAAAAAAAATTACCCTAAAAAAAAGAAGTTTTATTTTATTTTATTTATATATTTAAAAGAAAAGGTATGCTATGGTATGTACATGAATAAAACATGCATTTGGGAAGACTTTTTATATCAAAAAGATTGCTATAAGCAATTCAATAAAAAAAAATGGTATAAACATTTGATCTACTGAGTTTAGATAGTATAATAAACAAAATCTATGATCACACACTAACTAATATATTAATGGCTGTTTATTCACAAAACCGGATTTAAATCTCGCACCAGGGGTGGTCATATATTCACTCCACAAAATACCACATCTTGCATTACACACTTTCTAACCATTAATTATGAAAAAACACATATGAAGCAATTGCCCTCCAATTTAATCAATGGCTCGAAAGAGTAGTACGTGTAACTGTTAGAGTTTAGGGGTTGGACCTATGTAATTGGGCCTATCTATCATGTGGGTGTATTTGGGCTTAGTCTACTATGAAGATTATTCTGCAAGCAATGGGTAAGACTAGATAATGATGTAATTGTGAACAATTGAATCAATTAATAAAAAGTTATTCTCTTTTACGTTTTCTAACTTGGTATCAGAGAAAAAGTGGTGGAACATGTCCACCACCGATCCTCCACCACCAGAACCTGGCCGATCAGAGCCAGTCACCGCCGCTCCTCTATCTCTTCCAATCCCTACACCCACTGTCACCACTGATAAAGCAACCCCTTCTGTTCTTCGAGCTAGTTCCAGCTCCGTTCCACTTTTTGGATCCCTTCCTGTCGGATCCCTAACCATTCCAACTCTTCCATCAGCCACTGGTCTTCTTCCTCACTCTCAGACCACAAATCCCACTCCGGTGGTAACACCTTTCGGAGGTACACTAAATCAATCCTGCACGGTTAAGTTAGATCGGAGAAACTATCTACTCTGGAAGTACTCAATTCTTCCAGTGATTCGTGGTCATCGTTTGGATGGTCATCTTTTTGGAACAACAACACCACCGCCACAAATTGTTCAAGGCACCTCTGGTTTGGAAATTAATCCGGCGTTTGAAGCATGGCACACCACTGACCAGCTCCTTCTTGGTTGGCTCATCGGATCGATGACTGAACAAGCCTTACAAGAAATCATTGGGTGCACAACCGCTGCAGAAGTTTGGAGGACCCTGGAAACACTGTTCAATAGTCAAGCCCAAGCTAGGATCCTTGAATATAAGGATGCACTGACTAAATCTGAGAAAGGGACGAAGAGCATGGCAGATTATCTGGCACCAATGAAGAGCTACTCCGACAACCTTGCAGCTGCTGGGCTTCCCATCCCCAATTCTGAGCTCGTTCTTGCAACCTTGGGTGGTCTTCCTAGAGAGTATGAATCGGTTGTTGTTAACATCACCTCCAGGGTCACCTCTCTGTCATGGCCTGAGGTGCAAGCCCAATTACTGACTCATGAACGTCTAATTTCTCGGTATAATTCACCAGCAGTCAGTCTTACAAACCCTAGTGCTCATGCTGCATTCACTCAGCCTAATGCTGGCCGCAATCAACCTAGACCACAGGGGTCATCACCAGGAGGTAACAGAGGAAGAGGTGCCTATAGAGGACAAAGAGGTAGAGGAAGGTCTAATGGAAGGGCAAATCAATCCAGTATTAACCAAGGTCCAAGACCAACCTGCCAAATTTGTCTGAAGGTTGGTCACATTGCTGTTGAATGCTGGCACCGGTTTGAAACAGACTTTGTTGCACCTACTGCATTCAGTCCACAAGCTAAACAAGTGTCTGCCTACCTTGCATCTCCAGAAACTGTGCCTGACTCCTCTTGGTATCTTGATAGTGGAGCTAGCAACCATGTTACCTCGGACTTGAACAATTTGAGTCTTAGCACTCCCTATGATGGATCAGACGGTCTTGTAGTTGGTAATGGTGAGAAGTTGAAAATTACTCATACTGGTTTTGCTAACATCCTATTACCTCACACAACCTTGTTTTTGAACAATGTTTTATGTGTTCCTACTATTGCAAAGAATCTTTTAAGTATTTCTCAGTTGCTTATTGATAATGCTGTTTATGTTGAGTTTTCTGACTCTGGATGTTGTGTGAAGGACAAGGACACCAAAGCTACCCTGCTGGAAGGACAGCTTAAGGATGGATTGTATCAAGTTCAAAAGTTGCCAGTAATCTCCAACCCCTCTCAACTTCAAGCTCAGTCAAATAAGTCTGCTTTTGTTGCTAGTACTGCCAAGCTTCTAGAGCTTTGGCATAGGAGACTAGGTCATCCTTCTATTAGAGTGTTAAAGAATGTGCTCAAAAGTTGTAATCAGTCCTTTGATTTTAATGAAAACTTTCCTTTCTGTGAAGCTTGTCAAATGGGAAAACTCCACTCTATACCCTACACTGCATCTCAATCTGTTTCTATTATCCCATTGGAGCTTATCCATACAGATTTGTGGGGGCCATCTCCAGTCAAATCTGTCAATGGATACTCCTACTATATATCTTTTGTTGATAACTTTAGCAGATTCACTTGGATTTATCCTTTGAAATATAAATCTGAAGCTCTAGACGCCTTTCTTAAGTTTAAAGTCCTTGTTGAAAACCAGCTTAACCTAAAAATCAAACAAATTCAGTCTGACTGGGGTGGGGAATTCAGATCTTTTGAGCCTCACCTAAGTCAGTTTGGTATTCATTTTAGACATCCTTGCCCCCACACACACTCCCAAAATGGAACTATTGAAAGGAAACACAGACATATCACAGAAACAGGACTGAGTCTCTTAGCTCAAGCTAACCTGCCCATGAAATATTGGTGGAACAGTTTTGAACATGCTGTCCATTTAATCAACATACTTCCCACTCCTGTCTTGCAGGATAAGTCCCCTTTTGAAACACTGTTTAAAAAGCTTCCTGTTTATAACAGCTGTAGAGTCTTTGGCTGTGCTTGCTATCCTCTCCTGAGACCCTATCATACTCACAAGTTCCAATACCACACACAACAGTGTACTTACCTAGGTCTCAGCTCACATCACAAAGGCCACCTCTGTCTTGATCATAATGGGAGAATTTACATCTCCAGAGATGTTACCTTCAATGAAAAAGTCTTCCCTCATAAAGGTCTAAATACATCCCTAGAGAAATTTGAGTCTCAGTCCACAGAATCATCAAATCCCAGCTTCACTCTTAATCAGTTCCATGTACTGGCATCTTTGGATCCTGATACAAACCACCTGGAGCAGCCATCAGCAGAGAATAACTCCAGTGAAAGAAATGAGAATACAACTCCATCTAGTTTTACACCAGTTTCTAGTCCAAGGCATGACACTGGTGTCCCCACTGGTACATCTGATCCTAGCCCACAACATAGCACTGGTGTTTCCATATTACCTGCTGATCATGACAGTTCAGGGGCTAGTTCAATTGCTAATGTTGATGGTGGTGCTGTTCAATCTCATCTCTCAAAAAACTCGCTCATCGCACTGCAGCACTGCTTCATCAAATGCAAACCAGGGCAAAAAGTGGTATCTACAAACCAAAGAGGTTTTCTGGTTTAGCACAAAGGCAGCCCTATCCAAGTCAGATTGAACCTACAAAAGTAGCAGATGCTCTTGCTGATCCTGACTGGAACAAAGCAATGCAAGAGGAATATAAGGCATTGAGTGACAATCATACATGGGATTTAGTGCCACCAGATCCTTCCCAACATGTAGTAGGCAATAAGTGGGTTTACAAGCTGAAGCTTAAGCCAGATGGTAGTGTTCTTAAGCACAAGGCAAGACTTGTTGCTAAAGGCTTTCACCAACAGCCAGGAGTTGATTACAATGACACTTTCAGTCCAGTTGCCAAATCATCCACAATAAGGGTTGTCCTGTCACTTGCTGTTCAGAAACACTGGCCTATCCAACAGGTAGACATAAATAATGCTTTCTTGAATGGTACATTACATGAATCTGTTTTTATGGTTCAACCAGAGGGATTTGTGAATCCAAACAAACCTGCATATGTCTGTAAGTTAAACAAAGCATTGTATGGGCTCAAACAGGCCCCAAGGGCCTGGTTTGATGAGATGAAGAGTCAGCTGTTGAAGTGGGGTTTTAAACAGTCTGTGTCAGATTCCTCTCTGTTTATTTTCAAGCATGATACTACAGTGCTGTATGTACTGGTGTATGTGGATGATTTTTTGATTACAGGAAATTCCTCTGATGCTATTCAAAAGTTCATTAAAGTGTTGAACTCCAGGTTCCCTCTCAAGGACCTAGGTCCTATCTCACATTTCCTGGGAATGGAGGTTCATAGGACTGCAGATGCCCTTATACTGTCTCAGAAACAATATGCACTGCAGTTACTGGACAAGATGGACATGGGAAACCTGAAACCAAGTCCAACTCCTATGATCACTGGAAAAATTCTGACACCTGATGAAGGTGAACCACTCCAGAATCCAACACCTTACAGAAGTGCCATTGGAGGGCTGCAGTATTTGACTTTTACAAGGCCAGACTTGTCCTTCTCAGTAAACACTCTCTCACAGTTTATGCATGCTCCTACATTGGAACACTGGAAAGCCTTAAAAAGGGTGCTAAGGTACATCAAGGGTACAATACATCTAGGCCTGGTGTTCAAGGCTTCTGGTCATCTTCAAATTCAGGGCTTTTCTGATGCAGATTGGGGGTGCAATCCCTTTGACAGGAAGTCAGTGGCAGGCTACTGTGTCTATCTGGGGCATTCTCTGATCTCTTGGTCTTCTAAGAAACAACAAGTGGTTTCAAGATCCAGCACAGAGTCTGAGTATAGAGCACTTGCTCATTTGGCTGCTGAGGTATTATGGCTGCAATCCTTACTCAGAGAGATGCACATTCTTCTGCCTAGTAAACCACAAACAGACAAAGACAATATTGAGCCGAATCACCGCCTGAATCCAGTCTTCCATGCACGCACAAAACACATTGAAATTGATGTGCACTTTGTCCGACATCATGTTCTAGCTGGTCACCTACAAGTCTCCCATGTCTCATCTGTTGATCAGTTGGCAGATTGCCTGACCAAACTCATTCTTTGGGTCACAGCTTATCATCATCATTCAAACTCAATGTGGACCACTCCCCATTTAGTTTGAGGGGGGCTGTTAGAGTTTAGGGGTTGGACCTATGTAATTGGGCCTATCTATCATGTGGGTGTATTTGGGCTTAGTCTACTATGAAGATTATTCTGCAAGCAATGGGTAAGACTAGATAATGATGTAATTGTGAACAATTGAATCAATTAATAAAAAGTTATTCTCTTTTACGTTTTCTAACTGTAACATTTTGTGGCATATTGTGTAGTTGACATATATTTTCCTTCATACCAGAGAGCATTATGACAAACTTGCAGCCAATTGTTTCTTCAACCGGCCAAAACTCCGTTGTACTATGTGATGATTGCTTGTCATTGGGTAGCAAATGGAGCAAACATCCATTATTTTGAACAACAAATGTGTTACAAAGAAATCTTCGACCACCTAAAAACAGAACAAACTTCTATTAAACCAAAATGAATTGAGCCAAAAGCTTGACATAGTGGATTATCCTTTGCTTGACATAGTGGATAATCCCAAACCTGTATTACAATTTATTAGCACTACAATCATTTTTTTTAATATTAAAAGGAAGAAAGCATTTAATGCGAATCCAAGTAACCAATAATAATGATTGCAACCATTTTCTGAAATAGGATAACAAAAATGTAAAATTGCCAGATAATAGAACTTAATCAAGATTTGGAAAGGTAAATACTTTATAAAAAATGTCCGACCACCTTCCCTCTTTCACTTTCACATCCACTTTGACTTGAGCCTGAAAATAACTTATCTACACCATGGACTAATAAAAATAAAAACAATCAACATAAATATAATAACATGTCTTAATACTTGTTTCCTAAGCCAACTGCAAAAGTTGAAACTAAATAATTATTCATTTCACTAAACAATAAAAGGAATAAAAGAATACGGTGATAGTGATAACTCACCGAACAAGAAGTGGCAATTGGTGAGGAGAAAACTGCAAGGGAATAAAGAGCGCAAACTGAGAAAGTGCACAAAGTATTCATAATTGGAAATGGAGCCATTTTAAGTATCTTCATGAACATGTAAAGTTAAAAGCAATGAACATGCTAAACAATGAGGAGATACTTCATTTGAAAACACGTAAAATACAGTAAACAAAGAGTAGCATCTGTTTCAGTAAGATTATATAAGATTAGAAAATTATTTCTTTTGGCCACAACCTCATCCTTATGTAAAAGCAACATTTGCTTTTTGGTAACCACCCCAAAACAATTATCTTAAAACAATCACCATTTAATTATTGACAATTTTAAAAAAAAAAAAACGCTTATAAATGTTACAAAAAAAATGCACAATGTATTCATCATGGAAAAAGATAAATTTTGATTCATAAACCTAGAAAGTTCAAAAATATGAACATGAATATCTCACAAACAAAAGTGAGACAAATGTGAATTTCAATGAGGAACTAATGAAACAAAAACACCACTAAGACAATAAACTAAGTAGAATGATAAAGCACCGGTAAGACAATAAACTTTGTAGAATAATTAAGCGTACATGCCTGTCGTTCAATGGAACATCCCCGACTTGATGAATTTGTTCCTACTTGGATTTGGCATGAAAACGATTCCTCCCTTGATTGGAACCCCGATGTGAAATGAAGTCGATAAAACCATAGCAGCCTCTATATATATCTCCATGGCTACACTCTTAAAGTGAGAATATCCACCAAATGCAAAAGAAAACTCAAAAAATATAGAACCTAAGACATCAGCAGCAAGTTCACAGAACCTGATGACTATTTCTCGCAATAATGAAGCACCGAGGACATGAGAGAGTAAGAATAGAAGGTCATCAAACCCATCACTGTTAAATAGAAGAACAACATATCCCATCAAGACCCCTAAATGCGTAAGGTAAAGTGAGGAATTCAGGCCCAACTATTGTAGTTGATACATGAAATCCCGCATATATGCCACCGCTCCCTTAACACAAAACTGAGTCAAACAGCAAACTTTTTTTTTTGGCTTTAATCACCATATATAGTAGTAGGGAAAAATTATTCATTACCTTGGATTCCGATATGAAATATGCATCGGCGTCGTCTTCCCGAGCTTGAAGCAATTCGGACGGTGAAGCTCCTGTCTCCGGATGGAGCAGTGGATTTAGAGTAGAGAAGATCATGTGGCGCTTAGTGACTGAAGAGGGTGCATGGTTCACATGTTAATTACAATACAAACAAAAAATGGAGAAGTTAATCGCAAGAGGAAGTTTGTCTAAATCAAAGTGTATCCACATAGAAGAGTTTCAATTTAGAAACATAGTTAAAGGCCTAGTGAGCTAACGGTGTAATTCAAATACAATTAGAAATGGTCACCTGTATCTTGTCGTTTTCGATTCCGATGTGTATAAAGTTCATTATAATCCTCTGGTTGAAGGCGACAGGGACAATTTTTGGCAAATTCTCATGTTTTTTCAAACTTACTATCATTACCAACGCGAAAGAGCTGAGAGAACAATTTCTTTCATTGTGGTATATTCGGTGTGGTAGATTGTATGAATTTACATATGGGGAAAAAAGCATTAGTAAGTAAGAAACCAATGTATTCAAACCTAATGCATACATCCTTCTCATGTTCAAAGGAAGAACAACTTTAATTATCAAATGTATTACTTTCATCCATTTTATTATCACATGCAAATTTACAGAAAATCTTATTACTAAACCTACAATTAAATATCAGTGTGGAAATATGATTAATCAAAAAGCAAATACGAGAAATCGAAATAAAAAAACACGGCTAAACATATGTGAGGAATATCATGGAGAGAAGCATTTTGACAAAGTCTTGTAATAGGAAAAATAGTTGCTTACAAATAAAAGTCGTTGATAGGCTTGAGAATATGAGCTTCGAGTTTCTCTCCGCACGTTAACCGTTAAGAAGGATTCGTCCTAGGCATCTTGCCCTTATACCACACAACTATAGTAGAAGGCCAAATATTTTCCCATAACTCGAAAAAAAAACTAAGAAGCATTTAAAATATGGGTTATGTAATCAATAAATGCTTTTGATTATAGCGTCGTGAGTCTGACTGCATAATAACATAACTGATACAATAATAACACAACATGTACAGTACGAAAATGGAAGGACACCCGCAAAACAATTGTGTGGAAAATAGAAAAAAAACTCAAAACATAAAAGAGATGTTCATGATATCCTTGATTGATGATGCTATAAGAAAGCAGCATGAGCTATACTTTATTGTGCAAGGGGAGCACCCATTATCAAACAAAAATAATTACCAGTATTCTTATTTAATTGCATGTTTCTTATATACATCAAAACAAAGGAAATGGAGGATTAAACATTATAAAGATCATAAGAAGAACATAACTTTATGTCTCCACTTCCGGTAGCTCTCAAGTCATTGATCAATGCAATTTCTACAACGACAGACAACCTGTAGATTATTTTTTTAAGAACCAAAAAAAAGCAAAATCGTTATAATCATATCGTTTAATTGAAAAGAAAAAAAAAAAAGAGAAAAAATGTGAATTATGAAACTCTACTATATGTGTAAATTGAACAAAGAAATGAAAACATTGAAAGGAAAAAATCGATCACCTCAACTAATTAACTAATAACGGGTATCCAACCACTAAAAAAAATTGAAAAGAAGCCGATTTGGATGCTGTGAATGCTTCGAGGTGACTTGATGCAAAAGCACTAAAGGCAAAGACACAACAGAAGATCATGTGCTTTTGACAATCAGATCATAATAAAAATAAAAATAAAAAGTAGAAACCCAAAAAGAAAAAAATAAATAAAAACAATCAAAATTTTGAAATACTACCTGCATTCACCAAGTTTGATTTTGCTGCTACCTGTATTGGAACATCAACAAAATCCTTGGGATGCCTGGACATTGGCTAAGGGAATCGGCTCATGTGTCTGATGATTGACAATATTTGCTATGCTCACAGACTGCTGCAAAAGTGCAGTGCAGCTATGCTATTTTTCTGAACATCTAGGATATCCACCCCCTCCTAGAGGTTAGATCGGCGAGTGGCATTCAGCCAAGTGCCATAATCTGCTTTGAAACAGGGAGTTCTTCTGTTAAATTGTGCTACACATTTCTAGAAAAAAGAAAAAAAATATCTAGATTGTAGAAATGCATTCCTAGTGTAGAAGCTTGTAGTCGTATGTAAGAGTCTAGATAAATATTGCTACACTAGAATGGAAGCTACTAGAAGCATGTAGGTTCTAGTAGTGATTACTCAAAATTAAGAAAGAACTAGAAAACTCCATTAGACACTTGAACTATCCAATGGGGGCTATAAATAGCAGCACCACCATGTAACTAAGAAACCAAGCAATCAATACAATAAAATTCCTTTCTCCAATTTCTCCAACTTATCAATTTTTTTCCATCTCACACTCATCATCCTAGCCTTCTCCATTCAACCTTCTACAAAAACTCTAACAAGTGGTATCGGAGCAAGGTTTCGACACAACTACAACTGGGTGAAATCAACATCATGGCAGATTACACACTCCGCTCATCCATTCCGGTTCCAATTTTCCGGGGTGAAAATTTCAACTATTGGTTCATTAAAATGAGAACCTATTTTTGTGCTCAAGATTTATGGGATATCGTAAGTAAGGGATTTAGCATCCCCGACGACATCTCAAATTTATCTACCGCACAAAAGAAAGAACTCAAGGAGAATCAACAGAAAGATGCTCAAGCATTATTAGCCCTTCAGTTAAGCTTGACTGAAGAATTGTTTCCAAGAATCATGAGTGCCAAGACGGCTAAAGCGATGGATAAGTTGCGGGAGGAGTTTCAAGGCAATGAAAGGTACGAGTCTCAAAACTCCATTCATTGAGGAGAAATTTCGAGAATTTAAAAATGAAAGATTCGGAGAATGCTAAAGACTACTACACAAGAGTAGATTCATTAGCAAATCAATTGCGGGCGAATGGAGAAGACGTCCCAGAGAAGAAAATTGTGGAAAAAATATTAATTACATGTGCGAAAAAATATGATCCAATCATTACTGATTATTGAGCGATCAAAAGATTTGGAAAAATTATGCGCTTCAAAATTGATAGGTCTTTAGAAGCTCATGAACATAGATTGGAAAGGCGTCACGAAGGCACAACTGAAAATGCTTTTCAATCTAAGTTCAAAACGCCGTCACAAAAATCAAAACAAAATGATCGGAGATCAAATGAAGGTTCTAAAAATACAGAGCTTCCAAACAAAACATTTTCTTCTTGCGTTATATGCAAGAGGAAAAGCCATTTGGAGAAAATTTGTTGGTTTAAAGGAAAACCACAATGCAAAAATTGCAAGAAATTTGGTCACGTTGAGAAGGTATGTCGATCTAAAAGGAATCATCAAGCTAACTTTTACAAGAAAAGGGCGTCGAAGACAATCTCTTCTATGCCTGTCAAGTAGCAACAGAGGAAAAGAAAGATACATGGTATCTTGGCAAGTTGGTTGCGACAATCACATGACAAAAGATGAATCTATATTTTGCCATCTTGAAAAATTCAAGACAAATATTAAGATAGGAAATGGCGAATTTATGGAGGCTACAGGAAAAGGCACTATTGTCATTAACACAAAGAAGGGCAAGAGATACATAAATGAGGTGCTCTTGGTTCCGAGTATAGATCAAAATCTATTGAGTGTCGGGCAAATGATGGAGAAAGGATACTCGTTGCATTTTGAAGGAGATTCTTGTACAATATATGATAAAAAAGATAAATCCCTTCAAATTGCAAAAATAAAAATGAAGGAAAAACGATGCTTTCCGATCCAATGGAGTTATGCAAGAGATGTCGCAATGAAGGCACAAGTTGACGACTCGTGGTTATGGCACAGAAGGCTTGGTCACTTCAATTTCAATGGATTAAAAATACTACATCAAAAGAACATGATGAAAGATCTCCCGACTATAAAGGCACCCGATCGTGTTTGTGAAGGATGCATGCTCGAAAACAACATCGACAACCATTTCTGTCGGAAAAGCTTGGAGAGCGAAGGAGCCATTAGAATTGGTGCACACAGACGTTTGTGGCCCAATGCGCACTCCTTCACATGAACAAAATAGGTACTTCATTCTCTTCATTGATGATTTTACCAGAATGACATGGGTTTATTTTATGCGTGAAAGATCGCAAGTATATGAAATATTTAAGAAATATAAGGCCTATGTTGAGAAACAAAGTGGTCACTACATGATGACCATAAGAAGTGATCGAGGCAAAGAATACACATCTAAAGAATTCAACAAGTTACGTGAAGATGAAGGCGTGGAGCATCAATGGACGATTGGATACGCTCCAAACAAAATGGTGTGTCGAGCGTAAAATAGAAACGATTATGGAGACAATGAAGAGCTATGCTAATGGAGAAAGGCCTTCCAAAACATTTTGGGCAGAGGCGTGCATCTTTGCAGTCTACTTGCTAAACAGATGCCCAACCAAAGCCGTTCAGGACAAAACACCATTCAAGCACAGGAGTGGCGAAAGCCATCGAGAAAGCATCTTAGAGTCTTCGGCTCCATCTGTTATGTTCACATTCCAAAAGAGAAAAGGAGTAAGCTGGATGAAAAGACAGAGAAAGAGATTTTCTTAGGCTATAGTACACAATCAAAAGGTTACCGTGTTTATAGCTTAAGAACAAGAAAGCTTATTGTCAGCCGAGATGTTGAATTTGACGAGGATGCAAGCTTCAATTGGGAAACAGAGGAAGTTGAAAGGAAAACTATTAATATGGCACCACTTCTACGAACCAACGAAGAAGACAACCGTCAACTGTAATCACCCATTTCGCTTATCATTGAAGAAACATCACAAGATGAAGGTTCTTCTCCGAGACACCACCAAGGAAAACAAAATCCTTGAGTGAGATATATGAGAGATGCAATCTCACCTTGATAGAACCGGAAGTTATGAAGAAGCTTCCAAAGAAGAAGTTTGGAGAAAAGCAATGGAAGAAGAAATTAAGATGATAAACAAGAATGAAACGTGGGAGCTAGTAAGTCCATCTCCAGACAAAGAGGTCATCGGTGTTAAGTGGGTCTATAAAACAAAGCTTAATCCTGATGGCTCAATCCAAAAACACAAAGCAAGGCTTGTAGCCAAAGGCTACTCTCAGCGATTTGGAGTGGATTACAACGAGACATTTGCTCTGTTGCACGATTGGATACGATCGTGCATTAATTGCCCTCTCTGCACAAAAGGATGGAAAATTCATCACCGGATGTTAAATCAAGCATTTCTTAATGGATACCTTGAGGAAGAAATTTATGTGGAGCAGCCCTCAAGGATTTATCATGAAAGGAGAAGAAGACAAAGTACTAAAGTTAAAGAAAGCTTTATACGGGCTCAAGCAAGCCCCACGGGCTTGGTATAGCAGAATTGATAACTACTTCATCACGCAAGGTTTTAGGAGGAGCAAAAGCGAGCCTACACTTTACATTAAGACACGAGATACAAATGACAGACTTATTGTTTCCTTATACGTTGATGATCTCATCTTTACTGGAAACAATGAGGACATGATCAAGAGTTTTAGACAAGACATGATGAAGACGTTCGAAATGACAGATACAGATAGTCTTCTTGAAAAGTTCAAGATGAAAGGGTGCAAGAGTGTTGCAACTCCACTTGACAACAAAGCACTCAAGAGCGAAGATGGCACGCCAAGGCGCGATTATGCGGTCTATCGACGTCTCATTGGAAGTTTACTCTATCTAACAACTACAAGACTGACATTATGTTTGCAACAAGTTATCTCTCAAGGTTCATGCAATGTCCAAGTCAAGTTCACTTGGCAGCGGCTAAAGAGTGCTAAGATATCTCGCAAGGTACAAAGGATTACGGCATCTGGTATGGATCGAGTCCTCGACTCAAAATTGATTGGGTACACCGATAGCGATTGGGCAGGATCATCAGATGATAAAAGCACATCTGGCTATGCATTCACTTTGGGCTCAGGAATATTCTCTTGGGCAACAAAAAAGCAAGACACAATAGCACTATCAACAGCAGAAGCAGAATATGTAGCAGCAACATTGACAACATGCCAAGCTATATGGCTCAAACGGATACTTGAGGACATGGGGGAGCCTCAAGATGAAGCAACATTGATCTACTGTGACAGCAATTCGGCAATTTCAATGGCGAAAAACCCAGTATTTCACAACAAGACTAAGCACATAAGAATCAAGTACCACTTCATCAGAGAAGCTGTGGCCAATAAAGAAATAGAAGTCATGCATTGCAGGAGTGAAGAACAGTTAGCCGACATATTCACAAAAGCACTACCAAGAGACAAGTTCGAGCTATTACGAGAAAAGATTGGTGTCACAGAAATGTGTACCAAGGAGGAGTGTTAAATTGTGCTACACATTTCTAGAAAAAAGAAAAGAAATATCTAGATTGTAGAAATGCATTCCTAGTGTGTAAGCTTCAGTTGTATGTAAGAGTCTAGATAAATATTGCTACACTAGAATGGAAGCTACTAGAAGCATGTAGGTTCTAGTAGTGATTACTCAAAATTAAGAAAGAACTAGAAAACTCCATTAGACACTTGAACTATCCAATGGGGGCTATAAATAGCACCACCACCATGTAACTAAGAAACCAAGCAATCAATACAATAAAATTCCTTTCTCCAATTTCTCCAACTTATCAATTCTTTTCCATCTCACACTCATCATCCTAGCCTTCTCCATTCAACCTTCTACAAAAACTCTAACATCTTCTTTAAGATCTGGGCAAAACTTAACCGGGTGATCGATTAAACCACTATTGAAGCAATAAGTTCGAAGACGTTCATACTGAATAAGGCCCGATCGAAAACTTCCCATCATAAATATCCTTTTGGACAAGACGGCGTAAAGGGGCATTTGTCGGAACCCTAGCTCTCATATGTAAAAAACGATGTCCGGTGTTTAAGTCCTCCATGATCTGACCTGCATATACCTTATTGAAAGAGCTTGCAATATGACGGCAAACAGAGGGGATGTTCCTCCCGATGTGCACCTAGAACTCCTTCTACATTTAGGGTTTGGAGAGAATAGCCGTTCTCATAGAGAGGAAATCTCGAAATCCAATGTATAACGTCGTTATTATTATTATTATTATATTTTTTTCTAGGTATTTTTGCCGGGTTTGAGTCGGGTAATTGAAGTTAAATGGGTTAAATTCCTTCGTCTATATATTATATATAGATATAGATAGAGATAGATAAGTCAAAAAGTATTTGTGTATATAACTATGTATAAACATTTTTCCCATTATAAGAAAAAAAATAAAAAAATAAAAAAATACCTAAGGTTGCAGCAGCCATCGGAGAAGGACCTGGACGCTTTGGTTTCTTGTTACTAGTCCTACGTGGCAGATGGTTCATGATGTTTGCTTCATTCTTGATCATGGCTTGCGCCAGTGCCACGTATCTTTTCGGGGTTTACTTCAAAATGATCAAATCAACCCTCAATCTTATAGGTACATGGAAAGATGTAGGTGCTAATGTAGCTAGGTGTGGAATTCCTTGAATTAAAGCAAGGATTTAACAAAAACGGAAGAAGAAAAGGAAAGATCAATAGTGAGAGGAAAACAAGATCAATAATGACGGCAAAAGTGTAGAATCTGAAATTGATACAATTTACAACTTAGTTGATTGTAAATCATCAAGTATATTGTTTCTAAAGTAGGATCGACCTTTTATAGGTGCTGTGACATTAACTCAACCATCTATAATCGGTTATAACTAATTCTAAACTCCTAACTAACTCATCAACTAACTTATTGAGCTAAGTGTTTGATCAAAGCCTCAATGAGTTTGACAAATAAACATCTTGCTTCTTTATCATGTGAAATCAGTCATTTATCTCCAATAACCCCCCTCAAGTGAAAGTGAGTGAAGCTTGAACATCTTGCTTCTTTCTCATGTGAAACCAGTCCTTGGCAATGTTGGATGGTTGATATTACAGATAGAGTGAATGCCTATTTTCCCCAAGAAATAGTGGAAAAGAGGGGCATCCACAACTTTAGTCAGTATATCTGCAAGCTGGTACTGTGTTCTGATAGGCGTTAGCCTTAGGAATATAGATTGCACCTTGGCTTTAGGAATATAGATTGAATTTCTATAGCAGCTAGGTCTAGAGAAAAGTTATTTGCAGGTCGCAGATCAAAGGCTAAGCTCAACGATCAGACGTTTTTCATACAGGGAATACCAATTTACTTCCGTGTAACCGGAAACCAAACGGATTTTACGGTTTGATTTTTTACAATAAAAAACTTATTATAAAACTGTAGTTTGTCATTTTTCAATCTGGTTAGATCCAGTTTAACAGTTAATCCAGTTTTTGAATTTATATTATAATCATCTTTGAACATCATAATTATTTTAAATTAACATCATTGATATTCAATCACTTAAAATTGTAATTAAAATCTTTTATCAACCCCAAATGCTCGATCGTTAGCGCATTTACCTAGCAGGGGTTCCTTATCGTACGTGTTGCTTGTCAAACCTCCCGATTCCGGATTTCCTCCCAGTATGGTAAAACTCATGATGGAATATGCATTTATTGAAATAAGTCATTATACGGTCAGCATGAGCCTCATACAAGCGTAGAAACGGAGCTCTGCAGTTGGCTCTAATGACCGACATCGCTGATTTGAATGGATAACATTTATTTTGTGAAATGTTGATATGTCAAGTATGTTTACGTAAAATTATACCATGTTCCTTTTAAATCCATATTCTACTATTTTGGACTCATTTCTACCCGATTTCGACCAATTTCTACTCATTTCTACCTGATTTCTACCACGGTTCACTATCATTCCATTTATAGATTTAATTTCTATAGCAGCTAGGTCTAGAGAAAAGTTATTTGCATGTCGCAGATCAAAGGCTAAGCTCAACCATCAAACGTTTTTCATACGGGGAATACCAATTTACTTCATTATAACCGGAAACCAAACGGATTTTACAGTTCGATTTTTTTTACAATAAAAAAGCTATTACAAAACTGTAGTTTATCATTTTTTAATCTGGCTTGATCCAGTTTAATAAGTTAATCCGGTTTATCAAATTCTATAATAATCATCCTTGAACACTATAATTATTTTAAATAAACATCATTGATATTCAATCACTTAAAATTGTAATTAAAATCATTTATAAACCCCAATCGTTCGATCGTTAGGGCATTTACCTAGCAGGGGTTCCTTATCGTACGTGTTGCTTGCCAGGCCTCCCGATTCCGGCTTTCCTTCTAGTATGGTAAAACTCATGATGGAATATGCATTTATTGAAATTAGTCATTATAGGGTCGGCATGAGCCTCACAAAAGCGTAGAAGCGGAGCCCGACAGTTTTCTTCTAATGACCGACCTCGCTGATTTGAATGGATAACATTTATTTTGTGAAATGTTGATATGTTTACGTAAAATTGTACCAAGTTCCTTTTTAATCCATATTCTACTATTGTGGACTCATTTCTACAAGATTTTGACCCATTTTTACTCATTTCTACCTGATTTCTACCACAGTTCACTATCATTCCATTTATAGATTGAATTTCTATAGCAGCTAGGTCTAGAGAAAAGTTATTTGCAGGTCGCAGATCAAAGGCTAAGCTCAACCATCAGACGTTTTTCATATGGGGAATACAAATTTACTTCCGTGTAACCAGAAACCAAACGGATTTTACTGTTCGATTTTTTTACAATAAAAAAGCTATTATAAAACTGTAGTTTGTCATTTTTCAATCTGGTTAGATCCAGTTTAATCAGTTAATCCGGGTTTTCAAATTGTATAATAATCATCCTTGAACATTATAATTACTTTAAATAAACATCATTGATATTCAATCACTTAAAATCGTAATTAAAATCATTCATCAACACCAAATGTTCGATCGTTAGCGCATTTACCGAGCATGGGTTCCTTATCGTACGTGTTGCTTGCCAAACCTCTCGATTCCGGATTTCCTCTAAGTATGCTAAAACTCATAATGGAATATGAATTTAATGAAATAAGTCATTATACGGTTAGCATGAGCCTCATACAAGCGTAGAAGCGGAGCTCTACAGTTGGCTTCAATGACCGACCTCGTTGATTTGAATGGATAACATATATTTCGTGAAATTTTGATGTGTTTAGTTTGTTTATGTAAAATTATACCAAGTTCTTTTTTAATCCATATTCTACTATTTTGGACTCATTTCTACCCGATTTGACCATTTTCTACTCATTTCTACCTGATTTCTACCACAGTTCACTATCATTCCATTTATAGATTGAATTTCTATAGCAGCTAGGACTAGAGAAATGTTATTAACATGTTGCAGATCAAAGGCTAAGCTCAACCATCAGATGTTTTTCATACTGGGAATACCAATTTACTTCATTACAACCGGAAACCAAACGGATTTTACGGTTCGATTCTTTTACGATAAAAAACCAATTATAAAACCATAGTTTGTCATTTTTCAATCCGGTTAGAATTATTTTTATCAGTTAATCCGGTTTTTCAATTTCTATTATACTCATCCTTGAACACTATAATTACTTTAAATAAACTTCATTGATATTCAATCACTTAAAATCGTAATCAAAATCATTAGCAACCCCAAATGCTCGATCGTTAGCGCATTTACATCGCATGGGTTTCTTATTGTACGTGTTGCTTTGCCAAACAACCAGATTCCGGATTTCCTCCAGTATGGTAAAACTCATGATGGAATATGAATTTATTGAAATAAGTCATTATACGGTCAGCATAAGCCTCATACAAGCGCAGAAGCGGAGCTTTACAATTTGCTCTAATGCCCGCCCTCGCTGATTTGAATAGATATCATTTATTTTGAGAAATGTTGATATTTCAAGTATGTTTACATAAAATTATACCAAGTTCCTTTTTAATCCATATTCTACAATTCTGGACTCATTTCTACCAGATTTCGACCCATTTCTAGTCATTTCTACCTGATTTCTACCATAATTCACTATCAATCAATTTATAGATTGAATTTTATAGTAGCTAGGTCTAGAGAAAAGTTATTTGTATGTCGTAGATCAAAAAGGCTAAGCTCTAACATAAGACGTTTTTCATACGGGGAATATAAATTTATTTCATTATAACCGGAAACCAAACGGATTTTATGGTTCGTTTTATTTACAATAAAAAACCTATTATAAAACTGTAGTTTGTCATTTTCAATCCGGTTTGATCCAGTTTAATCAGTTAATCCGCTTTTTCAATTTCTATAATAATCATCCTTGAACACTATAATTACTTTAAATAAACATTATTGATATTAAATCACACAAAATCGTAATTAAAATCATTTATTAACCCCCAATGTTCGATAGGTAGCGCATTTACCTCGTAGGGGTTCCTTATCGTACGTGTTTCTTGCCAAACCACCCGATTCCGGCTTTCTTTCCAGTATGGTAAAACTCATGATGGAATATGCATTTAATGAATTAAGTAATTATAGGGTCAGCATGATGTTAGATGTAATATCGTCGGATCAATCATAGATTGACCCGATTACGCAGCGGAATGCATCAGATCTAGATCTAAACGAAAACAAAGAACATAAATTAAAGATCTAACTACAAGGGGTTTAGGAGCCAACCTTTTTACGGTGCTTAACTCCAAGAACAATAGATCTCCAAGAACACGTGTATTGAGAAGCCACAGCCTTCCAACCTGTATCTCCCAGCAACACCAGGTGGATGGTGTTTCACACCGCCGGACCTCCTTGATATGCTACCTAGAAAACCCGAAGTTTTCTAAACTCGAACCCAAAGAACTATAGCCGAAAATTCCAAGCTATATTCTTTCCAATATAGCGTGTTTATGATGTGATATCAAAAGGCTTGGGAGAACTCTCTTTATATAGAAGAGTAATCCTTGTCCTCCAAAGATTTATTTAATTAATACAAAATCAATTGAAATAATCCTTTTCCTAAAAAGATATATCTAGAATATTCCAAAATAAATAAGGATATATAAAAGATATTCTTTTCCTTAAATTATTTAACACATAAATAATTTAATCACATGTCTTATTATTTATTGAGAAAACAAATTTCCCAATAATAAATATCATAATATATCATACTAAACCCTAATTAATTGTGTCATGCGCATTTTCCATTTATTTGGGCCGAGTCCACGAAAAATGTATTCTCATGTATTTAATTATCTAGTCCAACTAAACAATTAATCCACATATCAATTAAATAGTCCAATCCAACTATTTAATTATAATTGAGGTGAAGCGACGAGAAAACATATATGCTATATTAGGAGCCACGTCGGGGACCATGGACCCATATTCAGTAGCTACAATAAATCGAATAAAAATTATTCATCAGGCAGAATAATTATATCCAACCTATTAATTCCGGGATTACACCACCATAAACCCGAAACTGAACTCTATCGAATATATATAACTTACACTCAATTTATGAGTCGAAAGCGTCCACTGATATAATCATTACATACGGATAAATCCTCCATATATAGACTGTTCACTTCGATTCAGGATATTTCCGTAAACCCTTCTCGAAACATATTATCTTTATTTACCATTAACCCCCTAGTGATCAATTAGTTCATATCCAATATAATATGAACTCGGCCGATCGATCGCCTTCGTGGTCAACAAATAAGGAATCGTATGCATCTACTTCCGAGGAAGGAATGGATTCCATATCTCGTGATAGCACGGACTACTCACTCATCCCGAGAATAGAGCCAACGAGAAGTGTTGGACCACATCTTGCGGTGATCCTTACTAACACATCAAACTCTACCCTAGTCTAAGCGGTTTGTGCAGTGATCACCTCAGGATTAATATTAATCCATATATGATCATCTTGTGATTCGATAAGACTTCTCGATTATGGAATTATATCGAGAACTCAAATCAAATCGGTCCAAATTTCTATATGATTATCATCATATATAAATGCCCCACTAGTACCATTATTACCGATAAACCGGATAAGACTGTCACACCGTAAAGTGTTAGGGTGCATTATTAGCATATTAATCATGAGACCCGTGCTCAGATTAATCAACGCTACGGACTAAGTTAATTTTAAGTACATCTCACTAACTCAATCCTCTTGTGTATAGCCATACACCGAAAGTTATGTGATTACATAAACGAGGTACTTAGGGTTTTCAGTAGTGTCTTAATTATAAGCATAACTGTAACTCAGCAAGAAGATTTGCCAGTTGGAAATCTGACAACTGACACTCAGCAAGCAGCTAATGAAATTAATAATCAACAACTTATGATCATTGAAGACATCACTCAGTCTAAGGATCAAACAGAAGCTACATATGATCCTTCTGATATCCTAACAATGGATGAATTGGCCAAAGTTCATGAGAACTTGAAGATTGTGCTCAGTCAAAGGGATGCACACAACGGCCTTCTATCAAATATTTCTGGATATCCTGATTATAGAACTAAAACAGATGTCTCAGTTCATGTAAGACTAGAAATGATCCACAAGTCAAGTTCGAGTTCTGCTTCAAAAATCTTGTTACTTAAACAGAAACTTGAAGACTCAGCCGCAGTAGATAGGGAAACACATGCCCAGGCTCACTGGCATATGAATCAGCATATCAATGGGTTAGAGAATCAGCTTAAAGAAGTACTTGCTTCTCAGCAACGTATCTCAGCTGACAAACAGGCAGCCCATGCTTTGGTCGATCAACTGTATGATGCCAAAAAGGGGGAAGCTGAAGAAGAAAAGCTGAAGTTACTCAAGGAAATGAAGCAACTTGAAGATGAATTGGGAAGATATAAATCAGATCCAAAGTTCTTAAAGAAAGAGCTAACTGATGAGCAGCTCATTGAGAAATATAGTCAACCTGAAGATCGGAGAGCTACTTTTACAAAGGATCTATTGTTAAAGTTTGTCAAAGATCATAATCTTATCAAAGCCAAGTACAAGGATAAGACTTTTGAAGAATCCTTGAACTACTTCTTAGCTGATGAATTCTCAAATCAGAAAATGGCACAATATAAAAATATCAAAAGGATCGAAGACAAACTGAAGATTAAAGACAAAACTGAACAGATGAAAGCTGATGTAGCAGAATTTGAGAAATACTACGTAAATGAATCAGCTTTACCAAAGTTAATCTTATGGAGAAAATGGAAAGAAGGAAGTCAAGTAGACTATAACAAGACCTTTTCTAAGGAAGACTCCAAGCTAGAATATGATTATCGTCTAAACGACAAAGAGATGAAGTTTATTTCAGTTACACAAAAAGCACAGAAAAAGGCTTAGTCTTTAGTCAAGATTCATTTGAACAAAGTGTAACTATTCCAGTTTTTGTGTATTATAATGAAATCCAGTTTTCAAGTTTTACATTATTTTACTTTGTTTAGATCTTTAAGCTTTTCTTTTAGGGAGAGTTTTGGCATCATCAAAAAGGGGGAAATTGTTGGAAATAAAATTTATGTTTTGATGATAATTCATCATATTTATTCAAAGTATTATCTTAACCTCATTGATGAAGTGCTGAAGCTAGTTATTATAGTGAAAAGCTAAAAGTTGTTTAGAACTGAATGTATAAGTTTTACTAGAGTCTGATATTTGTATAGGTTACATCGCACAAGCAATCGTAATAGTTAGTGTGTCGTGAAACCGCTGAAGTCATTTAGAAACCGGAAATCATCAAGATAAACAAACCGACTCAGAATACACCTACCAAATTGAAGAAGATAAGTTCGCCGAGGATACAAACTCGCTTAGCTTATATAGAAGATTGAAGAACCGAGGTCACAGACTTAGTTACTGAAGATTAAAGAACCGAGGTCACTGACTCGATTCTGAAGATTGAAGAACCGAGGTCACGAGACTCGATTCTGAAGATTGAAGAACTGAGGGTTCAAACTCAGTTATGAAGATTACAAGTCGAGACTATAAAGTTGGACTTCAGGCAAGTTTGTGGTGACCTGGACTAACTTTATGGATCTTGTATAAAGACCTAAGAATCATAAAGACAATGAATTCTTAGAAGATAATTCTATATGGTGTACTCTGATTAAGTCAATTACAATCAAATGTAAACTGGAGCACTGATATTTGAAGAAGAGTAAAATCTCAGTTAATACTCCAAGTTAGTCGAGAAACTAACAACTGATGAACACAGTATAAAACTGATTAGTAAACCCAGTTTTACATGTCAGTCATTCAACAAATTGATAGTACAGTTGAATGTTTTAAAGGAAGCAATTCTATTGGATGAAATACTGACACATCAGAACGGTCAGAAAATATAGCCGTTACAAGATAGACGTTGATACAATTCGAATTCAAGCAAGATGAACGTTGGACTTCACACTATAAATAGAGGTCTTTGCACCAATGATTAGATACGAAGTTTTAACAAGCATTGTCGTGCATTAGTCATTTTATTCGAATTGCTATCATCTCTGCGCTATAACAAGATCATATCAAGAATCTCTTTAAGTGTTCAAGATACACAGAATTTATCCAGATTCAGACACTTAGAAGAACCACAAACAAGAATCAATTTATTAATTCTCAGCCCAGCCTTGATTCTACATCAAAGGTTTAGACTGTGAAGCAAACCGGGAAGGTTTTGGCAAGGACAGTTGTTACAAGCAGTCGGGTAGACTGTGTTTGTGGTGGTAGCTGGTGAAGAGGCATACGTAACCCTTCAAGGACCAGTGTTCAAGCAATAGAAGAGCAGCAATTCTACCTGTTCTACAACTGTTTAGATAGTGAAGCTAGGGATTAGCCAAGGACTATTGTTTAAGACTTTTTGTAACAGTTCACCTCAAGAAGTTCTAGTGGAATTTTCCTCCGCACCACACGGGGAAGAGAGGACGTCTGAGATTACACCACCTGAACCTCTATATATATCTCGCCTCATTTATCTTACGCATTTATTTATTCACTTAGCATTTATCTACAGCATTTTGATAATTGATTGTTATACATCTCACGGTTCACAAACTGACATTCATCAGAATTCAGTTTAACACACTTGGCTTTCATACAGAATAACAAGATCAAGAAAAAGGCTAAAATTATATCCGCTGCCAGTTGACTCAGTTTTTGCTTAAGTCAGTTTGACTTAAACTCAGTTGAGTTAGCTTAACTCCATACAAGTTTTAACTGAACCGTAATTTGTTTTAAATCCAGTTTTTAGGGACAAGTTTATCCATCCCCCCCTCTAAACTTGTGTTAGCCTTTCCAAGGGACCAACACATCCCTTCTTGCATCTTTAAACTGAACAATTGTTGCTTCATGAGCAACTTGTTGGTCAATGAATTTGTCATATACATATTCTCAAGCTTCATCCACAGCCCTGCTACTGAATCCTCTTCAGCAACTTCAGTGATAACATCATCAGACAAGCACAAAAAAATCATTGAATGTGATTTCTCCTTCAGATTGGCCATCTCGGCGTTTCCTGCATCCACTGCCTTTGCCAATGGAGCCCAGAGCCCTAGTTTCTTCAACAGAGCACGCATCTTGATTTGCCACAGATTGAAATTGTTCCTTCCTGTGATTTTACCAATCTCTACATCTATCCCAGATATCTTGATCTCGCCAAAGAACCGAACTTTTATCACAAATTCCTAGCACATGTGAAGGTCTTGGTGAAGATAAAATTTTGTTCAAACAGATGGTTCCCAAACAGAACCTCAGATTCCCTGATGATAACATGTCTCTCTGATACCAGTTTGTTATAACAGGACCGTTCCGGATTGAAACGGATTTCAATAATAAAAAACAAACGAGACAGCATAAATCACACAAGAAACAATAACAGAATTTAACGTGGTTTCCGGCAATATGCCGACTAGTCCATAGGCAGAAATGAGGAGATTATATTATTACTGGAGATTTTACAGACTCTGCAATTGCATACGCAATTGTTGATGCTACTGTTGTTAACTGCTTCTGCAAATATTCTAGGTTACAACAGATGAGTATTTATAGTCACAAAACCCTAGACCTAGTCGACATAAAGACATTCTAGCAGATTGACTAAAACACCCCAGATATGAACTCAGCTCAGCTGACTCCACCAGACATAACTTGCCGATATTTGCCTGCGACCTTGCCCTCGCGACATTACCCTACGACATTGTCCTCTTTGTCATTGCCTGTGACACGACCTGCTGAGTACTCACTAGATCATATGAGAGGACCAGTCACCTTTTCTAACACTTGGCTTACAAGATGTTTGGGGATTGTATAGAAAAGATTTAAAATACCTGAAAATGAAGTCAAATTATCTCCAAATGAAAGGGAGGCTTAGTCGAGGATCAACTAGTGTGGTAATGGATTGCAGTAAAAGACACAGAATAACAGATCAATCAAGCGTAAACAATCAAGCAAGAGACAGAAACAAGAAGAACACGGAGATTTAACGTGGTTTCCGGCGTTGTGTTGAATACTCCACGGACTGAAAATGATATCTTTTATTATGCATAGAATTACAAGAAGATTAACACACTAGGTTACAATGAATGCTGGTATTTATAACCTTGGAAAGCTAACCCTAGCCGCCATAATGAATTTTGTCGAATTCCCATAAATATCCCAAATGTGTACCCAGATCGGCCGATTCACCTGATGTAACGGCTTAGATGCGATCAGGCGTATTCAACAGACTCGTCGACTTCACTTGGTCGGGCAATGAGAACTCGGTTGAACACCACTTCACCGACCTTCTCGGACTTGAGCAATCAGCTCAATTGACCATCACTCAGCTGATCGACCACAAATTTCAGCTCTCCTAGATTCAGACGTAGAGATCAAGTCACATTGACTTACAAATATCCATATTCACTTGAACTCTCGCTCAAACATATTACATAATTAGATGTAATGTACCAGATGCATTGGTCAATGCCAGATGTACAATACCAGACTTCTCCTTTGAATACCTCAGCTAAACATCTCTTCAGTTGAGTCTTCCAAATTCAGATTAACAGCTCCGGATGTTGAGTAAATGCAGACATAGTTGAAACATGCACTTCAGAACAGACTTGGTGAGCATATCAGCAGGATTTTCATGAGTGATAATCTTCCTCACATGGATTCTCTTCTCATTTCTCAGAAAATGATATCTCACATCTATATGCTTGGTTCTCTAATGATGAACTTGATCCTTAGCTAAACATATTGCACCAAGCTGTCAGAATATATCTCATCTTGATTGTAATACAGACCAAAATCACTGACGAGACCCTTCAACCAGATTCTCTCATTGGTTGTCTCTGTAAGTGTCATGAATTCTACGTCAGTAGTGAATAGTTCCACTATTTCCTGAATAGTTGCTTTCCAACTCACCACAGAGCCTCCCAAAGTGAAAACATAGTCACTCACTGAATTTTTGTTGTCCACATCTCCTGCATAATCAGAATCACAATACCATGTGACCAAACACTGAGTATTACCTCCATAAATGAGACCAACGTCTGATGTACCCCTTAGGTACCTGAACATCATTTTCACAGCTTTCCAATGTTCCTTTCCTAGTTGAGCCATAAACCTGTTGACAACACTGACTGCATGAGCCAAATCAGGCCTAGTGCAAGCCATGGCATACATCAAACTACCCACTTCACTAACATAGGGAACTTTTTACATGTACTTCTTCCCCTTAGCTGACTGTGAAGCATAGTCAGATAATGAACAGTATATATTGCCTTTGTAGCTGACAAGCCAAATTTGGCCAATATCTTATGAATATAGCCCTGTTGAGACAAAAAAAAGTTTCTTTTGACTCTTGTCTCTATAGATTTCCATCCCCAGAATTTCTTTGCTGCACCCAAATCTTTCATCTCAAATTCAACACTGATAAGGTCTTACATATTATGAACATCAGACTTATTTAGAGCAGCTATCAACATATCATCCACATATAAGACAAGATAGATGAATGATCCATCCTTCAGCTAAATGTGATACACACAACAGTCATATGGACTTCTGTTATAACCCAGCTTGATCATGTAACTGTCAACATTTTATACCACTACCTTGGAGTTTGCTTATGTCCATACAAGAACTTCCTCAACTTGCAAACATACCCTTCTTTACCAGGAACTTAAAAACCCTCTGGCTAAGTCACCCATTTATCTACATCACCATGTATAAAAGTTGTCTTCACATCTAACTGCTCAAGTTCAAGATCCTGATGTGCCACAATGGCAAGTAGCACTCTGATGGATGTGCGCCTGCTACTAGAGAGAATATATCATCATAGTCCACCCCCTCTTTCTGGTTGAACCTTCTTGCAACCCAATGTGTCTTATAGTTGATTCACGCAGCTGAAGATATTCCTTCCTTCTTCTTGAAGAACCATTTACAAGTCATTATCCTCCTTTCATGTGGTTGTTTGACAAGACCCTAGTCTGATTCTTCAGTAATGACTCCATTTCATCTATCATGGCAGCAAGACATTGAGATGGTTCCGAACACATCACTACTACCCTGTAAGTGAATGGCTCAGATCCATCCACCTCTTCTGCAACCTGAAGTGCATATCCTGTTAGGTGTAGTGCCCGAAAGACAATTTGTGTAATTGTTTTTAATGGATGACAGATTTTATCTCACCTTATTACTTGCTTTGTGCTTGTAAATAATACACTGCTGCAAACCCTAAGTATATCAAGATGTAACCGCTTAACTCGATTGTATGGCATGCACGTGAGGATTGAGTTAGTGGTGATATACTTAAACTGTTAGTCCGTGGTGAACTTAATCAGAGTTTAGGGTCTCTTGATTAAAACACCAATAATGCGCCCAGAACACCTTAGGGTGTGATAGTCTTATCCGGACTATCGGTAGAGGGTACCTACGTGGGGCGTATAAGTACACATCTATAATTGGTACACATCTTATATCAATGGACGCTTATTCACTCTATGGGTTGAGTATAAGTACACATCTATAATTGGTAGAGTTCAGTTTCGGGTTTATGGTGGCGTAATCCCGGAATTAATAATTAATGTACTTATTCTGCTCGATGAATAATTAATTATTGGAGCTACTCTGTTATAGGTCCATAGTCCCCGATGTGCTTCAGAATTGAATGATATTCTTGTTATTTGGGCTCGTAAAATAATTAATTGGGTGGGCCAATTAATTGATATGCATGAATATTATTTAGTTGGGCTTAAATAATATAATACACATAAAAGACATTTTATGTGGGCTTTTAAACCCTAGGGTGGCGCCTCATACTTCATTAAATGCAAGATTTGATTTTCTTGTGTGATTAATGATTAATAAAAGATGATTTATTTGTAATTGATTGATTGATTAATCACAATCTTTTATAAATGGAATTATCTTTTATTGTGCTTTCTTTTTAATTATTTATTTAATTAATTAGAAACTTGGAGGCCAAGGATTTACTCTCTCGTATATAAAGAGAGTTCTTCCAAGACATATGGGCATGGAAAATTTCGCCCCACTCATTAAAAGAGAGAAAAAATTTGTTTCTCTTGTGCAGGGTTAGAAGAAGAAAAAACTCTAAGTTTTTCTTGGTGTTGCATATCAAGGAGGTTCGTGTATCAAGAAGGGTGTCCACCAACCGCCGTTTGGAGAACACATCGGAAGATCAAGGCGACTCTTCCCGTTATTGGTAACATAATCTTAAACCCCCTTGTAGTACTTAAGTCCTTTAATTATGAATTGTGTCATATAAATCGTGATCCATCCATTTGCGCATAGATCTAACTTCGTTTAGATCTAAGAACCTGCATCCTTCATGTGGTATCGGAGCCAGGTTCCACGATTTATATAGTCATAATCGTAATTAAACGATTTAAAGGAGTGTAATTGCATGTAGGTGATATTTTACTTATTATTATGCATTAATAATTTTTAAATTGCTATGGTTGAAGAGATGGATTGGGGTTGGCACCGTTTTCCCGTTAGATCTATTGTAAACTCATATAAACGATGAAAATTCGTTCATATTAGTATAGGAAATTATGTAATTTATGTATTATTGCAATTTTAATTTCCAGAAAATAGATCTGTACATTAGCTGTTTAGTCTTTTCGTTTTTTCCGTTGTTTGAGCCGTTAAAACGAAGATCCCTCCGGTCAGAATGAAGATTGGAAGTTGATGAACAATCCCACAAATGTTGGTGTCGATCAGAGTCCGTTTGGGTTTCCGTTCGTTGCTGCGAAGTGGCTGCGGTAACAGAAAAACACAGGATTCACAGAAACCCTAACTGTGACTTCTTCGATTTTCTGGGAACAATTGGACCGTTCAAATTAAAATCCGACCGGTCAGATCGATAATCATGGAGTTTTGGACGTGAGATAAAATTTTCAGGACGATCGGGATTTATCTTCATCCCCGATCGATCTCGGGAAGTATATGATGCGCTGCTGTGAGAGTCTGTTTCAGCAGCAAGTTGGGCGGCTCACTGAGGAATATTGACAAGTCAAAGCTCCGATCCGACCGTCCATCTTGAAGTCCGAAGAATGAAGATCAGATCTGGAAAGTTTCATCCCGATCCAAGTTCGTTTGATATGCCGATCGTCGAAGATACTTAACAGCTGCAGATTAGGGTTTTAATTTATTTTTCGAATAGATTAGTTACGGGGGTGCCAACGGTCCATCTCGGTGTTTATTTTCCGCACTAGTATACATGTGTAGATTGTATGAGTAGAACCGGAAAATTGCCATCACATGCATCATATCATGAATTCCACTCCATATGCATACATGTAGAAATTAATTCGAGGAATTAGTTAGGCATGTATAAAACACACGATTAGTTTTAATTAATTGTTTGATATTAATTAGAAACTAATTAGGGTAAAAACCGAGGAACACGGGTTTTTTCAATCGTCGAGGTTGGGTGATGGATTCTCGGTGAATCCCACTCTGCGAAAGCATAAGGAGTAAAATCCCGAAACCTCGTGGTTAAGGTGTTGGATTCTCGGTGAATTCCACCTCACCTAGACGAGATTACGTTTTTGTTCCGTAGTGTCTACGTGAAAGTTTGATGTTTAAGGATTGGATAATCACGGGCAAACAGGGTTCGAAAGTGGTTTAACCACGGTTGGGTGGTCAACGGTAGCTACGGCTCAATCGACTTCACCCTCCACGTGTGGCGTTTGCACGAAGTGCAGCAATCTTGAGCCATCCGAAGAGCCACTACGGCTCAACGGACCTCTCCTAGCCTTGACCCGTCCGGCGGCCACATATGTTCTAACGAATAGGTCGGGTGGGCTAGCCCACATAACCGACAACATTCGGGCCTATGATTTATTGTTCCTTAATGTAACATCAAGTCCAAAACGTGATCGATAAACCCACCACTTTTTCAAAATATTGAGTGGGAGCGGGAGAGGCAACGGCCGACCCCACGGCCTCTACCGTTGACACAAGCAACGTGAGAGAATGGTGACGCCTCGTGCCGGCACGGACCGGCCTCCTAAGGAAGGCCTTCACCGCTATCAAAATTCAAGGCTTGGTCTCCGAAAGGATAGGATTTTGGGTACTCGTCGGGTCACCGACCGACCCTAAGGCGACACACTCGGGGTCTACCTAAAAATGCAGAGACAGAGAGGGTCACACTCATAAAGGGTATTTTTGGTAGTACCTTGGCTGAAAAAGGAAAGGTGATTGACGATAAAAAATGAGATGTTCGATTCTCAATCGATCTTCAATATTAATCGAAACCTCTTTGACCTACCCTAAGGCGGCACTTTGAGGCATTAGATTAAATCCTTGGAACGGTAGGATAGACTATAAGTACTTAGTTTATGTTCCTAAAATTTTAGTAGTGTATGATTGGGATCTATTTTACACAATTTTATTTACAAGCTCATTATATATATCTCTCTAAGGTGCTAGATCGCTAGTGTAAAATTGACTAGTAATGACTTCGTTAAAAAGTGGTAAGTAACTAGAACGTTGTATTTATTAATCTCACATGCGATTAATTTTTCGGAAGAGATATTTCTCTTGAAGCCTTCAAAACTTAAGTGACGTAAATAGGCATGTCACTGCTGTCACTCGTGCAGAACGAGAGACAACCGTAGTTAGTTTGAAAGATGATTGGGACGACAAAATTCTTCTAGTGAATTTTAATTGTGTAGTGTCTACACGAGAAATTTTCTAATAGAAAAATTGGAGAATCATAAATTTAACTTAAGTGTCGCTAGTTAGACGGTATTTGGAACCGATAAACTAGTGGGAGCTTTTATCTTATGTTTTTCTAATTTATTAGAAAATTAGTCCCACTGGGTAACGCTTTTATTAGACATCCCACAGTTCATGAGTAGTGTCTACTCAATTGAACTGCTAGTTCAAGACTATTTCCTTTTAAGAAAAGTTGAGAATGGGAAAGAATGTCTATAAGTGTTAATCATCTTAACTAAAGTTTTGAGGCTAAACCGAAACATTAATTAAAGAAAGTATAGGATAAGGAAAGTGATTTGGATCACTAACCAATGAATCATTAGCGACTTTCTTAACCGAGTAACTTGACTCGGTAGCTTAGTTCTTTGGGAGAACAAGGAAGTTGTGCATTAACGATTAATAGAGTAACAACGGGCGTAATTTCAGCTATAATAGTGGGAGTGATATAAGGAAATGAATTTGGATTCTATCCTTGAATATCACGAGAAAATTTATTTTTCTCGCTTACTGATTCGTTGAAACAAATGGATTCACTTTCATATCGATACTACAGTTGCCTTAAACAAAGTGAAGATGACATTTGTAGTACGAATCTGTGACTCGGACTTTTGTTTGATAAAGACAGAACCACTAAGAAAAGCTGAATAGGTATGTGTAACACGTCTAAAACTATTAAAGGTAAAAGGTTTCCGTATTAAGATAAACGACCCTTCAATATCTATTAATTAGTGCATATATCCTAGAGATAAGACCTGCAGACTGGCTAAGGGTGATTCCTATCTCCCAGTCTAGGAACACTATCTCAAAGGAACAATGACTAAGTTTCCTTTCAATCGTGAGAGGGTAATAGATTTGAAGGGGTAACATAGTTTGTTCATCATGACCTTCGGGGTCTAGTGAGAGACACAAGCTAGTGGGAGTTTTTGAGTGGTGACATTTTGTCTGATAACTACTCGAAACGCGATTTAGTTTATCAAAAGAATACGAGGAGGATTCTCGATTTTAGCGAGAGAATAGAGTATTCCATGCTCATAAATAGGCTATAGCATAGTCTTGGGACCGATGCTCGGCCGCCTCTCCTAGTGGAACGTTTCTCACCGAAAAGAAACCATAGACTTGCCTATATAGTTATTGATGTACTACAATACAATCGCTAAACTCGACTAAGATAATTGGTTGCAAAATAACGGTTAACATTATTATGTAAACCGAGAAGTCTACCTAGAAGATGCCAAAGAATTTATGGATAATGAGTGAATTCGGTTCACACCACTTCCATAAATGTAGGCGTTTAGCATTTAATGCTTGAAGGTAGGATCTGGAGATTTTGCGATACGTTCAGATTGTGACTGTTAAGTGAAATATCTTAATGAGACGCAGTGAAGGTTGATTATAAGATTCTTGAGATCGAAAGTGACGGTTGAACTGCGTCACAAGCCTTCCGATAGAATCTATAAGTAACAACCTTAAACCTTGAGTACGGTTACCCAAAGGTAGTTACTATCTGATTTAATCAGACCACGTCCAACATCGGTTGTTGGTGATTACACTGATAAATACTACTAGATCAGGATGTCAATCCACCACGCAGTGGGAGTATGGTTTACCATTGACCCATTGTAGTTTTGTGGACTTTACGGTCTGCTGGGGTGATTGATAACCTATGGCTCTTAGTGGGCTGTATAAGATTCTGATCATAGAGGTTGGTTTGACAGCCTTAACCCTGTAAATGGAGTTTTTGTACTCCAGTTTTGTTCAGTCTATTGTAGAACCACCTGAGTGTCTCAGGCCCAGTGAGAGCAATTGGATCTACATAGAAAAGAGACGAATGAATAGGAAAGTTTAAACTTTCAGCGCAAAGTTGAGTGGTATAGGGGTGATTCCCTGACAAGTAGAGAGTTAACCAGACCTTGAACTCTCTCACCACTCGATCTTGCTTGATTTCGTTAAGCGAGAAAATAGGGGTGATTCCCTGAGACTTTCTTGCCAAACAACGGAATCTGAATTCATTCGGAATAGAAGGGTTTTAGCTAAGAATGAATAATGGATTCGTTACAAAGCAGAAGATAGGGGTGATTCCCTAATACCTTTTTTTGCGAGACTAACGATATCTTAATTTATTCAGAAAGAACCATTGGTAGGAAGCCTGCCATGGCTTATATCCTTTGTGGATTTAAGAGAACCTCTCGGTCTTTTAAAAGTCACATGTTTTAAAATATGTGGACTTGACCAGAGTATTGATAAGTCTTTCGTAGACTGGATATCAATATTGGTAAAGTAGTAGTATTAGTGTTCATGAATGATAACACTGAAACAGTTGGAGACAACATGTGTGTGCTATCTGAAGTCAGAAACTGACACGCCAAGATTCTCTGGATGAGAGAATTGGACTATGTTCTAAGAATCTGATTCGGTCAAATTCACGAGAATGAGTCATTGGCTATCCCACCGATCTTATTGAATAAGATGATTATGCATATATGGTTGCAAAGATTCATCGAGAGTTGTCCTACCCTACCTCTCGTGAATGATTCTCCAAATGTTCGGATAAAGAGAAAATGGGATAGAGTCTCTCTTGGATAACGGCAAGTCGAGGTTGTCACAAGTCAATAGTAGTCGAATCTCGGATTCGAGCATAAAATAGTGGTTTAGTCGTCCTCAAGTATCGTTAGAGAACGAGGAATAATATGCTTGTATATTCAGTGCAAACTTGAATATGGTTGACTACACTGATTCTGACTTGTAGTCAGATTAAGGATGATCATTAAGTTGATCTCGGGCTCAGTGTTTACTCATAGTGCTTAGAATTTCCTTTTTGGTCTGGAAGTAATTCCAGGTCTGATAAGCCGATATCACTTCATCGTGAAAAACAAAGAAGAGATAGCTTAGAAGGATCTTCTCGATCATAAAGAGTCAAAATCATATTGAGAGAGTACCGCTGATTGGAAGGACCGCTACGTTTCAATCCTAAAGATCGTCTCTCGAGTCGACAACCTAGCTAATCGATGTACCAAGTCGAGTGCTTGGAGGGTACGGCATTGATGGATATGTCTCATCTGCTTTTAGAGCAAGTGGGAGAGTGTTGTGAATAAGATGAGAAAGGGTGTGCTCTAAAAACAATCGTTGCTTGTCATTTCGTGCAAGTGGGAGATTGTTAGGTGTAGTGCCCGAAAGACAATTTGTGTAATTGTTTTTAATGGATGATGATTTTATCTCACCTTATTACTTGCTTTGTGCTTGTAAATAATACATCACAAAAACCCTAAAGTATATCAAGATGTAACCGCTTAACTCAAAGGTATGGCATGCACGTGAGGATTGAGTTAGTGGTGATATACTTAAATCTGTTAGTCCGTGGTGAACTTAATCGAGTTTAGGGTCTCTTGATTAAAACACCAATAATGCGCCTGAACACCTTAGGGTGTGATAGTCTTATCCGGACTATCGGTAGAGGGTACCTACGTGGGGCATTTATATATGATGGCATTCATATAGAATCGGACCGATTTAATCAGATTTCTCGATATAATTCCGTAATCGAGGAATCTTATTAAATCATTAGATGATCATATATGGATCAACCTTAATCTGAGGTGATCACGAGTCTTTGCTTGTCCCGGGGTAGTGTTTGATGTGTTAGTTACGGTTCACTTAAATATGTGTTCCAAGCCACTTCTCATTGGCACTATCTCCGGATGAGTGAGTAGTTCGATTTTCACAGACATGGAATCCATTCCTTCCTCGGGGAAGTAGAGAGCAGATCCCTTATTTGTTAGCCCTAAGAAAGTGATCGATCCCGGGAGTTCACATTTGACTAATTAGCTACTAGTCAGATATGTGTACTAATTGATCATCAGGGGGTTGATGGTAAATAAGGATAAGATATTCTGAGTCGGGTTTACGGAGACTTCCCACTCAGAATGGACAGTCTATGGAGGGTTAATCCGTATGTAGTGATTATATCAATGGACGCTTATTCACTCTATGGGTTGAGTATAAGTACACATCTATAATTGGTAGAGTTCAGTTTCGGGTTTATGGTGGCGTAATCCCGGAATTAATAATTAATGTACTTATTCTGTTCGATGAATAATTAATTATTGGAGCTCTCGGTTATAGGTCCATGGTCCCGATGTGGCTTCGTAATTGGAATGATATTCTTGTTATTTGGGCCTCGAAAATAATTAATTGGGTGGGCCAATTAATTGATATGCATGAATATTATTTAGTTGGGCTAAATAATATAATACACATAAAAGACATTTTACGTGGGCTTTTAAACCCTAGGGGTGGCGCCTCATACTTCATTAAATGCAAGATTTGATTTTCTTGTGTGATTAATGATTAATAAAAGATGATTTATTTGTAATTGATTGATTGATTAATCACAATCTTTTATAAATGGAATTATCCTTTATTGTGATTTCTTTTTAATTATTTATTTAATTAATTAAAAACTTGGAGGCCAAGGATTTACTCTCCTATATAAAGAGAGTTCTTCCAAGACATATGGGCATGGAAAATTTCGCCCCACTCATTAAAAAAGAGAGAAAAAAATTTGTTTCTCTTGTCTAGGGTTCTAGAAGAAGAAAAACTCTAAGTTTTTCTTGGTGTTGCATATCAAGGAGGTTCGTGTATCAAGAAGGGTGTCCACCAACCGCCGTTTGGAGAACACATCGGAAGATCAAGGCGACTCTTCCCGTTATTGGTAACATAATCTTAAACCCCCTTGTAGTACTTAAGTCCTTTAATTATGAATTGTGTCATATAAATCGTGATCCATCCGCTGCGCATAGATCTAACTCGTTTAGATCTAAGAACCTGCATCCTTCATATCCAACAATGTCCTCAAAGCCATACCTCTTGGTAGGTCCAACATTGGTCTATTAGCTCTCATGCGAGCTATACTCTGTTGACCAACTTCTGTTGTTTGAGTATCAGTTGGCTCATGTTCAGCTGACTGGTTCGGATCTAGCTATGGTTCTACCAGATCAGATGAGTGTTGACTGTCCTCAACTTAATGTTGGTCTTCAGTTGAGTTTGCCTGAAACTCCACCTATTTGTCAACTCTCTCAGATTCAGATCTGGTTTCAGATTCACTAATCTCCTCACATATGAAATGAGCATAAAATTCTCATTAAGGATCACACTTCACGAGTATATGATTTTTCACTGTTGACGACCCAATTCTATACTCCTTGACTCTATCTTCATACCCCACAAACACTATTTTCTTAGATATTGGTTCCAGCTTACCTTCACTTGCATTGCAATAAACAATTCTCCCAAAAACCCTCACACATGAGTAATCTGCATGCTTGCCTAACCACATCTCAATTTGTGTTTTGAGATTGATCCCTGTGTGAGGTCCCATGTTGATTAAGTTTCAAGCTGTACTGACAGTCTTTGCCCTAAATCTCCTTGACAAATCAAAATTAGAGAGTATGCACCAAGCCCTCTCCAGAAGAGTTTGATTCATTCTTTCTGCCACACCATTTTGCTGGGGGTGTTTTTGACTGTGTGGTGCATGGAAATACCTTCATCTTTGCAGAACTCATCAAACTCAGACCAGCAGAATTCCAGACGATTACCTATGTTGGTCCCTTGGAAAGGCTAACACAAGTTTAGAGGGGGGGTGAATAAACTTGTCACCAAAAACTAATCCTGAGCTGGAAAAGCCCCAGGAACTGAGTTTCTCTGAAACTCAAACTGATCTTCAATTCAGTTTTGTTCATGTCCCTTAACTTGTGCGGAGTTCAGTTAGCTCAACTGAGTATAAGTCAATGCTGACTTATATTTAGTCTTGTTAACTGGCAGCGGATAAATATTAGCCTTTAAAAACGAGATAACTTAGTTTCAGTATGAAAACCACATATATATAACTATAATAAAGTAAATGAATGCGTAAAGTAAATAGACAAGATTTATAGAGGTTCCAAGTGGTGTAATCATGTCAATCCTCTCTTCCCCTGTGATGCGGAGGAAAATTCCACTAGAACATCTTTGAGATGGCCCGGTTACAAAAAGTTCTGAACTGATAGTCCTTGACTAATCCCTAGCTTCACTATCTAAACACTTGTAGAACAGGTAGGATTGCTGCTCTTCAACTGTTTGAGCCACTGGTCCTTGGAAGGTAGGATTGCCTCTTCACCAGCTCATCACAAACACAGTCTTCCTGACTGCACTCAACTGTCCTTCACACCTTCTTGGTGTTTCACAGTCTAAACCTTTGATAAAATCAAAGTTGAGACTTTGAATCAATAACTATGATTCAACTGTGATTTGAGCTTTTCTTCTAGATGATTAATTTAAGCACGGCTCTGTATTTCTTCAAATGTTGGATCTTGAATCTGCTTGAATATGCTTGAACACTTTGAAGAAATTTCTTGATCTTGCAATTAAGTACTTAGCAGGTATTCCTTTTTGGATTTGGCTTTTCCCCTCAATTTGATCTTTCTTGACTAGATAGATTCCTTTTAATTTTCTTGCTTTATTATCATATACCTGCACTCACACCCCCTATTTTGATGTTGTAGAGGTAGTCTATTTATAGGGGTTCATTCAACGTTCATCCTGCTTGTAACGGCTATATTTTTTGACCGTTCATTGCGGTATCGATAACTCATCCAATAAAATTGCTTTCTTTACAACGTTAAGTCGTCACGATCGCTTGTTGGATGGTGACTTATAAAACCGAGTTTCCTTATCGCTTTTATCTCGAGTTTTTCATTTGTCGATTTCTAATCGACTTGGAGCATTAATCGAGATTTTACTCTTCTTCAAATATCGATTACTCGCTTTTCATCGATTATAATTGACTTAATCGAGTACACCATGACTCATTATCATCTAATAATTCATTGTCCTTATGATCCTTAGGTCTTCATACAAGATTTATAAATTCGATTCAGTCACCACAATCTTGCACGAAGTCTAACTTTACTGATCTCGACTTGTAATCTTCATAATCGAGTTTGAACCTCGATTCTTCATTCTTCAATAATCGAGTCTGTGTTCCTCGGTTCTTGATCTTCTATATAAGCCAACCGAGTCTGTTCCTCACGTGAACTTATCTTCTTCAATCTTCTCATTGGTGTGCTCTATTGTCGCTTTCTTGTAGAATCTCACTAGATTAAATCTCGGTTTCTTCATTTCTCGGTTCGACTAGAACTATTACGATGCTTATGTCTGATTTAACTTATAAAAATATCAGACTCTAATAAATCCTATACATTGATATCTAGACTTCTTTTTGCTTTGCACTATAACAGCTAGTTATGACACTTCATCAATGGGGTTAAGAACAATTAACAAATAAGTGATGAATCATCATCAAAACATAAATTTTATTTCCAACAATTTCCCCCTTTTTGATGATGTCAATACCCTCCTTAAAAGCAATGCAAAAAGATAAAAGACAAAATACGGTAAGTAACACTATGAACTGAGAAACTGAAACTTTATTTGATAACTGAGTTACATGATTTGAATAATAAAATACAACATGAGTAAAAACAACTAAATTCAGTTTCCTTTTACTTGATCGTTAAAGCTGGTTGATTATCATAGTTTTCATAACAATTCTCATTTCATCATTCGTGGCTGAATGTTCAATTCCATGAATGCTTGCCCAAATGTTCCATGATTGAGATAAATTGTTTTTCTTGAAGAATTTGCGTTTGAATAGAACTGCAAATGTAAAGATTGATGTCCTTAGTCTTTCATTAGTGGCTGTTCTCAGTAGAGTTTGAATAAATTCAGGTTTAGCCTTTTCAACTTTCTCTGAAGCTCTATCTAAGGTGCCATCTGCTTCCCATTTCTTCAGTTTATTCCAATAGTACACGAGTATCTTCTGCATGTGTAGAAATGTTTCAAGAGATTCTTCTTTTGATACTCCTTCTCTCTCTGGTAAGTTCTTGAATAGATTGTACAGACGGGAATCCAAACCAACTCTTTTGTTAGTTGGTTCTGAGTATTTAACAATCAGTTTCATCTCATCATCAGTAAAATCTCCTCTTGCTTTCTTCAGTTCACTCAACTTATCATCAACATTTGTGAAGGCTTGTGGCATTTCAGCTGCATGGACTTTTAAGATATCCAAACTTTCCCCCTTATTGACATCATCTTTATTGATCAGGCTCTTGATGTAAGCATTCAATGTTTGTTGAGATGATGCCAATATGGTTTGAGCCACGACTGAGTCCTTTATGCCCTATTCCATTAAAAACATTCTATCGACTAGATTACTAAGAATGCCTTCCCATCTGTCTTGAGTTTCATTTTTCTTTGTAACATGTTCAGTGGTTGTTTTCCGAATCTCAAGCAGAGTGGTTTGACAGTTGTCATTCACAGTGTCCATCTTCTTTTCAAGCTTGGTACGTTCATCTTGACTGGCTTCTAAGGATTTTAAAACTTTTCCGAATAAGCTTTTGTCATCCTTTTGAATTCTGAGTATCTCATTGTGATAATACCTAATGAGATCAACTTGAGTAGAACATCTTGTGAATTTCCTCCTTGTTGTTTCTTTGCTTTGCTTGTCTCACCTCGCTTGGTTCAAATTGCTTTAGAGGTGAGAGAACAACTTGCTTGATTTTCTCTAAATTCAAATGATTGTCTTTTCTCTTGGATCAAGTTTCTCGCCTTCTTCCAATCTTGATGAATCAATATCTTTTGTGAGTGACAGATGTACTTCAAGTTCATCATCCGATTCTTCTCAGTATATCTCACAAAGTTCTTGCTATTTCAAGTGTGGATTTATCAAGTAGGAGATTGGTAGCCTCATTCTTCTTTTGTCCAAATTGTGTTTGGATAAGCTTTGAACTTGAACTTCCACTTGCTTTCACCGTAACTACTAGAGTCTTCATCGCATTTAGTTACATTTGTAGTTTCCTTTTCTTGTATAGAGGCAAGAATCCTTTTTTGTAGGTCAGGGATCTTCCTCAAAATCATCATCAACATTCTTCTTAGAACTTCCACTGCTATGGCTTCCTCCAATAGCTATTTCGATCGGTAGCATATCCTTGATCTAGGAATTAGTCGGTATTGATTATCTCAATTAAACTTGTAATGTTGTAAAGATCGAATACCCATTTCTCAATAATCTCCATTTCTGCACGCTGACTTCTTTGACTATCTATAGAACTGAACTTCCAAGTTCTATATCTTTGCAATCGCTTCATAATCGACTTTTTATAAGTTCTGTATGATCAGATGGGGATTTGAATGGTGTGAGGGTGTCCTCTGATTCTCTTGTGATCTCATGATCTTCTTCTTGAGTAGGAACTTCAATTTGCATGGGATCATCAATTTGCATAAGATTGGTTCTGCTGGTTTCTCCCTCAGCAGTGTTTGGGACAACTGGTGTTTCTTTTTCAATATCAGGAACTGAGATTATTGGCTCAGTTTGCAAAACTTTTTCACTTGCATCTTCTTCAACGGCTTGTCTTTCACTTTGCTCAGGTTCCAATTCAATAACTCGGATCTTCTTTCGTTGTGCGTTCGATGGGTTCAACTTCATGAACTTGTTCATCCAATCGAATAATCTTGGTTGATTCTTTACGCTTGACCTCCTTTTCTTGATTTGAGGAGCTGAAAATTCTTCTAGCGCTTTCTTCTTGTTCCAAATCGGAGTGCAGATTCTTAAGAGTGGACTTGGACTTTGAAAGCAACATAAGCATGTTCAATGTTGTTTCATCAATCGATCTTTCATCACAATCGATTCTTCATCATCGAGCTCTCGATTCTCGTGGTCCGCTCTCGAGTTCTGACTTTCTTTTCGCAAGTCGGTTTCAACGATCCATTCTCTGTTGACAACTTCAGTTTCTTTTATTATTTCCATTTCCTGTGAATGCATAGCTGCTTCTTGAGTTGGTAAAACCTCAGTTACCGCAACTGGAAAAGATTCGGTGAGATTAACTTCAGTTTGCACTTCTGGTGCTGATACGTTAGCAACTTCAGTTCCAGCTTATTGAGTTGATGACATTTCTATTGGTTTCTCAGTAACTAGACCAGTTAAGCCTTTTTCTGTTTCTTCCAACTGTTTTCTTCTTTTCTTTAAGTCTTCAATTTGTGCCAACACTTCATCTCAAGTTGCAGGTTCTTTCGATTTCCTGCTTTTCTTCTTCTTGGGTTCAGTCTCAGATTTCTCAGCTTTCCTTTTTCTTGATTTTTCTTCCTTAATGGCAATCTTTCCGTCAGCAATTGGTGTTTCTTTTCTCTTAGCAACTCCAAAGTGATTGAGTATCCTCTGGACTACTAACGCAAGAGTCTTCTTGTGATAAAATCGTCCTTTCTTCACATCGGTCTTCTTTTTGGGTACATCAATTGACTGTGCTATCAATTGATCAAATAGATACCTTGCCCAATTGAAATCTTTTTCAAACCAAATTACATATAGCAATTCTAGTTTTGCTCGTATAGATTCTTTGAAGTTTCCAAAGATTCCCAATTATGCAATTTGCTAGCATCTTCGAGAGAAAATTAAATTCTGGCTTGAGAAGGCTTGTGCTCCCTGTCTGTAAGACAGCAGATTCTCCACTAATTGCTATATCTTTCCATAACTTCTCTTTCTGTTCCTTAGTCAACTTAATGGTCAGCGCTTCTCTCCGGATTTGCCAAATCCAAAGATTTCTGCAATTAAATCTTCAGTGACTTTGATTTCCTTATCATTGACAGTGGTGATATAGGTTTGTGTGTCTTCTCCTTCTACAGTTGTTCTACCAAACTGATATAAGTCTCCAATGCTTTCTAAACAAACACTTTTTAAATCGATGTTGAAGGCAGCTTCCAATCCTTTAATTTTCCGGATTTTTGTTGCAATAGAATTGACTAGCGTTTGATCAACATACTTTGCAATATATTGATCAAGAGAAACGATCATTCCAGGTTCAACAAGAGTGAAGGCCATTTTTCTGGATTTGATTGAAAATTTGAAAATTTGAATTTCAGAGAGTAGATTCAGAATTCAAGCGTAAAGAATTTAAAAGAAAATTCTGGGTATTTATAATTTGGAGTGGGGGTAGTTAAGAATTGAGTGTGACTTAAAACGTCTTGTCATAAATGTTTTGGGATTGTGAAAAGGTGGGTGAGTGGGAATTATGAACGGTTTAGATTGAGAAGGACCACGTCCTTTCTTGATAACCGTAGCTAGATAAAAGTGAATAAAAAAATAGGTACGGTGTATCAACAGCTGTATACACTCAGTTTTGTCCTTATGCTGAATTCAAAAACTCAGTTGTGAATACAACTCAGTTTTGTGAATTGCATTTCTCAGTTCTCAGCTAGTGGTGTTTCTCCTGCAAAACAAAGTGAGAAATTTTTGGTACCTATATCTTTTTGGGTCCTAACTGATTAGCTCTTGATGGTACAATTTTATTTTTAACTTTATACCCCTCTTGACATTTTGACTGAGTGAAGTCAGTTTTCACAAACTTTTTCTGTTTTGTCATAACAGTTTTAAATTTGTTCAGTTTGTGAAACTGATGTGATGGTCTATTCCAATCTTCATCAGTGGGAAATAATCTTCCTATCCCTCTGAGTCTATTATTCCATGAATGATCTTCATACTTAGATGGATATGACTTGAAGATTTTTCTTCTTGATTTCGGATCGCTTTCTTGTTTTGACCTTACGAATCTTTCAGTAAAATCTGTTGGCTTGGTGAATTTTACCAGCTGATTTTTCAGTTTTATCAGTTTGTGCATTTGGCTGTGCTAAGTATCTATCAATTCTAATAACTTTATCAGTTTTCTGAGTTTTTGACTGTTGAGCAATCACAAATTTTATTGCAACTGATCCTGGTCTAAACATAGAATTATACTGATTATCAAACCCTAAACCAGATCTATCTCCAAATGGTTTTCTGGTTTGAATTGAACTTTGAAATTGGATCAACGATGATTCACCGATGTTTATAACTTTTGTTGGTTCATCGATTGGTCAAATTACCTTGGTTCCATTATTAGTCTTGATTAGATTGATTTCAGTATTCAATCTCGAAATTTCAGTTTTCAATAACTTTTTCTCCTTCTTGGCATTCTCATAATTCTTTTGAATAATCTCTAATTGCATTATGAGTATGTCCAAGGTTTCATTGAAATCTTCATTTCTTTGATTGTTTAGGATAGTGTGAGATTTGGATGTAGATGCACTTACCTCCTGATGTTTGATAGATAAACCTTCTGTTGAGGAATCATCACTAATTAGAACTTGTTTTCCTTTATCAATAGCATTTGTCTGTGTAGCTCCTAGCAGTATGATTTCTTCATCACTTTCTCCTCCATGGCTTGTAGGTAGAGTCTCATCAATACATGTGGCTTTTGCACTGGATGGATCTCTGGTTAGCTTTTCTTCTATAGAATCAACTACTCGTAGTAACTCTCTTTCGCTTTTTACGAAAGACTACTTAAGGATGGAAATCTTGATAATTCATCATCTACATTCGCATTGAACTCAATGTTTTCATCATAATCCGAATTGAGGTTACGGATTTGTGTGAGCTTGTAGTCTCGAGTCTTTCGAATACTTGATCCTGAAAATCATAGACAACATTCTCGCAAATAGTCGATCGTGGGGTTATTTAGCCAATTTCTAATTCTAGATCTATCCATTAAAAATACTTTTAAGACAGAGATCTGATAAGGGTTTTCAACAACTGGTTGTTCTGAACAAATAAGCGATGGATGATTACTTCAAATAGAAACGATATTGGATCGATGAATGGATCTCTTCAAAACAAGCCTTTGCTCTATACCAATTGTTGGTCCTTTGGAAAGGCTAACACAAGTTTAGAGGGGGTGAATAAACTTGTCACCAAAAACTAATCTGGTGGAAAAGCCCGAGGCGAGTTTCTCTGAAACTCAAACGATCTTCGATTCGCTTTTGTTCTGTCCCTCAACTTGTGCGGAGTTCGATTAGCTCAATCGAGTATAAGTCAATCTTGACTTATATTTAGTCTTGTTAATCGGCAAATGGATAAATATTAGCCTTTAAAAACTAGATAACTTAGTTTCAGTATGAAAACCACATAAATATAACTATAATAAAGTAAATGAATGCGTAAAGTAAATAGACAAGATTTATAGAGGTTCCAGGTGGTGTAATCCTGTCAATCCTCTCTTCCCCTGTGATGCGGAGGAAAATTCCACTAGAACTTCTTTGAGATGGCCCGGTTACAAAAATTTCTGAACTGATAGTCCTTGACTAATCCCTAGCTTCACTATCTAAACACTTGTAAAACAGGTAGGATTGCTGCTCTTTAACTATTTGAGCCACTGGTCCTTGGAGGGTAGGATTGCCTCTTCACCATTTCATCACAAACACACAGTCTTCCCCGATTTGCACTCAACTGTCCTTCACACCTTCTTGGTGTTTCACAGTCTAAACCTTTGATAAAATCAAAGTTGAGACTTTGAATCAATAACTATGATTCAACTGTGATTTGAGCTTTTCTTCTGGATGATTAATTTAAGCATGGCTCTGTATTTCTTCAATGGATCTTGAATCTGCTTGAATATGCTTGAACACTTTGAAGAAATTTCTTGATCTTGCAATTAAGTACTTAGCAGGTATTCCTTTTTGGATTTGGCTTTTCCCCTCAATTTGATCTTTTTTGACTAGATAGATTCCTTTTAGTTTTCTTGCTTTATTATCATATACCTGCACTCACACCCCCTATTTTGATTTTGTAGAGGTAGTCTATTTATAGGGTTCATTCAACGTTCATCCCGCTTGTAACGGCTATATTTTACGACCGTTCATTGTGTCGATAACTCATCCAATGAAATTGCTTTCTTTACAACGTTCGATTTATCACGATCGCTTTGTTGGATGGTGACTTATAAAGCGAGTTTCCTTATCGCTTTTATCTTGAGTTTTTCATTTGTCGGTTTCTAATCGACTTGGGGCGTAATCGAGATTTTACTCTTCTTCAAATATCAGTACTCCAGTTTTCATCTGATTAATTGACTTAATCAGAGTACACCATGACTCATTATCATCTAAGAATTCATTGTCCTTATTATCCTTAGGTCTTCATACAAGATCTATAAAGTCGATTCAGTCACCACAATCTTGCACTCAAGTCTAACTGCATCTGATCTCGACTTGTAATCTTCATAACTGAGTTTGAACCCTCAGTTCTTCATTCTTCAATAACTGAGTCTGTGTTCCTCAGTTCTTTAGTCTTCTATATAAGCCAACCGAGTCTGTTCCCTCAGCGAACTTATCTTCTTCAATCTTCTGTTGGTATGCTCTATTGTCAGTTTCTTGTAGAATCTCAGCTAGATTAAATCTCAGTTTCTTCATTTCTCAGTTCCAGCCTAGAACTATTACAGTGCTTGTCTGATTTAACTTATAAAAATATCAGACTCTAATAAATCCTATACATTGATATCTAGACTTCCTTTTGCTTTGCACTATAACAGCTAGTTATGACACTTCATCAATGGGGTTAAGAACAATTAACAAATAAGTGATGAATCATCATCAAAACATAAATTTTATTTCCAACAACCTATACGAAGCCTTTTGATCTTCTTCCATGTCTGATTCTCCACTAGAGCCTTCCACTACTTGATATTCTTGAATGCATCACTTTTGTGCTTCATCATCACCAATAAGGACCACTTACCCCATCAGGAGTTGCAATATAAGCAGCATTAGGTCTTGGAGAGTTATTATGAGCAACACCACACTGATTTTGAGTTTCAGAAACGTACCAATGGTAGCAATTTGCACCAGAATGGCCAACTCTGAAGCAGATTTGACAGGCTGGTTTAAAACTGTTGCCCCATGAGTTCCTGCCACCTCTGCCACGACCATCTATGTATTTATAAGAATCTTAATTCCATGAAGGTCTTGTCTTAAATTGTTAGAATGAAGAAACAATAGGTCTGATAGTGTCCATTTGAGCAACATTCTATGTAAGATCAAAAGTAGTAGAGGAATTGAGTCTAGCAATAAGACATTCATAGGTAATTAATAAGATTGCACCTCTTTCCATGAGAGAGTGCCAATCCTTGATGTTATGCTGACAATAACGGACTCACGGTCCTTCAGAAAACCTCATAATGCCAGAAGAACCAAATGTGAAGTGCTAATTGGTTACCTTGCAGCTGCAAGTCTATCCGGATAAGACTTCATCTTGGATTGATAATCCATCATACTACAGACACCTTTCTCAGTTTTGCACAAAGAACCCTTAAACGCAAGAATGTGAGCCTCACATTGACTGTTAAAGCGGGCCACGAGTGTTTTACAGACTCTATAGGAGGTGGTGCAACCAACGACTTCCATATGTGCTTCTTTAATCATCGAGCTCACCAGCCACCCCTGTGAGAAGCAATTTTGCTTGAATCCATGTGTCAAGAGCTGGATTGGGAGAAACTAAGCTACCAAGAGCAATATTGGTAAAAGAGAAGCTGACTAGGACCTCGTACCAAGAAGAAGACCATCAAGTTTGTTGCCTCTCACAATGCGTAAAATTAGACTAGTGGTTATGATTACGCCATGCAAGGCACGGCGTGCCCGTTAAAACCGTAAACATAGAAATGGATGATATTTTTACAATCATAGAGATGATACAATCATGGATATTTATTAATATGAAGTCATATAATTAAAAAAAAAACATTAGTTTGGCTATCATAAGTTACAAAAGATAGTGGAATACAATCATTGTAAGCACTCCTAGTTATGTATATCACTACACCATTAAACATTATTGATGACAAAAGATAATGGTGATAATATACTAACTATGTTCCCCACTACATCAAAGTTTTGCTTTTAAAAAGCTTACAAAAAAAACCATGATTGCATTATTAGTACATAAACATACACCAACTCTTAACTTGCATTTTCCTTCACCATGTATCCGTTTAGGTTTCGGGGGCGTTGGCCCCAACCCCACGAGTTAGTCTTGACCGGGCGAGTCGAACCCGTTCGTTATGATAACATTAATTAATTGTCACGACAACTCGTATGCAAACGATTATAAAAATATTTACTTTATGAAAAAAAATCTAACAGTTTGTATTTTAATAAATCGATATCATAAAAGAACAACACAACACGAATCAATTAACGATTTGCAATCTCTAACTCTATGTTATCTATGCTTTCTCAAGACCAATATTTGAGACGACACATCAATATTTTTCTAATATATGCCCAAAATAGTTACATTTCATCTATCTCACTGACTTACGGGAAATAATATGTTGATATTTCTCCTTGGAACTCACTGAGATACTATTTTGTCTTAAGTACGTTGTTATTTTTCTATGTTAATTATTCAATGTTATAGTTGGTAGTTTTTTAAGAAAGATGTTAGCTCGATATTAATAATATGTCGGTGTTAAATGTTCATTGGTGAATTGAAATGAGAAAAATACGATTAGTTATTATCTTATTAGCACTGGTTAAGAAATTCGGTGGTAGAACGACGCGTGTGTTAATTTGGATGATGGATGATGGTTGGGAGAGTGTGTGTGTGGGGAGGAGGAGGGGTTGTTTTGATTTTGGGGTCCAATTTTAGGATTGGTATGAATTAGTTCAATATAGATAATTTGTTATATCATCTATTCGGGTTCAATCACATAGTAGTATTGATGTAGCACCTATATTACCATATTTTTATTTTGGATAAGTAGTCATTTTTAATCGATAATTTTATTTGTTCATGAAAAACCGAAACAAAGTCATACCAAACCGGACCGAACAAATGGTTTTAGCCTAACGATGTTTTTTTTTTATAAGTAGTCATTTTAAATCGATAATTTTATTTGTTAATGAAAACCGTGAAAAATCGAAACAAAGTGGAACCAAACCGGACCGAACAAATGGTTTTATCCTAACGATGTTTTTTTTTTGGATAAGTAGTCATTTTAAATCGATAATTTATTAATGAAAACCATGAAAAATCGACCCAAATTCGAACCAAACATAACCGAACAAATGGTTTTAACCTAAAACCCGTTTCAGTTTGGGTTGAAAATAAAGAAACCGTATAAAATGGTTTATTTTTATAGAATGGAAGAAAGCGGTCAAACCGGATTATATTCACCTCCAGACGCTAGAACACTGAAAAGGTTTTTGTTTAACTATATATATATATATAATACGGTAGAATAAAAAAAAAAATTAACATTAAAACCACTTTAAAAAAAAAAAATTAAAAAAAAAACAAAATTAAAACCAAATGCACTACATTGTCAACTCACAATTTTCCACACGCATGGCGATCTGAGAGCAAGCTAAAAGTTGAAGAAAGGGGAGACGTGGAAGCCTTTGGTGCTACATTTTCTCATCTTATAAGATATAGAGATTTCCACAACATGTAATTTGGTCTACTCAGTTGACTGTGCATGTCTGGTGTAGACTTCCACCAAAGGGTGGTGTTTCCGGAGTGATAGAGAAAGGAGAAACAACCATAAGATATGGAGGTGGTGGTGGCAGGCTAATGTGAGTCATTGGTGAAAAGAATTTTGTTCCTCCATCTCCGGCAAGAAAAATTAGGGTGGAAAAGGAGCTGAAACTTGGGAGAGAAACCAAAGTGGAAGCTAGGGAAGTGCCGAGAGGAATCGAAGAACCAAGAGTTGTAGTCATCACGGTGGAGGATGGCAGATGCACCCCTCCACCCATGTTTGCCACACTGACTCTAATACTAAGACAATATCACAATAACTCTAACACAACAAATATCATAACCAAATACAAGTCTCCCTACCAGTGGTTCCAACGACACATACAGGTGTGACATTTGTTTTATTAAAATGATTAAGTGTACTATTATTAATTTCAGAACTGGAGTACTTGATTTTGTTCACCAACGATTGCTCACATTAAGGGCATTGATAACAATTTTTTTGTGTTTAGGTTGACTTGAATAGCCAGCCATTTACAGTAAATCATAAATAAGACATTAACAATATGATCCCTAATATTTTTTTCTGCTCATGGTTGTGTCGCAAAGAACCGTCCCACGTGAAAAGAAAAAATGTAGTTTTCGCCAAAAACAAAATTTGATTATATATTTTTTTTTTTTTTGATTTTTTTGAGAAAAAAGATTCCTTTTTCTTTACTTCCCAATAATGTTAGTACCCCCCCTCGCCTCGCCTCTTTCTGGCTCGGTTTCCGACCCGTTTTAATCATAAGTGTAATAAAATAACATAGCACCACGGTTTATGGCACTACTATACAAAAATAAGATCATTAAAAGAGACAAAAGACGGGTGGTGGTTGAAATGGACATCGTAGACGGCGGTGCAACACCACCAGCAAACATCATGCCGAAGATATCACCGTCTCCTCCTCCTCCGGCACCGGTGTTGTGAACATTCCCAGCGCTGTCACCTGTGGTGGAACTCCCACCGTATGATATGATTCCGCTGTTGTCCCTATACATATCATATAGTAAAAATCCGGTTAGTCCAATTAATGAAAACATATATATAACATATATAACATAAAATGTTTCGACTTGATTTAAATAGTCAATTCCGAAAACTAAAAACCGACTTCCGGTAGATGTATTGTGATAATAGATCTTCACAAAGACGGTGGAAATTGACTTTCGAAAAGGATTGATTATGCATGGTGTGTGATAGATGTGGTACACTGATAGAATCACTGTGGTGCAAATAAAGACTCCCGATACAAATATGCATATACATATGACGATACAAGTATATAATATGTATTGTATATGACTTGACACTTTGACAAAACATAAATTCATGCACATGACATGATGCCCATAGATTAGTCATTTTACTTCACAAACTTCATTCACTACTACAAAAAGGGCCAGCACCAGAGGGCCCCACGCCACAAGGGTACAGCCATGTGCATGGTATAACAATATCAAGAGGTCCGGTGTGTACAACAGAAATAGGGCCCCCATGAGTTGAAATAAGTAACCGGGCCCTACCTCCATGGGCTGGAAGGCACGAAGCAGAGAATATGCCCACATACTACTAACAAGATTCCTCCTGTGGAACCCCCCTTGTATGGGTCGGGTGGTGAGAAGAGCTGGGATGCTAGGGTAAGGGTGAGGAAAGGGTGGTACGAGTGATGAGGGTAGCCATGAACGTAGGGTTAAAATGGTGAAAGTGTAAAGTGGTTTGTGTAACAATGAATGAAAGGGGTAAGAATGGTGTGAAGGTGGTAGGGTGAGGTGGTGAGGGTCGGGTAATGGGGTAAGGTGGTAGGGGAGGCTTGGTTAGGGTGAGTGTTGAGGGTTAAAAGGTGGTGGTGGGATGGTACGAGTAGGAGTGAGAGTGAAGAGGTTGGGTTAAGTGACTATAGTGACAATGATGGGGTGCAGTGATTACGAGGAGTAGCGTGAGAGTAGGGTGGGGTGGTGAGGGTAAATTAGGGCGGTAGGATAAGGTGGGTTAGGTGGGTGGCGGGGTGGTGACAAATTAAGATTTGTTGAGGGTACAAATCTTACAATACAGTGGGATAAGTACATTTTATCCTGCTAAACTATACATTTTTTAAAACTTCCGACCTAGAAATTTTATTTGCTCCATTCACTACCATATTTATATCCTTTTTTTTTAGCAAACATATTTATATCCTAAACTCTTATTTTTCCTCAATTTATATCCACATCTAACATTATTCAAATATTCCGTCACAAAAAAAAAAAAGTTATTGCCCAATCATCTTCCACATCTTTTCCTCCCCATATCTACTAATGAACGACAAAATTCTGGCCAACTTTCTATATAAAAGAAAACCTTTGCCTTCTCTCTACTTAAAACCCTTTTTATTGCTACTTACAAAGCCCAGGCCCGGGTGCCGTTTGGCTTCTGGCATCTGTCCTGTCGAATCCAAAGGTGTTTTTGGCATTTTAGCTGGATAAATGGCAAAGATCTGACAGTAGGGAGCAAATTTTCTACATTTTGCTTCCTTGCATTGTTTTTCATGCCGGGAGTTGTGGAAAGCCCGCAATAAGTACATTTTTTATGGTTCAGACACATTACAGATGATATTTTAGTTCATGCGGGCTTGGTAAGGCAATTGAAGTTTTTCCCACTAAAGAGGATTGTATTGATTCGTTGGATTCATCGTATTTGAGAAGCCAAGGTCCCACAAGGGTGGGTATGCTATCGTAAAACCATAGGGCAAGGTTTTATATGTTGGGATGGTCACCTATGGAGTTTCCACTAACATGGAGGCAGAAAACCCTATGGTTGTTGGGGTTGAAGTATGCATTGCAAAAAAACCTCCCAGCAAAAGACAAAGTCGGTTATGGAGTCAAAAACCGACTTTCATAAGGTCAATTTAGAATCAACTCTCTGAGAAGTCGTTTTTTGACTCAATATATAACCAACTTCCACAATGTCGTTTTTACTGTGATGCACACCGGTAGAATCACGGTGGTGCAAAAGACCATTCCCACAAGAGTATCTATCTTCAGTGTGAATGTACATACTGAAAAGTGAGATCATCCTAAAGCCAAGAAATTAAGAGTGATAAAAGTGGGAAGAAAAGGACAAGTCTTGTTAACTGCTTGGTTGTTGGCCACAGCTCTCAAACATCACCTGCCTCCATCAACTACTACTTATCCCATACTTTTCTCTTACATTGGTTTTCCTCTCAACAAGTCACATCTTACACATTATATATATATATATATATATATATATATATATATATATATATATATATAATAAAATTATTTTCGCTATAAATATATATAAAAAGGCAATACCTGGGACCACCAAAGCAACCGGCATTGGCAGTGATCTGGTTGAGGAGGCCGGCGGACTTTGGATCGACGGTGGAGGCCATAGCATATTGGGTGCTGAGACCTTCACCAGAAGGTACAAAGAAAGCTCCATTTACCATTATGTCCCCATCTGTCCTCCAGTTCCAAGAATTCCATCCATTCTCATCTGTGTCCTCCCTCCTTGTCACCTGTTTTCCCATGACAATAATATTTTATTTCACATGCTTTAGCATTTCATACTTGTAATTAATTGTCTAATAAAACCATTGATTAATACGTCATATCTCGAGCACGGATCTCATCTTGTGATGGGACCCGTGCTCGATCAAGCACACTATTTGACACGATACATTCAGTTGTGGACGCAGGATCTCGGGTAAGGGAGGCAATAAAAATTTAAACAGACAAAAATTAAGGGAAGGTCTAGCAAACAAGATGCATACTAAGGAAGGGCAGTTCCCCCCTTAGTTGTATGTAGGTCCGCCACTGGATGCATTATACAATCCAAAAACGATCTTCAAGTAAATTTCTGCATTAAACGAAATATCACATGTTCAAACGGACACTTTTTACATTATTTACCTCTTTGGCATCGGGGTCGGAAGGGGCGATATATCTGTTGCCCTGACTGTTAATGGTAGGACTAGCACTGCCACCAATAGCATACATCTTCCATTCTGTGTAGTCATTGTTCACCACTTGAACATACCCTCTCCTTATTCTAGGCATCCTCTGTGTTAATCCTTCTCCAAAGTGATTAAACCCAATTGTTACCTGCCCAACCAGACACACAATATGATGTTTTTCACCCACCGTCATACTTTACTCAGACTGTTGGGTTCACCAAAATTAAATATGTTGGATTTTCAATGAATCAAAATTTTATACATGGTTCAGTTTTAACCTTATTTTGGGCAAAATGTTGATTAATTTAATAAGTGAATTTCAATGAAAAAGTAATGATTATGATTTCAATCGATATTGAATCTAGAGCATTCAATGTCAACATCCTCACTTAAATTCACTCAGGATAAAGTGTAGGTGTGAAAAGACCCTCCCGTTAAAAACTTATTCTACCCCCCAATCCAATAAAACATAGAAGTAAATCTAACAATTTTGTACTTTGGTGCCTAACGTGCTTAGTGTTTTAAAAACCTATTCTACCCCCTCCCCCCCCCTCCCCCCAAAATAATCCAAGAAAACATAGAAATAATCTAACAATTTTTGTACTTAGAAGAAAAGGTAAAAAAAAAAGTTGAAAAAGTAGAGATTCACACCACACCTGCATTCCTGAATCAGGTAAATAGTTATCATCGTGGCCTAACAGCATGACGTCATCATGTTGAGAAAAATAGCTATTTGATACTGTAATCGCAGTGGACCCCATGATCATATCGATCAACCCATCCGTACAATGCGACAGCGAGCAATGATCGATCCAGATATTCCTGGCACCAAATATGGAGATCCCATCACCGTCCGATCTTCCTCTGTACCCCATATGCGTTGGACTCGACCGTATATTAGTATTCCCAGTAGGGACACAATTGTAAATACGAACATTCTCAATAATCACATTACTAACGTACTGCAAAGTTATGCAACCACCCCCTGTAATTTCAATATTTGCACCACGGCCATCTATAGTTTTGTAACTGTTCATTATCAGCTCATGTTTTAGCCTTATTTGCATATTCGATGCGAAAACGATCCATAAAGGCTCTTCTTGGATCACGGCATGCCGGAGTGTTCCCGGAGTTGGGTTCACGACGTCGTTGTCCGACGAGTCGGTAACCACATAGATCTGACCACCTTTTCCGCCGAGGGCACCCTGACCGAACCCGACGGCGCAGTCGGCTAGTCGTTGCCGGTTTTTCGCCCAGTTGGGATCGCATTTCCAGCAATCGTCTATTGGGTTGCCGGTGAGACAATGGTTTTGGGCGCTGGACAGCATTTGTCTTCTTGATATTGACGCATTTACCCTCCTGTGCAATGTCGAAAATTGTGGGGTTAAAAGGCAAATTGTGGTGGGTAAAAAGGCAAATTGTGGGAAAAGTCATAAAAAGTAGTACTAGATTTCTAATGAAAATATCATATGTCCATCAATTATTGATAAACATTTAATATAATAATTTGATGAAAGGGATTTTTTTAAACGGATAGTATATGCAAAATTTTTGTTTTTATTGGGATTCGAATTCAAAACTTCCGGATTATAGAAATTATGTAGGATTCTAAATCCTTCCTCCAAAACTAAAATGCTTTGTCCCTTGGGCAAAAAAATTCCGGATTATAGACCATAATAATTACTACTGGATCAATTAAATCAGTATTAATGCTACATTTGTGTTACCATCACTAATTTTACACATGCGGATAAAAGTTAAAATGCAAATAAAAAAGGTGAGGGTATCAGAAATAGAAAAGTGAGAAAGTAAGGGACCAATATGGTATTTAAGGAAAAGAATGAGGTGTAATGGTCCAATAGAAAAAGACAAGCCACACCTTGTGAGGAGCGAAAGTCCTCAAGAGAAACAGAGTAAGCCATTGGCCAGCAGGAAAACAGCAATAAAGAAGGAATCTTTTATCAAAAAATAGCTGGAAAAAACAAGAAATTTGTAAAACAACGAAATTAAACCCCAGTCCTTTTCTTCGAATTAGAAAAAGTAATTGCCCCAATAATCCACATTGGACTCCTACTAAAAAGAAATAAACCCACTTGCTGATTACTTGAAATTCTTGAACTAATGTGTAAATGTAAGCACTTTTGAGGTTTTTCAGATAATAAATGCTTCAAGATATGCAAAACCCAGATGGGATTTGGTGGCATTATGTAGTAAAATAATGAAGAAAAAACAGAAACCACAAATTGAAGAGATTATAGAAATTACCTTAATACATCTTGAGCTACAGAGTCAGGGTCTGGGTGCTGATGGGGTAAGGTGAGATTGGAGCAAGAAACTAAATTGAGAGAATAAAAGAAGAAAATGCTTAAAAAAAGAAGCATTCTTGAAGGAGAAATCATGGAGGAAAAAGGCACCCTCTTTTGCTCAATCTGTAGGAGAGAAAAGAAAAACAACTTTCTTTAAGAAAATCCCTCTGACTCTTCTTCCTCCTGTAGAAAAAATTGTCTGTTAAGGAAACAGCAAAGTATGGGAAAATGTGAAGATGTTTGAAAATACTTGTCTAATAATTGCAATAAAAAATTGGGGTAAATAATTGAAAAATGAAGAATTTTGTCTTGTGTCTTGGGGAGAGGGATTTTGGAAGGGTTTTTTTTTTAATGTTGGAGGCTATAACAAGAAGTTGAAATGAAAATACAGGGATTCAAATGACTCCATTTTTGTAGAGCTTTTAGTTAGAGAAAGAGCCAAAGAGGGTTTTGAGACATTTCCTACACTACTTTGCTCATTTGCATTTAGTTTTTCGCTACGAAACACCTACATATTAATTTGGACGTCGTGCCTCGTGTCCGATATGTTTTGACACATGACGGACATGTGTTGGTTGATTAAAATAATTATATTTGAAATTTTAATATCTGACACGCTTCCGGCATGTTGTCGACACTCCAAACACACTCCTGAACCCAATTTTTTAAATTTTCTTTATTTAACTTTTTTTCAATAGAACACATTAAAATACATGATTTTCATTTTTATAATAATTTAATAAATAATACGTCATATTAAGATTATATGTTTCTTGTTGATAAACAATCATATTTACAATTTTTAATATTTCAAAGGACAATCACAATTTCGTATAAAAGTCGAATATCTATTTTAGATATTCATAAAGTTTACGTATTACCTATTTTATTTTGTCTAGTTTTTTTAGATTTTTACGAATATTTTTAATGATAAATTGAATCTTATTTACATCATACAATATATATATATATATATATATATATATATATATATATATATATATATATATACACTAAGAATGAACTCATGCATAATGCATTGAGATATAAATCAAATAAAATAGCAATAATATTATCATTTTATTTGAAAAAAATATTTTTGATCATAAAACAATTAAAACTATTTACATATTTAATAGTTAATACCAGGAACCAAGATAGAAAGATTACCAAAATCTTCATATGAAAAGTAACAAAAATTATTGATGGAACACATTCAAAAAAATAGATTTCCCTTAGGCAAATTAAACACCTGCTTAAAAAAAATTAGATGGATAAGACGACAATATAATTGCAACCGAATGGATTTACCTCACGCTGAGTGAAAGAGAATCATATCACGCCTACACGGGCATTACTGAGATAATGAATGAAGTAAAAATGCATATATTTAACCATAGATAAATAACAATGTATTCCTTTTTTTTTTAGCATCAAACAAAGTTTAACTACCCTAAAAAAAAAAAGAGTTTAACGTGCCGCTATTTTGCTATGCACTTGCAAGAATTATGAACATGTACCACATTTTTAATCATCCCCTTCCTCTAACCCCATCCTATATATCCTCTCAAAACACCCCCTAACACAATGAAACACACATTGGCATAAATTTGTTTTCATAAGCAGCTATGAATGCATATAACATGGAACGCATATTGTTACTTGAGCATGTAACAAATAAAGCCAAATAGTCATTAGCCCATTAGGTAGAAATGAGAATGTAAACCCTTGTTACTAATTCAACAATATTACAAATACGGTGAGAGTTACACATCCACGTTAATTTCAATGTATATCAGAAAAATTATGAATTCAGCCTTCCTTTTGCATACTTCTCATTTACAAACAAACAATAGAGTTAAGTATTCATATTTGAAGTTCATTGAATCTCATAATTCGAAGATAGTTCATGTTGAATATCAATCAAAGAGTATCATAATAATACAAAATCATCCCAGAAAGATCCAAAAGATATATTAAAAAGTACATAAGTTCAACCATCTTTTTCTTAAACAAATGCACCAACATTGAGCATTTTTTCTGTTTACCAACAGTCTTCAATAAAAATACTCCGATCAACATTTGCTCTGATTATCAAAATGTTTGCCCAGGAAGGAACTTAGCTATATAACGCTCAAATGATCTAAAAAGAAAAGAATCCCGAATGCATCACCTTAGACAACATGGGTAAAAGAGGAGCCCAACTTCAGTAGTCACAAAGTTATGAAGCGCCGTCCCTGCCACGATGACCACTCACATACATGCTCATACCTAACACCATCAGAAAATCCATAGCCACTACCACAGCTATTGTCAATAGGATCTCCATGAAATTCAATAACTATGCAACATTACAATCATTGAGCATGTGATACTTTAAGATCTTATCTCAGTGTGATAGCCTTTAGAATATGATCTCATTTTGATGCCTCTATTTGTGATGTGGGGGAGTAGTCAAGAGATAAGGTTAGAGGATGAGCATATATCAGAGGCAGAAGAGACTGGGCTCTGTGAAATGCAAAATGATAATTTACTGATCAACTAAAATCTGGATTTCAACCTACCGGATTGTGAATTTTCACATGGGCAATCAACTTAAATCTTCTTAAATACGTATAAAAAAGCTTATCTAATCTATTCCTTGTAGATTTTTCCAGGGGCTTCATAAAGGTTTTCAAGTCAAAAAAAAAAAAAAACATTCCCGAATAAAAGCATATATACTTAAGAAAAAGCTAAAGGAAAAAATGGCTATACGTGATTAATAAAAGAGTAAACAACTAAATATGAAAAAAAAATGAGAGTGAAACAGACTACATACAATACATCCGAATATGGGAGAGGCAAGCATACCTTCTTCAAAGTATTGTTGCATGCAATGCAACTGTACATTCATTCAAAATGCCAACTCTTCTCCAGCGACAACCTTTTTGGTCGAGGAGATTACAACACGTTCATCTTCTCCGAGCTTTATCTGTCATTGATCTTAAGCCCAATTAGTCATTTATCTATAAATAAACCATAAAAAATAGTCACCACCTCGGAATCAGATTGTGCGATGGTATTCCATTTTTGAAGCATCATTACCGGTAGATTTGCATTTCCGCAAAATTAAGACCAAAGTGAATTTTCACTCCATCGAGAAGAGCCTACAGATTCACATACAAAAAAAACCGGAAGACAATGAGCATATATAGCAACCTTAAACCACAATAACAAAGAATGCCACGGCAAACCTCAATTTCAAGACATGAAAATGAAGGCAAATAGGCGGTTGCCCTCCATCTGGCCGCACCTCGGTTCATGATAATAATATGAAAAAGATGTGAAAACAAATAGTTTCCATAGCTATAACATAAGAAACTGTAATAACACTAATAAGCACATAAAAGAATTACTAAAAAATATCTAAACTACATGGGGTGAGCAGTGGGAACAAATCAAAGGTGAAACAAAACGGTTTGAGAAGTGAAACAAAAGGAATCGAAGCGGTGGTAAAAGAATATGAATACTTTCCTTCCTATTACTAATCATAACCGAGGGAAATAAGGCGAGATATCAGGATATTCTTCATCACATACGACGAACACAGATTGACATAATGTACTAAAATGAAAATCATTCAATGTTCACATAATCACATTACTGCGAATTGTTTACAACTAAAAACAGAAAAGAAATGAGACCAAAACTCAGAAGGCATTTGCAAGAAGATATACCACGTGATTGCTGCAAATTGTGCTACCCATAAAAGTAATCAATCGGACTCGCCCCCCGCCGCCATAAGAAGCTGGTTCTGGAGAATCAGTTAATGTTCACAATGAAACTGGACAGAAAGAATTAATCCAGTTTGATCGGATGGATCAAGGGCAAAAAGATGTGAAATTAATATAAAAAAGGCAAATGGTTACCGTGCACAATATGAGAAACATTCGGCACTTATAGTAAATAGACATTGTTGTACTCAATTCGTTTATCCATTCAGAGATTTCCACAAACATTATAATGCCTATGATTATTCAAGAGGGTGGAATCACCAAGAGTTACATTCAATCGAGACCAAGAAACAAAAATATGAATGAAGAGAGACGGAATACATTGTTACATGTCTAGGGGGCTATGCACTGTGCCGATGATCTGCGAAGCGACTTGAAATTATCTTCACTCAAGCAACCTGATAAAAAGAAGGCAAACAGTAGCGTAAGTACATAAATGCATGAATATTGCTTAAGCTTTAATTGGCTAAGAATCATTCCCAAATGAATGCCACAATAAATTTAACCAACATATAAATTAAAATTTTACAGTTCACCATATATGTAAGAGATCCGAGCTTTCAACATAAAGGAACACAGTATCACGGTGGAGGCATACGGTGGGGCGTGGTTCCTTCCCGCTCGTCAACTTTTATGGCGGAAAGCCTAAATTTCATAGCTTGATCGGCTTGGAGAGGAATCGAAGGAAGAAGAGGAGAGATTTGACGCTCCTCGGTGAGACATGGTTTTGATTTTTGAAATGAGGGTATCGATCATTCAAAATAATGAAGGAATAGAGGTTACGCGTTTTTTTTCGGGTATAAGTCGGCTCGATAGCGCATGGTTTGGATCGAAATTCCGGGTAATTGGGTTAAATAAACATTGTTCACATAAACATCAAAGAGAACGCTCTCAAATTGTATTCATCCTCCACCGTCAATTGCTTCACCTTTCTATTGTTCACATATACCTCGAGGCATAACAAAGGTCACACAAACAAAAGCATTTGAAGAAGACGACCTAATAACACTATCAAAGAGAGGAGGAAAACAACATATAGAAGCCAATGGTTAACAGTGTGTTTAAGAGGAAAACCAAGGGCTTTTCATGTCCATTCAAGACCACTACACTGCATTTTTGTAGAATTATACACTTTATGAATATACTAAATGACTGAATTAGAAATCGCAATAACAAACACAACGCATCAAGAAATTAATTATAGGGAGCAATATGAAGGACAACATGTTCAAAGAGTGCTCGTGTTGCATACCACATGATTGCAAATAGAAGCAACATGAAGCATTGCGATTTCCATAAATGAGCAACATCGAGGTGGCTTTTATTTTGAAGTCGTTTTAGCTAACTCGGTTGTGATTTCACTACAACGCGTTGTTCAAGCAAAGACAACGTTCTTTGGAGTCGCTTCTTCACCTTCTAAGTAATCTCTTAGACATTTAAGACCAATATAAGTCTGTATTTTTCTTCATCAAATCCTCCTTTAACACCATCCCGAAGAGTCTTGCAATATTTCGGTATCCACTGTAGAATGTTGCTTGTGGAACTCATCGTTTGATATTGTTCCCCTGTCCTTGGGCATTGCCACAAAAAAGGGTCTAGTATTCTCTCTGAGGTATCCACTTAAGCTGAAATAACGATCAACTTCCCATCGGTCACTAAATTCCTATATTCAATTGTATAAATTTCAAATCAACAAATATCATTATATCTACTGCACATTCTCACTAAAACCAGGGAATTCTGACACAACATAGCAAGAAGACCACATAAATGTTCATCCTCCAGCTTCAACAAAAAAGTTTTGGCAGTTTCAATTTGCTGCTCATTCCATAAGAATTCAGGAATTGAGCACGCAGCTTGTAGGTAAAAACATCTGAAAGACACAACTATAGGCAAAACAAATAACAACATGTCAGTAGTAAAACAGTTTAAATTCTACCTTCAGCCTGTTATCAAATTTGGAAACAACGATCACAGTCCTGCGGAAAGTTGGATCAACCACAAAGAAGAGCACCATTCAACACTGCTTTGCTGAAGGAACAAAATGATGCGATGAGATGGGCTAGCTAGTGACTTGACCATTGATAGAATTTCATCCGGTGTATTCTCTGGTTCCCCATTCCTTGCCTACCAAAATAAGACAGCCATAAGTTCAAGCATTTAGAGAATGCGAGTTAATGTTTGATTATAATCCATCCACTAACCTTCAAAACAAAGCCTGGGGTGTCAATAATGGTGATATTAGGACAATGAGCATATTCTGATCTCATCACTATTGGCTTAGAAGAAACTGCAGTTTTGACCTTCTTCAAAATGGCCTCGGTCCGATTTAATTGTGTCTGCTATAGCAGAAGCTGAACAAATTGCACTTCCATATTCTTCAGAATCCTCCACCTGCTCTCATAATCATAAATTGCACATCCATTCTGAAGGTTGGATTTGGGTGGGGTATTTTGGCAACGGTCGTAAACCGAAATCGCCGGAGGTAGGGCTTCGCCGGGCGATTGGTGGTTTGCCGGATCGAAAAAGAACCAACGACCGTCGATTCGATCGGAGGATTGCGTATTACCACAGGGGTTTTGAGTTTTGAAATGAGGTGTCGATCAAAAGTATGGAGGAATATAGGTTGTGTGCTTTTTTTTGGCCCGGGTATAAGTCGGGTCGAGAATGGGTTTGGAGCAAAATTACGGGTAATTGGGTTAAATCCCTCCTCTATATATTATATATATATATATATATATATATATATATATATATATATATATATATATATATAACGTATCGTGTCAAGCGTGTGTCGTGTCCTTAAATTTTGGAATTAGCCATATCATTGTGTCCGTGTCGTGTCGTGCGGCGTGTATGTATCCGTGTATGTGCTACATAGGTTTTTCGCCTTCATTGCAAATCTTCCTCTTATAATTCTCGAGATATAGAGTAAAATATTCTTAATGATACGGGCACAACAATTCGGGTGGAAGAAAGTGACATAACGTGTTTTTACATTATTAATTATAATTGATATATATTGTGATTGATAGATTTTACATCATTGTCATATCAATGGTGCAAATATACACTATGCAACTCGTTGTAGCTAGACAGCTGTACGCATATCATTATTCGTAAAATATCGTACCGAAAAACCCCTTTTGCTTCTAAAAATATAACTTGTACAACTAATTGTTATATTGATTTCATGACACAATACACATTTGTTAACATATATATTTGTAGATTGATCGGATTATAATGAGTTTATAAACGAATGGCTAGTTTCGAGTGGGGTCTCACCACTCGGAAAAGGTTTAGATGGGGATTTGTGAAAATATGTACCGGAAGACCATTTGGGTATGGTCGAGTCAAAGAAGCGTCAGGACCGTCATCCCTACTTTCGACTCAAACACCTTTTTATTTCACCTCCAAAGGATATTTAACCTAAGTTCTAGTTGCTTGAAGCATGCATACATGATTTCATATAAAAGTTGAATGTTAACTAAAGATTGAGACTATACGTGCACGAGGTATTCGTATTACACAAATAGATTTGGGGTAAAAATGCTCTTACGGTTCACATTGGTTACACACATCCAAATTGATCATTACATATTCAAATCCATGAAATATATGTCTTATACTGTTTATTTTAATTAATTAGATAATGCTTGAAAAAGATATAATAATAATAATAAAATAAAATAAAACTAAAGGATTTTCCAATTCAAAAATAAGCATTAATTACATTGCTAGACCAACCGACTCTACTCCCCACTTACGATCATGCATTGTCCCCAGTGCTAGTGAGGTTCAAGAAGTGGTTGGGAAAGCAATGGTGTACCAAGACGAGTGAAAACAGGTATTGGGATACTATAAAAGGATGGTGGGTGGGTGTTAAAGACAACCAATGAAATGACAAGCAGTCTTAAGTATGAACAAAGAATTAACCAAAATACAGAAACAAAAGGATCATCGGACACACCCGGCCTCATAAAAGAGCAAAAATATTATTCCAAACTTTAATGGGTTGCCTCCCGGTAGCGCTTTTGTTTAATGTCGTTTCCTCGACTTGATGAAGTTATACGGTAGAGATGTGGAATTATACTGATTAATCGTTCATGGATACTAACTAACAACTACTCACATAAGCACATAACAATTTAGCACAAAAAAACGACCGAAAGATAATACTTAGTGAATAATTGGAAAGAAAGTACCAAAAGTTGCTAAACTTAAAGTCTAATGCTAGACTTCTTCATCTTTCAATGCACGGAAGGGGAATCATATATATGGGTTGCATCCGTCTTTATCAATGAAATCGGTCCCAAGCGGATTCTAGATTGATGCCATTTGTCAAAGTAATTTGTGTCCTCGCTTCTTGACTTACATGCCTTTAGTGTAAGACCCGTCATTGTGTAAATAATTTTCATGGTTTGGTCTCAAATTTACATCCACTTCATGTCTCGCTCCCTTACCCATGGATTACGATGAAGTGATTGAGGGATTTTGCCGAATTCGCACTGTTGGCGGATGTCAATTCTTCTTTGTTAGCTTCAGTAACTCTTTGCTTGTCATTGGCGGACACACAGTCTGCTTTGGCGGGTGCCACATGTTTGGCGGGCGACATTTTATCATTGGCGGGCGCCATATCCTCCTCCTCTCTCAATAGAGTCTTCAAATCACTAAGCCTTGAGTTTTTCAAAATCCTCAGAACCTTCCCCAACTCTTCTTCTTCCCCAAAATCTGTGTACTCTCCATTCTTTAAGAAATTCTCCACAATATGAGAGGTTACAAGTAAGATGAGTATTATGAGTAGAATGATTGGGAACAACTTGCAAAATGTACAGGCCTTGCTTGAGTTCAACTGAACGAATCATTTTCTGTTGGAAATATTATTTATGTTTTGATGATGATTCGTCACGAAATTAGACAAATCACTTACAACCCATGATGATGAAGTCGTAACTAACTGTTATAGTGCATAATAAAAGAAGAAGCAAGAAATGGTCTAGAGACAAATGTATAAGTTCTATCTAGAGTCCGAACTTTGTATAAGTTGTTTCGAGACAAGCACTTTGTAATAGAATAGGAACTAGGCGAACAATTTGAGTCACAACAAGGAAACTGAAATTCTGATAAGAAAACGAATATGCACTCAAGAATCGAGGGTTCAAACTCGATTATGATAAAATCAAGAAGAAAAGTTCGCCGAGGACACAGACTCGATTGGCTTATCTAGAAGATCAAGAACCGAGGACACGAATCGGTTGTTGAAGATTGAAGAAGCGAGGTGGCAAACTCGGTTAGAAGTCGATTAAGTCGTGACTATAAATCGGGATTCGAGCAAATCTGTGGTGACTGAAATCGAGTTATAGATCATGTAAAAGCGAATAATCTTAAGGACAAAGATTATCAGCTACCTGGAAAAGAAGAAACTGAATGGTGTACTCTGACTTAGTCAATTAAAGTCAGATATTAAGTAAACAAGGTACTCAGTTTTGAAGAAGAGTAGAAAACTGAGTTAAGGCCTTGATTGAATTTAAACTATCAATACGACAAAAGATCGTACATATGAACGTTGGCTAAATGACAAGTGTAACGGCTACAAGAGCTAGTGACCGTTACATCACCCTTATAAATACACAAGAGAATTACTCAAAGAAGAGATGAGAGGAGGATCAGAAAAAGAGCTTTACAAGCATATATTCAAGATCCAAATCCAGATCCATAAAATAAGATATATCTAGAAAAAGGGGAAGCCAACGGAATTGTCTTGAAGACTTCAAAGAAAGATCCAGTAACCCATTAAGGGGGAATGAAGGCATCTTGGAGCTACAGAGTCAGATCCAGAAGAATCAAACAGCTCACTGAATTAATCCTTGATTAAGTCTAAACCTAACCTTTGTCAAAAAGGGTTGGCTGTGCATAGTTTGAGAAAAGCAATTCTACCTTTTCTCATACGGTGTTGCTACAAAGAGATTGGTGCGATCTGCGGATTTGTGTATGTGAGTGGTGAGTGGTGAAGGAGCAATTCCACCTCCGAAAGATCGGTGTGCAAAATGAAGGAGCAATCTCACCTTTCTTCATTTTGTGTGAGCGATGAAACTAGGGTGTCGTGAAGGATTGTCATAGTGCTAGGATTTTGTAACGGTTATCTCATTATTCTAGTGATACCTCCTACGCCACGAGGAGAAGGGAGAGCGTGCGGGATTATACCACCGGAACTTCCATAAACAAATCATGTGTTGATTTACTTTATGTATCTGTGTTTGTTTTATTTATTGCATTATCTCTCAGCAAACACCAGACACTGAGTCTGCATAAAACTGATACATAGAAGGTCTAGTTTTCTATTTACACATCTATTGCACTAAAGGCTAATTTTATCCGCTGCCAGTTAACGAGACTAAATATAAGTCAGTAATAACTTATATTCAGTTGAGCTAACTGAACTCCGCACAAGTTAAAGGGACGAGAACAAAAGCGAAGATCGCTTTAAGTTTGAGAGAAACTTCAGTTCTGGGACTTTTCCACTTCGAGATTAGTTTTTGGTGACAAGTTTATTCACCCCCCCTCTAAACTTGTGTTAGCCTTTCCAAGGGACCAACAATTGGTATCGGAGCAATTCTTTCATTTGAAAGAAGATCCAAGAACACCTTTTAAACCAGTTGTTGTTGAAGACCCTCACCATGTCGATTCACTTAGTTTCAATGTCTACATCTAGAGCTAGAAGTTGGCTTATTCACCCCTCGACTAATTGCTTGCAAAATATATCGATTTTCAGATCAAATGATCGAAAGGTTCAAAGGTCATGACAGATTTATATACAAATTCGAACCTCAACTCGGTGATGATGTGGATACAAACTTCAATATTCATATTAACAAATCCAGAAGAGTTCCATCACTAAGAGACCTCTCAAAAGAAGAATGAAAGGAGTTACAAGTGGTTGTTGATATTGAAGATTCATCACAGCAACAAAAGAGTGTACATTCGAATCCTAAAACTACATCAAATCATCGAGGAAAGGTACATTCTTCAAATCAGTTATCATTTGCTGAACTCAGTCTGAAAAACTCTGATCTTGTCAAGTTAACTAAAAAACTTACGTTGGAACTAAAATTAAAAGAAAGAGAACTTGACAAAGCAAAAGATTGGAATGAGTTTCTTGAAACTGAGGTGTCAAATCTAGCTGAAAGATTAATGTCCAGTAAATTTGACAAAAGCAATGATAATCCCACACCCCTACCCAGTCTTGAGACTTCAAAAAGTATAAACTCTAGAAATCAAGATACTAGAAGATTTAGTGGATTACACAAGGAAACTAAAAATGATAAATCTAAAAGAATCCTTGAGAAATCAACTAAGATTGAGCGTAATGGTTTATCCAGAAAAGAGTTGAGAAGGTTTAATTCTCTCAACAAAGAAACTGAAAGTAATATTTCAAGAATTAACTCAACCGGACCCAAAAGGTATGGGTACCAAAGAAAACTTAAACTGCTTTGCGGGAAAAGTCGATTCACTTTGCAAAATCCTCGAAAAGCGATGTAAATTTGAAACCGAGAAGGCAAAGGCGATGAAGGACAAATTGGTCAAAAGAAGTAAAAACTTTCCACCTACCATCCGCGTTTGGTGACATGGCAAATCACTCGAAGCCACGTGTCAATCAGGGAGAAAAAGTAGATGTACATCCCTACATAATCTCATTGATTATGACACGACTCTCATTTGAAAACGATTGCAAAATCTTGACAAAATCCTTCCCACCCAAAATCAAGCATTCTTAACTCTAAAATCAATGGAGCGATACAACATTGACGATGGAATCACCACCAGCTTGGAAAAATTCTGTCAAAAATTCTCAAACTCCACTCTTTCAATCCAAATTACAAAGAAGATCAAAAAGATTCGAGGATTGGAAAATTTGATTGATACAAAGGTCATTACTTTGTGTCCAGATGACATCGAGATTTCTACGAAATGCGAAATCATCAACAATGGAAAAAGCTTCAAAACGACTGTTCAAGATAAAAGCTTCACCGTTGATGAACAGTTGCTTTCCCTGGTGTTCCGTTTAGATATAATTGGAGGCTCTTCATCTTTCACATTCGGAAATGAAGAAAAGAGCAAACTTTGGAATGTCACTGCAATCAACAAGAAGGAGAAGAACTTCATTGGCTCCATCTATCAACAAAAGAAAGAATTATGAGCCTTGACAATACTTCTTACGAGCGTTATTGGTCACGTTCGAAATTTCTACACTCTCTCAACCGATAAAATGAAGATGATTTATGCTATTTGGTTTGAGAAAAGACTGGATTGGAATAAATTTGTTCTCAATCAATTGATAAAGCAAATTTCAGACGAGAAGGAAAGAGTCAAAGAAAGAAAAGATATTGGAGAATCATTTTTACTGAAAAAGTGATTTCCTTATCTAGTGCAAAGGATACTAGATCATTTCTCCATATCAAAAGTCACTCAAAACCAAAGCAAAACTCAAATCGGTGCCACTTGAGACAAAGAAAAGAAAAATCATTGAAGAAAAATGGAGTGAAGTTTGATTCAAGTTCAAGTGGGCTGTGAATATAGACGAAAGAACCATGAGAAGGCAAAAGAGGTTGTGGAACAAGCTTCACCAAAGGGAACTGGGCTGAGAATGTGATCCAGATTGAGGATGATCTTTGAAGAGAGTGAACCGAATGAAGATGAGGAAAGCGAAAGCGAAAGAGATTGAAGAATCAAGAAATCGAAATCGATGAAGAATCAAGGAAGTGAATTTCCCATTACCATGTATGGGAATACACTTCAAGAGAAAAGAGAAGCCGTGCAAGATGAGTGCACTGCACAAATGAGTATGAAAAGGAACTGATAGTTCCTGGTGTTCATTTTTACTATCCTGAGGCCAACACCTCATCCCAAGCTCATGAGGCACCCACATGCAAATCAAAAATTGAAGAACCTCTGGCTCAAGAAATCAAGCGAAAACAGGAAAATTAATTGAATGTTTAATACATAATCAGGAAAATTAATTGAATCAGGAAACTGAAGGATTTCATTGAATGTTTAATACAGAATCTACAGGAGAAACTGTTCAACCTGCATGAATTAATTGGAAGAATACATTATTCAAGTTTGAACAAATACTCAAACATCATCACCCTACGTAAGTTATTTGAAGATTGCTTTAAACTTATCTTCAAACAAGGGGAAGATGAAGTTGTAGAGTGATGAAGGTGAAAGAGAGGATGCACAATAAAGTCAAGAGGCTTATGCCGGACAAGCGATGGAAGATCAAGATGCACAAGTAGATCTTTGATCTACTAACTACTCAACTTGATGAAGAAGCGGTTGATAGTCCATTGAAGAGTCGATTGCGAAGGAGACTTTAAAGAAACAAGAACCGAGGATGATGAGGAAGCGCGATTAAAGCGATGTTGAGTATCGAGAAAAAAGCTTGTAATCTGTGTCAAATCTCTTGAGAAGTTTGGCGGATAAAAACACAAACAAAGGGGAAATCGAAAAGAAATCGAAAGTAAAGAGGAAAAGAAAAACTTAATCTCATTTCAAAAGAAGAAGAAAGTGATGGAAGAAGAACTCAAAGAAATTCGATCAAGTTCAAAACCAAGAGAATGAAGAAGGAAACAGACTGCTGAATGAATATCTGGAAATCAAGCCGAGAGATGGTGAATCAGTTGAAGAAGGAAAATAAAGAAGACTTCTGGAAACGAAGAGGAGCATCCTTTTTGGAGAAAAGTTAATGGCACTGGAAAATGAAAAGATGTAATCTAATTCAGTTTTTAACTCAGTCTGTTCTATTTTAAATCTTATGATAAACTTGGTTGTTCTATTTTGCTATCTTAAGATGTTTTGTTATGATTTCTTGCACTATTCTTTCATTATTGCTTTTAGGGAGGGTTATGATACATCATCAAAAGAAAATTGTTGGAAATATTATTTATGTTTTGATGATGATTAGTCACGAAAATTAGACAAATCACTTACAACCCATGATGATGAAGTCGTAACTAAATCATATATAGTGCATAATAAAAGAAGAAGCAAGAAATGGTCTAGAGACAAATGTATAAGTTCTATCTAGAGTCCGAACTCTGTATAAGTTGTTTCGGACAAGCAATCGTAATAGAATAGGAACTAGGCGAACAAATTGAGTCACAACAAGGAAAACTGAAGTTCTGAGCAAGAAAACTGAATATGCACTGAAGAATCGAGGGTTCAAACTCGATTATGATAAAAGCGAAGAAGATAAGTTATTTGAGGACACAGACTCAGTTGGCTTATCTAGAAGACTGAAGAACTGAGGGACACAGACTTAGTTGTTGAAGATTGAAGAACTGAGGTGGCAAACTCAGTTAGAAGCTGATTAAGTCGTGACTATAAATCGAGATTCGAGCAAGTCAGTGGTGACTGGCGAAGTTATAGATCATGTAAATCAATAATCTTAAGGACAAAGATTATCGGCTACCCGGAAAAGAAGAAATCGAATGGTGTACTCGACTTAGTCAATTAAAGTCGATATTAAGTAAACAAGGTACTCGATTTTGAAGAAGAGTAGAAAAGCGAGTTAAGGCCTTGATTGAATTTAAACTATCAATACGACAAAAGATCGTACAATATGAACGTTGGCTAAATGACAAGTGTAACGGCTACAAGAGCTAGTGACCGTTACATCACCCCTATAAATACACAAGAGAATTACTCAAAGAAGAGATGAGAGGAGGATCAGAAAAAGAGTTTTACAAGCATATATTCAAGATCCAAATCCAGATCCATAAAATAAGATATATCTAGAAAAAGGGGAAGCCAACGGAATTGCCTTGAAGACTTCAAAGAAAGATCCAGTAACCCATTAAGGGGGAATGAAGTCATCTTGGAGCTACAGAGTCAAATCCAGAAGAATCAAAGCGACTCACCGATTAATCCTTGATTAATTCTAAACCTAACCTTTGTGAAAAGGGTTGGTGTGCATAGTTTGAGAAAAGCAATTCTACCTTTTCTCATACGGTGTTGCTGCAATGATTGGTGCAATCTGGATTTGTGTATGTGAGTGGTGAGTGGTGAAGGGAAATTCCACCTCCGAAAGATCGATGTGCAAAATGAAGGGGAGCAATCTCACCTTTCTTCATTTTGTGTGAGAAAGATGAAACTACGGTGTGTCGTGAAGGATCACATGTCATAGTGCTAGGATTTTGTAACGGTTATCTCATTATTCTAGTGATACCTCCTACGCCCACGAGGAAGGGGAGGCGTGCGTGATTACACCACCGGAACTTCCATAAACAAATCATGTGTTGATTTACTTTATGCATTTGTGTTTGTTTTATTTATTGCATTATCTCTCAAAGAAACACCAGGACATTGAGTCAAAGACAAAGCGATACATAGAAGGTCTATTTTTCTATTTACACATCTATTGCACTAAAGGCTAATTTTATCCGCTGCCAGTTAACGAGACTAAATATAAGTCAGTAATAACTTATATTCAGTTGAGCTAACCGAACAAAATGAAGATCGAGTTTAAGTTTGAGAGAAACTTCGCCTCTGGGACTTTTCCAGCTCAGGATTAGTTTTTGGTGACAAGTTTATTCACCCCCCCCCTCTAAACTTGTGTTAGCCTTTCCAAGGTATCAACATTTTCTTCATTGTATTCTACTTCACAATACAACCATTAGCTCTAAAAGATAGAATATGTCACCATGAGTTCATCTCCGAACAGATAAAAGATTATCTGCAAACTGTGGAACACATAGAATATTGTTCAACACCAGATCTTTGTTGATTCTAACATGCCTTACATGAGTGACTATAGCATGTGCACCATTAGGCAAAGTGATAGTGAAACCTAGTGTAGGCCTACTATTAAACATTAAAGATAAAGAGTAAATCACATAGTCAGTGGCATCTGTGCCTACTATCCAATCATAGATAGTTCCTGAAGTAGAAACATAACCATAAACATTAGTAGTGCCACTGCCTGATTGCGCGTGTTGAAATCCTGGTGGATCTGAGATCTGCACATTTCTCAGCATATCCATGATTTGCTTATATTGAGACCTTGACATTGTATTACTGGTGGGTTGAACAGCCTTTGATCTCTCTGTGTCAAGATGAGCATGACCTGAATCTACTAGATCCTCTTCACCAAGGATGAAGCCTCGTTCTAAACCAACATGATTTGCCTGAATTTGACCTCTGCCTCTGCCTTTGGATCCATTGGGATAACCATACTTTTATAGCATTTATCAACCATGTGACCCTCTCTACCACAGTAATTGCACTGAGTTTTCTTTTTATTTCCATGAAAACCTCTACCAGCACCTCTACCATAAGGCACATTGGATTGAACAATGCAAAAATAGAATATTATGAATCTTGCGTAGAGCCATAAACCTTAGAACTCAATACAACCTTATCAGCTCCCAAATCAGAGTAATTTAGCTGACTTCCATGCTGCAAGGCCATAGAAAGTTGTTCTGATGTGGAATAGGTTTGGCCACTAATACTTGTGACTTGACATTACCAAACACATCATTCAAGCCCTTCAAAAATCTGATTACATCGTATGTGTCATTCTACTCTCTATAGATTGGTAATGCTTCACACTTACATGGTGGTATAGGCCTTAAATTCAACAATTGATCACATAAACCCTTTAGCTTTGTGAAATATCATGTAACAGACATTGCACCCTACTTGGTTGCATAAATTTCTTCCTGAAGATTGGACAGTCTATACGCATTGCCTGTGTCAAACTTATTATCTAAGTCCAACCAAATTTCACGTGCAATGGTCAACCAAAAAACGCTTTGTGAAATAGAAGGATCCAAGGAAATAACTAACCAAGTTGTGACAAGATCATTACATTGACACCAGATTTCAAAGTTTCTATCGATCTCTGCTGGCTTGGGCAACGTTCCATCAACAAATTGTAACTTCCCCTTATGGAAAGCGCAATAGACATGGCCATATTTTAGCAATGATAGTTTATACCCCTTTAAGAGCGGTTGAACAACGATTGTTGTAGGATTCTCCCTAGGATGAATAAGGTATGAAATAACCACAGCATCCCAGCAGTAGCTTCAACTGCCATGGCTGGAATCTTGAATGAATAGAAAAGGTCCAAGAAAGAAGAATAACAGCGCTAGGCTGCAAATTGAATGAAGTACAAGGAAACTAGTCTTGTTTCACAACAGAAACAAGTTGTTGATCTGATACCATGTTGAAAAATTTCGGTTAAATTGTAGAAATATTCATGAAGAAGATGAAGAACTCAAGAACAACTCATAAACAAATTTTATTGATTCAATATTCTCTCTGGATTAGCGTAACGTTACAACATTTACCACTATAAACACACCTCCTAAACAATTCATTTCAATGCTAAATGGTGTAACTGCCTCAACCGCTCCTAGCAAGACTCCAACTAAATTTTACCACGGGTGTTAGACCTAATGATTAAGCCAAAAGTCTTGGCATCCACACAACTCGAATTCTGGCTTGTTGTGCAGACACATGAGCTGCAATAGCTGCAACACTCGATCGGAGTTGCTACTGCAGCTCCGGCCTGGAACTCAAAAAAAGAAAAGAAAAATACCTATAACTCTGATTTTGGGACATTACATTCAGTCGATTCCGAACTTGTATAACATAAGTTCAATCACGAACATAAGTAGCACCCTAGAACTTGGGTCTGGCGGCGTAAAATGAGTCATCAATGATCTGGTCAACTGTTTAGACCGTCGTTCTCGCTTCGTCTAAATGGGCCAACCCGAGTTGACAAGACCTTTATGTTCCACACTTATATGGGGGTGAGTATTAGTCATAAATGATCCGGTTAATTTCTTAGACCGTCGTCCCTTTGGTCTAAAAGGTCTAACCTGAGTTGACAAGACTTTTATGTCTCACACTTATATGGGGGTGAGCATTAACCGATGTGGGACTCTACATTCTCCTCTTATTAGGGACTGACGCCGTCTCCAGGACTTGTCCCAGTCTCGTCCCAACCATAGGATTCTAGAGGTGCCCCCACTGTCGCATTCTATTACTATACCGATGGAGGGGCATCCTCGCCAGGATTTGACCCTTATGTGGGGGTGAGCATTAACCGATGTGGGACTTTACATTCTCACATTCTCCCCTATAAAGGACTGGCGTCCTAGCCAGGACTTGTCCCAGTCTTGTCCCAACCATAAGATTCTAGAGGTGGCCCCCACTGTCGCATTCTATTACTTTATCGATGTGGGAATTTACATTCTGCCCACGCCATGACTTTTCCTAGTCTCGTCCCAACCATAGGATTCTAAAGGTGTCCCCCACCATCGCTCCCATTACTTTGGAGATGAGGGACTTTACATTCTCCCCTTTATAAAGGAGGGACATCCTCGCTAGGACTTGGCTACATTCTCTCATTCTTCCCCTATAAAGGACTGGCATCCTTGCCAGGACTTGTCCAGTCTCGTCCCAACCCTAGGATTCTAGAGGTGGCCCCCATCGTCACATTCCATTACTTTATTGATGTTGGACTTTACATTCTCCCTACGCCAGGACTTGGCCAGTACTTGTCACAGTCTTGTCCCAACCATAGGATTCTAGAGGCCCCCCACCGTCGCATTCTATTACTTCAAAGATGTGAGACTTTACATCCCCCCTGATAAGGGAGGGGGTCCTTGCCAGGACTTGGCCAGGACCTGTCCCAGTTTCGTCCCTACTATAGGATTCTAGAGATGACCCCATTATCTCTCACGGTGTGGCACTTAGATCAGTATGGTAGTCGGCTCTGATACATATCTGTAACGCCCCAGAACTTGGGTCTGACGGCGCTAAATGAGTCATTAATGATCCAGTCAACTGTTTAGACCGTCGTCCTCGCTTGCTCTAAAAGAATTAATCCGAGTTGACAAAACCTTTCCGTCTCACATTTATATAAGGGTGACCATTCTATTACTTATCAAAATGGGACTTTACATCATATTAGTATATTCTTTATATTAACTTTTAATTATAAGTAATAGATGAAAGTACACGTATATAATATTAAGACACTAGTTTTTATTGCCACTAAATGTCAGAACAACTTGATGACATCTATATATGCATGAACATATATACTCCATCCGTTCCGGATTAACTGAGATAGTTGTCAAAAAGATTTGTTCCAAAATAACCGAGTCAGGTACATTTCCAGTGCATTATTTATTGTATTTTTCCTACATCTACCCTTATTTATTAAGGAGTGAGAGAATAAATACAACATTGTATTAATTACTAACTAAGGGTTTTTTTAGTCATTTTGACATTCAAATTAAAGCATTAACTCACATCCTTAATATGCGTGTTTTTGGAAATTACATAAATTATTTTGGAACGGAAGGAGTATTAAGCATACAAAGCTTGAGTCAAACTTGAGCATAATTGAAAAGGGGAAATTATTGAAAAGGACGCATTTTGGACTTAATTAGGCAAAAAGGACACTCAAAACAAACACTTAGTTATAAGGACAAAAAATTAATATATGGACCAATTTATCCCTAACAAAACAAGCACCCACGACCTCTACAGTTAATACTTTCGAAAGAAAATTGAAGAAAAACGGAAACAAACCCACGACCGCGCGGAAGAAAAACGCAAACAAAACTGAAGATCATTGATTCGAAGCCAAATCGGACAAAAAATCAAGTAGAAACCAGCGAAATTAGGAGAAGAAATCTGACGAGGAGGAAGCAAGTAATTGATTAATACACTGACAGAAAAATGGCGAGGAGGAAGCAAGTAATTTCAGCAGAAAAGAGAAGAGCAACATCACAAAAATCGAAGAAGAAATCTGGGTAAGTATCTAAACAAACTGAACATGCAACAAAAAATACGATTTTCTGTACTTGAAATCAGAGTAGAGAGTGTTTTCTTAGGTTTTGTGTTTAGATGAGTGGAACTAAATTGCAGTAAATACTAGAGAAGTATAATGTCACTGCATAAGGAATGAAGGAAGAGCTGAAAATTAGAAGCATGTGTCTTTATTCGAAGGAGAAATCTGATGTCACTGAATAACAAGGTTGAAAACATCATGTCATTGCATTAAAAAGAAGTAGAATGTCATGCCAATGAATAATGAGGCCACTTTATACTGCATCATGTAATGTCACTGCATTGTGATACAAATATGTTTTGTGTGTATATGAGTGGAACTAAATTGCAGTAAATACTAGAGAAGTATAATGCCACTGTATAAGGAATGAAGAAAGATCTGTAAATTAGAAGAATGTGTCTTTATTCGAAGGAGAAATCTGATGTCACTGCATAACTAGGTTGAAACATCATGTCATTGCATTAAAAAGAAGTAGAATGTCATGCCAATGAATAATGAGGCCACTTTATACTGCTTCATGTAATGTCACTGCATTGTGATACAAATATGTTTTGTGTGTAGATGAGTGGAACTAAATTGCAGTAAATACTAGTGAAGTATAATCTCACTGCATAAGGAATGAAGGAAGATCTGTAAATTAGAAGAATATGTCTGTATTCGAAGGAGAAATCTGATGTCACTGCATAACAATGTTGAAAACATCATGTCATTGAATTAAAAAGAAGTAGAATGTCATGCCAATGAATAATGAGACCATTTTATACTACATCATGTAATGTCACTGCATTGTAGGCATAAGATTGCAGGGCATTGCAGGCATAAGATTCAAATACCAAATCAATGCATTATCATTCCATGGAAAACACAAAAACTTACATGTCACTGCATTGACTAACCCATGTTAATTTGTTTTTTATAGGACAAGAGAACAATACAGATCAACTCTGAATAGTATGCACCAGATATTCGATGAAATAAAATGAAGTATAACAGAAGAGCATCGAAAAGTAATAAAGAAAACTCCATTCAGACATTTGTTTGATGCATTTGAAAAGAAAAAGATTATCATGCAGAAAAAGAAGAATGACATGCTGGATGAGCTGATAATGGCATACAACAAAAAGAAGGGGGGTTTCAAGATTGGAAAGGAATATCACATGCCAACAAGAAATGATGTGAAACTCATATTTGCAATAGAAGATGGAAACAATGTGGTAGGGGACATGAGCAATAACTCAAAAAAGGAAATAAAAATTCAAAAAATATTGTTCTCTGATGTTAACAGAATAAAGATAAGTGGGCTGAAAGAACTCATAAAGGAAACGGTAAAAGAAACTGATTCAACATCAGTTGAGGACACGGTGAAACTAATTTGTATTCTACTACTTGCAACAGTCTTCTTCGCGACATCAGGGCAGAACATACCCCGGTCATTCCTATACTATGTCGATGACTTGAGTCATTTAAGCTCATTTGATTGGTCATCTCATATACTGAAAGAACTGCATAATGGGTTTAATCGAAAATGGTCGCATCCAAGATATGTAAACGGATGCACTGTGTTCCTGCTGGTATGTTCACTCACTCAACATCTGATTATAATGATGTTTCTTTACAAAATCTAATTGGAAACCAATGTCACTGCATTATAATCCATATTTATCTACTGGTGTGCTACAGTACTGGTTCTGCGAACACACAGACATCATAGAAGATCTTGTCGAGCAGAAAAAAGAAAAAAGAGCAGATCAGGGAAAGAAAACTTTGGCACACACATGGATTCCAAGGATAAAAAAGTGGAATCTAAGAAAACTGCAGGATATTCTAACAAAAAGAAAGCTGCAAAACATGGGCAAACAGCAGATAAATATTACGAATGTCATTGTATATAAATTTTGAAGGTCAGTAAATGGTCACTACATTGTTATTGCATGTCACTGCAATGAAATGCACTGCACTGCATTCTCGTTGTAGTTCTTTATTTAATAACATAGAATACTTGTATGTGAATCCATGATAAAATAAATAACTGAATACTTTCATAATGCAAATTGAAACAGTTCAATGCTGAAGAATTGACTCCAACATTGATTGAGTTCCTCCTCATACAAAGCTTAATTAGGAAAACAACAATAGACAAGAAGCAGTCACAAGGATCCTGATGATTAAATGACAGCTGAAGAGGATGAAAGAAATTCTGAAAGTGATGATAATGAAGAGGATGAAACAAATTCTGAAACTGATGATCATGAAGAGCATGAATGTGGAGAGGAAAGAATGGAAACAGAAGGAAAAGAGAGTCCATCAGAAGAGAATGAAAGAAATTCTGAAAGTGATGAACACGAATGTGCAGAGGATAGCATGGAAATAGAAGAAGAAGAGGTGCAATCAGAAGAGCATGAAACAGATTCTGAAAGTGGTGATATCGAATCTGGAGGGGATGTAATGGAAGCAGAACCAAGTGACTGGAAATATGAAGCCAATGAGGAAGAAATGCAACCACAACAACACGATGAAGAGGTACAAGAACAACACACTTCTAAAAACAAGCATACAAATCTACAAATAAATATGGAAGAACTCCATCATTCAGATTGCTGACCCCAACACCATCACCACCAATTGTAAACCTACTTTTTCCATTTTTACCACAAAAGACAATCAAAAAAAATTATGTCACTGCACTTAAAATACATATTTGCTACAACTGGTGCAGGATGTGCAGGATGAAGTTCAAGAGATAAAATAGAAAAACATCACCTTGTCAAGAGAATTAGAAGATGCCAACATCAAAATTGCAGAACTAAATCAAGCTATGGTATTGACAACTACAAAGTACTAAAAGACCAAATGCAGTCACATTACATGATGTCACTGCATCACATAATGTCATTGCATCACACAATGTCACTGTAAATAGAAAACAATGCTTACACTAAAGAATGAACTTGATTTACTAATTATTGTATTTTAAAATATGTTTGCAGGCAAAAGACAAGAGTGATCAAGCATGTGTTGACATGATGATGAAAAGAATTGAAGAGCTACAACATCAGTATCTAAGTCTAGCATCAAAAGTGGAAGACTTGAAGCAGGCAGAAGTGGATATCTCGAAGAAATATAAAGAACTTGAAGCAAAGCTTTCAGACATCAATGAGACATTAGATGTCACTACTGTTGAAAAAACTGAGTTGGGGATTGAAGTTAAAGAATTGACTGAGAAGATTGAGCTTGCGTTGTCTACCATTAACCGGAAAAAAGAGAACATAAAGGAAAAGGATTTATACATCAACAATCTGTTGGAGAGTTACAATGAACAAGGTGATTCACGAGAAAAGATGGTCATATGTTGGAAGAGGAAGAAAAAAACAAAAGTCAAAGTGCAGGGAGCTTACGAGAAAAAAGTAGGAACACTTGAGCAAACATTATTCACAAGGGAGACCACAATCAGGAATTTGAAAGCTGAACTTGAAGCTGAGAAAGAGAAGAATGAAAGCCTCAAAGAGAATATACAGAGTGAAGAAACAAAAATTGAAGAACTGGAAAAAAAAAGAATCAAGAATTACAATATGAAATTGACAACATTGCAACACATCAGGTCACACAAAATTTGGAAGAACAGGATGATGCTTTGATCAACACACTCTCTTTGCATAAAAACTTGTAAAACACCTTGCGAGCGACTACGACCTCGTACTCATCAACGGACCCTAGATTTCACAATTGAAGGGGGGGTGAAGAAAAATGTAAGAAAGATGACAAAGAAAGAGAATCCTGATTTCCAGTATGCCGAAGAACTGAAGAAAAGGCAAAAGAATGATCAGAAAGGGAAAGGGAAAGATTACTACATCCCTAAGCAAAATCCGAGGTTTCGAGGAAAAATCATAATCCACCAAGACAAAGATAAATACAAGTGTGGACAATACATTCTTCCGGAAGTGTTCAAAAGAATTCAAGAGTTAAACAACGAGGGAGGACAAGAGTAAGCAAAAATGACTTAACAACAACATACAAAATAAATCTTCTTGATAAATTGAATACTAACAATAAATTACTAAATGCGGGGCTGTAGTATGGGCAAAATAATTCGGATTCTAACCATTTGTGAACGTTGACTCGATAATGGAAGTTCTCAATAAGCTACAAATAGACGAAACGGTAAAATTTTACTGTCACTGCATCATAGTCTAATTCCATCTTACTGTCACTGCATTTTAATCTAATTCCATCTTATTCGCACTGCATTACTTGATGAAACTGAATTATTTGATAAAGAAATACACTAACTTAGCCTAATGAAATTTGCAACAGGTGGTTCAATGATTCATTGAGCTCTTAAAACGTGCAAATTTAGTTAAGCCTAACTACCACATATTCAGTGCAGGAACATGGGTATGCATACAAAACTGATTTGAATAAATAGCTTCCAGTTCACATTCATAATATCAAGAAAATGCAATGTGCAGGCAATATTTGAAGAGATTGAGCGCGACAAGACATACAAAAATTAGAAAACGATCGAGATGCTGGAAATAATACATCAAGGAAACAAAGTTTTCCTCCCGTTATGTTGTATGGGATTAGAGCCAAGGCCATACCACTGTGTACTCCTAACATACACTTTAGGAGACACAACAGGGAAAATGCATCATTCAGTAGCGGTGAACCCAGACATACCCGACGTATTCATCAAAGACTGCGAAATTACAGTATGTTATCAAAGAAATCATGATAAAAATTGCATCTTCTATCACTGAATTTACTGTCACTGCATCTTCTTCACAAAAATTATGCAATATAACAAAAACATTGCGCATAGACTACTATTACTTTGCAGTTAAAGATGCTTTCACAAGCCATTGAACCAAACAGCCAGCAACCGATAATAGCAATGAAAGTGGAAAAGGTTGCAAACCTACCTTTACAAGATAATGCAACGTAAGTCTGAAAGCAATTCTTAACATAATGACCAAAAATAAGGATACACAATAATAACAGAATCATTGAAATATAATGCAGGGACTGTGCCCTTTACGTGTCATATTACATCTACAAGATAGCACAAGATTTAGAAATTCCACCACAACTAGCAGCAGAACAAGTGCAGCAGTTCAAGGCAATGCTAGTAAATTCATTAGTGTTTGACAGACTTCACATACGGGACTAAAATAGCCGTAGATTTTACTTGTTTTGACTATTCAGCTTATTTTGCTATGTTGATGGTCAATCATTTGTATGATGTAGTTGAAGAGTAGACTATCATATGGCAGTAAGGGTTTCTATTGATGGTTCATAACTGATGGTTCATTTTGTTTAGATGGTTGATAACTAATGCTTCATTTTATTTACACAAATCAAAAATGTTTGATGCTTCATGTTTTTCATAAAATGCTAGTAAAATTTCTAATTGTTATGCACATATTTTTAACATTCAAGTGAGTGCATGAAAGCAACAGCAGGACAAGGAATTAATACTCAAAGGCATGTTATTTCAGATGCAGTGACAACGATGTCACTGCACTCTGCACAAAAACATTTCAGTTCATTCAGAAAACAAATACAAAGATACAAATAAAGCAAACTAATAGGGGTATAAAAAGAAGCAAAACTGAATTCACGTTCAATATAATAATAAATCTCATTGTATATAATGTTATAAAATACAAAAGATTCAATGGTTCATAATTACTAATTCATGTTTGATGGTTCATTGTGTTTTGAGATACTGGAAATGGTTGACGGTTCATATTCTTATACAATGATTTTTAATTCTTTATGCATTGCTATTAACATTTTATGTGGAAAAGGGAATTAAATGCTTTAGAATTTCTATACAAAAAACATCTTCAGAAAGATGCAGTGACACTGATGTCACCGCACTCACTAAAACAATCATTTGAATGAACTCACTAAACAAACACAAACATAGAAACATCACAAACAAATTGCGCATAAAAACAAATACAAATGACTTCACAATAACTATATAATAACATCTTGACAATGAATACAATAGCAACTAAATGAATTACAACTCTTGGCACTCAATGAGCATACAAAATGTAATAACAGTCACTGCATTAGGGAAAATCTCACAAATCATGCATATTAAATCCAAAAGTCAACGCTTACAAAACCAGAAAAATAGATTAACTATCGATTAAGACGAGCAAAAAACCCCTTCTTATTATGATGGCCAAACACATGGCAAAGACCATATTGGATAACACGAGTTGATTTCTCACCACGAGATCGAAGACGCTTTGTCCGAGGCCTACCAGGTTGTTTCTTCGGAACAGGTGGAAGCACAATAAGATCTTCAGAATTACTCTTAAAAAATGGACCAGGAATTGGCTGTACTCCAGAATCGTATGAATCAACATAGGACTGTGTCAAAAAATAAGGATCCACGTACTCATTCAAAGGGAAACCTGTACTCCTAATCACAACCAATCCATGAATACACAAATAGCCATTCCGCTGCCACTCCTTGCATGAACAAGCACGGATATCCAAAGTAACACTTGCCGGTGGAGATGAAAAAACCTCATACTTATAATAATCACAACTAGCAACATCAAAGAGACTCCCCGAATCCATCAGCTTAGACAAAATAGAATCAACTTTTGGACAGATCAAAGACTGGAATGATGTTGCTGCAGCACGCTTATCTGAGAATCTTGTCATGATCTTGATACGAATGCCATCTACCATATTCAACACAGGAAGGTGCCTCTCCTTAAATATCCAAGCATTAAACTACTCAGCCAAAGTAGAAGCATTATGACCATACCGACAACCTTCAAAATAAGCACTGGCCCAATTCTTCGGATCTAAATTCGCAAAGAATGTTTCTGCACGCTCTCCACCTTCTAGTAACATATCAGGCATGTACTTGTCATACTCTTCAACAGAGCTTAAGCACATTGGTAAAACAATTGGACCATTCTCTCACACAAAGATTTACCTACATATTTACCACTGAAACAAGTCTTCAGATTCAACTTCAAATGGTAAATACAATAAGAATGAAATGCATCAGGAAACACTTCCCGTATAGCATCCAATAGTCCAGGATTCATGTCAGTCATGAATGTCATCCGACGAACTAGGATAAGCAAATTCTTCAAATTCAACAAGAACCATCTCCAATTATCGAAATCCTCAGAATCAACAACATCATAACACAAAGGATATATTCCTGGAACAATATGAAATCAGAACATCACAGCAAAATAACACAAAACCAATGTCAGAACATCACAATCATAACACAAAAATCAGAAACTAAATGCAGAGACAGTTGATACAGGAACTCAAAAAAGCAGGTATCAGAGCAATGCCACATGGAAAGTGATAAAAAAAAACCAACTCTCAAATAATAAAATAGAGTGTCATTGCATAAGCTCAAGTGTCACTGCATAAAAGATAAACAGTTACTCAAAATAAGACATACCATTATCACCGTCCTTCCCTGTTGCACCCAACAAATGGCCAGACTGATCAAACTTCAAATGAGCCCCATCCAGAAAGAGCATTGGTCGACGTTTGAACCCACGAATACAAGCATCAAATGCAATAAACATCCGTTGAAAATGATGAGATTCAGGATGCACCTCTAAAATAGCAACAGAATCAGGGTTCGTTTCACGTACACTATTAACATAACCATGCAAACTTTTGAATGAGGTTTTAACATCACCATATAAAAAATCCCTAGCTTTGTTATCAGCAGACCAAGCAACAAAGATAAGAAACAAAGACAACCATGATCGATTACCGCCAAAAGTCGCAAATCGATCGCAGAGAAACTTGAGTCTTCATGAACCTTACGAAGAACAACCTTCGAAAGAAGATCAGAAGTCATACGACGATCTCGACCAAAAGATCTCGAAGACGTACCACGAGTATGAACATTGCACAACTTAGTTACATAAAAGAATCCACTTGATTTCTGTTCCGAAGCACGAACATACCAACTACAATTTGCTTCATTCATCTTAGCACAAACAGCATAAATCCTACAACTATCATTCTTTTTGTACACATACTTAAAACCAGTTTGTATAGACAGCTTTTGAAGGCACTCCCTAAAATCATCTGCACCATCAACAAACAATTGACCTTCTTTGATTACGATTTATTCCCAACCAAAAGTCAACACATTACTATCAGTCGAAGATGAAATCATAGAACCCTCATCATAAACAACATCCTCAAATCCAACACAACTACCACCATTGTACGAAGATGAAGAAACAACAACATCATTCCGTACAACCTCCACTTTAACATGCTTAGCATCAGCAACATCAATCATGGACTGCACATCATCATCGGAACATAACAGCCACTTGGGATCATCAGGCAACACATAATACAAACTGATAGAGATATCCTTCAAATCCGTCCACCGATTTGAAAGCCTATCATGAATAGACTTTAACGTACTATCAGCTGTCACTGTGCCAACACACATCTCTTCCTTATCGGTGCACATACGAATCAACATTGTGAACACAATATAACCCTACAGCAAAAAAAAGGACTATGTCACTGCAAGAGAGAAGGATGTCACTACAAAGACTACATCACATGAATACTTTATTCAGTCCAATAATTATTCAAATAACTTTATTCAGTCCAATAATTATTCAATATCATTCTGATATCTCAATACATTAGATCAATATTGAATAAAATCTCATAAAAATAACACAGTTCCCCAAAAAAGATGTATGTCAATACATAGCAGGCAATGTCACTGCATAAAAAATGACTGTCACTGCATAACAGATGAATGTCACTGCATACACTAAATTATCTATATAGTCATCAAAACAGAAATTCAAATACACTGATTACAACATTCATTCAACAACATGGAAATATACCACTGTCTGTCCTCAATACATGATAAATCCCAAAAACCATAACAGAATCTGCAAAGCAAAAAGAACATGACATATCACCATAGTGAAACTCAAATAACTCTGTTTAGATTGCAATCGAAATTCATGTAAAGCATATTCACAAAATAACAACAAGAAACATCAAACTCATATAAAAAGAACACACATACTAATTCCATCTGAAAATACACTTCATATATTGCAAAAAAATCATTCAAAAAGAACAAATGTACTCTGAAATAACACTAACTACGACAAAAAGTCACTGCATACACAACAAATAACCTATATTACAAAAATCATTAAAAAAGAACAAATGTAACAATGAAGAATGCTGACTACTACAAGAAGTCACTGCATCAATCAATACTATAAACAAACATAATACAATCCAAATCAAAAAAACAAAAATGAAGACTCACTGAACAAACACAGACAAGAAGAAAAGCTAATTCAAACAAGAAGCAAAATCATTCAAACTAATATGCCACTTAAAATACTTGCAGACAGAATGTATGAACAAAATCAACAACAAACAAGAGTAATAAACAAAATCTCGAAAAGTATCAGAGAAATATGAAAAATCAAGAACAGTATGCACGCACAAATCTAAAAAATTACCAGAAATATTGAAGAAGAAGATGAACAACGAAGCTGGATGATTTTTTGAAACTCTGATGCACAAATCGACAGGAATTAATGAATCTGATTGCACAAGCAGAAATTGCATAAGAATCAGAATTGAAAGCATGATCGAAGCGGTAAGAATGCGAATCAGAATCAGAGTTAAAGTGCGTAAGAATCAGTATCAGATTACCACTGAATATGCATTAAAGACATCTTATATATGAAGGGTAAAATTGGAAAAATAAAATAAATCCGTCCTTATAACTAATGATCTTTTTTTGATGTCCTAAGTGCCTAATTAAGTCTTAAAATATGTCCTTATAAACAAATAACACTATTAAAAATTAATCGATTTGATCTCGAGCAACTTTTTTCTACTCGAACGAACCCGAGCCAAGTTCAAACATCACTTATGTACAGGGTTTTTTCGATTCGATAAGTAAATACTTGATTCGGATCAGGTCGTTTACACCCCTTGTTGGCTCGTATGATTATAATGTTATTTTTTTTCATTTTATTGTTTTTTAATTAAATAAAATAAAACAAAATCCTTATAAAAGCATACAATTTACTCCAATTTTACAGTATATAAGAGCTTCAAGCAAACTTGTTTTATATAAATAAATAAATCCGAGAGCTTTAATATGAACATAAGATCTCAGCTCATTTTTTGTTGTTGCTATATCTATATCTATATCTATATCTATATCTTATTATATATTTTTAAGGAAAAAATTGCCAAATGACCCGCATTTTATTTATTACCCGCCCAGAACCCGGATTCCCAGCTAAGGCACAGATATTTACATGCATTATCCATTTACTGTAAAAAAACAAAAAAAAAACCACTAAACAAACCCACTACAAACGTGGAAACAGAAACTCCTTCCATATCCATTAAAAAAAAAAAGAGCAGAAACGTAGACTGCTACATCAAAAAAAAAAAAAAAAAAAAAAAAAAAACTGCCAACCCAAACAACTCCCCATTATCACGCATTATATGTTATTTAAAAAAAATAAAACTACCTGCTATCCCAGATAAATCCTTACAGATAAATACCCTTCACAACAAACACGCTCAACAAAAACACAAATAAAAACACACGCACGCATTCACCCTTCATCTGCAGATTCGTAGTTCCACTCCCACCTACATTTCATTTGACATTGCATACGATTTGCCAAAGACATGGCATACAGATTTGAGTTGCTTCATCCATGCTCATCAAGGTACGCCAATCTATCAAAACATTCATACTTTTTCTGTAATATTCCGATTTTCGAAAAAGGGCAGACGTGTCATTTTGCGAAAACGAAATATTAGTATTTCTTTTCTTTTATTGGAGTTAAGTAATTTATTAATTATTTATACCTGATTTTCGAGTTATATGTATATATAATTAAGGGAAATTCTGATTTTGGTAATTAAGGGGTAATTAAGGAAAAAGGGTTTGCATTGGGAATTGTATTTAAGGTAAAATTAACACAGCCTATCCCATAACCTAAGTTAATCAAAATCAGATTACACGCTCCTCTTCTCTGTGCATTAGTGAAGGAGAAACGGTTGAGGGAATTATTCAATTGGCTAAGGTGAATCTGAACCGTTTTCAGATCAGACGAGAGCTTTGGAACCGTTGTGAGAAGGGCAATGTTTGGATACCAGATTTTGGGAGTTGCTGCAGACTTTGCAAGGCTGATGATCTGGTTTTTGGCTTGCAAATAGGTAAGAGGCTCTTCCTATGATCTCAATTATCGTTTATAAGGTTTAGATCGAGGTTAAGACGTTTTAATGCTAGAAAGATGAGCCTTTTTGTTGATTAATGACCATAGATGTTATGGTATGTTTAGATATGTTTTCCTGTGTTTTACTGTGCTTAATTTGATGTTAATTGGGTTAGAAATGGATTAGAAACCGTTAAGGATCGAATCGAAAGTTTAGAGGCGGAGTGAATCGCGTGACGCATTGGCTAGCAATCGCCGCGCGTTCTGTTCTGCGGATTGCGGTTTGGTATCTGGTTGCAGAATGCGTACGCATTCATAAGCATGCGCACGCATTGTTCAAACAAAGAGTTTTAGCTTAGGTTATGGTCAAGTAATGCGTACGCATTGTTTGAAACAGACGATTTAAAGAGGTTTTAGAAGCGAGGAATGCGCGTCGCATTCCAAATTAATCTTGCACGCATTGCCCCCAGTTTGTGCATAAATGATGTTTAAGCTATGTCTTTCAGTTTCAAACCCTTATTCATGATATGTTAACATTGTATAAATATAAACAAGCCTGAATTTAGCTTCTGATTCGTTCAGTTAAAACACCGAATGTATTCTTAAAGGGAGTTGAAGTTCGGATCCGTCGGAAGAGCATGATAGGCTTGTGCTTTGATGGATTAGTATTCATCAATGTCTGTGTATTTGATCGGCCTTGTTAATGTCTAGTGGTCTAGGAAGAAAGTAGTAAATAGTGAGAGAGATTAATTGAAAACACTTAGGTGGTTAGTTAATCATTTTAAAAAATACGTACTTGACTAGTAAAAGATTAAACAACATGTCTCTCTTGGATAGGCACCGATCTATATCGCGATGTGTGTGCTACCTCTGAAGGTGGAAGAACTCCGTGGAGTCAAAAAACCCTAAACGGAGGGACTCCACCGAGACGCCGCATACTATCTCGGAGTCTACCTATTCTAGACTTCGTGGATATTGGTGTGATCCACTAATATGTTGCCAAGCATATCCCCAGTTTGGATATGCGTAGTGCCCTTGAGTGCGGTTGTAACATAGATAAGTTAAGTAGCAACGTTTAGTCAATTCATGTTGATGGACATGAAATGAACTCCATATTGAGTCGGTCACATTTAAACAACTAAACGATTAAATATCTTTTCTTTATAAATCTTAATTGTTGTCATAGTTTCTCTCTTTTATTAAGTACTTTGTACTTACCTCAAATGCATGTTTTTTCTATGTGTTGGAGGTGAGAAGACGAACAGGTTGAGCATGTTTACGTGGAGGAGTTTGACGACGATGTTTGACGACGCCTCATTGAAGACTTTTCATTTATTTATTTTGTTATTCATTATTAAACTATGTTAGTACTTTTTGGGTTAGACTTTTGGTCTTTCGAGATTTGTCGTACGTTTCTTTGGATTTCGTATTTTCCTTTGAATGTAATAAAGTTACATTTCCATCTTTAGAAGATATTTCTATTCTTGGATTATTGGGAATTTACTACCCAAGTCTTTTGCTTCCGTTTACTTGTTTTTGATACGACGTAGTAGAGGCTTACGTATAAAATGAATTTATTTTTATTTTATACGTGCCGAACGTTCCTTTTCCGGATAAGGACTCGGTGTTACATTTTCGTTATTTATTAGCTTCATCCACTAAATAAGGTCTCATTTTAGGGGAAAAAACAACCTACAGAATTGCAGAGATTTGCAGCCTTCGTCTAAAGCAGATTCAGAATTCCGGCACATACCGTATCTCACCAGTCATCCTCATTAGCCCTGCTCAATAAGGTATGTCACTCTACCAATACTACATAATTTTTACATAGTTACATAGTTTTTTTTTTGGATTTATTTTCCGATCTTTTACCAGTATTTTGTCATTAACCTGACAAACACACTCACCCTGGCACGAATAGCAATACAAACTAAATAAAAAATCTTAACACTTTTGTTTCCAACCTGCAAACGATTTATCTTTATTTATCAGTAACATCATCGGCCTATGTTTTTCGGCCTCAGTGAGTTATCTTTATAGCAAGAAAAACATAGATCACACACGAATTCAAACATTCATTAACAAATCGACGCAATAGCTTACCCCAAAGACAATCAAACAGTAGCCATCCTCATTAGCCCTGCTCAATAAGGTATGTTACTCTACCAATACTACATAATTTTTACATAGTCTCATAGTTTTTTTTGGATTTATTTTCCAATCTTTTACCCTGTATTTTGTCATTAACATCACAAACACACTCACCCCGGCACGAATAGCAATCGAAACTAAATAAAATAACCTCGCAAACACACTCACCCTGGCACGAATAGCACTTTTGTTTCCAACCTGCCAACAAAAGCAACACATTAAAAAAAACCCAAACAATTACAATCTTCTACAACACTTATTTTGTTTTAAATAAAAAAAATTAAATTTTACATTAATCTTCAAATTATAATTTTATACGTTATGCCTAAGAACACAGAGTTTGCCTCCCATGACAGTAATAATAATTTTTAAGAACACAGAGGCATATAATGAATTTATTTGATTCAAAATTTCAACCCTAAAAAACATATAATAATTTTTAATAGTTTGTATATATAGTTTGTATGTATGGTTGCATAATGGAAAATATACGTATGTCTGTCATGGGAGGGATAACTGTGTTCTTAAGAACATTAGTGTTGTATTGAACACAGAGTTATACAACACTTACTTTCTTTAATTAAAAAAAAACTTAATCTTTACATAATATTTTCAATTATTTGTTTGAGCCGAGTTGGGTCAATCCGGGCTGAGTTAGGGTTATATAAATTGCAGGGCTCGGTTTGCTTTTACTATAAACAAACTGGGCCGGGTTTATTAATTTAAATAGGCCCAATAATGAATTTTAATGAATATGGAGAGTGTGGGCCGGGTAAGACAAGAGCTGAGCCCAGAATGCAGTGTTCAATCTTATAGTGTCGCAGCATATGATATTTTTATAGTGATGATAATAATAAATATGTTATAAGAAAAAACTTATTAAAAATGGGTTTGGATTATAAAAATAAACAGCCCCAAAATATTAAGGTTGGACATGCATATTTACAAATAAAAGATCGGGCCCAGCATATTAAGTATTTAAATAATAATAATAATAATAATAATATTTTCAACAAACATAGCAATAAAATAATAATAATAATAATAACAAACATAACAATAACGTATGCTTCATTTCCCAGACTTGCATACATAACAATAACGTATGTTTCATTATGCACGGGGTTTCATACTAGAAATCTATATATATATATATATATATATATATATATATATATATATATATATATATATAATACAATTTAACCCGATTACCAGCATTTTACTCCATAACCCACTTTTGACCCGGGCTATAACCAGAAAACAAAAGGGAGGAAAGTTTATATAGTATTATTTGAAAAGTTTGTGTTGTATTTAGTACTTAAGGAATAAGGTTATTGTTTATATATCTCTTTTTTTTTCTTCCTCCTTAAAAAAGAAGTGAACTTCCTAAAATACCCCCAATTTTATAAACTTAAAAGCAAAAAGAAAAACATTATCTCTATTTATCACGGACTGCATTCAGGGAACTTCTCAACTTTTAACAGTACCTACCTTTACGCTCAGGAGCCCAGACAATTAAAATCTACCACTGTAATAGAATTAGACATTGGGTACCATTTGATTCAAAGTTTTATCACGCTTTACTTGTACAATTATTTTTAGGTGACTAGCATTTGATTCAACTTCCTATCCTAAAATGATGAAGCCTTGTAAACCTCGATCTATCGTGACATTATGTGTAATCAATCCTGATAACAGTAATCGCCTTGATCGAACCTCGATCTATCATGACATTATGTGTAATCAATAAGATGTTAGATCGAGGTTCGATCAAGGCGATTACTGTGATCAGGGTTGAGCACATAATGTCACGATAGATCGAGGTTCGATCAAGGTGATTACTGTGATCAGGGTTGATTACACATAATAAGATGTTAGATCGAGGTTCGATCAAGGCGATTACTGTGATTAGGATTGATTACACATAATGTCACGATAGATCGAGGTTCGATCAAGGCGATTACTGTGATTCGGGTTGATTACACATAAGGTCACGATAGATCGAGGTTCGATCAAGGCGATTACTGTGATTCGGGTTGATTACACATAATGTCACGATAGATCGAGGTTCGATCAAGGCGATTACTGTGATTCAGGTTGATTACACATAATGTCACGATAAATCGAGGTTCGATCAAGGGGATTACTGTGATCAGGGTTGATTACACATAATAAGATGTTAAATCGAGGTTCGATCAAGGCGATTACTGTGATCAGGGTTGATTACACATAATGTCACGATAGATCAAGGCGATTACTGTGATCAGGGTTGATTACACATAATGTCACGATAGATCAAGGCGATTACTTTTGAATAAGAATGGCTTCCGTCTTGTTTTAGAGTCAGACAAGTTTACTTTAACTAAGAGTGGTATGTATGTCGGTAAAGGGTATGCATGTAATGGCATGGTCAAAGTGAATGTAATGGTCACATTAGGCCAAACAATATCAATAATAATATTGCTTGGTTTCACCTTACTTGGTTGAGTCACCTTTCTTATGGCATGGTAGACTAGGACATGTTAATTACGATTCCTGCGTAGATTAATAAGTCTAAAATATATCCCCAAATTCGAAATTGATAAAGAACATAAGTGTGAAACTTGTGTTGAAGCGAAATTAACAAGAGCGTCCTTTCAAAATGTTGAAAGAAATACGCAACCACTCGAACTAATACATAGCGGCGTGTGTGATCTTAAAATTGTGCAATCGAGAGGCGAAATAATTATTTTATTACCTTTATCGATGATCGCACTAAATATTGCTATGTATACTTGTTAAAAGGAATATGAAGCGATAGATAAATTTATTCTATTCGTAGTTAAGTTGAGAATCAACATGGAAAAAGATCAAAATACTCCGAAGCGATAGAGGTGGTGAATATTTGGCACCACTAAGTGATTTTGTGCCGAACATGGGATTATTCATGAAATAACCGCGCCATGGTCACCACAATCGAGCGGAGTTCTTTGAAAGGAAAAATCGAACATTGAAAGAAATGATGAATTCAATGTTGTTGAGTTCAGAGTATCACAAAACTTGTGGGGAATCTATCCTTTCTAGCAATTATCTTTTAAATAAGATACCCTAAAGAAGAAACAAGAGAAAACTCCTTATGAACTGTGGAAAGGTAAACCACCTTCTTACAAATACTTGAAAGTGTGGGGTGCCTTGCAAAGGTGCTCAGATACTACACCCAAAGTAGTAAAGATAGGATCAAAAGCGTTGATTGTATATTCATTGGATATGCACACAACAATGAGTGCTTATCGATTTCTTGTGTATAAGTCGAGATAATCCTCAAATACATAAAAATACGATAATGGAATCGAGAAATGCATCATTCTTTGAGAATGTATTTCGGCTAAAACAAATGAACCTAGTTCATTAAAGCGTGTTCATGTTCAGGATCACCCTTCTGAACAAGTAAATGAAGAAGAGCCAATTGAGGATGAGCCAAGAAGAAGCAAGATGTCGAGGACTGAAAAATCTTTTGGTGAAGATTTTATCATTTATATGATAGAGATAGATCCTCAAAGCTTTAAAGAAGTGACAACTTCTTCTGAAGGTCCAATGTGGAAAGAAGCAATAAATAGTGAAATAGACTCTATATTGCAAAATCATACTTGGGAGTTTGTTGATCTACCTCCAGGATGTAAGCCACTAGGATCAAAATGGATCTTTAAGAGGAAAATAAAACCTGATGGATCTATTGATAAATATAAGGCCAGACTAGTAATAAAAGGTTATAGTCAAAAGAAGGTCTTGATTATTTTGACACATATTCTCCAATGATTTAGAATAACTTCCATTAGGATGGTACTTGCTATAGCCGCTGCGTAATTTAGAAGTACATCAAATGGATGTGAAAACCACTTTCTTAAATGGAGATTTAGAAGAAGAAATCTACATGAAACAACCTGAGGGTTTTTCTAGTCCAGGACAAGATAAGAAAGTGTGTAAATTGGTTAAGTCATTATATGGCTTGAAACAAGCACCAAAACAATGGCATCAAAAGTTTGATCATGTTATGCTTGAAAAAGGGTTCAAAACCAATGAATGTGATAAATGTATTTACATGAAAGAAACAAAAGATGGCTATGTCATCTTATGTCTTTATATGGATGACATCTTGATAGTTGGTAGTAATGATAAGATGATCAAATCTACCAAAGATATGTTAAACGCCTTGATTTGAAATGAAAGATATGGGTTTAGCAGAGAGATGATATTGGGAATTAGAATTACAAGAAATTCTAATGGTCTCATTTTGAGTCAATCTAATTATATTGATAAAATCTGGAAAAATTCAATAAAGATGACTCAAATGAAGCTAGAACTCCAATAGATCAAAGTCAACCTTTGTTCAAAAATAAAGGTGAGGCGTATCTCAATTAGATGCACGCAAGGATCATTGGAAGTCTAATGTACTTAATGAGTTGTACTAGACCGGATATCGCTTACGCCTGTTGGCAAGCTAAGTAGATATACTAGTAATCCGAGTCATGAACATTGGAAAGCTATAGTGAGGTTCTTGAGATACTTAAGATATACTCGTAAGTATGGCCTTCACTATACAAGAGAACCAATTGTTATAGAAGGATATCTTGATGCAAATTGGATTTGATTCAAAGGATTCAAAATCCACAAGTGGCTTTGTATTCACGTTAGGCGGTGGAGCCGTGTCTTGAAATCTTCCAAACAAACCGTGATAACCGGATCCACAATGGAATCTGAGTTTGTGGCATTGGATAAATGTGGAGAAGAGGCGAATCGGTTGCATCAATTCCTAAAGGATATTCCTCAATGGCGGGCTTTGTGCAGAGAATATGTATTCATTGTGATGATCAATCAATGATTGGAAGAGCCTGAGAATATAATGTATAATGGTAAGTCTGTACACATACGCGCCGAAGAAGCGATGTCGATTCGAAAAAGTTCAGGTTGCAAAACCTAACCTTCACTCGGAGCCTTCACTCCCAGCTCTTCTCTGCATGATAAAGCCTATATAAACAGACTTCTTGATCAGTTCTTAACATGAAGAACACACCAGCAATCTGCTTCTTCTTACTTCTTTTCTACATGAAAACTGAGAGTTCAAACTACAAGGTTCTTAAGCAATTGAAGGCGTTGTGCTTCCTGTCATTGCTATCCGTTCTATCCTGGGAGATTAACGTCCCGTTGAAGCTCACGGCACACGAAGGTGAGGGGACGAATTAGTCTTAAAGAAACTGTGTGCAACACAGGGCTCAGATCATATATCCTTTTTCGTTTTCTTTGCGATTGTAATTCAAATTTGTTGTTATTCGTTTCTTTGTAATTTTTCTTTCGTTTTTGAATAAGATTGTCCAACAAGCATTTCCACCAGAAATTTCAAAAATACGAAGAACAAACTAAAATTATCTGAAATTCAAAAATCTGAGAGATCAAATCAATACATGTCATTTGGGGTTTTCGATTTGGAATCTCCTTTACCACGATTGAGCTTTCGATTTGAGCAACAAAGAACAACAACATCCGATTTAGCAACAAAGAATAAAGAATAAACCCACCGATTTGGAGAAAATGAGAGCTGCCTTTGTGGGATGAGAGCTGCGTTTGTTTTGCCTGGAGCTGGAGAAAAGTCGGGAAAGGGAGGAAAGGAAATGAACACATGAATGAGGGGTGAAATTGTCTTTTCCAAGTAATCCTCTTTTTGCATTTTTTTTTGGACTCTCTATTGTGGAGTACTATATAGGGAACAAACTTTGGAAGAGATACTATATAAACAATTTTCCCAAAAATTCCCTTTTTAACTTTCTCCATCGCATCCTTCTAAGGGTGCAGATCCTCTGCTTTTGTATCCCAGCTTTACCCAGCTTTTCACTAGATATTCAGGTGGATATCTAGTGAAAAATAAAATAAAAAAAACGAGCACAGATATCCACCTGGATATCTAGTGAAAAGCTTGGAAAAGCTGGGATACAAAAGCAGAGGATCCGCACCCTCCTTGTAACCGAAAAAGAAAAAACCCTTTTCTTATCGCAAAACCTAAAATCAGCAACCCCTTCCTGCTCAACTTCCTCGATTATGTTATCTTCTCATATTTTCATTCCCGACTTTTATGTGATTAAATAGATTTTCACGCTCTTTGATGGATCGCACAATTTCTCTTCTCCAATTTTCTTTTAACACAAAAATCATCGATCTTTAATCTATTAGCCTATTGTATCTCAGATTCTCTTGAAGACGAAAAATAAACATTTACACGAAAAAAAAGAGATACATACATTTGATATTCTGGTGTGATATATGGACAGATTTCGCATAAGGTGGTGATCGTTTAATTTTTGCAATTATATTTTGTGTTTTTGTATCATTTTTGTTATGATTAATTGATGTTTACAAATATTATGTCTCTGAATATAGTTATAGAAAATTGTGTAGTGTTTCATTAATTTAGGGAGAATATTGTATGTGTGCAGCTCCTAGAGGGAAAACCACAACCTCAATTTTTGCTTCTTGCTCATTCTTCTCATTTCATCCAAGGAATGGCTCAGACCATAATGCAGGGTGAGGAGTTTATCAAAGTGGGCGGTGATTCTTATTTGTAGCTTGAAGAAGTCATTTTTTTTGCATCCCTATGACTTGGTGATCTTTTCCTTTTTTTGCAGTTACCCTGAGATTGCAGTAGCATTTTTGGGATTTGAGTGTACTTTGATTAGCTAAATAATGGTGTCAAACATTCTTTCAATGCATCATCTTACTGGTGAGTTGCCACATCTTTTGTTTCTTCTAACATTCATGAAGAGCAAGAAATGCACTTTGCATCCAAGCAATTAAGTTATATAAACTTTGTATGGGTGATAAATAGTGAATGGAAAAGCTGGGGAAGATTGGTTCCTCACCCAACTTCGCAATTTGATATTCCCCACGCAGCTTGGCCGCATTCAGCAAATTACGAATTACGCAACTTTCCGCATCCAGATTGGTTCCAACTCGAATTACGATGTAATTCATTGCAAGTATTAACAGTACATGTTGTTCAAGAATGAATTCCTTCATAACCTTCTTTCTAAGGTTTTAGCCATTCAACACACTAATGTAGAAGATTGATCATGCACCTGATAGAAATATCTTCATATTAGCTCTCCAATTTGCGGAGGCAATACCAAATGATAAGCTCCTATATGATGGTGCATGGATGTGGGTAGGCTCTGAGATGATTTAATGGAGCTTCTTTTCTCCCTCTCGGTTCTTTTCTATGTTTGTCAAAGTTCTTTATTAATACACTATCAAAATACTATGGACCTTGAATTCGGTAAGTAATACACTAATACTAATGTGTAGGTTTGATTCATGAGATGGATGCGGTCTTATGAAATTATCGTATGGTATGGATATTAATTATGCTACAAATTTTATTCGCCGTTTCCAAACAACTACATGGATTTTAAGGATTATCGTACACGTTCATTATAAATGCTTCAATATCATAGTGAACCACACCACTTTATGCCTTTTGTGTTAAACGTGTGCTGAAGAAGCCTGTGGCCAAGCTTTCAAACATCATCACAAAAATAAGACATTAGACCTAAGAAGGTATATTCATAAATGTTTTGTTTTCTTATTGCTTCGAGGTACTAACAATTTCGCAACAAATATTTTAAGGTCTTAAATTTGATTGGCCCGACGGCTGTGGATTACCAGATTCATTATCTATATAGATATATTGAACATCCAATCTTCTTTGTCGTCGTTTAATGATTGTATTGTCGCATATGTATTTACATTATTTTATTGTATGATAATACTCCGTATTTAGTGAAATATTCATAAATGATAGTCGATCCAATTTTTTTATTATACACTTATCACGTGTATTATGCACGGGTAAAAGGCTAGTATATATCTATATCTATATATATTTGAAAGCAACATTTAACCCAATTACCCGGATTTTACCCACATAACCCGACTAAAACCTGCCCAAAAAGAAGTGGATTCATCTTTTATTGTCAACAACACAAACACTAATAAATCTTGAGCATATCTCAGCAGATCTTATCATAAAAAAATAATCAACTTTCACGTCTCATTCTGATTCTTCCTTCTCCAACAACTTCAATCCACGTATCCTAACCACCCAGTAATCTTGCCAAATGCTATCACCGATTTAAACTCGCTCAATAAATGGATTCCAACCTTCCTTTATCCCATGAATTCTTATTTTCTTTCATTCCTAATTATTCTCCAACCATAACTAAACTCTAGCTCACAGTCTACCGCTCCTATAAGCCCGTTGCCATAATCAAAGCGAAACACAACCGAAAAAATACTGAGATTGACCTACATTGTGATGGAGTTGCTTGCTGCCATGAACGTAAGATGAAGCGTGTGACAAAACCTAGCTAGGGTTGGGTTTGGGTTTATCAGATTAATGAGCACAACTTTCACGGCGATGAAAGGTAATTGCGTTTGTTCGTTTTTCGATCTTTTTCTTTTGGTATCTATATTCTCACAATGTCGAGAAGAATTTCAATTTTATTCTATTTGTGGTTTTTTTTTGCTTCAACTAGCTACCGGTCGGATCTTTTTCATTGCTTTTGATTGGTGATTTTTCCTTAATTGCGCAATAAGTTTATTGTTGGAAGCTTTAATGTTTCATGATTTAGTCTCACAGAGAGGTTGACACAATTATGCTCAAGACGGCAACAACGGAGACGTAGTCGAGTAGAATGGATGTAGGAAAACGATCCTGATGATTTCTTCCGCTATTAAGGTACTCTGAATCTAATTGTAGAAAAACACTAACCCACACACACACTTTCTGAATTGAAACCAAAGACAATTTCTGGAAAATGTATTATTGAAGCTTTTCTGTTTTCCCTTTTTTTTTGCTTACCTTTAACTTACAATGACCAACTTTATTTATACACAATGGTGCCTAATTTCGTATATTTTGAATTACAGGATAAACCCTAGCTTAAATTGTGAAGATAATCACAAAGAGTTGGATTGCTACTACATACGGAGCCAATGGCCTTGATCACTGACTACAAACACGTCCAGGTTCACTGTTTTGTGCATAACCGGTGATTTCTCCTTATCACTCCAAACTCTTCCTTATCTCTCCATAAATCACCTTAATCCCTTTATTTTAAGTCCTGTAGATAAATGCGGTCTTATTTGAATTTGTGCCTGTTTTTGAACTTAACCGCCCAATTATCTGATTGTTGAGCCTTTTATTTGGATAATGCTCTGATTTTGTATTTGAATGTATGCTGATTTTGTATTTGAATGTTGCAACGGTCACTAGGACTGAGCTGCTTCGCTTTCACCCCCCCCCCTCAAACGAGGCCGGGGCTGGAGGCCAAGTTTGTGTCGAAGCTGTAAGTAAGGGATCTTAGGCAGTGCTTTGGTCAAGATATCTGCCAATTGGTCAGTTGCTGGAACGTGTTTAGTAATCAGTAGATGTCTAGCCACTTGCTCACGTACATAATGGTAATCCAATTCTATGTGCTTACTTCTGGCATGAAAAACAGGATTTATGGTCATATGGAGTGCACTCAAATTGTCTGAGTAGAGTGACTGGTGTAGTAGATAGGGAAACACGTAGTTCTTGTAGGAGATAAGTAAGCCAGGTGATTTCTGCAGCAGTATGAGCCATTGCTCGGTATTCTGCCTCTGAACTTGATCTGGAAACAGTGGGTTGTTTCTTTGCACACCAAGAGATGAGGTTGGGTCCAAGAAATGTGCAGTATCCTGTGGTGGATCGTCTAGTATAGGGGCATCCTGCCCAATCTGCATCAGAGAAGGCAACTAAGGTAGGCCAATCTGCATCAGAATGGGAGTAGGCCAAAAGTTGAGTGATAGGGCCCTTGAGAAGTGTGAGGCCAAGTTCTAATGTGCCTTTGACATATCTGAGAATTCTGTTGACTAACATGAGATGAGCAGCGGTTGGTTGTTGCATAAATTGTGAGACATAGTTTACACTAAATGATAGATCAGGCCTGGTGAAGGTGAGATATTGTAGTGCCCCAACTAGGCTCCTGTAGTATGTAGGATCTGCTAAAGATTCTGACTCTGCTTCTTCTTTGTGTTTGGTGGCAAGAGGTGTCTTCATGGGCTTGCAGTCAAGCATATTTGCTTTGTCTAGAATGGTCTGAGCATAGTGAGATTGATCCAAATGTAATCCTGTTGCAGTGTGGTGTACCTGTCACTCCAAGGAAATGGTGTATAAGGCCCAAGTCCTTCATTGAAAATTCTTGACTCAAAAGAGTGGTGAAGGATGCAAAAAGATCTGAGTTGGACCCTGTGAGCAAAATGTCATCCACATAAAGCAGAAGGACTAGAGTCCCATTGTTAGAATGACAATAAAACAGTGAAGGATCAGAAAGACTGCACTGAAAGCCATACTTAACCAAAAAGGTGCTAAACCTGTCAAACCAGGCTCTGGGAGCCTGCTTTAACCCATAAAGTGCCCTGTCCAGCTTGCATACATGGTTTGGGAAGTCTGGATGTGCCATACCTGGTGGTTGTGACATGTATATGTCTTCTGTGATGAAACCATGTAAGAAAGCATTTTTAACATCTAACTGTTTAACATGCCAGGACTGATTTAAGGCTATACTGAGAACTAATCTGATTGTACTTGGTTTAACCACAGGAGAGTAGGTTTCTAGATAATCAATACCATCAATCTGACTGTATCCTTTGGCCACAAGTTTGGCCTTTAATCTGTCTAGAGTGCCATCAGGTTTGAGTTTAGCCTTATAGACCCATTTTGACCCTATAACATGCATGTTGGGAGTCCTAGGAACTAGATGCCAGGTCTGGTTGTGTGAGAGAGCATCTAATTCATCTTGCATAGCAGCCTTCCATCCTGTATGTCCTAGGGCAGACTTAACAGATTTTGGTTCTTTGGGTATAGCAGGGAGGAGGGTGGTTAGGGCATATTTAGGGTTTGGCTTAAATATCCCATGTTGAGCCCTAGTGATTATCTGGGGAGTAGTAGGAGGAGAGGTAGGAGAATCATGAGCATGTACTGGTGATCCTGGGTTGGTGTCTGGTGTTTGAGACTGTGAGGAATGCAGGGGTGAGTCTGGTGTGATATCTAGATAGGCTTTGTGTATGGATATGTGCTGGGGATGCTGTAGGTGTCTCTAGTAAATCCTGTGTATTATCTGTGTTTTGCATTTCATCTGTGTTTTGTGGTTGAGTGTTGCTGTCTGGTGGATTATCAGAGGAGCTTGTTGTTGTGTGAAGCAGGTCAGATTCATGGTGTGGATTAGGAGGAGTAAAGACAGGCTGGTCTGGAGTAGTGATTGATAGTGGATCAATTTGGTCAGGGATATTGAGGTTAGGCTGTTGTTGGGTATGTGTGCAAGTAAGTGGTGTATGTGTGGGGTTCCAGGAATCAAAGATGTTATGCACATATGGGGTATTGACAGTTGCCTTGGTTTTGTAGGGCAGAAGATTTTCAGTCAAAGGTGACATGTCTTGAGATAAAGAATTTTCTGGTTGTAGGGTGGAAACATTTGTAGCCCTTGTATTGTGTGCTATAGCCAACAAATACACAGGGCAAGGATTTGGGATCAAATTTATTCTTCTTTGTATCCCATAGATAAGGGTAACATCTGCTACCAAAAACTCTAAGGGCAGAATAGTCTGGGTGGGTCTTGTGTAGGACAAAGTGAGGTGAATTCATGTTAAGTGTGGATGAGGGTAATTTGTTGATTAGGTAAACAGCTGTGGCAAAGGCTTCTACCCAAAGAAACAGTGGTAGTCTGACTGTGGAAGAGCATAGTGAGGCCAAGTTCTCTAATGGTCCTATGTCTTCTTTCTACTATACCAGTCTGTTCAGGTGTATGAGGACATGATATTAAATGAGTGATGCCTGTTTTTAAGAGGTGGGAGGTGAGTTTATGATTCAGAAATTCACCACCTCCATCTGTGTGGAATTTTTTTATATGTGTATCAAAATGTCTTAGGACATAACTTTCAAAATTAAGGAAAACCTCAAAGAAATCTGATTTGTATTTAAGGGGAACAAACCAAATATATTTAGAATAGTCATCAACAAAACAAGCATAAAACCTAAATTTTCCAATAGATTCAACAGGGGCAGGGCCCCATAAGTCACAATGCACTAAATCAAACATACAAGAACTGGTCTGATCAGATTGTTTAAAAGGCAGTTTACTTAGCTTGCCCAATTGACAACTTTCACACACATGTTCTTGCTTATTATTCCCTGGGACCTCAATGAGGCCTTTATTCTTCATGACCTGGACTGTAGGAAACTGAACATGCCCCAGCCTTTGATGCCATAATTCAACAGTGCAAGACCTAAAACGATGAGAAAAATAAGCTTTTGGACTGCTAGGAAGAATGTATAATTCTCCTCTAAGTCCCCCCCTCCATGAGCACCGCCCCACTTTGTCCTTCAAAACAAATCCACTGTTAGTGAATATACATTCAGCTGAGTACTGCTTTGCTAGTTGGTTAACTGAGAGTAAATTTTTCTTTAATTCTGGTACATACAATACATTAGTTATAGATATGGTTGTAGTGTCTGTACATATATGAATCTGACCTATTCCTTTTATTTGTAACTGTGTATTATCACCAATAAGAACAAATTCAGAGCCTTGATATGTGCATAGGTTATGTAATATATATTTGTTACCTGTCATGTGACTTGAGGCTCCTGTATCAACTATCCATTCAGTGTCTGCTATAGTGTTGTCCAGAGTTAGGGCAGACAGAGCTTGTGGTGTATCACTGGACGGAGTTTTATTTTTATTCCACCAACAAATTTTTGCCACATGTCCTGTCATACCACAACACTGGCACACCTCATTCCTGTACTGCTCCCTTTCGGCCTTAGTCATTCTTTTGAAAACTTGGAATCCTGCACCTCCCTGGTTGTTTCCTTCTTGAGTAGGTGCATTGGTGCTTCTGTAATTGGTCTGCTGTGCCTGAAAGCCTCTTCCTGTTGAGTTGAACTTAGGAGTGTTGGACTGTTGCTGAGTTTTTTGTCCATAGAAAGCCATTGAAGACAGTCTGCCTTGGTCTGAATTGGTGATGAACCAGGACCTCCTCTGATCCAAACTCTGTAGTTGAGATACCAACTCAAAATATGTGGGCCTGGGTGGTTTTAACATAGTGGTGGTGAATGTTTCATACTCAGGGCCAAGGCTGGTTAACAAATAGTAAACTTTTTCTGGATCTGTGATAGGTTTGCCAATTGCAGCCAAACTATCACAGAGCCCCTTAAATTGCCGCACATGCTCATTAATGTCATTGTCATCTGATTTTCTTAAGTATGTTATTTGTTGCCTTAAGTTGAACTCCTTTCTTGTGAATCTTGAGCATAAGATCTTTTAAGGGCATCCCATACACCATATGTTGTGTCTAATCCAATGACAAGCCCCAAAGATTTTTCTGAGAGGGATCCAATAAGCCACCCCCTGAGCATTCTGTCAGATTTCTTCCATGCCACATAGTCTGGATTCCTTGCTGATGCTGCAGCTGCACTAGTTGTTGATCCTGGAGTTGGACTTGTTGCAGATTCTGTGCTGGCCGTTGTGATGATGAATTCTGGTGGTGCTGAGTTGCTATCTGTGAGATGTGTTGCAAGATCTTGACTTTCAGCCAATGCCAAGACCTGTTCTCGCCATAGTGGATAGTTTTAGAATTTAATTTGAGACTGATAAAGTTTGCTACATTAATAGATAATGTTGCCATGGTGATTGATCACCAATATCTCTGATACCATGTAGAAAAACACTAACACACACACACTTTCTGAATTGAAACCTAAGAACAATTTCTGAAAAAATATATTATTGAAGCTTTTCTGTTTTCTTTTCTGCTTAATTTTAACTTACAATGATCAACTTTATTTATACACAATGGTGCCTAATTTCGTATATTTTTTGAATTACAGGATAAACCCTAGCTTTAATTGTGAAGATAATCACAGAGAGTTGGATTGCTACTACATACGGAGCCAATGGCCTTGATCACTGACTACAAACACGTCCAGGTTCACTGTTTTGTGCATAACCGGTGATTTCTCCTTATTACTCCAAACTCTTCCTTATCTCTCCATAAAAATCACCTTGATCCCTTTATTTTAAGTCCTGTAGATAAATGAGGTCTTATTTGAATTTGTGCCTGTTTTTGAACTTAACCGCCTCAATTATCTGATTGTTGAGCCTTTTATTTGGATAATGCTCTGATTTTGTATTTGAATGTATGCTGATTTTGTATGTGAATGTTTCAACGGTCACTAGGACTGAGCTGCTTCGCTTTCACTAATCGTTAATTACAATTTATTCTTCTGAACACTAATGAGGCATAATTCATTGTGTCATGTTATCAAACTTTACTGACCCACCAAAGGGAAGGTGGAGTTTGGTTATGTTTCTTAATTGCTGTATTCTTCAAATTTGTTTCTTTCATAATTCATTCTAAACACTAATAAGGCATAATTCATTTAATGTTTATAATTTGTAGAGTTTGTCCTTAAAATTTAGTTATTTTCTAGGTCAATGTATGTTTTCACAATAAAGTATTATAAAAATAAAAAATAAATATAAAATGGTACACAGTTACATGGTAAAATATTCATTTAAAATGCTTTTGGGTTTATTCTGCAAAATGCTACTTAGTAGTACTATTAATTTGAACAATAATTATCAGCAAAATTCAATTCTATTCTTTATAATCTTTATTTCTTTGCGATAAATTTAACTCTTTATTTTTCTTAAGCTGGAATTAAAAGAAGCGACTAGAGGGAAGTTTTGATGGTAGGTTCATGCCATGTAAAACTTTTACTTTATATGTATGTATATATATTATATGGTTACATGGATATATATGTTTCTGAAAACAATTATGCTTGAAACTCTGAACAACTTTCTTGGCTAAAAAAGTTGGTATCAAGAAGTCAAAAGCCTCTGCTTCACGAATCAAGCATTGAAGAATTAATATTGTTAACTTATTCTAAATAAACAATGATTATTGTATTTTTTTTATTGAATATCTTAATTATTTTACCACGATTTCACATTTCACCGGAGGGAATATGTAGGTTATGATATCACCCCAGAAGATTTGAATCTCTTTCAGGTAAAGTAGGAAAATCCATCTTATTTTTATTGACTACGTACGGGTTTTGATAAGATTTTCTTTGCTGTTCTTTTCAGATGGACGATTTCGTGATCAAACCGGATCCGCGCTTGAGAGAACTTTTGCTTTATATCAAGCTATGAAAAATCGTAGGTTCTATATTCATTTACAATTTTGGATGCAATGATGAAAATAGAATCATGGTAAAGTAGCAATCTTACTTGATGAAGAACATAATAGAAGGCAAAAGTCATGAGCAAGCTGAAGAGACATCATGTATTTTGCGGAGTCATTTTGTTACTATTACAAGCTGAATATATATCATGATCATGGATATCTGAAGCGCCTTCAACCCATGTTTTTGTATTCATCGTCCGAATTTTACTTCCTATATATGTTGTAAGAGTGTTTTAAGAGCTTTTTTAATTTTGTGTTCATATGTCATTAAAGAGGTGAAGTTCATCGAAGTTAGAAACCATGAAACGACGTTGTGCCGGACATAATTCTTCTCCATCATAGACAATTGAACACTCAATTTAAATCATGATTATGGTCCACATGAGAATATCCGAATTCCTCCAATTTAATTTACTCTATGCGCGCCATTGCATGGCGACATGCCGACATAAAGTGATTGCAATTAAAATAAATACAATTGTTCATTATCAACTGTACATGCACATCAGTAGCAAATGGGAAGAAATTATGTGCAGATTTTTATTTTATTTTATTTTATTGATGAATCCCCCACAAGCTTGATGAGTTTCAGTATTTTGTTAATATTAACTAAATTCTTAATAAACTATTATATTCATGTGTGTAAAATTGTATATGTATAGAATAGAACCAGATATATTTAATGCCGTGCATCGCACGGGTAAAAGGCTAGTATATATATATTTGAAAGCAACATTTAACCCGATTAACCGTAATTTATCCCTCTGACCCACATTTGACCCGGCTCCCACCCGTTTAATAAAAAATAAAAAATAAATACGGGGATTCACCTGCAACAAACCCCGATACTTCCTCCGTTAATCTACATTCAGATTTACAACTATCAGATTCCCCTTTAATCTCAACTTTCACATTATCAAAAATACAAATTCTAAAATTTCAGATAACAACCTCCCAAATTTTATCTGAATCCTCCTCAAATCTGCAACATCTACGTCAAATTTTAAACGCTGAGGAATGATGAGGCATACGACATCTGTGAAATGAGTGATTGACATGTACAACTCAGGTTAGAAATGCTGTGCTGTCAGTAAAACATTATTCACCTTGCAGAATTTGGTGATTTGCCCTAAAATCGAATTGTTATTTTGTTTATGTTTGTGTTCTCTAAAGGTCAGAACTTTACATAAGCATTTTGTGTTTCCTGTTTCTACGTACTTTTCTCCCTAATTTAAAACGACTTTCTCTTCATGTGATTTTATTCTTTTTTTTTTTTTTTTTTTTTTTTTTTTTTTTTTTTTTTTTTGCATATGATGCTTATTTGTGTTGTCCCATTTTTCTCTCGTTTTTTTGTCCCATCTATTGTGACTTTTTCGTTTATTAGGAAAAGTTTAGGTTTTGGTTCTCATTTAATTTCTCTGCTAAGTAACATGCCACAAACATGTTTGAATTCATCCAATGAGGAATATCTTTATGATTTCATTTGTTATGTCGTCATTTGTGTATATATCGACAACGTGTCTCTTATTGGTTGTCATTGTCTTCTCTTCTTTGATTTCGCAAGTGTAAAGGTCATATTCAATGTCTTTTTATGTTTTCCTTCTACGGTTATGGTATAAACCAGTTTAGGGAGAAAAAAATGTACGTAAATAAGAAAAAGTTGCAGGTATTGTATTGCATTGATTGAACTGATACAACATTACAATATATATAGGCCTAAATAATGATATTTAACTAAAGAAATGTTTAATCAACTTATATACTGTTTCATACTCTTGTTCCTAGATTATAGTCTAAAAATAACCGTTACACCGTGATTTTTTTTACACAGTTCATGGCATTAAAACAAAAATTTAGCGTAGGCCCTCGATTTTACACTGACGTCCCGGTACATAAATGAAATGAATATCATTTTAGAGTACTATTTGTCGCGCAACAAGACGGTCACAACAGAATACTACAACATATTTTTACACTATTGTTTTTTTTAGGACTGTATTACGATAGTATATATGCAAATATATTATTAAGGGTGTTTTAGGAAGTTTATATTGTGTAGGGAATTCCTTGTAACTATATATACTGTGTGATATTGTGATATAATAATGATACAAATTAACCCGTGAAATTTATCATGATATTGATGTGTTTTGTTTAGCAAAATCTTTCCGGTGACAATCGGATGTCGAAACGGACTCCGATCGTAACGACATTTGTAGGGATTGTTCGCAACTCTCTCTTCTACAATCTGAACGTTGGAATTGTTGATAGGACGGTTTTTTAGTAGTGGATTTTTGTTGATTGGAAACGTTATACATTTCTTATTTTTTTTGTTTTTGCTTTTGTTTTAATGGATTTGTTTAGTAGTGGATTTATTGGATATTAAAATGTTTTACTGGATTTGTTTGAGATTGAAATTGAAGTCGTTAAATTTGACGAGGGTAATTTCATCATAGTAGTTAATTGTCTTTTGTCATTTTTCACAATTTTTCATTCCACTTTGTCATTTATGACAATTTCTCTTATATTTTTGTCCTTAATTACCATCACCCCTCGCATTAATTACTTTTAAAAAATCAGCAGTACAACAAAACTGGGAGGACATTCCAATGCTAAATTTAACATTTCGAATCACTCAAAAGAGTTGTATTGGGCGGCAAATCCTCTTTAAATACTTGTCTTTTTAGCAATCGATCCAACCTCGATTTTACTATAATCGATCTCCTCTTCATCCTACGTACAAGCAAAGCGAAATGGCACACGGCGCCGCCTTCGTCCCTTTTCCTCGTTATCTCGGTACGTCCATACAATTTCTTTTGTAAATTGTCGTTGTTTTTCAAAACCCGCTTTGTCTTACACACCATTCGACCCAATATTGATATTCTATGTTTTTCAGGTATTGTTGTAGCTAGGAAAGAGAAACTGGGATGGAGAATGGTTGGAATGTCTGAGATACGATCGACTCGGGCCCGATGACCAAGAACCGAGGAGGTGTCTTTGGTCCGGACCCTTGTTCTATTTTTGACATTTACAATCTATGCGAGCATGGGTGCTTCTGTGATGAGTGGAATACTCGTCTTTGCTATTTCGATTACCGGAAGGAAGAAGAAGACGATGAAGAGTAAACGGTGCACGTACGTTGTATGACGATACGATATGCCACCCTTCCACGTGGAATGATCTGAGTAGTCCAGTTGGAATGTGGAAGAGGTCCAGGTATGGCAATGATGTCGAGTCGGGAGAGCCATCTCGACATGATCAAGATTATTTACATTATGTAGGAGGTTACCACATCGGCATGACCATGTCGATGTACATCGAGCTGATATCTAAGAGGTAACTTGGACAGGAGGCCAAGGTCATTTTTGTCAATAAATTAAACCGCCCTAAATGTAGGGCAGAAGAGGGGCATGTGCCTATAAATACGTGCATCCAGGAACTACGTTAGGCTTGATTCCTGGATCAAAAATAGGATACGTAGGCAATTCAAGATACATTCTTGAACCCAAATTACAACATAAAAACCGCCATCTTTCCATAAAAGGCACAATCTTTTTCACACTGTTTCTCCTTTCTATTTCACCCCTAGATACTAAACAACCTTGACACATCACTGGTGCTAAATCAAGCATCGTCATTTGGTGCTGAAGGAGGGCTATCTATCGGTGATTTAGAGAGAGTAATGCGATGGCGCCGTCAACAAGAAGAAAAGCAGCAAGATGAAACGTCTGAATGAAGAACACACGGACTCAGAGCCGAAGGGAACAAAACCAGATCGTCCCGGAAAAGCCCGGCGGTTCTAAGGTCGCGATTGTGCAAACACAGAAATCTCGCCTTCCTCCCGATTGCAGGATGTTGCGGACCATTTGGCATCATTAGATGAAGAAGCACTTAAAGCGTGTCGTAGCGTCCGTGTTTGTTGAAAAGGGTTTCCGTGATTTTCCGGACGGGCAACCTTTAGACCAACCAGGCGAAAAGAGTTAGAAAACGCGAAGGGAAGAAGGCGGTGGACGTTCGAGAAGAATGTGAAGACGAGATAGAAGTCGCGCCACCAACTATAAGAGGCGGTCGTGCAAGAGAAGCCGCTGAAGGGTCGAGGAAAGTATACGAGGTGACGAGTTTAATCGTATCGTTGGTAAGGATCGAGACATCGATTGGCTTGAGTCGCTTTTGTATCCGAGATCGAGCATTACCCGATGCCCGAGTCCTTCAAACCCCCGAAAATGGATCCATATGACGGCACAACAGATCCTGAGGATCATCTATACCGATACATATCGATGATGAGGCTAAGAAACGCGAACGACGCCATGAAATGTCGAGCGTTTGACACTTTGTTAACGGGTCGAGCTCGAGAATGGTTCCACAAACTGAGACCCGGGTCGATTTCTAGCTTCGTGCAGTTGGGGCAAAAGTTTCGTGACGCGTTTATTGGAAACAAGAAGTTTCATCTGAGTTCTACCCATTTGACTAACATCAAGCAAGAAAGGAATGAGTCAACTATCGACTATATGAAGCGTTTTAACCTCGAAGCAATGAAGGTCCACAATCTCAATGAGGCGCTTCAAGTCAATTTTTTCGTTGCGAGGATCGAACACATGAAGTTATACGACAAGTTATCTAGAAAGATGCCAGAAAGCATGGACGAATGTGTGAACATAGTCCATAAATTTTGCCAAGGTGAGGAGGCAGTGCGCTTGCACACCATCTCGCTTGGGCTCAACTCGAGAAACGACACCCGTGGCCAGACCAAAGGTCAGCCTAAGAATGAAGGGAAAGCCAGTGTTTTCGATCGGATGACGGCACCCATTCTGAGATCGACTTGGGAAGAAAGGAAATTTGAAAGACAGAGACTTCATACCCTTAATCGGTCTCGAAAAGAGTGCTAGCCATCATGATAAAAAGAACATTGCTCGGGCGCCCAAACCGATATCAAAGGATGTCGAGAAGAGGAAAAACACCCACAAGTATTGTGATTACCACCAAGATGTGGGGCATGACACGGAAGAATGTTTTGATCTAAAGAGAGATATCGACGCTGGCATCCAAGAAGGACAACTCGACGAAGTAGTAGACAGATCAGAGAAAGATGATCCCAAAGGGCGTCGTGAGTATAAGAGGAAGAATTACCATGGAAGAAGAGATCGATCTCCCAACCGGGCAATCAAAGGCGTAGAGCGAGTCATCCGAGCCCGTGAGAAGGGATAATCAGAGAGATGAGCGTCGAGACGATAGAAGGGAAGATCAGAATCGAGATCCTTATGGAGATAACCGAATCGGATATGGGGTGAATACGATTGTGGCAGAACATGTTTTAGACCGACCCCGATCAAGTCAACCCGTTATGGACGAGTCGAGAGAAGCCAAGAAGTTGAAATTCACAACAGAGGTAGGATATGGACCTAGAGACGATGTCCCAAGTACTTATGGCCGCAGTGAAGGTTTAGTAATAGAAGCAGTCATCAGTCGAGGGCTAATAAAGAGAGTCTGTGTCGATAGCGGGAGTGCCGTGAATATCCTATACTATTCAACGTTCAAGGCAATGAAGTTAAAAGATGAAGATATAACACCATTGTCCACCCCGCTATTCGGTTTTACAGGGCAGGCCATCCATCCAGTTGGATCTATCGACTTGTTAACCACGGTAGGAGATGGTGAGAAGGGGCGAACGATGGAGATGAGATGACGTCGTCAGTCAAGGCCCCTTCAGGGTATAATGTAATATTGGGTCGACTCGCACTTTATGATTTGAGAGCGATGATCTCCACCTACCATAACAAAGATGAAATTCCCACATGGCATGGCACCCACGAGGTAAAGGAGATGTGGCGGTGGCCGAGAATTGCAACCTAGTAACGATTAAAGGAAAGGGTGTAGGCCAAGTGTTGGTGGAAGAGCTAATCCCGAGGAGGAAGAGGACAAAAGTTGGGTTTCGGTCGATCCAACGGAAGAAGTTCGAGTTTGGAAAGAAGAAGAAAGCCAGGAGTTCGACTCGGAAGTGGATTCCACACCCGATGTTCGGATGTTAGTCGATCTCCTAGTTGAGTTTCGATGATGTTTTTGCATGGAAAGCCGACGACATGCCGGGCCTCTCCAGTGACATCGCGGTGCACAAGCTCAATGTCGACCCCGCGAAAAACTCAGTGAAACAAAAGAAGAGAAATCTAGCACCAGAAAGAAAGGAAGCGGTTAAAAAAGAAGTCGACAAGTTGCTGATAGCTGGGATCGTTAAAGAAGTAGTATATCCAGACTGGTTAGCCAACCCAGTCTTAGTGAAGAAGCCCGATGGGAGCTGGAGGATGTGCATCGACTTTACAGATCTAAACAAAGCTTGCCCAAAAGACTCTTACCCACTCCCCAAGATCGACCAACTTGTCGATTCGACCTTAGGTTTCGAAGTTTTTGGATTTCTAGATGCGTATCGTGGGTATTATCAGATCCTTATGGACCCCAGAGATTCGGAAAAAAATTTTTATAACTGATTTCGGGACATTTAGTTTCGTTACGATGCCGTTTGGTTTAAAGAATGCCGGAGCAACATACCAGCGCACAGTGAACAAGATTTTTGAAAAGTTGATTGGACGGAGCATGGAAGTCTATGTGGACGATTTGTTAATTAAGAGTAAGTCTCTCGAGCAGTTTATGATCGACACGAGAGAGGTGTTCGAGGTCCTTCGTTCGGCCGGCATGAAACTCAACCCAAAAAGTGTACGTTCGGGTCCGATCGGGAAAGTTTTTGGATACATGATATCCAGGATGGAATTAACGCAAACCCGACAAAAATCAAGGCCCTCCGAACATGCCAAAGCCTCGAAGTGTGAAGGAGGTGCAAAGATTAACGGGTCGGATGGCAGCCCTCAACCGTTTCCTATCGATATCGGCACAAAGGGCCTTACCATTCTTCAAGATTCTAAAGAAAGCAAGTCCCTTCCAGTGGGATGACAGGTGTCAAAAAGCTTTTGAAGACTTAAAGAATTACCTGTCAAACGGCCCACCTTGGCATCACCTCGAGAGGGAGAGAGACTTTTAGTGTATCTTGCTGTTTGTGAAGAAGCGGTGAGCGCGGTATTAATTCGAGAAGCGGAACGGGTCGTACCACCAATCTATTTCACAAGAAAGCCTTGCATGGGGCGAGTTAAGATATTCACCACCGAGAAGCTAGTTTTGGGTCTAGTCCATGCGTCGAGGAAGTTGAAGCATTATTTTCAGGCACACCCGATCGTGGTAGTCACGAACCAACCCTTGAAGCAAATTTTGGCGAAGCCCGAGACATCGGGTCGACTGGCCAAATGGGTGGTCGAGTTAGCCGGATACGATATCGAGTTCACACCTCGGACAGCTATCAAAGGCCAAGCACTAGCCGATTTCATTGCAGAAGGGTTATCGATCCAAATAGAACAAGAAAAACAACCATCAGAACAGCAGTGGACCATTTATGTTGATGGTGCTTCTAGCAAGGAAGGAGCAGGAGCGGGGTTGTTGCTGATTAGCCCAAGAGGAGAGGAATTCCCCTATGCGCTTCGATTTGAGTTTAAGGCCACTAACAACGAAGCGGAATATGAAGCTATGATCACGGGTTTGAAGTTGGCAATCAAGTTAGGGGTCGAGAACCTCTTGGTATACAGTGATTCACAGCTCGTGGTAAATCACATCCTAGGGGGGTATGAGGCTAAAGAGGAAACCATGAAAACCTATCTAAAAGTGGTTCAGAGACTGATGTCAAAATTCAAGAATGTTCGTATCGAACAGGTACCGAGGAACGAGAATAAACGAGCTGATGCCTTATCTAAACTGGCGTCTAATTTCAAATCAAAAAAGAAAGTCCTGGTAGAAATGTTGTCAGAGCGTAGCTACGAAGAAGTCGATGTGCAACCAATCAGTCAGGGGTCGACGTGGATGGACCCGATAGCCGCTTATCTTAAAGATGGGATTCTACCATCGGATAGGTTTCAAGCAAGGAAGGTACGATTACAGTCAGCGAGATATGCATTATTTGATTATGTTCTTTACAGAAGTCATTCAGAAGCGCCTGACGCGATGCGCGGCGTCGGAAGAAGAGGGAGCATATCTTCTCGAGGAAATACATCGGGAGTATGTGGAAATCATTGTGGGGCACGAATGCCGACAAGGAAATGTAGGCTAGCGGTAGTATTTACGCCCTCAATGCAGAGGGACGCAAATGAGTTGGTTATGAAGTGTAGAGCGTGTCAGGTTCATGATGTGATAACGCATCGGCAAGCTCAAGAGATGAATGTCATCGAGTCTGTTTGGCCGTTCGACGAGTGGGGTGTCGATATAGTAGGGCCTTTGCCTCGAGCCCCTGGAAATCTAAAGTTTGTTGTAGTTGCGGTCGATTACTTCACCAAATGGGTTGAGGCTAAAGCCCTTGCTAACATCAGAGCTGCAACCATCAAAAAAATTTTGTGGGAAAATATTTTATGCAGGTTTGGAGTCCCCAAGTACCTGATCTCGGACAATGGCACTCAATTCTTGGATGAAAGGGTACAGAGCTGGCTCAAAGAGTTTAAGATCGAGCATAGAACGACATCCGTGGCTCGACCTCAGTCGAATGGACAAGTCGAGCAGACCAACAGACAGCTGAAGTTCGGTTTGAAGAAGCGATTGGAACATGAGGGACGCGATTGGGCAGCACAGTTGCCAAGCATCTTGTGGTCATATCGAACTGCACCCAATGCGGCCACTCGAGAAACCCCTTTCGCAATGGCCTACGGGTGTGAAGCGGTTATACCAGCAGAGATCGGGTTGTCCTCACCTCGGGTTCTGGCTTATAATATCGAGACAAATGGGTGCAATCTCAAGCAGGCAAAAGATGATATCGAGGAAAGAAGAGATGTCGCACGCATCGATCGTGGTGGTGAATATAAGAGAAAGATGTCGCAATACTATAACGCTCGGGTAAAGTATAAATATTTCCAAGTTGGTGACCTCGTGCTGAGAAAGAATGAAGCAAGTAGACAAGACCCAATAGGCAAACTCGAGCCGAATTGGGAAGGCCCTTACAAGATCCTGAAAGTCCATCCTAAAGGGGCATATCAACTTGGAAGGTCAGATGGAAGCACAGTGCCTCGAACCTGGCATGCCACTAATCTTAGAAAGTATTATGTGTAATTTTCATTTCCGTTTGGTGATTGTAATGCGTCGAATCGACCATCCAGGCTTTATGTTTGCAATTTATGAAATTTTCTTTGAACCATCATAGCAAGTACCCATCGATACGATGTATAAAAGTTTTAATGCTTATCACTCCTAACCTGCTAAAGCGAACATCAACTCATACTTAAAGTGTATCATGAGTCATGAACTCATGCTTCACTTTGGGGGAATAGAGAGGAATTAAGTCGATATGACTACACCTCGCACAAGAAAGGGAATTAAGTCGATATGACTACACCCTAAATAATCGTAAGGGAATTAAGTCGATATGACTACACCCTAAATAATCGAAAGGGAATCAAGTCGATATGACTACACCCTAAATAATCGAAAGGGAATTAAGTCGATATGACTACACCCTAAATAATCGAAAGGGAATTAAGTCGATACGACTACACCCTAAGAGAGTCGCAATGACATAATCGTAAGGGAATTAAGTCGATATGACTGCACCCAAATTAATCGTAAGGGAATTAAGTCGGTATGACTACACCCTAAGAGAGTCGCAATGACATAAAGATAAATCAAAAAAGGCAAGGATCACAAACCAAATAATTAGATGAGGAGAGTCAAGTGAAATCCAGCTGAGCGAGTTTATCAACAAAAAATAAAACAAAGACAAAGAAAGTAAATGTTTAAAAAGTACAACCAAATCGAATAAATGTTGTTTTAAACTCAGAGATTAGGAGGGACCGAGCCAGACGCATTGGGGTTAGTTTGATCTTCAATGTCGACATCCTCCTCACCCTCTTGGTTCAGAGCAGGGACCACATATTTCTCATACAAAGAGACACCAGACCGGAGATCGTCGAAGTAGCGGCCATATCGAGGGATAGCTTCCGTGTCGTATAAGTGCGCCTTTCCGACACTAGACACTTCAAATTCGGGAAAGGCGGCCTTCACTTCGTTTAGTGCATTCATGATGCCTCCCTTCATCGCTTGAGTCATCAACAACATCATTTCGTTCTTAAACTCTGAAGAGGCCAGATAGTCCTTCCTAGCTGTCTCCTGGCGAGCTGCGAAACTGTCGACCTCGAATTGAAGGTCATCCCGAGCCTTGATGGCATTAGCCAGCTCGGTCTTGGTGGCCTCGAGCTCCAACTTTACTTTGGTCAATTCCCCATCTCTTGCAGCCAGCGCCTTCTCCGCCTTGGATAAATTGAGTCGAGACGCTTCAAGATCAGCCTCAAGAGTCAAGCGTCGTCCATCTATCTTCTTTACCGATGCCTCGAGCTTCTCAATTTTGGCACTGCTAACATATAGTCTCCTCTTTTTCCACCAGAGGAAGCGAAGACTCCATCCTCGACCGTGGCCACTTGAGTCATTAGCCGAGCCTGCAAAACATGAGAGGCCTTAAAATGAAAGATCTTGAGATTATAAAAGCCTCAAAACTATGAAGAATTAAAGGCTTACAGCTCGCATGGTTTTGGTAAACCAACTGCTGAACTCTTCAGGAGCCATGGCCTCCAGCTCGGTGGTGGAGGTCTCCGGAATCATGTCGATGCTCTGTGGCCTCGGTGGAGGAATGATGCGAGCCTCCTTCCCAACACCATGTCGGATCTCGTAACTTTTAGCGTTTCCTTTGGGCGAGGTTCTCCTCTTGTCGCTTCTCCGCCACACCGTCGAGTTGATTTCTCAAGATGTTAGATGACGAAGCAGGAGTCCCAGATCGAATCGGAGTCCTTTGACTCCCGGAAGTCGCCGAGCCGGATACGGCCTTCTTCGATCCGATGCCGACCACTCCTGGATTTTCTTGGGATCTGTCTTTTCGGTCTAACACCTTAGTTGACGATTCCATCTCTGAGAAATACTCCACTGCAAAAGTCAAAATCATTATTAGTAAATAATCGAGACGGAAATGAATAAACGAAAAGAAGTATAACGATTCGATAAAATAACGAAAATCCTACACAAAGCCCGACTTCTTCATCAAGCTCCATATAAGCGCCGGGCCTGCCGTCTCGATGTCGCGATAAGCATATGAGGTGCAGATTCCGAGTTGCAATATCGGGACGCGCTTGTTCAAGCACTCCACACGACACGGGTGGATCGGAGTCAAGCTTGTCATGCCACTTCTTAGGTCTTTGGTGCCAAGTATGTATATCGAGGTCACCAAGACCGTGTCGGATGAAGAAGAAGTTAGGTTTCCGATCGCCGTGAGAAGATATGGCCTTCCGAACAAATTCCGGGACCAAAGCGTTCGAAAGGTATACCACCTGCGCCTTGCAGTCCCAGGATCGAATAATACCGCCGAACAGCGCACTTTGTGATTCGACTTTAGCCACTCGACATGCCAGGACAAAGCCCATGAGACTTCTAACACCATTCGGAGCCAATTGAGCAACACATATCTGGTAGTGTCGAAGCACTTCGATAAGACATGGATCGAAAGGATATCTTAATCCTTCCTTTAGCTGCGCTTCATAAACGGCGCAAAAACCAGGAGGAGGATCACAAGCGAATTGATTTTGACCTCGAGGGACTTGCATGTTGTTAGACGAATACGGAATATCGAACCTCTGGCATAAAGCTTTAACCTTTCCCTCTGTTAGGGCAGATACGCATCCGTATGCTCCCTGACCTTTCATTCTGGTTTGTCGTTTCGTAGGGCGTCGGGAAGTCGATTCTTCTTCCCCCCTTACCTCCTCTCCTTCTTCTCCGGTGGACTTCTGGCCAGATGTATCAAGTTGTTCGGAAACCGTTACTTCCTGAGATTCGTCCTCGGACACGGCGATTTCCTCTAAATTTTGAGAATCGCTCTCACTCACCGACATGGGAATGGGAAAAGCAAAGAAAACAATAAAATAAGAAAGAAACGGAGGAAATTCAAAGCTTACTTGCAAATTTTGTATGAGGCAGGAAAAATGGATGAGAATGAGTAAGTTTAGACTCTTCACCGGCTTGGGACTCCTTTTATCTTCAAAGATCTCCAAATGATTCGAAGGGACGGTTTTTGGACAGTTATAAAGGAAGTATCGCGTATATCAAGGGTTTCCAACCAATAAAACGCTTTCGTTTCCTGCGCCCATTTAATTCTGGTGTAGAATGACGTCATCCTATGGAAGCCTATGGCGGTTAGGGTGTTAGCCTAAATCCCGCCAAAAGGAGGCCTCGAATCAAATGACTTTTTCAAATTTTCAGATCCGACTTTAGCATCTCAAAGGGCCTCGTCAGATCTGGGGGGCTTATGACGATACGATATGCCACCCTTCCACGTGGAATGATCTGAGTAGTCCAGTTGGAATGTGGAAGAGGTCCAGGTATGGCAATGATGTCGAGTCGGGAGAGCCATCTCGACATGATCAAGATTATTTACATTATGTAGGAGGTTACCACATCGGCATGACCATGTCGATGTACATCGAGCTGATATCTAAGAGGTAACTTGGACAGAGGCCAAGGTCATTTTTGTCAATAAATTAAACCGCCTAAATGTAGTACGTAAGAGGGGCATGTGCCTATAAATACGTGCATCCGTGAACTACGTTGAGCTTGATTCCTGGATCAAAAATGGTGATACGTAGGCAATTCAAGATACATTCTTGAACCCACCATTGCATCAACATAAAAACCGCCATCTTTCCATAAAAGGCACAATCTTTTTCACATCAAGCTTCTCCTTTCTATTTCACCCCTAGATACTAAACAACCTTGACACATCACTGGTGCTAAATCAAGCATCGTCATTGTACACTTCACCCATTTCTTCACAAAAACAACTGGCCTGTCTACCCTTTATGGCCTTGTTTTACTTTGTTTTCAAATCAGCTTTCCACGAAACACATATATGCTATTGTTTTCGGTTACATTTGATGCTTTTTCTTGTTCATTAATTAGGATTCTTTTTTGAATAAAATACAATTGTGAGTCAAAAAATTCATGATAACATCGTCTCAATATATATCTGAAATTATAATAAACATGTGATGGTTTCTATTTAATTTATATAGCGCTTCGATCTAACACAGGCCAGTGGGGATGTGTTTCTTGTTTTTTATATTTGAAAGGAGAAGTTAACTTCATTACCCGTCACTTATCCGACCTATGTCCAATCAACAATACGCAGATGCTTTATATACTAAACGCACCATAAAATAACAAGTCAATCCTTTGGCTCAGATCTATACTTACTTTTCCTTCATATTTATTTCATAAAGCTTCCTTTTATTTTATTTATTTTGCTTCGTAATTACTAACTCCGTCCCAAAATATAAATTCCGTTTAGACATGTTTACTCGGATTAAGAAAGTTGTTAAATGTCATTAGTTTTAATGGTAAAAATCTATAATACCATTTCACCCTCAGTAATTTAATAGTTGTAAAGTAGATGAATATATAATAAATTCGGGGTAAAAGGAAGGAAAAATATGAGAAATTCTCCATTGATATTATAAATGGATTTATATTATGAGACAAATTTAAAAAGTTAAACGGATTTATATTTCGGGACGGAGGTAATACTTCCGATACTTAGGTAATTGTTTCGTAAATCACTGCACACATTATACTTTTCTCAATAAGGAGTTGATATAGAAGGAATATTTAAAATCAAAATCAATGAATATTTGTAAAATAATTGAAATCATAAGAAATCTATCTTCTTTGAAACTCTACTACTACTTGAAATTTATCAGATGTTTGAACGGTTTAACAACTCATATTATAAGAAATATTCATCTATTTGGAATAATCTGTTTGCAAGCCATATACATAAGTATATATACTTGTATATGCATGAAGATCTTCAAGTCTTTTCAGAAATCATTATGTTTCGAACATAGAATCATAAGTTCAGATAGGAATACAAAACTTTTGAGAAAAAGCTCGATAAAAGTTGTTCGTCACACATTTATTATATATGGTCTATATTTTTCCTCTAATAAACTAGATGATGCGAGCTTAAGCTCATCCTAACATAAGTCTTCAGCGCACTAGAACTACTTCACAGCCTTGATGGGAAGTCAGGGGTTCGACCCCGCCTCTTTCCTTTCGTTTCCTAGGAAAGAAAAAAAAATATATATATATATATATATATATATATATATATATATATATATATATATATATATAGATGATGCGCGTTCCTCTAAGGAATTCTCTTAATAATAGCTAAGAGATGGAAGACACGATACTAGAGAAATAAAAGGATTTACGATACTTGGTTGACGGAAGTAAATTACGTGCCACATAATTAAACTTAGAGAAAAGAAGGTCAAAGCACAGGCTCCTTAGAACCCCAAGCACCACACCACCCCAAGCTTAGTTACAAAACTCACCATCTTCTCAACCATAAGGTAAAACTAATTGAACACACCCCAAGCTTATAGTTATATGTTATTTCTATTCTTTTATTTCTTTCTATTCTTAATTGTCGGATGAACATACCCTTATAAAATACATACATAAAATGAAAATTAACACTTGTTATATAAACATGCGTAATATGAAAATTATCCCTTAATTGTAATGCTGAAAACAGATGTATATACATATACTTACAGAATATCTCCATTCCAAGTAAATCGAAAAACATGTAAACGTAACGCCACATAAGAAATATTGTTTCTATTTGAATACCAAATACTTCAATGAGAACATAACAATTATTTTTTTTAAATTAAAATATTTCCCCAATGGATAGTATATCATATCCCTTATAAGAAAAAAATAACTTCCCCAATAAAAAATTCATATTAATACATATAGACTATAAAATTTAATAATCATGCTATAAATATAAATGTTATACTCAATTTTTTTATAAAATTCCCTTAAAATATTTATGGAAAAAAAAACAATTATAGCACGACTGACCATAAAATAGTTTAAGGAGAATTAGAGATAATGACAAAGACGAAATATTTTTAAGAATAAGATGTATTCAACATTTTTATAGGGAGAAAGACAAATTCCATAATTTTTATAGTCTCAAGGACAAAACCAACTTAAAAATACAAAAACTAAAAAAATCCGACGCCGTCGTTCTTGCTCTAGAATTTTTTATTTTTTTATTTATCTTTACTCCTCCATTTTCAAACGCTCGTATCTTTTGAACTAGAGATCGGCTTAGCGATAAAAATTTCACTGAATTTTTTATTTTTTAATGCTCTTCGTTTTGAGACTTGGTTTGATATATTAACATCGTTTTCGTGAGATTCAATGTCGAAATTCACTCAGTTAATATTTCCAGTGAATCCAAAAATCAGTGAATTTCGACAGCGGATTTTCTGAAATCATATCGGAATATGTTGAATGTGGTATCAAAATAAAGAACGTGAAAAATAAAAAAATTGGTGACAGAATTTTTAAATTTGGAGCTCTAGATTGAGACATATGAGTGTTTAAAAAATATTGATAAGAGAGAAAGTGTGTTGGTTATTTTTTTAGAAAATAGTGCCAGAAAATTAAATAATAATAATAAAATAGTTTTGTTCTTTATGCAAAAGTTTCAAAAATATGTGCTTCTTTTTAAATTTTTTTTTGAGAAAAAAATATATGCTTCTTAATTGATTAAATGTTTGTGTCATTCTCTCTCATTCTCCCGATAGTTTATTATATTTTTCCTAATACTTTCCGTGTCAAAGACATTACTTAAAATATATTAAAATAATTTTGTGGTGAGAAATATATTAAAATAATTGAGATAATAAACTTTTTATTCGATTTGTCACTAAAACAAGATTATTATTATTATTATTATTTTTTAAATACACCTAAGATGTTTCACTTCTTTCCGTAAAAGTTTAATCTAAGAAGTTTTGTGTTTGTAAGTAGCACACACAACCGAAAGAAAAAAAAAAGTCTACAGTGCCTTTGAAATTATTATTGTATTGAAACTTTCCTTGGAAACATGGTTCGTCTACAAAAAATTCCAATCAAAATGACATCAATGATTTGCAAAGTATAAACAACATACAATGCCATAGACATCAAATTTGTTTACAACTGAGTCGTAGTTCCTTTAAAATAGTTGCTATTGATAATTTTCTATAAAATATTTGTAGGAAAAATTAGTTGTCTGACTTCGTTTATAGTAATATGTTCTTATCGTTTACAAAAAAAACTTTCCAAATAGATTAGACAATATTAACAATAAAGATGAAGAAACACTTTGCAGAAAATTGTATTTATATACATACAACACAACATCACAACTTTATGCACAGAAAATTGTATGACGGAAAGCACAAATAAAAACGAGAACTTATTGTTTAGACTGAGGCGCGTAGAATGCTTTCCTTAAGACTATAATGCCCCGACTATGTGTTCACGGTATTGGCATAAGTCTCCCATGATACAACAGTCACATTTTCCTGATTGTAGCACTTCAATGCAGAAAAGACGGCGAACTGATAATGCCTTGTTATCTCAATCTTTATGCTCTATGTATGCCGAAAATGTGTTTCAATTTTTGCAGAGTTTCGGTATGCAAGAAGAAGGATTTTCTGTCTCTATTTTTCATTTAGGATTGTTCCTTTTATAAGCATAAAAATGGTAGAGTAGCAACTTTTCAATCTATGGAAGTTAAAAAACAAAAATTCGAACATCAGGCTTCAGTTAATGCGAAGTGATGCCTTGCTTCAGAATTTCGAACTGATGCTTCTGTTCCTGTTGTTGGAACTGAACAGAACAATTGTATTTATATTCATACAACACAACAATTGTATTTATATTCATACAAAAAAAACTTTTCAAATAGATTAGACAATATTAACAAGAAAGATGAAGAAACACTTTGCAGAAAATTGTATTTATATTTGATGACAGTTAAAATATACCTATTTATGTCATCAATTCTAACCTTAAATCAGAGTTAATTATATATATTTCATATTAAATCACGTGTTTATATTTATTATTTAATGATAAGTGATTATTAATGTGATAATTGGTATTTAAATGCTTTTATTATAAAAGAGCAATTAATTGTGTGATAAATGCTTGATTTCGCAGATCGTAATTAATCGGGAGGATAATTGTCATGCAATTGGGAAATCTCAAGATAAATAAGGAAGAAAATCGGAGCATTAATGAAGAGACAAATCGATCGACATATAAGAGTGAAGTGGGGAACAAGTCGACGGCGAAAATTGAAAACGCCAGATAGAGGAGGCTCGGTCGATCGAGCCATGCCATTCGGTCGACCGAGCGTATCGTTCGGGTCACCCGAGCCTAATCAGATTAATGCGTGCATATCTTCTGGATTCTCCCTATGTCGGCTACAACTCCTATATAAACAGCAGCCACGATGCTGAGAAAACAACCAACCTACAAAACACAATACTACAATACTTTTAGTTTATCAATATAGTTCTTTTATTTTATATTATGTTGCTTCATCACGGAGGCGATGGATTCATCGATTAGAGATTGCATTAAAGGATCGGAGGACCCTCCGTCTACGAGGGTAATGTCTATCCAAATATGTCGTTTTTATTCGTAGATCTATTTTATTTCGTTATGGAGTAGTCGTTTGTGTATTGATTTCGTGATGTAGTTAATTAACAAACCCATATTCATGTAGATCTAAGTCGTGCGATGGCGCTTTTACGAGCAAATTCTAGAGTCACCGGTCTAGATCTACCACGGTCTATATGGTTAGATCTAGCCATCAAGATTCTAGTAATTTTCTCGTGAACGACTTCGCTACGCTCGTGCTTTCTGCTTTTTCATATACACATGTAATAGATCCGCCAATTTGTTACATCGTTCTCGTAAATTAATATGATATATTGTGAAAATTGCCATGTTAAATAGGACATAAGTTAGCCGATCGTTTAGGAGGTGTGCCAACCTCGTCCACGGTGGTTGCCTGCAGACGAGGTGACGATTTTAGATCGGCATCCCTAGTTTGGTATAGCATGCTTGTTATATGATGTTCTATCCTGTCCCAAGGAAGGATTCGTAATTAAGCATAAAGATCTTCTATCCGCTCACGAAGTAGATCCAGCTTTAGGGGATGGCTCCGTGAGCCAAAATATAATCAACCTTAATGTCTTTTCTGCCTCGGCTTAGATATACGTATATGGGGAGTAATTACTACTAGCGTAATCAATACCGTTTGTTAGAGTCTTATAGAACCATAAAAACAAGTGTTTAGTGTCTTGTGTCGTATTGTTAGTCTTTGTGTTTTCTATCGTGTCAATCTTTATTTCTATTCTTGTTGGTCGTAGACCGCCTTTAATCTATTTTTAGTTTAATAACGTTGTACTTGTTTAAGCCGAGTCTCGTCGTGGATCGACTTTCGACTCTATCTAGCTATACTACGATTGAACCTAGTTCTCTTGCTAGTTGGTTATTTAGGTATCGAGTTATTTTTATAACTTGACCGTCATCAAGTTTTAGGCGCCGTTGCCGGGACTCGTGTCATTAAATTGAGTATAGCTTATTTTATTAAAAGTAGATTCGTAAATATTGTGAATAAGAGTCTCAGATATTAAATAAATGTCATTAAAAATAAAAAATAAAAAAATATAAATAAATAAAAGAGTTTGGTCGATCAAACCACGCTTCTCGATCGACCGAGAATTTATTGTTTTTTTTTTACTTTTCTGCTTCTCGCTTTTGTTTTACACATTTCGCTTTGTGTTTTTGTATTTTTCTTAGTCTGTTTTAGTTTAGTTTTTATTTATTGAGTCTAGGATTAGCCTTTAAAGTTTCTAATAGTTTATTGTTATTTCTATTTTTGTCTATTTTAGAGTCTCGCCAAAGGCAGTAGCCTTGGCGTATTTTAATTGTTTAATTTTGTTTTTGTCTTGCAAATAAAAAATAATAAATAAATAAATAAAAAAGCAAGCTACCCGGATTTCCGAGGATCCAATCGAAGAGCAAGGCGAGGAAAAATCAAAGAGCACATCAATCGACTTCGACATGGAAGGATTACCGAATGAAGCCAACCAGTAAATGAAAATAATTTTAATAATGCAAATTTTGTTAACCAAGTTGTGGTTTGCATGGGAAAGGCGTACTTTGCAAAGCTATGCAACGCCTACCATTGAACAATTCATTCCTCGCTATCGTAGTACACGAAAATGTCACTTTGAAATTTATCACCCGAAACCTAATGTCATTCAAATGGTGGCAAACTATTCCACTTTTCATGGTATCCTGAATGAAGATCCTGACATTCACGTGATGAATTTCTTAGAGATCGTTAGTACCGTGAAGCCGTAATCGGTTCCCCGAGGATAACATTAAGCTGAGACTTTTCCCTTTCACTTTGAAAGATAAAGCTAAGCAATGTCTTTTCTCTTTAGAGGCTAGATCAATCACGACCTGGGAGGAACTGCTAGAAAAGTTCATGAATAAGTACTTCCCAATAGGAAAGACCTTTAAGTTACGCCAAGATATCTTGGGGTTCAAGCAGCAACCTGGTGAGAGTTTTGATCAAGCTTGGGAACGTTTTAAGGAGTCCATGAGGAAGTGCCCTCATCATGATATCCCTCTATGGATTTTAATGCAAACCTTTTACCATGGATTGAGAGATACGGAGAAGATAAGAGTAGATGCCTCCAGTAATGGTGCGTTTGTTCTTTTATCTCCTGAAGAGGCACAAGGAAAGATGGAGCAAATAGCAATGAATAGCCAATGGGGAGGTGGTGAAATAGCAACTGTGAAGATGGCCGATGATCTTGAGGAGGATGTATCACATAAGATCCTAAATACTCTATTGCTCATAAATGATAAGGTGGATGGTATGCATGAGAGGATTGTGCGAGTAGAGAATGGAAAAGGGACGGAAACGACTAAGCCATTAGAGAATGCGGGTACTAAAGAAGCCAATTACATTGGGAGACAGGGTAATCACTATGAAGGTTACAAACCAAATCATGACCAACCTGAATTCCGATGGAGTGATCCAAATGAAGGGGTAAAACCACACAACACTTATGTACCTCAGCAAGCTCAAACTTACGGTTGGGAAGTTGCGCTTGAAAAGATGAGCAACACAATGTCTGACACTGTGAATCAATTAGCAGAATCCATTACTGACTTGGCTACAAACTTTCACCAATACTTTCAAAAGAATGATGCCAAAGTCACCAACCAAGAAGCCTTAGTCCAGAATCTCTCTCATCAAATAGGACAATTAGCTGAACAACTGTCAACTAGACCTCCTGGGGGATTTCCGAGCAACACTGATAGGAACCCTAGGGATGTGAATGCGATAATGATTAGAAGTGAAAAGGAGCTTACTCCAACAATTCCAAAGAATGAGGAAAATATAGAAGATGTTAGGGATAAGGAGAAAGAGCCTGAGGAGGCATTCACACCCTGCTTAGAAAAGCCCCCCGATGAGCAATTATCCTCCATCTCTACCATTTTAGGGAATAGTGATTGCGCAGAAATATCTTCGCAAAGTGAGGTTGTTAAGGCTGAGAAGCAAAAACCATGGTTTAAAGATTATGTGAATTATTTATCCGGGAGATATTTGCCACCGATTTGAACCAAAGAAAAAAAGAAGAAGTTCTTTGCGGACCTTAAACACTATTATTGGGATGAACCCTATCTTTTAAGCGTTGCTCAAGACACATTTTTAGAAGATGTGTTCCTGAGAGTGAATTCCTCGATATACTTAAACATTGCCATACTTATGAAGCGAGAGGACACTATGGAGGGACAAGATCACATAAAGTTCTCCAATGTGGTTTCTACTGGCCAAATCTTTACAAAACTGCACATGAATATGCTAGATCCTGTCATTCTTGCCAAATGACGGGCAATATCTCGAGGAGAAATGAAATGCCACTGAGGAGTATCCTAGAACCAGAAATCTTTGATGTATGGGGAATTGATTTTGTGGGACCTTTCACTTCGTCTGCTTCAAACCGCTATATTTTGGTGGCGATCGACTATGTGTCTAAATGGGTTGAGGCTATTGCTTCACCTACCAATGATGCAAAAGTTGTATCATGGTTTTTAAAGAAAAATATCTTCACGCGGTTTGGAATCCTCGTGCCATCATTAGTGATAACGGGAGCCATTTCGTAATAAGCCATTTGAGAAGTTAATGGCCAAGTGCGGGTAAGACATAAGTTAGCTACCGCTTATCATCCTCAAACAAGTGGTCAAGTTGAGGTCACGAACCGAGAGATTAAGCGCATTCTAGAGAAAAACTGTGAACCCAACAAGGAAAGATTGGTCGTTGAAGTTAGATGACGCTTTATAGGCTTATCGGATCGTATAAGACTTCCATAGGTATGTCCCGCACTGCATTGTTTTTGGGAAAGCGTGTCATCTACCGGTTGAACTTGAGCACCGTGCCTTATGGGCTACTCGTGTATTGAATTTAGATGAAAGTTTAGCCGGAGAAAAGAGATTGTTGGAATTAACTCGCCTAGAAGAGTTTCGTGCATTGAAGCTTACGAGAATGCTCGGATCTATAAAGAGCGCACTAAGAGATTTCATGATAAAAGATCCTTGACCGCACCTTTAAGGTGGGTGATATGGTTCTTGTTTACAATTCGCGCTTGAAACTTTTCCCGGGAAAGCTAAAATCAAGATGGTTTGGTCCTTATAAAGTGAGTAAAGTATTTCGTTCCGGAGCTGTAGAGGTAAGTCACCTGGATGATCGAAAGACTTTTGTGGTGAATGGCCACCGAGTAAAGCATTACCTCGGGACTCAATTTGATAGGGAGGAAGAAGTACTTACTCTAGGAAATCCTACTTACAACTAGACCATCATGTGAGTACAGTTGAGCTAACGACTATAACCATAGAACTATTTCTTAAAACTTTCTTTTAGATTTGTTTTTGTTTTTGCTTTGAATAAAGTAGCATGCGCTTATCACGGTTTTTTTTTATCTCGCCATGTTCGAGTCTAAGTTCGGAATAAACGAGGTTTTTTCCTTGATAGCCGTCATGTGAGTTTTTTTATTTAGTTGTAAATCCTTTTTGGTATTGTCCATGGCAAGATAAAGTAAAGTGGCTTAAACTGCTTTTAGATATTTATATCTAATTATCGCCACATTATTTTATAACTTCTATAGACATGGTATTTAATGATTTCGTGGAGCTTGTTTGTTTATACAGATATGTCTGCCTCTCCACGACGTCTTTGAGGTTTTACTCCGATATTGTTCCTTCACTTGGGAGCCGCTTTCCAGAGCTAAGTCTTTTTTCTTAAACTCATTTATTTTTGTCATTGAGGACAATGCCATGTTTAAGTGGGGGGCAAGGGACTTAGCTATATGTTGAAAAAGTAAAGAGGAACGGAATATCGAGGCAATATTGAGCAAAATTTAAAAAAATTTCATGGATAAATGCCAAGTTGTTGAACTCGTGCACTTTAAACTTGTGAAGTTCTTATACTTAGAATTGATAGGAAAGGAACCAAGTTGCATGAATACGTGATCATATTATACTTTTGCGATAAATTGTTAGTAAACTTAAGGATATTCATGCCAACAATAGCAAATAGTTAGGTATTGTTCAACTACTCAACATGTGAATCGTTTAGTACCGCATGAGTTATAATACTTGAAAGAAATATGTGTACATTGCGTAGATAATTGGTTATGAGGACCTAGTGTCGATATTTGTCGATCGATGTATTCTCGATCTTCGAGCCATCAAAGCGGAGTAATAAGCTTGGGACGTACACTGTTTTTGACAAAGGCATTAAAACATCTGGGCTTGTAGTAACATTACCAAAGTAGCCCCGCGCTTGTGGTAATATTCCATGCTATGCTTAATCTAAGATAGGGGATACTCTACTAAAAGTTTTCTTCCTTGAGATTAGTAGTATTCAAAAAATATGCAAAATTGAAAAAATTAAATTGTTAGAGGCTTTGAGTAGTACTCGGTCTCCAAGTCCAAAACCCTATAATACGCTCTTGCTTATTGTTCTAGTGCTTTCACCATTCACGAGGCATAAGAAGTATGAATGCTGATGTTGGTGAATTTTGATATGAAGTCTGCATAAGCTCTAATCTTGCTACATTTATATAAAACCAATGCACATGCACACAATCACTTCGATTCATAGCGAGTAATGAATAATGCTTATCTGATGAGCATGACTGGTATGAGTTGACTCGAGTTTCTTGTGTAAGTATGAGTTGACCACGGAAAATGTTGTCTTGGGGAATGACTTATTGATGCTTTGTTCGGGACGAAGCAAAGTTTAAGTGGGGGGCATTTTGATGACAGTTAAAATATACCTATTTATGTCATCAATTCTAACCTTAAATCAGAGTTAATTATATATATTTCATATTAAATCACGTGTTTATATTTATTATTTAATGATAAGTGATTATTAATGTGATAATTGGTATTTAAATTTGTTTTATTATAAAAGAGCAATTAATTGTGTGATAAATGCTGATTTCGCAGATCGTAACGAATCGGGAGGATAATTGTCATGCAATCGGGAAATCTCAAGATAAATAAGGAAGAAAATCGGAGCATTAATGAAGAGACAAATCAGATCAGCATAGAAGAGTGAAGTGGGGAACAAGTCGACGGGCGAAATTGAAAACGCCAGATAGAGGGAGGCTCGGTCGACCGAGCCATGCCATTCGGTCGACCGAGCCATGCCATTCGGTCGACCGAAAGCGAATCGTTCGGTCACCCGAGCCTAATCGACACGCGTGCATATCTTCTCGGATTCTCCCTATGTCGGCTACAACTCCTATATAAACAAAGCAGCCCACGATCTTGAAAACAACCAACCTACAAAACACAATACTACAATACTTTTAGTTTATCAATATAGTTCTTTTTATTTTATATTATGTTGCTTCATCACGGAGGCGATGGATTCATCGATTAGAGATTGCATTAAAGGATCGGAGGACCCTCCGCCTCACGAGGTAATGTCTATCCAAATATGTCGCTTTTATTCGTAGATCTATTTTATTTCGTTGGAGTAGTCGTTTGTGTATTGATTTCGTGATGTAGTTAATTAACAAACCCATATTCATGTAGATCTAAGTCGAAATGCGATGGCGTTTTTGAGCAAATTCTAGAGTCACCGGTCTAGATCTACCCAGGTCTATATGGTTAGATCTAGCCATCAAGATTCTAGTAATTTTACGTGAACGATGATGACGGTCAAATTATACCCGTAAAAGTCATCAACGTTGACCTTAAATCGAGATTAATAATATATATTTCATATTAAATCACATGTTTATATTTATTATTTAATGTTAAGTGATTATTAATATGATATTTGGTATTTAGCCGTTTTCATTATTAAAATCCGATTTACTGTGCGATTAATGTTGATTTTACAGATCATTACAAATCGAGAAGATTAGTGTCATTCAATCAATTATCTCAAGATAAGGAAGGAAGGAAATCGGAGCATTAAATGAGAGAGTAATCGGATCGACATGCAAACGCAAAGGGGAGCAAGGCAAACGAAGAAAACGTGTAGAACATGGAAAATATAGGTTCGGTCGACCGAACCATTAGGCTCGGTCGACCGAGTGTCATCTTCGGTTGACCGAGTGTCGACCGGGCGGTTTAGGGCTTTTGTCGTGTTTACCTTCTAAAACCACCCTAAGTCGGCAAAACCTCTATATAAGCAAGCGACTACGAGAATTGTAATATATACCTTAGAATATCATTCAATAAAATCACTCTATTCATATCTTGATTCAATGTAGTTTATTGAGGGTGTTTCCAAAGAATTTAAGGTCGCATTATGTAAGCCTTTTTTTTTTTGTTTCTTTTATTTTAAGTAATTAATTCCCCCAATTATGCTTTATTGTTTGAGTTAGTTAATTCATAGCTAGATGATGTAGATCTAGGCTATGACATTAGGGATGTGGCGACACCTTGTCTATGAGGATCCCATAACCTAGGTCATACACTTAGTATTTATTCATGAATCTGCATTGTTTAATTAATGTGTATCTAAGTTAGTTTATATGAATGCTTTACGAATTCTTGCTTAATCCGTTGTGTATGATGAAACGCCGAGAGATACGTTCGTGGATGTAATCTGGGGAAAGGACCATTCGGTCGACCGAGCCCAAATATTCGGTCGACCGAGCCCCTGCTCATCCGTTAGATAGCCATGTCTTTATGGTTAGGTTAACTTAATAGAATTTATCATCTCGGTAGGTATGGCTACGCCACGTTGCTCGTCTGCTTTTAATTAGCGTATGATTAGGAAATACCAATATAGGGCTCCTAGGTTGGCTCATGAATGATCTTCCGGGACTTTCAATGAGATCTAGGTAGGTTTTGTATTTGGGAATTGAGCTCACCTAGTTATACGTAAATCGTAGATTAACATGATACCGTCGCGGTAATTGTTAATAGGGCGTAGACCGATGCGATCGTTTAGAAGTGCGCGCCTAACCATAGGAATGTTGCCTGGACGAGGTGTACGGTTAATATCGGCATCCTGTAGAATCGTAGCGTGTGAGTTATATGAGATGGAGGCACTAAAAGCGCGAAGTCACGTAACAATATCACAGTGATTTAGTGACTTACCGGTGCTAAGTCAAGTTAAAGAGGATGACTCCGTAGCCAATCTAAGATAGATACAAACGGATTGACGATTAATGAGTTCGATTTATTATATAAATTATCTAGGTCCAAACGATAAAGACTATAATTGGGGAGGTTAATTACGTTGTGTCGAGTCGTGTCTTTACTTTTCTTGTTTTATGTTGGTCGTAGACCGCCTCTATGTCCTTGACGTGTTTAATTAATTGTTTGTATATAAGATGATCCACAATTGGTTCCTCGTGGGATCGACCTTGATTCACTATAGCTATACTACGACGGGCCTAGTCCTCTTGCTAGTATCGGTTTATGGTGGTCAAGTATATTATAACCTGATTGACCCCGATCAAGTTTTTTGGCGCCGCCGTTGCGGGAACCAACGGTCAATTTTATATATAAATAATTTTCTTATTCATGTCAAGTTTTCTGTTTTAGAGTCTGTTTTTACGTTTTTGAGTCCCTCTGGTTGTCTGCTCTGTCTGAAAATTCCAGATTCTTAAAATAAAAATAAAAAATAAAAAAAAATTTATTCGGTCGACCGAGAGACTTCATTCGGTCGACCGAGAATTTATAATTTTTTGTTTTGTTTTGTTTTGTTCTTGTTCTGTTCTATTTACACGGTTTCTGATTTGTGTTTTTCGAGTCTGGAATTTCGCGTTTCTGTTTATCCCCGTATGTTTAATCCGTAGGTCCGATAGCGACATGGGAAACCATGTTAAAATCGATCTGGTCTGCTTTTGTTTTCTTCCGCTTGTAGAAACACGGAAGCAATAATCTGAGTCGGTAATTTTTTCGCGGGCGCCGAAAATAACCCAAAGAAACATGTGGAGCTACGAATCTAAGATGGGAAAAGCGATGGAAGCAATACCTTTAAAGCACCAAGATGGCTCCGAAAAAATTTTAAGGCTTAAATTCTTCGTGGTACAATGTTGAAGGCAAGGTACTACCCTTTTTTTGCTTATGTTTTACCACCTTTTGGTTTTTTGAGCATAAGTTAGCCTATACATGAACCTTAGTATGAATCTTGGCCCGGAGTGGTTTGTAAGATTAATTTTATTAGTGTCGAAGGTTTTGCCCATATCCGTCTCTCATCTAGAGGTGTAAGGAAACATGTAGTCGTTGAAAGGAAGCAAAGAATAAAGAGTTCCTCGTAGTTCATTAAAATCTCTTTGTCCTATGCATGAGATTGCTTCTATCGCCAGGGGAGCAACAAATTGTGTAGTCTAAGCATTCACAATCTAAAGAAGACGTTGAGTTTTGAGAGAACACCATCTTCTGCTTTCGTTGAGTTTTATGGTGATGGCTTCTCGGTGAACCCACCTTAAATGTAAAAACGAGATTACGCTTTGGGTGACAATTTAGAAATCGCAGAATCGTAGTACATGGGTTCGGAGATGGTCTAACCATGGCTGGGCGAGTTCAACCGAGCTTCGGCTCAATCTACTCCCCTCCACGTGTGATGTACGTTACAAAGCCAGCTTCCACAAGACTTAGCATAGCCGATAAGCCTTCGGGCTAAACGGGGCTTAATCTTGACGGATTGGCCTGAATCGTCACATATGTTCCAACGAATAAGACGGCGTAGGCTTGCCTACATAACCGACCTTATTCGGAGTACTTAGATTCATTGTTTCTTATTGTCAAGGCCAAAACCATAATTTTAGCCGAGTTTCTTAGAATTCACTAATTCCTAAAACGAGCCGAGGTAAGAGCTTTGGATAAATGGTATGGATAAATGTCGTTTCCTAGGTCTCACAACCAAGGGAAGTGTATTAATCCATAAATGCAATGATGAGCCACCTCTTATAGTGCTCGGAGGGTCAAAGTCCGTGATCCAAGAATAATGACTGACAAGGATACTTTTTGGAAAGTCGAAATGAGGACTTTAAACTCGTAACTACTTCTTTAAAACCCTTAGGATTTCTTTTTAGGATTTTAGGTTTTCTGCTTTTCTTTGAGTCAAATAAGAGTAACGTGAAATATGTTGAGGTTTTTATTTTGCCGTGTTCCGATGGCCATTGGGCTAAGGATGTGCAAAACTTTTTTACTCAATATAGGCCACGTGAAATAGAGTTCCGTAGGAGAGTCGAAAAATTGCTAAAGAAAATGAAATTTAGCAAACAACCTTAAGATGGAAGCATTAAGAGAGCTTGAGAATTACTGAAAATGTAACAGAGAATGATTGGTGTGAACAAGAACAATCTTGGTCAAATTCTAAAACTTTTTAGGTGATCCAAGTGAAAATCCAAAGTGATGTGCAATTCATTCTGCAACTATCCTTATCTTTCCCTTACACCTTTTCACCCTTCAACCCTTTCGATCCTCTCTCCAATCTGCCTTTGACACTCACATTTCTAACCATTCTTTCATCGCCTCTCTTTCTTTCCATCCGTTTCACTCTCCCACCCAATCCCATTCCTTTAAACAATTATCAATCCCAAAAACACAATTTCTTACCCACCCTTTATCTTTTCTTCCCATCCTTATATATATCTTTTTCTAAACCCATCATACTCTCAACCTCCATTTTGTTTACAAAATACCCTTGTGTTGCGGAATTTGAAATATTGCTATGTTTTATTGATTATTTTGATTTTCATGATCCTAGTTGGGGGAAGTGTAGCTCTGACCCTAGCTAGATTTTAAAGGTTTTTGGTTCGATCAAAGTACAACTTATCTTTCTATCGGAAGTTTTAAATTTCACACTTTTCCGACTATTCCGGCATCTCTAAATGATAAGTTTTGTTCTACATTATCACACAGATCCGACCTTGTTGATGACGGTTATGACTTTTACGTGATACATTGGGTTATTAGTAATTTCGAGGAGTAGCTACATCTCCCTAAGTTGTTGATATCCAATGCAAGCGAGAAGTTTCTGCGCTAAGTATTTGATTTTATCTTTAGCCAATAGGTCGCATTCAATCTGTTATACCTTACCAAGTTTCTCTTTTCCTGGATTGAATACCTTTTTGATCGAGTCACCTCGTGTTTTCCCACGTCGGGTAATGCTTTTGATCTTTGTCTTCTCCCGGTTTTAAGAATATTTAGGCGGTGGAGGTTGTAGATGAAGACCACCATCTTTAGTTGCTTGTTTATTTTTCTTTCTATTTAGTATTTTTCTTTTTGGTTTCTCGTGTCATTGGTAGTATAAAATAAAGTGGCTTAAACTGTTTTTAGGTATTTATACCTCATTCTCGCCACATTATTTTATAACTTCCATAGACATGGTGTTATTACGGTTTAAGTGGAGTTTGTCTCCTTATACAGAGTTTTCACTTGCTTCTCCACAACGTGCTGGCATTTACTCCGATATTGTTCCTTTACTTGAGAGCCGTTTCCAGAGCTAAGTCTTTTTCTTAAATTCTCATTTATTTTTGTCATTGAGGACAATGCCATGTTTAAGTGGGGGGTAGGAGACTTAGCTATGTTATGTTATGAATGAAATTTGAATGAAACGGCACATGATTGGAAAAATTTGAATAAATACCACATTATTTATCTCGTACCCTTAGAATTGTGAGTTCCTAGCTAAGAATTGATAGGAAAGGAACCAAGTTTCATGAGTACGTGATCATTTTATACTTATGTTAAGTAAATTTAAGGATATTCATGCCCGTTTTTGCGAGTAGTTATTTATTATTCAATTACTCAATCTGTGAATCGAGTATACCGTGCAAATCATAATAACTGAAGAAATTATGTGCACATTGCATAGATGATTGGTTATGTGAACTTAGTATCAATATCTATCTGTGATGCATTCTTATCTTTTAGCCATTAAAGCGAGTAATAAGCTTGAGACGCGTACTGTGTTTTAGCAAAATGTTAGACATTGGGCTTGTAGTAACATTACCAAAGTAGCCCCGCGCTTGTGGTAATATTCGATGCTATACATGATCTAAGATAGGGGGATACTCTAAAAATTTTTCTTCCTTGAGATTAATAGTATTTGAAAAATATGAAGATATTAAAAGAATATTCAACTCTTTAAGAGGCTTTGAGTAGTACTCGGTCTCCAAGTCCAAAAACCCTATAGATACGCTCTTGCTTATTGCTCTAGTGCTTCAAAAATTTAAAGGCTTGAGAAGTATGAATGCTGAGGTTGGTAGGTTGAGATTACGAAGTTGGCATAAACTCTAATCTTGCTACGAATATATAAAACTAAATGCACATGCACACATCACTTCGATTCATAGTGAGTAGTGAATAATGGATATCTTATGAGCATGACTAGTATGAGTTGACTTGAGGTTCTTGCGTAAGTATGACCTGACCATGGGAAATGTTGTCTTGGGAAATGACTTATTGATGCTTTGTTCGGGACGATCAAAGTCTAAGTGGGAGGTAGTTGATGACGGTCAAATTATACCCGTAAAAGTCATCAACGTTGACCTTAAATCGAGATTAATAATATATATTTCATATTAAATCACATGTTTATATTTATTATTTAATGTTAAGTGATTATTAATATGATATTTGGTATTTAGCCGTTTTCATTATTAAAATCCGATTCTTCGTATGATTAATGTTGATTTTACAGATCATTACAAATCGAGAAGATTAGTGTCATTCAATCAATTATCTCAAGATAAGGAAGGAAGGAAATCGGAGCATTAAATGAGAGAGTAATCGGATCGACATGCAAACGTGCAGTGGGGAGCAAGGCAAACGAAGAAAACGTGTAGAACATGGAAAATATAGGTTCGGTCGACCGAACCATTAGGCTCGATCGACCGAGTGTCATCTTTCGGTTGACCGAGTGTCAGCTTCGGGGCGGTTTAGGGCTTTTGTCGTGTTTACCTTCTAAAACCACCCTAAGTCGGCAAAAACCTCTATATAAGCAAGCAGCTACGAGAATTGTAATATATACCTTAGAATATCATTCAATAAAATCACTCTATTCATATCTTGATTCAATGTAGTTTATTGAGGTGTTTCAAAGAATTTAAGGGCTTGCATTATGTAAGCCTTTATTTTCTGTTTCTTTTCTTTTAAGTAATTAATTCCCCAATTATGCTTTATTGTTTGAGTTAGTTAATTCATAGCTAGATGATGTAGATCTAGGCTATGACATTAGGGATGTGGCGACACCTTGTCTATGAGGATCCCATAACCTACGTCATACACTTAGTATTTATTCATGAATCTGCATTGTTTAATTAATGTGTATCTAAGTTAGTTTATATGAATGCTTTACTTAATTCTTGCTTAATCCGTTGTGTATGATGAAACGCTGAGAGATACGTTCAGGGATGTAATCTGGGGAAAAGTGTTGGGGAGATTTTGCATCATTAAAACAAAAGAAAATTTATAAACCTATACTACCATGCAAAACTACCTCCTAACCGGCCGAATACCGGGTAGTTGATAGCATTGTAGGGTAAGTACATGGTCGATCCACAGGGAATTGGGGTGTTGAATCTAATTTCACTAATCCTACCAATTGTTACTCAAAGAACGAATAAACAAAAGAAACGAAAGAACAAAACATAAAAATAGAAAAGAACAATCAAGATAAATCTAACCTAAGAAACATAAAAAAATCTAACCTAAAGACATGGGGTCAAACATTGAACAAGCCTAGTGATCTCAATTCTAGTTATCTCATGATTTTAATTCAGTTTGTGGTTTCACCTTTTCACGAGACACAAATCCCTAATCTCTTAGTGAACTTATCTCTCAAGCTATGAACTCCTACTTTCGTAGCGAATTCAATTATCTATCTCTCATCTTTCGAGTGTTGAGACTGATTTACCAAACAAAACGACGGGTGTAGATTCAAGTTACTCTCGTATAATCGAATCTAACAACCTAGGAATCTAACCAATTAATTTGTCACATAATCAATGGCTAAAAACCCTATCTTTCTATGATGATCTAAGGTTTATGCAACTTTCGTGTTATAAACATCAATAGAAAACAGATCTTTCAATCTATTCTCATGGCATCATAAACACATAGAAAAGATACAAAATAAATCAACAATCATGAAGAAAAACTGGAATTAAATAAATTGAAAGAAATCAAACTCACATAGTTTTGAACAAGGATTGATCCATGGAAACGAAAAACATCTAAACTACTCCTAATCTAACCTCGGTTCACCCGAGCACAAGGCTCGGGTGACCGGCCTTCAAACTCTCAAGATGCGCCGCGGCTTCTCTTTTGATGTGAAGAAATTTACGAATGAATTAGGGTTTGGGGCTGCTGTGCTTTAAATAGAAAATGAGGCGGTTGCTACAAGAATCCTAAGTCGGTTTCAAAGAAAAGCGCGGTGGGCGCCCGTTCACTCAACCGACGCCCGTCCAGGATGCTTGGACGGAGATCGACGTTCGTTTAGCCGGCGTCGAACTCTCTCGCTTTACGATTTTATGCCTTTGAACGCTGCGTTCAGATTTTTAAACGCCGATTCGATCCGGGCGCTTCGTCCGCCTTATTTGGACGCCAGTCCACTGTCGAAATCTTGATATTTCCATCTTTATCTTCATTGATTTCTTTCCTTATCTCTTTTATTCTTCCATATCTTTGATTGATCCTCTCTCATCTCGAAATTAGCTCTTTAGGATCATCTTTTCCATCATCAATGAGTATCTACACAAGGATCAAAACATACCAAAGTGTAACATATTTCCAAAATAATATAAAATCATAATTTAAGCACATAATTAAATTCGTTTTGCAATTTAACTATTAAAAACATCATTTACTCAATATTTACATATATAGCTCAAAATCTATGAAAATCATACGAATGTAGGGGAAATTGATATAGAAAATATCTATAAAAATCACTATAAATTAGCCCTTAACAACACCCCCACACTTATCTTTTTGCTCGTCCTCGAGCAAAACAAAACAAAGATCAAGCTCGAGAGAAATAAACATCTACACAAATATAAAGCATATTTAATAACTTAGAAGTTCACCCGAGTGCGTGTGTGCATAGCCATAATAAACTTCCACTAAGTTCCACAATTTGAAAGTTATTCAAACCAAAACTAGCCCGGTTTCCCATCTAAGTTAGAAATATTCAAAAATTATAACAGGCACTTTACAAAACATACATATCCCAAAAAGAAATAGTAGAGAATATCTAAAACCTTTCTGACAAACTCAGAGGATAATCCCTACAACATATCCTTCAGTTTATACTGGGTATAAGATTAACGATAACTAAGTCCTTACTTATTCATACTAATATATTTCAATATTTTCACTTTTTCACACTTTTCTAACACACATCGAATAAGCTTTTGCCCTCATAGCGAAATATGACATTTCAAGATAATCCCTACCTTACTCCAATCATAAGGCGAATATAAAGCCGATCGTCGTGAGCTTTTGGTCATCATAGTGGAATAGGACATACGTGGTACACCCTACCTCACCCAAATCATAAACCAGCTTCCGACACACACAATTACAATTATGTTTACTTAGAGATTTCTGGCTGGCAGTGGAAAAGATTATTTTCTAGTAGCACGTACCAATCGAGCATAACACCTCAAGTAAACAATTTATTACTATTGCAAAGACTTAATCACGCTTTCACTTATCACATTCAAAATTACAGATATTCACAGTATGTCATACTTTAATCCTAGAATACAAACTACTAAACTTTTCAAGAATTGTACATAAGCAAAGAAACATGCTATAATCATCAAAAATCTCCAACTAAAATGGGGTAGGCTTTCAACATTTAGCTCATCATTTACTATGGCATGTGAAAAAGAGTGTCGGGTGAAACAACTAAAATTACTAAATATACAGAATATAGCAAAAATGATATAAACTCAAGCAAAGATATGCCTTTGTCTACTCGGGATATAACAAAAAAATTTGAAAATTAAGCACTTTTCATAGAAATACTAAAAATATGAGCAAACGAAAGTAGATACATAAATCATCTATCCCTTCCCCCACACTTAGATTGCAACTTGTCCTCAAGTTGTACAGAAATAATAAATTAGAGAACTTAGCTGATTGGATGCTGGCAATTCTGGAGGAACCAACAAGAACCAGGATTGCTTGCATAGCTCAGTAGATTGTGGAGCATCATAGGACAACTGAATACATCGTGAAAGTGCAAAATAGCTAGGAAGAAAGTATCCTGCAGACTTGATCAGTGCAAAAAGAGTCTACGGGGAAAAGATTAGACTTATACAAATAGAGCACATGGAAAAGAATTTATAGAGATATTCAAATTATGCTCACATAAAGATGGACACATATACATGAAAATATCACAAACTCGTAGGCTAGGTGCAACTATATGAAAATATACTACAATGCAGCCTACATGATATGCAATAATAATAATGATGGCATATGGAAAACCAACAGTAACCATCATGAAAAAAAACGAGGTAGTATTACGGAAACCGACAGTTAACTACACTCAAGAAAAATAAAAGAAAATAGAGAAACAATGCAACTAGATGATATGCAACTAAATGATATGCATCTATATGATATGCAAAAACAAAAGAAAATAAAAGAAAGAAAACTAGCCCACTCATTTGCAACACGACATGTATAAAATAAACGTCTACCAAATAATGACAGGTTACGATAAACGATGATCTTCGCTTCATTACATGCAGCGTGACGCGCGCTTTAAGACTCGTCAAAGGTGATAGCATTATGGAAACCAACAGTTAGCTATACTAAACAGATATAACTCATACGGCCAAAGACGTAGCATTACGGAAAACCGACAGTAGCTACCCATATGAGTTACAAAAATAACAAGAAAGCACATAGGTCTCAAAGCTCACAGGATTCATCACAGCGGTATGTAGCATACAGAAACCGACAGTAACTATAACATGCCTAGATGAATCATGCATAAGGAATTGATCAATTATCTAACATGGATTCATAGATGGAAAGGTAAAAACATATAAGTTCAGGACATCTATGTAAACATCAATTAGCCACAGAAGCTCGAATGAAAAATTCACATCAAATAAAAGCATTAAAATAAAATCAAGAAAAAAAAACTAAACTGATCGCATTACGGACGGCGTTCAATAGTTCGGGACGCCGCTTTGCAATAAAACAGTCGGACGGGCGTTCGATGAGTCGACGCGCCCGTCTGATTCTTGAAACCAGAGCATAGTTGATATGTTTTGGGACGGACGAACGTCCAACATACCAGACGTCGCGTTCACTGCAGATATAGAATCGGGCGGGCGTTCACTTACCTCGAACGCCGTCCAAACAACGAATTTGCACAAATGTGCGGGATAAACACAAAGAAACCCTAAATCTTATAAACACAACATAGAGCACAAGACAACACCCACGGATAAATTTTAGCACAGGGGTTAGACTAGGTAACAACTAAACACAAACTTCACGTAAAACAGATTGAGTAAAAAACTTTTGCACATTCTTAACCCTACGGTCATCGAAACACGGCAAAATAAAAACTCTCAATCTATTAAACGCTACTTTTATTGAAAACGAAAAACGAAACGTAGCAAAATCGAGAAATTAACAAAACCATATTCAACATGACACCGATTCCCCGGCAACGGCTCCACTTTTGTTGGGGAGATTTTGCATCATTAAAACAAAAGAAAATTTATAAACCTATACTACCATGCAAAACTACCTCCTAACCGGCCGAATACCGGGTAGTTGATAGCATAGTAGGGTAAGTACAGGGTTGATCCACAGGGAATTGGGGTGTTGAATCTAATTTCACTAATCCTACCAATTGTTACTCAAAGAACGAATAAACAAAAGAAACGAAAGAACAAAACATAAAAACAGAAAAGAACAATCAAGATAAATCTAACCTAAGAAACATAAAAACAATCTAACCTAAAGACATGGGGTCAAACATTGAACAAGCCTAGTGATCTCAATTCTAGTTATCTCATGATTTTAATTCATTTTGTGGTTTCACCTTTTCACGAGACACAAATCCCTAATCTCTTAGTGAACTTATCTCTCAAGCTATGAACTCCTACTTTCGTAGCGAATTCAATTATCTATCTCTCATCTTTCGAGTGTTGAGACTGATTTACCAAACAAAACGACGGGTGTAGATTCAAGTTACTCTCGTATAATCGAATCTAACAACCTAGGAATCTAACCAATTAATTTGTCACATAATCAACGGCTAAAAACCCTATCTTTCTATGATGATCTAAGGTTTATGCAACTTCCGTGTTATAAACATCAATAGAAAACAGATCTTTCAATCTATTCTCATGGCATCATAAACACATAGAAAAGATACAAAATAAATCAACAATCATGAAGAAAAACTGGAATTAAATAAATTGAAAGAAATCAAACTCACATAGTTTTGAACAAGGATTGATCCATGGAAACGAAAAACATCTAAACTACTCCTAATCTAACCTCGGTTCACCCGAGCACAAGGCTCGGGTGACCGGCCTTCAAACTCTCAAGATGCGGCTGCTGGCTTCTCTTTTGATGTGAAGAAATTTCTGAATGAATTGGGTTTGGGGCTGCTGTGCTTTAAATAGAAAACAGAGGCGGTTGCTACAGTAACCTAAGTCGGTTTCAGCAAAAACGGCGGTGGACGCCCGTTCACTCAACAGGACGCCCGTCCAGGATGCTTGGACGGAGACTGGACGTTCGTTTAGTCAGCGTCTGAACTCTCTGTTCTGATTTTATGCCTTTGAACGCTCGTTCAGATTTTTAAACGCCAGTTCTGATCTGGACGCTCGTCCGCCTTATTTGGACGCTAGTCCACTGTCGAAATCTTGATATTTCCATCTTTATCTTCATTGATTTCTTTCCTTATCTCTTTTATTCTTCCATATCTTTGATTGATCCTCTCTCATCTCGAAATTAGCTCTTTAGGATCATCTTTTCCATCATCAATGAGTATCTACACAAGGATCAAAACATACCAAAGTGTAACATATTTCCAAAATAATATAAAATCATAATTTAAGCACATAATTCATTACGTTTTGCAATTTAACTATTAAAAACATCATTTACTCAATATTTACATATATAGCTCAAAATCTATGAAAATCATACGAATGTAGGGGAAATTGATATAGAAAATATCTATAAAAATCACTATAAATTAGCCCTTAACAGAAAGGACCATTCGGTCGACCGAGCCTAGCTATTCGGTCGACCGAGCCCCCTGTTCATCCGTTAGATAGCCATGTCTTTATGGTTAGATTAACTTAATAGAATTTATCATCTCATTAGGTATGGCTACGGCTACGTTGCTCGCTCATTTTACTTAGCGTATGATTAGAAAATACCAATATAGGGCTCTCTAGGTTGGCTCATGAATGATCTTCCGGGACTTTCAATGAGATCTAGGTAGGTTTTGTATTTGGGAATTGAGCTCACATAGTTATATCGTAAATCGTAGATTAACATGATACCGTCACAGGTAATTGTTAATAGGACGAGGATCGATGCGATCGTTTAGGAAGTACGCCTAACCATAGGAATGTTGCATGGACGAGGTGTACGGTTAATATCGGCATCCTTAGAGTCGTAAGCGTGTGAGTTATATGAGATGGAGGCACTAAAAGGCGAAGTCACGTAACAATATCACAGTGATTTAGTGACTTACCGGTGCTAAGTCAAGTTAAAGAGGATGACTCCCGTAGCCAATCTAAGATAGATACAAACGGATTGACAGTTAATGAGTTCATTTTATTATATAAATTATCTAGGCCCAAACGATAAAGACTATAATTGGGGAGGTTAATTACGTTGTGTCGAGTCGTGTCTTTACTTTTCTTGTTTTATGTTGGTCGTAGACCGCCTCTATGTCCTTGACGTGTTTAATTAATTGTTTGTATATAAGATGATCCACAATTGGTTCCCTGTGGGATCGACCTTGATTCACTATAGCTATACTACGATGGGCCTAGTCCTCTTGCTAGTATCGGTTTATGGTGGTCAAGTATATTATAACCTGATTGACCCCGATCAAACGACTTCGGCTACGTCGTGCTTTCTGTTTTTCATATACACATGTAATAGATCTGGCCAATTTGTTACATCGTTCTCGTAAATTAATATGATATATTGTGAAAATTGCCATGTTAAATAGGACATAAGTTAGCCGATCGTTTAGGAGGTGTGCCAACTTTGTCCACGGTGGTTGCCTGAGACGAGGTGACGATTTTAGATCGGCATCCCTAGTTTGGTATAGCATGCTTGTTATATGATGTTCTATCTGTCCCAGGAAGGATTAAGTAATTAAGCATAAAGATCTTCTATCCGTTCACGAAGTAGATCCAGCTTTAGGGGATGGCTCCCGTGGCCAAAATATAATCAACCTTAATGTCTTTTCTCTGTCTCGGCTTAGATATACGTATATGGGGGAGTAATTACTACTAGCATAATCAATACCGTTTGTTAGAGTCTTATAGAACCATAAAAACAAGTGTTTAGTGACTTGTGTCGTATTGTTAGTCTTTGTGTTTTCTATCGTGTCAATCTTTATTTCTACGTTACTGTTGGTCGTAGACCACCCTTTAATCTATTTTTAGTTTAATAACGTTGTACTTGTTTAAGCCGAGTCTCTGTGGGATCGACCTCGACTCTATCTAGCTATACTACGATTGAACCTAGTTCTCTTGCTAGTTGGTTATTTAGGTATCGAGTTATTTTTATAACTTGACCGTCATCAATATTCATACAACACAACATCACAGCTTTATGCATAGAAAATTGAATGACGGAAAGCACAAGTAAAAACGAGAACTTATTGTTTAGACTGAGGCGCGTAGAACGCTTTCCTTAAGACTATAATGCCCCGACTATGTGTTCACGGTATTGGCATAAGTCTCCCAAGATACAACAGTCACATTTTCCTGATTGTAGCACTTCAATGCAGAAAAGACGGCGAACAGATAGGGCCTTGTTATCTCAATCTTTATGAGATGTATGCCGAAAATGTGTTTCAATTTTTGCAGAGTTTCGGTATGCAAGAAGAATGATTTTCTGTCTCTATTTTTCATTTATGATTGTTCCTTTTATAAGCATAAAAATGGTAGAGTAGCAACGCTTCAGTAGATGGAAGTTAAAAAACAAAAATTCGAACATCAGGCTTCAGTTAATGCGAAGTGATGCCTTGCTTCAGAATTTCGAACTGATGCTTCTGTTCCTGTTGTTGGAACTGAACATAACAATTTAATTTGATTCAGAAATTTCTGTTGAGCTGGCCCAAAAATATTAATACTGGGCCAAACCAAAGCCCAAAGCCCGAACCGAAACGGCCGGACAGCGGCGGCGGCGCGCGCACGTGTGAATCAACAAGCATCTACGTCATCCCTCCTTCACAAAATTCTCTTGTTCCTTGGGGCTTACCTCTAAGTGCCACACTAATTCTTAAGTAGTGATTTCACTTGAGTCATACTTCCAATATGGGACAAATGAATACACATTATTCATTAACACTCCACACATTTTACTTTACCTTTAGGCATTAATTTCCCATTCACCCGATATCGGAATCGAGTGATTCAAAAGCCTAACATCAACAACTATCTTAGTAGTTTCCAAAACTGTTTTTAGCTCCCGGAAATTCATTCCGCAACTCATCGAAATCCGGGCCTGAAGTTGAATGTCGTCACTTACACTTAAACCCATTTCGGAGCTAAAACATCATAAAGTTCCAACAATTCACATGATTGAAAATTAATGCATATGCTATGCAGACTCTGTAGAGATAACAAACGGAGCTCTATTACATCGGGCGAGGTGGTTTGATGCCTATTTTTATTTTATGAGTAGTTAATTTTTCTTTCTAGTTAATTGATTATTGAACCCTCGATTTCGTATGGTTGTGAGATCTAATTGTGTTTTCTCCTCGTTTGATTATTAGTATTTGTCTGTTTTCTGATTTACATTAGAGGATTAGAATTATTCGTTTAATTGTTGGCATGTGATGATTAAGCGTTTATTTTGATCTAGTTGGATTTTTAGTGGTAAACAACACATTACCTGCCGGTTCGTAGCCCGTAGGATTCCCTGTTGTGGAAATAGATAATCTAGGTTAAGATTAGTCCGGTTGGATTAATACCTTGAATTGGGTCTCTCAAACCTTAATGCTTCCGGGATTCCAAACTCCTATGACCGTGTCTAAGGGTGTCTTCCGGTTGGAGAATAATTAACGACCGTGTCTTGATTATCGAATTTAGGAGAGATTGGTCACTTGGCGGTTGTCTATAACCAATTTATTAATAATTTAATGAGTCATCCTTGAGTCGATGATCAATCGTAGGAATTGAGGGGGAAATAATTAGTTAGCTGGAGTTCTTTTTAGTTTATTTTTCATTATCTTCTTTCCTTTTTTATTCATAGAAAATAGTTATAAAAACCCAAATATTTTTTATTTTACAAATTTTAGGAGAAATAAATCTATTGTTCCCTGTGGGTTCGACCCATACTTCTACTATACTAGCTATAGAGGTTGTAGGTGATTTATCTTTGGTAGTTTGACAACCCACCAATATGAGAGGAAGAAAGAATCAACAAATGGGAGTAATTTACCAAACGACAAGGCGAACCCACCAAACCAACGACTTGTTGATCCAATGGGAGAACACCAAGAAAAAGACGATGGCAGGAACATCCTTCGATGGAGGTTGAGAGATGAACCACCCGACAATATGAAGAAAGAGGAAAATAATGTCCACCCTGATGACGTGGTCAATCAGGTTATAATATACTTGACCACCATAAACCAATACTAGCAAGAGGACTAGGCCCATCGTAGTATAGCTATAGTGAATCAAGGTCGATCCCACAGGGAACCAATTGTGGATCATCTTATATACAAACAATTAATTAAACATGTCAAGGACATAGAGACGGTCTACGACCAACATAAAACAGAAAGGTAAAGACACGACACGACACAACGTAATTAACCTCCCCAATTATAGTCTTTATCGTTTGGACCTAGATAATTTATATAATAAACTGAACTTATTAACTATCAATCCGTTTGTATTTATCTTAGATTGGCTACGGGAGTCATCCCCTTAAACTTGACTTAGCACCGGTTAGGTTGCTAGATCACTGTGCTACATTACGTGACTTCACCTTTTGGGTATCCATCTCATATAACTTGCACGCTTACGACACTAAGGATGCCGATATTAATCGTACACCTCGTCCAGGCAACATTCCTATGGTTAGGCGTATTTCCTAAACGATCGCATCAAGCCCTCGTCCAACTAACAATTACCTTTTAGGTCTCATGCTAGTTTACTTAACTACGTATAACTAGGTGACGTCAATTCCTAAATACAAAACCTACCTAGATCTCATTTGAAAGCCCCGGAAGATCATTCATGAGCCGACCTAGGAGCCCTATATTGGTATTTCCTAATCGTGCGCTAATTAAAATCGACGAGCAACGTGGCGCGTGGCCATACCTCTAATGAGATAATAAATCCTACTAAGTTAAACCTACCATAAAGACGTGGCGGACTAACTAGCGAGACAAATAGGGCTCGATCGACCGACCGAGCATAGACACTTTCGATCGAATCGAATGATTCCATTCGGTCACCCAAACGATTTCATCCCCGATTACATCCTAGAATATATCTCTCGGCTTTTTCATCATACGAGCAGATTAAACAAAGAATTGTAAAAGCAATCATATAAATTAACATAGATACGCATTAATTAAACCAAGCAGATTCATGAATAGACGTTAAACATATGACGTAGGTTATGGGATCCTCATAAACAAGGCTTCGCCACATCCCTAACGTCATAGCCTAGATCTACATCATCTAGCTATGAATTAACTAACTCAAACGATAAAGCATAATTGGGAGGGATTAATTACTTGAAAGAAAGAAACAGAAAATAAAGGCTTACATATTGCAGCCCTTAAATTGCTGGAAACCTTCAATAAACTACATTGTATCAAAGCTATAAAATTGAAGAAAGAATGAAGGGATATGTTGGTGTATTTGGTGTGTATTACAATTCTCGTAGCTGCTTGCTTATATAGAGGTTTTTGCCGACTTAGGGTGGTTCTAGAAGATAAGCACGATTAAAGCCGAAAACCGACCCAAACCCGAGGCTCGGTCAACCGAAGGTGACACTCGGTCGATCGAAGCATCGTGGCTCGGTCGACCGAACCTAACTTTTCACGCGTCAATCGTTTTCGTCTATCTTGTTCCCCACTTGCGCGCTGTTGATTGATCCGATTAATCTCTCATTTATCCCTTGATTAATGCTCCGATTTTCTTCCTTCTTTATCTTGATATAATTGATTGAATGACATTAATCCTCTCGATTTGTTGTGATCTGCAAAATCAATAATTATCACACAATAAATCGGCTTTAAATAATAAAACAAATAAATACCAATTTACATAATATAAATCACATAACATTAAATATTAAATATAAACATGTGATTTAATATGAAATATATATTATTAATCTCGATTTAAGGTCAATGTTGATGACTTTTACGGGTATAATTTGACCGTCATCAACTACCCCCCCACTTAGACTTTGATCGTCCCGAACAAATTATCAATAAGTCATTCCCAAGACAACATTTTCTATGGTCAAATCATACTTACACAAGAAACTCAAGTCAACTCATACTAGTCATGCTTATAAGATATCCATTATTCACTACTCACTATGAATCGCAGTGACGTGTGCATGTGCATTTATTTCTATATATTCGTGGCAAGATTAGAGTTTATGCAGACTTCGTAATCTCAACCCACCAACTTCAGTATTCATACTTCTTATGCCTTTAAATTTTTGAAGCACTAGAGCAATAAGCAAGAGCGTATCTATAGGGTTTTTGGACTTGGAGACCGAGTGCTACTCAAAGCCTCTTAAAGAGTTGAATATTCTTTTCATATCTTCATATTTTTCAAATACTATTAATCTCAAGGAAGAAAACTTTTAGAGTATCCCCTATCTTAGATCATGTATAGCATCGAATATTACCACAAGCGGGGCTACTTTGGTAATGTTACTACAAGCCCAGATGTCTAACATTTTGCTAAAACACAGTGCGTCTCAAGCTTATTACTCCGCTTTTGTTGGCAAGAAGATAAGAATACATCACCAATAAGTATCGACACTAAGTCTACATAACCAATCATCTATGCAATGTACACATAATTTCTTCAGTTATTATGATTTGCGCGGTATACTCGATTCATTTATTGAGTAATTGAATAATAAATAACTACTTGCAAAAACGGGCATGAATATTCTTAAATTTACTTAACATAAGTATAAAATGATCACGTACTCATGAAACTTGGTTCCTTTCCTATCAATTCTTAGCTAGGAACTCGCAATTCTAAGGGTACGAGATAAATAATATGGTATTTATTCAAATGTTCAAATTTTCAATTTTTCTACCGTTTCATTCAAATTTCAATCATAACATAGCTAAGTCTCCTACCCCCCACTTAAACATGGCATTGTCCTCAATGACAAAAATAAATGAGAAGTTAAGAAAAAGACTTAGCTCTGGAAACGGCTCTCAAGTAAAGGAACAATATCGGAGTAAATGTCAGCACGTAGTGGAGAAGCAAGTGAAAACCTGTATAAGCAGACAAACTCCACGAAACCGTTAATAACACCATGTCGATGGAGGTTATAAAATAATGTGGCAGTAATGAGGTATAAATACCTAAAAACAGTTTAAGCCACTTTATTTTATACAACCAATGACAAGGGAAACCAAAAAGAAAAATACTAAATAGAAAGAAAAATAAACAAGCAACTAAAGATGGTGGTCTTCATCTACAACCTCCACCGCTTAAATATTCTTAAAACCGGGTGGAGAAGACAAAGATCAAAAAGCATAACCCCATGTGGGAAAACACGAGGGTGACTCGATCGAAAAGGTATTCAATCCAGGAAAAGAGAAACTTGGTAAGGTATAACAGATTGAACGCGACCTATTGGCTAAAGATAAAATCAAATACTTAGCGCAGAAACTTCTCGCTTCATTGGATATCAACAACTTAGGGAGATGTAGCTACTCCTCGAAATTACTGATAACCCAATGTATCACGTAAAAGTCATAACCGTCATCAACGAGGTCGGATCGGTGTGATAGTTCGAACAAAACGATCATCTAGAAATGCCGGAATAGACGGAAAAATGAGAAATTTAAAACTTCCGGTTGTATTTTGATCAGAACCAAAACCTTTAAAATCTAGCTAGGTCGAGCTACACTTCCTCCAACTAGGATCATGAAAATCAAAATGATAAAAATAATCATTAAAGCTTAGCAATATTTCAAATTCCATAACACAAAGGTATTTTGTAAACAAAATGGAGGTTGAGAGTATGATGGGTTTAGAAAAAGATACACAGAAGGTTGGGAAGAAAAGATAAAGGGTGGGTAAGAAATTGTGTTTATGGGTGGGTTGAAAATGGTTAAGGCATTGAGATTGGGTGGGAGAGTGAAACGGATGGAAAGAAAGAGAGCGATGAAAGAATGGTTGGAAATGTGAACTGTTGGGGCAGATTGGCGAGAGGATCGAAAAGGTTGAAGGGTGAAAAGGTGTAAAGGGAAAGATAAGGATAGTTGCAGAATGAATTGCGCACCACTTTGAATTTCGCTTGGATCACCATTCTAAAAGATTTTGGAAGTTGACCAAAATTGCTCTTGTTCGCACCAATCATTCTCTGTTACATTTTTCAATAATTCTCAAGCTCTCTTAATGCTTCCATCTTAAGGTGGATTGCTAAATTTCTTTTTCTTTAGCAATTTCTCGACTCTCCTAAGAAACTCTAATTCACGTGGCCTATATTGAGTAAAAAAGTTTTGCACATCCTTAGCCCAATGGCCATCGGAACACGGCAAAATAAAAAACCTCAACATATGTCACGTTACTCTTATTTGACTCAAAGAAAACAAAACCTATAATCCTAAAAAGAAATCCTAAGGGTTTTAAAGAAGTAGTTCTGAGTTTAAAGTCCTCAGCTCGACTTTCCAAAGATTATCCTTGTCGGTTTATCATTCTTGGATCGCTGACTTTGACCCTCTCGAGCACTATTAGAGGTGGCTTGTCGCTTTATGGATTAATACCCTTCCTTGGTTGTGAGACCTAGGAAACGACATTTATCCATACCATTTATACAATGCTCTTACCTCGGCTCTCATTTTAGGAATTAGTGAATTCTAAGAAACTCGGCTAACATACGGTTTTGGCCTTGACAATAAGAAACAATGAATCAAAGTACTCCGAATAAGGTCGGTTATGTAGGCAAGCCTATGCCATCTTATTCGTTGGAACATATGTGATGATTCAGGCCAATCCGTCAAGATAAGCCCGTTTAGCCCGAAGGCTTATCGGCTATGCTAAGTCTTGTCGAATCTGCTGTAACGTACATCACACGTGGAGGGAGTCGATTGTGCGGCTCGGTTAAACTCGCCACCATGGTTAAACCATTTCCGAACCTATGTACAAAGATTCTTCGATTTCTAAATTGTCACCCAAAGCGTAATCTCGCTTTACATTTAAGGTGGGTTCACCGAGAAGCCATCACCATAAACATCAACGAAAGAAAAGATGGTGTTCTCTCAAAAATCAACGTCTTCTTTAGATTGCGAATGCTTAAACTACACAATTTGTTGCTCCCCTGTCCAGTAGAAGCAATCTCATGCATAGGACAAAGAGATTTTAACAGGACTACGAGAAACTCTTTATTCACAGCTTCCTTTCAACGAATACATGTTTCCTTACACCCTCTAGTTGAGACAGATATGGGGCACAACCTTCGACACTAATATAACTAATCTTACAAACCAACTCCGGGCTAAGATTCATACTAACTTATGCTCAAAAAACCAAAAGGTAGTAAAAAATAAGCAAAAAAAAGGGTAGTACCTTGCCTTCAACATTGTACCACGAAGAATTTAAGCCTTTAAAATTTTTCCGGAGACATCTTGGTGCTTTAAAGGTATTGCTTCCATCGCTTTTCCCATCATAGAGTAGTAATTCCGCATGTTGTTTGGGTTATTTTCTCACCCTTGAAAATTATCGACTTGGATTATTGTTTCCTGGTTTTCGCAAAACGTAAGAAAAACAAAACAGACCGTGAGACGATTTTAACATGGTTTCCCATGCTGCTATCGAGACCTCACGGATTAAACATACGAGGATAAACAGACACGCGAAATTCCGCACTCAAAACACAAAATCGAAACCGTGTAAACAAGAACAAAACAAAACAAATAAAAAAAAAAAATTTATAAATTCTCGTCGACCGAATGAGGTCTCTCGTCGATCGAATATATATATATATATATATATATATATATATATATATATATATATATATATATATATATATATATATTTTTTTTTTTCTGAATTTTCGACGGAAGCGCATAAACAGAGGGACTCAAAACGTAAAACGACACTAAAAAACAGAAAACTTGACATGAATAAGAAAATTATTTATATATAAAATTGACCGTTGGTTCCCGGCAACGGCGCCAAAAACTTGATGACGTGGTCAATCAGTTATAATATACTTGACCACCATAAACCAATACTAGCAAGAGGACTAGGCCCATCGTAGTATAGCTATAGTGAATCAAGGTCGATCCACACAGTGAACCAATTGTGGATCATCTTATATACAAACAATTAATTAAACATGTCAAGGACATAGAGACGGTCTACGACCAACATAAAAAGCAGAAGGTAAAGACACGACCACGACACAACGTAATTAACCTCCCCAATTATAGTCTTTATCGTTTGGACCTAGATAATTTATATACTAAACTGAACTTATTAACTATCAATCCGTTTGTATTTATCTTAGATTGGCTACGGGAGTCATCCCCTTAAACTTGACTTAGCACCGGTTAGGTTGCTAGATCACTGTGCTACATTACGTGACTTCACCTTTTGGGTATCCATCTCATATAACTTGCACGCTTACGACACTAAGGATGCCGATATTAATCGTACACCTCGTCCAGGCAACATTCCTATGGTTAGGCGTACTTCCTAAACGATCGCATCAAGCCCTCGTCCAACTAACAATTACCTTTTAGGTCTCATGCTAGTTTACGAACTACGTATAACTAGGTGACGTCAATTCCCTAATACAAAACCTACCTAGATCTCATTTGAAAGCCCCGGAAGATCATTCATGAGCCGACCTAGGAGCCCTATATTGGTATTTCCTAATCGTACGCTAATTAAAACTGACGAGCAACGTAGCCGTGGCCATACCTACTGAGATAATAAATCCTACTAAGCTAAACCTACCATAAAGACGTGGCGGACTAACTAGCGTATTAAATAGGGGCTCGGTCGACCGAGCATAGAACACTCGGTCGACCGAATGATTCCATTCGGTCACCCAAACGATTTCATCCCCGATTACATCCTAGAATATATCTCTCGGCGTTTCATCATACGAATGTAGTTAAACAATGAATTGTAAAGCAATCATATAAATTAACATAGATACGCATTAATTAAACCAAGCGATTCATGAATAGACGTTAAACATATGACGTAGGTTATGGGATCCTCATAAACAAGGCTTCGCCACATCCCTAACGCCATAGCCTAGATCTACATCATCTAGCTATGAATTAACTAACTCAAACGATAAAGCATAATTGGGAGGGATTAATTACTTGAAAGAAAGAAACAGTAAAATAAAGGCTTACATATTGCAGCCCTTAAATTGTCGGAAACCTTCAATAAACTACATTGTATCAAAGCTATAAAATTGAAGAAAGAATGAAGGGATATGTTGGTGTATTTGGTGTGTATTACAATTCTCGTAGCTGCTTGCTTATATAGAGGTTTTTGCCGACTTAGGGTGGTTCTAGAAGATAAGCACGATTAAAGCCGAAAACCGACCCAAACCCGAGGCTCGGTCAACCGAAAGGTGACACTCGGTCGACCGAAGCATCAGGCTCGGTCGACCGAACCTAACTTTTCACGCGTCAATCGTTTTCTCGCCTATCTTGTTCCCCACTTGCACGCTGTTGATCCGATTAATCTCTCATTTATCCCTTGATTAATGCTCCGATTTTCTTCCTTCTTTATCTTGATATAATTGATTGAATGACATTAATCCTCTCGATTTGTTGTGATCTGCAAAATCAATAATTATCACACAATAAATCGGCTTTAAATAATAAAAACAGCTAAATACCAATTTACATAATATAAATCACATAACATTAAATATTAAATATAAACATGTGATTTAATATGAAATATATATTATTAATCTCGATTTAAGGTCAATGTTGATGACTTTTACGGGTATAATTTGACCGTCATCACACCCCCATCCCCAATAATTTCTCAATGCGAATTTTATCTTGGAATTGTCGTGGAGTTGGATCAGATGAGTTCTTCCTGAATTTGAAGAATTTATTGAAATACCATAAGCCTGATATGCTTTGCCTTTTGGAAACTAGAGCGAGCAGCCATAAAGCTTGGCAAATTTTGTACCAATCTTAGTTCAATAAAGTTGTTTGCATAGAAGCCCGTGGTTTCGCAGGAGGTATATGGTGTTTTTGGCATGACATCAACATAAATCTCCGGTTCCTGCCAAGCACAAATTAGAGTATGAATTTAGCTATTATCTGAGATAATAATATCAGTTGGATCCTATCCATCATTTACGCCTCTCCGACCCCAATAATCAGAAATGAATGATGGGCATACATTGAAAGACTCTCAGCTATTATTAAGTACCCATGGTGCCTCATAGGGGACTTCAATCAGGTTATTGACCAAGATGACAAGAAAGGAGGCCGTCCTATTGGTGGTATTAATGTCAGTACTATGAGGAACATGATCGAAAATTGCGAACTGATCGGGATCCAATTTCAAGGGCCGAAGTATACATGGACAGGGCCCTTATATAAAGGCACACATATTTTAGAGCGGCTAGATCAATCTTGGTGCACCCCCACATGGCTTACTCCATTCCCAGATGTCTCATTGTTACATCTCCCTAAAACACATTCTGACCATAGTCTTTAAGAGACCACCTCCGATTAGATTCCAAAACGCATGGCTGGATCATGTGGACTTCGAAAATTTTGTAGAAGCAAATTAGGAAGTAGAGAACCCAAACTTTGGAGAGGTGGCAGGGAAGTTCATGGCTAAAGCAATGGAATGGAACCGTAGTCACTTCGGTAACATTTTTTTACAAGAAAGCAAAATGTTTGAGAAGATTGACGGGCACTCAAAATTCTCTATCCAATTACCCGTCTACATAACATACTGAACTACAGAAGCAATTGCGAACCGAATATAAGGAAATATTAGTCCAAGAGGAGAGATATTGGCACCAACGATCCCATCTGCAGTGGTTAGTCGAAGGCGAGAGGAATAACCATTTTTACCACATTAGTGCTCTCAAAAGACAACAGAGGAAGAATATTTTGTCTCTAAAAAGAACCGATGGCACTTGGAGTACCGATGGTAATGATGAGAAATTACTTCATTACTTTATATGCTAGAGAAGATGAACACCATGTTTGCAAGTGTAATTTGCACTTCCCTCCTCTTAGTTTCGTTGATCTCCAGAACCTCAATCAGCAGATATGCAAAAATGAAATTGAAGACGCTTGTTTTGAAATGGGGAGTTACAAGGCAACATGGCCTGATGGGTTGCAACCAATATTTTTAAAAAAATGTTGGGGCATCATAGGCAAGTCAGTGTTTGTGGTAGGGGCCTTCGAAAACGCCACTTTCCCAGAAGATATGAATGAGATTTGATAACACTCATTCCCAAAGTTGAGCATCCAGAAAGCCCGGCCAATTTAGACCCATAGCTCTAGCGAACGTAATCATTAAGTGAAGAGAGTTTGAGAAAGCAATAATACTTGAGTAAACTCAACTTATTTATTATTGATAACAGAATGAGTATAAATAGATACAAGCATGAATGAGAAAGGTCCTAGTAGAGTAATAAGTGCTAGGAGTAGAGCATTAAGTGCTAGAGTCGGCTAGTATTACTTGCCAGAGTTGGCTATTACATAATAGGACAAAAAAGGTTACTTTATGACATATTAATTGTTTATACAATACAATTAATATGTCATGTTACACAAGTAACGTGTTACAACAATATAATATAATATTTCCACACCCCCCTCAAACTGGGTTGTATATGTCAATACAGCCAAGTTTGCTACTCAGTCTGCTGAACATAAGTGGTGGAATGACCTTGGTAAGAATATCAACATTCTGGTCTGTTGAGGGAACATATTGAAGTTGAATGATCTGGGCATCAATCTTTTTTTTAAGGAAATGTCTGTCAATGTGCACATGTTTTGTCTTATCATGATGAACAGGATCCTCTACCATGCATAATGCTGAATTATTGTCACACCAGAGGATGATAGGTTGCTGAAGGGGTTGCTGAAGGTCAATAAGGACTCTTTTCAGCCACAGTGCTTCACAAATGCCCAAAACAAGTGCCCTGAGTTCAGCTTCAACACTGCTTCTGGATACAGTAGGTTGTTTCTTGCTTCTCCAAGTGACAAGATTACCCCATACATATGAACAATAGCCTGTGGTAGATCTTCTGTCTATATGGCAACCAGCCCAGTCAGCATCAGTATAGACCTTCACAGATCTTTTAGTATCTTAGTATTCTGTAGACTTGGCCAGGAGTTGACTTTAAGTATCTTAGTATTCTATAGACAACATCCCAATGGCGCTCAGTAGGGCAATGCATGAACTGACTGACAAGGCTAACTCCATATGCAATATCAGGTCTTGTATGGGAGAGGTAAATGAGTTTTCCTATAAGTCTCTGATATTTTTCCTTTCTTACAGCTATATTACCATGCACTGGTGGATTACTGAGGTCTACTGGAGAGATAGCTGGTTTGCACCCTAGCATGCCAGTGTCCTTCAGCAGGTCCAACACATATTTCCTCTGTGAAACTGATATACCCTAGTTGTTCCTTGCTATTTCCATGCCAAGAAAGTACTTGAGGTAGCCCAAATCTTTAACTTGAAACACTTTTTCCAGGAGGGTCTTCAATGTGTGGATCTCAGCAGGGTCATCACCAGTAAGGATGATATCATCCACATAGACAATAAGGATGGATCTTCTCTGTTTGGTTGTTTTGATAAACATGGTGTGATCTGAGTTGCACTGATGATATCCAACAGCTTTAACCACAGTAGTAAGTTTGCCAAACCATGCCCTTGGGGACTGCTTCAGGCCATATAGAGATTTTCTCGCCATACAAACTTTCCTTTAGTGTGAGTGTTGGTAAAACCAGGAGGTACAAATATATAGACTTCCTCGGTGAGGTCACCATTTAGGAAGGCATTCTTGATGTCCAATTGGTGGAGTGGCGACAAGTTGAACAAAGAAAGCAAATCAAGACTGATCAGATTGAGCTTTGCCACAGTGCAAATGTCTCTTTGTAGTCAAGTCCATATGTTTGAGTGAAGCCCTTGCAACCAGGGCCTAGCTTTGTACTTGTCAATAGTACCATCAAGATTGTACTTGATGGTGAATAGCCATTTACAAATGATGATCTTTCTTTCCTTGTGGGAGAGTGGTGAGATCCCAAGTATGGTTGTCAATAAGTGCGATCATTTCGCTTTGACAAAGACCTTCCACCTGTCATGTTTGAGAGCTTCCTGTATATTCTTAGGAATGGAATGAGTATCCAAATCCTGTGTAAACATAGCAAAACCAGGTGACAAGTGATCATATGATACATAATTATGAATAGAGTGGTCAGTAAATGATCTTTTTTCCCTTTCGGACAGTAATGGGTCTGTTATCAATATCGCGGGTTCGTGGAGTATCGATGTAAGTTCTTTGAGGTATATCAAGAGAGTTCGGAGGTTTGAGTATCAGAAGGTTGTTGAGGTTCAGTAGGTGTAGGGAGTTCAGGGTCAAGAGGCTGATGAGTCTCATGAGGTTGCTGAATATTAGGAGTTGGTATAGGGATTGGCAAAGCCTCCAGTTCCTCAACTGAGGGTGCAGTACGTTGGAGTTTCTGTTTCAATCAGGTTTCCATTTGTGACAGTGTCAGTAGGGTTGCTGTAGTAAGGAGTTTTTTCAAAGAATTTTACATCCATAGAGTTGTAGAATCTTTTATCAGTGGGAGAATAACATTTGTAGCCCTTCCTGTCTTTGTCATAACCAAGGAAAATGCACTTATGAGCTTTGGGGTCAAGTTTGCTTCTATGTTGGGCATGAATATAGACAAACACAGTACATCCAAAGATTTTAGGGGGCAAGTCAGCAATGAGATGAGGAGAGGAATGAGTTGTCAGTAGGGTTTGGATGGGAGTTTTGAATCCTAACACTTTGTTGGGTAACCTGTTGATCAGATAAGTGGCTGTTAATGTAGCTTCACCCCACATGTATTTAGGCACATGTGTGGTGAACATGACTGATCTAGCCATCTCCAGTAAGTGCATGTTCTTCCTCTCAGCAACCCCATTCTACTGAGGTGTCTCTACACAGCAACTTACGTGAACAATTCCCTTATCATTCAGGAAGGTGCTGAGGTTGGACTCATAGTATTCCAAGGAATTATTTGTTCTTAAGATTTTAATCTTAGTGTCAAATTGAGTGGACACCATGTTATAGAATTCTTGGAAGATGGTTCCAACTTCAGATTTATCTTTCATAAAAAACAGCCATGTGATCCTAGTGTGATCATCGATAAATGTGACAAACCACCTCTTTCCTGTTATACTTTTAACTCTTGAAGGTCCCCAGACATCACTATGAATCAAAGTGAAAGGTGTGGAGGGTAGGTAAGATATTTTAGTATACACGGATTTAGTAAATTTGGCAAACTGACAAATATCACATTGAAGGTCACTAAGATTACATCCTTTAAAAAATTCAGGAAATAAACTTTAAATATCCAAAACTTGGATGACCTAGTATATAATGCAATAACATGATATTGTCTAAGGTTTGGTTGCAGGCTGCTGAGGCAGTTTCAGTCTTCAATTTTCTATCTTTAGCAGGGTTGACCATAAACAGTCCTGAGAAGGCTTTAGCTCTCCCAATCACTTCCTGTGAAGAAAGATCCTGGAAAATACACTGTTTGTTATTAAACATGACTGTCCAATTTAGGTCTTTAGTGAGTCTACTGACAAATATAAGGTTACAGTCTAATTTTGGAACAAATAGGACATCCTGTAAGTGGATCTTATCAGTAAGTTTAACATTTCCAAAACCTTGTGCACAGGAAATAGACCCATCAGCAATCTTAATATTGTGGATCTGATGACAGGGCTTAAAGTGAGATATGAGCCTCTTGTTACCAGTCATATGGGATCATGCCCCAGAATCAACAATCCAAGTATCACTACTGAAAGGTGAGTGGAATATACCTGTTTTAGCATGTGTAGCTATGTCAGTGATAGAACTAACTTCCTTTTGTTGAGCAATGAAGGCTTTGAAGGCAGCAAACTGGGCATCCAAAGTAGTGTCTTTGTTTCCTTCTTCACTGACATGCCTGCCCTGACTTTCCCTGGTTGGTTTGGAGGGTTTAGAGGAATTAGGATTACCATGTAGTTTCCAGCAAGTGTCCTTGGTGTGATTTGTGCGTTTGCAGTGGTCACAGAACAACTTTCCTGTCTTCTCAGTAGGTCTCCTGTAAGTCTCAGTGACCTAAGTAGGCTTTCTGACCACCATCATTGCTGAGCTATCAGTAGAGTGATCAGCAGGGTTGCTTTACAGCATTACTTTTCTCCTGCTTTCCTCATGTTTGACTTCAGCAAACACAGATTTGAGGTTGGGGAGAGGTTTAGTAGCAAGAACTCTACCTCTAACATCATCAAGGGATGAGTTCAATCCCGTAAGGAACTTGAATACCCTCTTCTTCTCCATGATATCCTTGTATAAGGTAGCATCCTCTACATCCTTCCATGGGTGAGTTTCCAACATATCTAGGTGTTGACATGCCTTAGATAGTTGGTTGAAATCTTGAAAGTTACGCATGCATCTCCTTGTCTGCACTGCGATTTGGGCTTCAAGTTCATAGACCTCAGATGTATTGTCCTTTTTTGAGTAAAGGTCTCTGGCATTATCCCAGATATCCTTAGCAGTGTCATACATCATGAAGTTCTCACTGATTTCTTTTGTCATTCACCTCGTGAGGATGGTCATGACTTGGTTATTTTACGTATCCCATGCTTCAAACTTGGGATCGGTTTGTGAGGGGAGGTTTGGAGCCAGACAAGTATCCCATCTTGCTCTGGCCTGAGATATACATTTTCATAGATCTTGACCACAGTATGTAGTTGTTTCCATCAAGTCTGTGATTTGTAAAAGAATAGTTTTCAGTGACCCCAGCCTGCTGAGGCTGTTGAGACTCTACTGAGGATGAAGAGGCGTCGGATAATGAAGACATTCTTGAAAAGATAGGAGATAATGAAGAGGCGTCGGATAATCAAGATTTTACACTTCGAGCAACGTGAGTGCCACCACCATTAATAGCATTGGCCATAGCTTGAATATGACCTATACTTCTGACCTGGGGAAATACTTAGGGGTGCCATTGCTACATGGCAGAATGCGTGTATCTCATTTCACCTACCTGGAAGACAAGATGAAGCATATGCTTGCATCCTGGAAAGCCAAAGCCCTTTCTAAGGCAGGTAAGCGTATTTTGATCCAGAGCTCTCTTGCCACGCAAGCAATTATGCAATGCAGACTACCTTATTACCACGCACAACGATAATCAATATGGAAAAAATATAAAGAGCCCTTTTTTGGGGGGATGACGAGAACATGAGTAAAATGCATACTATCTCTTGGCTAAATTGTGCCAGGCAAAACAGACGGGTTGATTGGGATTCCGTAAGCTTTATGATATGAACATAGCATTTCTGGGGAAGCTGGTTTGGGATCTAGTCAGTCTGAAGAATACACTTTGGGTCCAGGCTCTAGCTAGTAAATATAAAGTCCTATCAACTCGAGCTAAACCGGGCAGTTCAGCAATTTGGCGAGGTATTTGCACAGCTTACGCTCATCTTTGCGATGGATACGAGAAGAAGGATGACTCCTATGTATGGGGGGCGACGCCAAGGGCAAATATACGGTTGCCTTGAGGTATGCAACGCAAAGTAAATCCAACCCCATGGTGACGAAAGTGAAATTTGGAACATTTAGCAGCAAAAAGGACCCACCCGAGGTAATTATCTATAATGGACCATTGCGCACGAAGCCTTAATAGTAGACGAATTACTATTTGCCAGACATGTAATTGATGATCCAATTTGCAAGCTGTGTGATGAGGACAATGTATCGATTTTGCATGCGTTACGTGATTGCACTTGGCCTACAAGCATTTGGAATTTGTGTGTCCCGGACGAATGCAGGAATGACTTTTTTGGAGCTAGCAGCCCGGCTAGTTGGGTGAACCTGAACTTAAATGCCGACAGGGGGTCACCTCTAGCTAGGAATAGCTGGAAAACAACTTGTAAAGAGGCCGTTTACGGAATATGGCTGTGGCGAAATAAAGTAAAACACGGAAGGGAGGATGAGAGACCTCCGGCCTTGCGTTCTTGTCAAATGTAGTGGAAAGAGCAATGAATTTACGTGTTGCATGGTGTATGGATTAATTCTATTCATTTTTCGAATAAGTGTAAATGCGAGCCGCACACATGCAACATTGTACTCTTTGATTGCCTTGTTTTGAGGACTATTAATAAGAAGATCATTTTCAAAAAAAACAAAAAAAAAATGTAGCGGACAAGGGCAAAATAGACCATGTCTATTAATTTTGTCATTTTCACAACTAAATAGACAAGATGAGGTTAAAACCTAATAAATACACCTTGATTAAGTGGAGTAAAAGCTAATTTCCTGTAATTTAAACTAATTTCATAGGTTTTCCTTACTTTATATGATGGATAGAATAGACGTAATCCTGAAAGTAGCCATGAAAAAACGACAACACTTATTTTTAAATATACTTTGTAAATATACCTGTATTATGAAATGAAATGTTATTGTTGACAATATTCTTTTTACATTGTTTCTTTTAATTTCTAAGAAAAATACATGTAATTCCCCAAGAAAGGCCTCGTTCGAATACCAGTTGAGGTCTTTAATTTTCACAGGCTTGCCCTTGCATTGCAGCAAATACGAGTCCGAACCCTTCCTGTACATAGGAGGGGCATGTGGTGTTCACACTCAGGGCCGGCCCTATCTTAAGGCCGCGAGGCCAGGATCTTAGACTCCAATTGTCAAAAAAAATAACGATATCGTGCTTCGCTAAAAGAAAAAAAAATTAAAGTAGAGATTTAATCCGATTCAACCTAATATAATATGTTAATTTTCTTTTTGATAAATGCCCAATTTTTTTTTTTTTTTAATTGATAAAGCGCCCCAATAAAAATTTTACTTGACCAAAAAATAGATATATACAAACAAGTTTTATTATTTTTTTGCATTTACTGGATTAGTAAAACGCGATAAGTGTTGAAAAACATGTAGTACTTAGGATTTGACAGAAATTAAAACTCCAAGGCGTTAATAACGTTGTCTTTTAAGAGATGTTTGTCCCACACGATTTGTCACTAAAGGATCAAATGAAAATCTCTTTCGAGGATATGATAGGGTGTTTGATTCAAACAAATGTTTGAATCAAACCCGAAAACACTCAAAGTTTTTCTAATGATGTTGTCAAATTTATGGATTTTCGCCTTCATACTTATGCTTTTTATAGGTAGCAAGTCTCATAAACGAATGAATGTACTCGCTTTTGCGGATGAAAGCATGCAACCCTTACACAAAAGGGTAAGTACATATCGATTCGAAAATGCGTGTATCTCGAAAATGCATATCCTTCGCGAATCGATGCATCGATGGTTTAGGTACATATCGATTCGACCCGTTCGTTGCGATAACATTAATTGTCTGGCAACTCGTATGCAAACGATAACCAAAATATTTATTTATGAAAAATATCTAACAATAAGTATGTATTAAAAAAAAAAATTAACTAAAAGCGCCTCGAGGGCGCTTTGCCCTTGCAGCGTCTGGCGGCGGTACGGCCTGTTCACACTTGTGCTGCATATGCAGGATTTTTTCTTTCTTTATTTACATTTCTGGACCTAAATGCACAGGACCACAAGTGCATGGGAGGGGATCCTGCTGCAATGTAGCATGCAATGTAAAATGTCTCCAGAGATGCACTACGGCACTTGCTTGCGGTATTCTGCTAAAGCGCACAAGGGATATATAGACCTGTATGAAGCAAAATGTAGCATGCCGTTCTTGAAGAAAACTCCAGCGATTTCCTGCACCAAATGTCGTGTGAGTTAGCTTCTCATTCACTCGAGTTCCCTGTTAAATTACCATCTCTCCCGAAAACTTAATGTAGTGAGAGTTAGATAATTAATATTTCATATACTTAGACACAATCCCTGCTCGGACAAATGTTTGAACCAATGATCTCTGGCTCTGGACCTGACTCCAATAATATGTTAAATTACCATACGTCCCAAAAGCTTAAACTGATGGAGAGATGGATAATTAATATTTTATATACTTCAACATTCCGTTAACAGTTAACATTTCTTCAACTTTAGGCCAACATGTCAACAATCAAACACTTTCATCAGTTACCTGCTGGGGAAAATCTCCATTTTCCAGCTGAGAATTGATCAACAGTTTTGCTGCACAATGGAGCGGCGTGGGATCTCTTTTGGCCTGCATAACCACAAAACCACAAAATCTATTACATACAATCAAAAACTAACATACATAAAATCATTAAAGTTGAGATTATGACTTGTCCAGAATGAATTAAACCCATCATAGCCCAAGCAGTTTGGACCAAGTTCGAGCGATTTCCTTCTAGCGGTATATATTTCTGTTAGACCAATAACAATTATATCAGCATAAATACTTGTTATATTCTTGTATTATAGTCTTTATAGAGTAGAGTAACTGGGTATATATATAAAAGAAATGCAGAAGAAGTTACCATTTCAGGACAAGAACGATAGCTTTCTCCCCAACCACCATCTTTCTGTTGTGTGTTTAACAGAAAGTTAACAGCCTTACGAATAGCTTGGCAATTATTGTAAGTCTTTCCTGATGCTGCTAATCCTCTAAGAGCAAACCAGGTACCATATATGAAGCAAACTCCCCAATTTCCATACCTAATGTGGGTTTTTTCTTGTTAACCAAGTGTCGATATCACATAATTAATTAGTAAAAAGAAAAGGATATATTTATTATATATATACCATGAGCCGTCAGGCATTTGGACATCTTCTAAATAGTTGGAAGCATTTGTGATGAAACTCTCAATCTCTTTAGTCATGTGATTGGGGTACAGTTTCTTGAATAAAACAAGAGCGTCGATTGCAGACGCAGTACACTCGGCATGCCTACATGAGGCCCGACACATTTTGAAAAAAATCACATATAAATAGTGCACACGAAATGAAAAAAATATCGTAATTTTTTCTTTTCTTCTTACTCATGCTCAATGACAAGGTCGGCAAAGGAGTCGGTTGGATTGAGCAGCTTTTGAAGTGTAAGACGATTGGAAAAGGAATATGAATTAGGAATCATAAAAACATTTTCTATCAAAAAAAAAATCGATATGAAAGTTATATATACGTACTTCAAGCCAATCTGATGCCCTTACTGGTTCCCATCCAGGAAGGCCACCATTTTTGCTCTGCCAAAAAATTATTATCAATATTCAATTTCCCACTTTTAATTGTTGGTTTTTATTGAGACTGATCATTTGTTACCTGCAAGGATAGTAATATGTTCACGGCGTCATAGATTCGTTCGAGTTCAATTCTCTCACCAACAATCTCTGGAGGCATTGTAGATAACAGGAGACAGCACTGAATCAACAAATCAAGAAGAAACGTGAGAATGTTTTCATAGGAAATCACGAAAATTATGTTTAGAGAAATAGTCTAAACCGGAATTAATTAATTAAATACCTTTAAACCTTCTGCAGTGCAATCAGAGACCTGCCATCCATGATCTTGATCTGAAAAAGTCCATGAACCTTTGGACATGTGACGGTACATGCTTTTGAAGTCACCAGAAGGGTTTTCCTTTACCTATACAAGCTCAAGCCCATATTGCATGAACATTCAGTTATTTCTAGAGGAATATATATATATATATATATATATATATATATTTCCCATTAGAAAAAAAGAAATCAAATTCATCGACTAAGTAAACGACCTGAGAGTTTTTTATGAAGTCGTGTCCCTTACGCAGAGTATCTGCGATTTCTTCAGTCATATCACTAGCAATAAGTGCTTGAATGGCAAAGCCTATGTCCCACTGTTGACTACCAAAACTCTGCGTCATATATAGTCCTAGGGGTTAATTTATGTATACAGTTTTTTACCTCAAGCCGGTCCGCACATTCAAATTTGGGAAAATTTAGCTAATATTCACTAACCTGCATCTTCATTCCATCTTCTGCAACCCATATGTAGTCGGGGATTCTCGCTAGGTGTTTCTGGAAGTAATCCCCATTAGGATCCTCAACCCAACAAGCAAGCATACATAACACCTGATTGAGGCAAGCCCGTATTTCAGAAACAAAGGGAAAAAAGAAAGAGCCTAGTGAGAGCAAAGGAAGTAAAAGTAAAAAATGATGACTACAATTACCTTCTCAACAGATCCAACGGTGATATAGCGACTATTTTCATCTTCATAATGTATATGTTTCATTGTGGCATCTAGAGCTTTTGCTCTCAGCTTATTTACAGGCCAGTGAGTAAAAAGTGGCTCAGTGCATATATAAAAAAAATCCCATATCAAATCTTGTATAAGGGGATGAGGATAATATAGATCCTCCTGCATGTATTGCCAATTCAAGGAGTCACTTATATGGATTGTCATGAAAGTTTATAAAGGAATTTGGACTGAATTAGAATAAGTGGAATAAGCATATTGCACTTCTTTAAGATCAAACTACCCCCGGCCCACCTTTGCACAAACATGTCTGTATCTTTTCCAACGAATTTGATTATATGGCTCACAGTGTAACTCCTCTCTCAGTTCTGAAATTAAAGGTGTAATTCGACAAACAAATCTTTTCCCGTACAAATATGACATCGGCATGTAAACCATTCTACAGTAGCACCCCATTTTTCCTGCACACAACAAAAGTTTAATCCTCAATCACAGAAATGACAAAGTTAATTCATATAAGCCTTACGGGTTCACAGAAATGATGGTGATCAAACAAACCTGGATGGATAGAAAGAGAAGATGGAAGACTCCAAATTTCTGGGGGCATGGGATTGGTCCCTGACCAGTCATATAGTCCAAGAATCTGATTATGAAACATTGCACCAAAATCTTGTTAACTTAAAAGCAGATCCTCAAATAAATATCTCAATCTTAGTTGTTAATGGTCATAAATAGAACTGAATGGTACGTACCGAAAGCCATGCCTTTCCCAGAGAAGGAATTGCAGTGACACTACCATGGTCAAGAATCCATTTCCTTGCCCTAGCACACGCGTTTTCCTTCCCTCCATCAGGTCCTTCTCCGAGTATTCTCATGCAAATGTAATTCAAAGCTGTGCAGAACATAGTGCTATGACCCTCTATGTGCAATCCCCACCCACCATCCTCATTCTGGTTTCCAAACAGTTATGAGGTTAGTTAAAGTTATTTATTTTTTTTCAAGTTTCAGGCTACATGGTTCAATTAGTTCACAACATTTAATGTACCTGATGGCAGTACAGGTAACGGAGAATTTCGTGTTTATGCTCCGTTGGAAATATATTGTTCAGATGGCCTGTGATGTACAAGCATATAATCTGCAAAAGTTATGAACCAAAATCCAGTGTTATTACAATTGGTGCTGAATTTTGAACTATGTTCTTCTCGAATGAAGGACTGAATGAATTAAGATGCTCATAACCGATCAAAAGCGTCAAGTCACCCCTCGAAATGGCCAAACAACTCTTTTTCTCAAGTTTTACATTTCTAATTATGCATCATCTATCGGCTCAAAACATTCAGATTATATATGATCATACATCATATGCATTATGTAACTTTTTTTAGGCGAAGTCATAAGGTTAAACACATATCAATCAATGGACCTACTGCACGATTAATAATTTACAAATATGTCGTAGAAATGTGACAACAGAGTTAGCATTCGAACCAAGTTTTTCCTCACAAATTCAGACCAAACTCGTTAGCAATTTGATATAATTTGACAATCAACAATTAATACTAAAAACAATGAAATTAGTTATCAATGGAATCTTCCAAACTTCTTCACAAAGTTAAAAATAAAAATAAAAAATTGGCACAAAAATCACATGTTGAATGATTTGATAAAAATAGATTACCAGAGGAGGAAGAAAGAACAAAGAGCCGGCATTTTCAGCCGGCCAATGGCCGTCGGAAGACTGCAAAGCTGAGAGGAGGTGGACAGCTCTGCGTAAAGCAGTGGTGGCCATTTGGTGGTTAATTTCCTGGCCATCGTCTACCTTCACTGCTGGTATGCTCTGCTTGAAATTCTTTTCACGCAAAAACTGTCAAAATAGAACCAATAGACATTGTAAATCAGACTCCAAAAAACCGGAACTCTAGTCTTGTACTAATTTATCTTCTTATACACAGAGAAAATTTTTACCCGCAGCCTCATCGTGTGCAACGATCCGTTGGATATGTGACATGTACAAGAAGACAAATGGAAAGGACACTTTATCCGTGTTTAGCACATAAAACATCTATTCTTAAAAGGTTAAACCCTAAAAACGAGAGTCCTCACTCTTTGGCTTAGAGTCATAGGCTTAGACCGAAAGAATTCATCATTTATGGGGTTCGAGTATTCACACTCAAACTTCAGGTTAAGTGTTTTTTCTTTAAGCACCATTTACCATTAGGCCATGTCCAAGGAAATTAAAAAATGTACGAGAAGTGTACGAGACATTATTTAAATATTTAATACCTGTAAGTATCAAGTCTATTGTTTGAAGTGAACATGACAAAGTAGAATGATTCTGGATATATCAGCTACCGTGCTTTTATATCATGAAAAAAAATCCCACAAAATTCCGGTGATTTTAGAGAATCGTTATAACCCCGTGTACTCTAAAGGACAGTGAATATCCACTATAGATAACATTTCTTCCTGAATTGGAAAAAAAATCTCAAACAAATTTATTGAAGCATTTAAAAGAGGATATCACATCGAAATGATGGATCCCTACAAAGATATTGTAAATTCTACATTGTGCTATAAAGGTTTTTCTGATATTAATTGGGAGAAAAATAAGCATGAAATTCATGCAAAATTTTATCTAATGAAAGAAATATTTTCATATATGAACATTGAATTAAGTTCATAAAATGCTGAACTCCGAATGGAGGATTCCATTGCAAAATTTTCATATAGGATATATTTTTTCGATGTAATGGGAGCAAAATAAACTCGAAATTTACAAATCTCGTGAAAAAGATTATGACATGGAAGAAGGTCTTGAAACACCCCAGATCTTGGGTAGGCCGTTCCTAGCAACGAGACGAAGCCTGATCGATGTTCAAAAATGAGAGCTGATCTTAAAAGTTAATGAGGAGTTTGAGACTTTCCATGTTGTGAATGCACGTAGTCATTGTAGAAAATCTTGGCCCAAACCCATATAAGATGAGGGACCTCATCCCCAAAACCTAGTATGTGAGGTGAGAGAAGTCCGTCTCTTAATATGATTGGTGATACAATAGCAAGTGCCCAATGTGGGACAACTTTAACACGCCCCTCAAGTGTGGGCCTATAAAGAACATGGGCCACATGGCACACAAGGCATATAAAGAGCCAAGGCCACATGGCACACAAGGCATATAAAGAGCCAAGGCCACATGGCACACAAGGCCAACAAAGAGGCTCAACACTTGCACAATAAAGGGGTAGCTTTGATATCATGTAGAAAATATATACCCAAACCTATATAAGAGGAGGTGCCTCATCCCCAAAACCTAGGTTGTTAGGTGAAGGAGTCAATCTCTTAATATGGTGGGTGATACAATAGCGTGTCCAATGTGGGACAACCTTAACACCCCCCCCTCAAGTGTGGGCCTATAATGAGTCTGGGCCACATGGCACGCAATGCATATAAATGACACTATAAGACCAACAAGGAGGCCTAACACATGCACAATAAAGTGGTGGCTCTGACACCATGTAGAAAATCTAGGCTCAAACCCATATCAGAGGAGGGGTCTCGTCCCCAAAACCTAGGTTGTGAGGTGAGGGACATCTCTTAATATGATGGGTGAAACAATAGCAAGTGCCCAATGTGTGACAACTTTAACACACCCCCTCAAGTCTGTCCTATAAAGATTCTGGGTCACATGGCACATAAGGCATATAAAGGGCATTACAAGGCCAACAAAGAGGCCCAACACTTGCACAATAAAGGAGTGGCTCTGATACCTTGTAAAAAAATCTAGGTCCAAACTCATATAAGAGAAGAAGCCACAATCCCCAAAACCTAGGTTGTGAGGTGAGGGAAATCAATCTCCTAATAATATGGTGGGTGATACAATAGCAAGTGTCCAATGTGGGACAACCTTAACAGTCACCCCTTAATCTTAAGTCTTGTTTTATGGTTGATGCTCCCGGCAGCGATTCCACAAGTGTTTCGGAAAGTGCAAACAATGTATGTAAGGATGAAGAGCTAGTGAAGGAGTAAGCGGTTGCGCCGTTTAAGCCTCATATGGATGCATATAATGCATGTATGTCGGTGGAGCTTTGAGATAGTCAAGCACATAGGAGGCACAAAGAGCCTAAAGAGGTGATGTATGTCCACTTTGTGGATGTCGAAAACCCGGTGAGGGAAAGATATGTGGTTGTGAGAGTTGTGAGTGATGTTGCCATGGAAGAGGTGCCAAAGAAGGTGAAGAAAGCGAAGAAGTGATCAAAGAGAAAAACTAACCAAGAAGGCAAAAAAAAAGTAGCTAAAGAGAAGAAGACAAAACCAAAGAGGCCAAGGCAAGGAGCCATGCTCGATGGAGTCAAGGGTGATTTTCTTGGGTTGACTACCAAGGGAAGGGTACTCGTTGAAGTCCATGGTGAGATGATGCGGGTTGTGTCAAGGCGGGTGAAACTATGGAGGGTCAAACCTCCACAATGAGAAGCTCGAGAGAGGTACAGTCCAGCAGAGGACTATAAACTTAGAACTATTTTAAACCCTTACTTATTTTCTTATTTTACTTTATTATATTTTTTTGTTTGAGTTGTGACATTTTGTCACGTGAAGGTTTTTATCGCCATTTCATGGGGCTTTTGAGCAAGAGAGGTGTGAGTTTTATTACTCATGTGGTGATTTGTTGCATATCGAGTCATTAATGATAGTTAAAGTTGTTAGAATAGTGCCCTAAATCCAAACGGATCGGATCGGATTTGACCGGGTCGTATCATTTTCACTATGTTTTTAGGGGTCAATTTCACTATGTTTTTATATTTAAGCATATAATAAATAACACTTCTATTTTTATATATATTTGTGTTATTCAATAAACCAATTTTAATACTGTATATAATGACGTCCCTACAATGAAATTGTGATAGTGAAATCATAATATTGAATATGATTGATTAGATCTCGACGCATGATAAATGGATTAGTTCTAAAATATTCCAAGTCATATGTATTAATAAATGAGACATTATTAATACAATTAGACTACCACGTACTAGATATCTTTTATCTTGTAATCCACTAAAGTGTGGTGACACTTAGACTGGACGTGGACATGTATTGGAAGAATACGTATGTTGGATGACCCACTTATTTACTTAAGTGTCATAAATATGTGGCAGTTGTATAATTAGCCTTAGGCTAGAGGTCGTCTTGAAATCACAGTGTTAATTGTCACGTTTTGACATTATTGAGTTTTTCTCGATAATATGGGCGAACATGCTATAGAGATTGAATGTGATACTGACAATGCTTATGATTTATGTCAATCGTCCGGGATTCATGCTTCCTCATGGTAGGAATGAATATCCGGAAATGACTATCTGATAAATGAATGTTTTATTTTCGGAATCCTTGCAAAGTGGGAGTGAAGTGTTCGCTCCGAGAAAATATTATATTCCGTGCTATAAGAAATAGTCGTTGATGATGTATGACACTCGACAAATGACTATGTGGAAATTGATTATGAGAAAGGACGTTTTTATACGGGAATCGTTTCACATTAAAAGGGTTGTAGTCAGTAACACTGGATTATTCCGATAATTGGGGGTCATGACAGATCACTAGATGTCAATCAAGACCGTTAAATATGAATTAATTAATAAAGAATTATTAATGATGAGTTAAATGAAATAACTTATTTGATTATGTTTATGGAATTATAATTTGTATTTACCGGCTAGCCGGTGGCTTGGTGACAGAAAGGAAGAATCTGAAGATTCTGGTATGTTTTGTGGCAGTATGGGTAGTTCTATTTCCTTAATTGTTTTCTATCTTGCCTATCAGCTTGCTAAAAATGGATGCGCCCTTGAGACCTCATAAGAGCACTCGTGCTAGTGGTAGTCGTGGTGAGAGGGCTCTTGAGAAAGTGGCTGCTATGCCCACGTATGAGGGGCATGCCATGTTCTTTAACGATGCCATTCTAGAGGATCATAGGTGATGTTGGAAAAGTTTCCAATATCCCACTTTAAGACTGGTGGAAAAGTTCACAAATCACCTATCCATACCACTGGCGGATCCAGGAATTTATTCCAGTGGTGTCACCGGAGTCTAAAACTACATCTTTTATCCAAAAAAAATTCCAGTGGGGTCACCAGGGTCTAAAACATCATTTTTTATCGACAAAATGACACCTTTTAACAACAAAACTACATAATTTTAATACTAATTTTTTTTCGTTTTAAAATTCAGTGGGGTCACGTGACCCCCCCCACCCCCCCACCCCCGGGGCGCGTGGATCCGCCACTGACCCATACTAGGCAAAAGAAATTTCCCAACAGCTCTCAAAATCCCACTTCAAGCCGTTTTTTTACCATGACAGGATTTGATAGCCATGGAGGATAATGTACCTCTTTGACAATCCGGGCATCGATAAGCTTTTCCACCTGAACCTATATAGCCTTGTTTCTTTCTAGAGCGAATGTTGAACTTCCATCTCTTCCAAAACCTTAAGCTGATTGGAAGGTAGAGATATCTATAACATTGTATGTAGATAAATAACATTGTATATATCTCAGTATGCCCTCTTAAATGTGTGTGAACCTATATAAGTTATAAGTATAGTTTTCTTTTTGTTTGGAAATTATGCTTGGAGCGGGGTTTGGACTCAGGAGAATAGTGATAATGCCACAAGAAAATGTGTATAACAAAGTGCACAATTCACTTTTGAATTATTGATTATTATATGGGACCTAATGATTTATATGAGTCCCAAGAAAATCAATGGTGTAAAAGTATGTTGTGGCACTTTATTGTGCACATTTTGTCGTGGCACAAACATTTCTCAGACTGAGGACCTTTCACTCTGATACCATGTTGAACTATCATCTTTTCCAAAAGCTTAAGCTGATGGGAAGTTAGATAATTAATATTTTATAGGGAATGAGAGGAAAATGAAATATTTCATCAATTGAGTAGAAGGGCGATCTTTTGAAACTTTTGCGATAAATGACAAAACTATTTATTTCATTCGCCGAAATTCAATTGTGTTCAAATTCACTGTTAAATTCATTGCCAAATTCATTATCGAAATTCACTAATTTTCAAAATTCATTGATGAAAATTCACCGATTTTCGGATTCATTGTCGAAATTCATTTGATTTGGGATTCACTTGGGAGATTCACCGATTTTCTGGGATTCAGTGTTTGTCATTCTTCTCATTCAAAAATTATCAATTGTCCTCATCTATATAAGAAAATATGTAAATTTCGCCTCACATTCTTAAAAATATTCCAGATTGTATCATTATCTCTAATTTCCCATATTTTAAATATTTCAATAGCGAATAGATGTCTCTTCTGCCGGACTGGTTTCATCTACATTGAGGCTGTGAACTGCTAGATCGGTAAATATCCCTGGCATATCGGACACCACCAAGCAAATATCTTTGCAAATTCGTGCAATAGGTTCCTCAATCTGTCTTTTTCAACCGAATGTATTCAGGATCCGATCCATATGGTTTTTCCGGCCATAAATGGCTGAAAAAATCACATCCCTGCTGCAAATATTGTTGTGTATCAATTAATTAACATTTTCTCTTTCTTTCCTCCCTCATTTTTTAACACGCATTTTCTTATGTACATCTCAAAAAATGATAAAAATTACACCATTTTTTTCCATCCTTTTTGTTTTAAGACCTCGATTAATATCATTGCATCGTTATTCATGTAATTCATTGTCGAAATTCACTCAGAATTTAAACAGTGAATTTCGAAAAAAAATGATTTTTCAAAACATCAGCCAAAAATGGTAATTGTGATATCGAAATAAAGTGCACAAAAAAATAAACAAATTTGGTTAAATAATTATCAATTTTGAAGTTATAGATTGAGATGCATATATGATTAAAAATATCAGATGAAAGAGAAATCGTAGTGTATCTCAATCACATGCTTTATGCGAACAACAAACATATTTTTTTTAAAAATAAGTTTGCCTTTTTTTTGCAATTTTTTTTTGAGAAGTTATACTTTTCACTAGTTTAGGTTTTTGTTTTTTTTTGTTTTTTTTTGTTTTTTTTTTTTTTTTTTCCGCTAACCCCTACGTTTATATTATGCAAATGATTGAATAGGATTTGTGCCAACTAAATATCCTTTTCTTGTAAACTTCTAACTTTTGCAACTTCCCTCAAAGAAACTTCACAGAAAATAATCTAGGTAATCTTATGTTTCACACAATTTTGCATTCGAAGTTTACAAGAAAAATAGGATTTTATAGTTACTTGTTGATCAATAGGTTTTGGGTTTGAGGATCAAGAGTTGTAGCAATTGCTTGGCGTTTGTCTTTGAAAATTGCTTTCGCTTTTGCTGGCAATTAAGGTAAGAGGCTTTTTCTAATGAGTAATTACGTTTTACAATGTTTGGGTTGAGTGTTAGTGTTGGTTTGTAGCAAGGATTCGTGTTTATATGTTGCTGCAATGCTATGATATGCTATAGGATGTTTAGAATATGTTTTGCTGCTTTTTTTTTTTTTTTGAGTATTTTCGATGTTGAATTGTTAGGTGTAGTGCCCGAAAGACAATTATGTAATTATTTTAGGACAGAATTAATAAATCATCTTATTATATGCATGTATGTTTATAATTAATACACTACTGAAAACCCTAAGCACCTCGTTTATGTAATCACATAACTCAGTGTATGGCTATACACAAGAGGATTGAGTTAGTGAGATGTACTTAAAATTAACTTAGTCCGTAGCGTTTATTAATCTGAGTACGTGTCTCATGATTAATTTGCTATTAATGCGCCTAGAACACTTTAGGTGTGACAATCTTATCCGGACTGTCGGTAAAAGGGTACCTAGTGGGGCATTTATATATGATGATAATCATATAGGGCTGGACCGATTTGATTTGAGTTCTCGATATAATTCCGTGATCGAGAAGTCTCATCGAATCACAAGATGGTCATATATGGATTAATCTCAATCCTGAGGTGATCACAGACGACTTCTTAGGCTAGGGTAGGGTTTGATGTGTTAGTAAGGATCACTTCGTAGTATGTGGCCCGACACTTCTCGTTGGCCCTATTCTAGGATGAGTGAGTAGTCTGTGCTATCACAGATATGGAATCCATTCCTTCCCTCGAGAAGTACACATACAGTTCCCTTATTGTTAATCCTAGAAACTGATCGATGAGCTCAGTTCATATTATATTAGTTATGAACTAATTGGTCACGAGGGGGTTAATGGTAAATAAGGATAAGATGTTTCGAGAAGGGTTTACGGAAATATCCGAATCGTAACGAACATTCTATGGAGGATTTATCCGTATGTAATATATCAGTGGACACTTTCGACTCATAGTTGAGTGTAAGTTATCTATATTCGGCGAGTTCGGGCCAGTTTATGGTGTCAGTAATCTCGAATTAATAGATTGAATATAATTGTTCGGTCTGACGAATAATTTTATTTAATTTATTGTAGCTACTGAATATGAGTCCATGGTCCCGACGTGGCTCCTAATATAGCATATACGTTTTCTCATCGTTTCACCTCAATTATAATTAAATAGTTGGATTGAACTATTTTAATTGATGTGTGGATTAATTGTTTCGTTGGACTAGATAATTAAATACATGGAAAAGAAATATTTCGTGGACTCGGCCCAATGTGTCAAAATTTCGTGTGACCTAATATTTTATTAGTGTGGCCGAAATTTGTTGTTGATTAATTATTAAAGAATTAGTTTTCTTGGATAATTATTATCTTTTATTTGTTAATTGATAATTCATGAAATATTAGATAATGATATTATTTATCCTAATTTGTTTGGGATAATTATTTTATTTATCTTTTATTTGAAATAAGGATTAATCTAATAATTATCTCTTAATTATTAAATCATTGGAGGACAATGATTACTCTCCTATATAAAGAGAGTTATCCCAAGCCTTATGACACACATAATTCGAAATATTGGATGGAAAATAGCTTAGAATTTTTGGCTATTTTCTTTGGGTTTGAGTTTTAGAAAACTTCGGGTTTTTCTAAGGTAGCATATCGAGGAGGTCCGGCGGCTCGAAACACCATCCACCCGGTGGTGCTTGGAGACACACGTTGGAAGACTGTGGCTTCTCATCTAGCTTGGATCTTGGATTGACCATGTTCTTGGAGTAATTGCACCATAAAAAGGTTGGTAATCTAAACCCCCTCGTAGGTTTAGATCTTTTATTTTATGTATTTTGGTTGACTAGATCTAGATCTTGTACTTTCTGCTGCGTAATCAGGTAGATCTATGATCCATCCGGCGATATTACATCCTACATGAATATGTCTGGAATCGAGTATGACTCGTAAAACTGCAGAAAAATTGAGTAAGGGATTTTCTGCTAGCAATGCGCACGCATTGCTGATGCAGGATGGTCAGTTTTTTTTAGTAGGCTCAATGCGCACGCATTGGCCGGACAGAGGCATCCTGAATGTTTCTGCTCGTTCAATGCGCACACATTCAGCCCCGTTTTGAGGAAATGTTGTGTTTTAAGCCCCGAGTGCAGTCTTAATTGTTATTTTTTGATCTAATAACATTAAATGAAAATGAACAAGCCTTGATTGAGTTTCTGATACGTTTAGTTCCGGTACCGAATGGATTCTTCCTAAGAGTTGAAGTTCGGGACCGTCGGAAGAGCATGATAAGCTTGTGCTTTGATGGATTATCATTCATCGATGTCTGTGTAATTGCTAGGCCTTGTCCGTGTCTAGTGGTCTAGGAGAGAAAGTAGTGGATGTGAGGTAGCACTCTTTGAAAACACTTAGGTGGCTAGTTAACAACTAATAAAATACATAATTGTGTAGTAAAAGACTAAACATCATGCCATTCTTGGATAGACACCCGTCCATATCGCGATGTGTGGGCGTTCAGATAAAGCGAACAACACTGCTGGCCTATAAACGGCTAAATGGTGGTGGTGGAACTTCGCCGAATGTGTGCGCTATCGGAATCTACCAGAGTTGGCTTTGGTGGCTATTGGTGTGATCCACTAATAGGTTGCAATCGATATCTCTTGGTGGATTTATATCAGCGTAGTGCCCTTGAATGCGGATAACATAGATAAGCTAAGTAGAGACAAATAGGCACAACATGTTGATGGACATGGAGTGAACCTAGATTGAGTCGGTCACATAAAGACAACATAATTAGTGATATTAACCTTTTTGTTGTAGTACTTAATTGTTCATTAGCTTCTCCCTCTTATCTAAGTACCTATGTACTTACCTCCTTTGCATGTTTCTTTTGTATGCATTGTGGGGTGAGAAGATGAACATGTTGACAATGAGCTCGATGAGGAGTTCGAGGATGACATTTGATGTTGATGATGCTTCTTTCTTTGTTGTACCAGATGTACTAAACTATGTTGTTTCTACTTGCGAGACAAGTTGCATTTTTATTTTTTTTAATGACCCTTGTAAGAATAGTAGTTGTTGTCTTTACTTTTGGAACATCGTATGTTGTAAGCTTTCCTTTTTACCCATAGTCGGCTTGTATTCTTTTCATAGTGGCATTTACGATTTTACCCGAGTCTTTTGGGCTTCGGTTTGCTTTATTTTGATATGACAACGTAGAGGCTTGCGTATAAGGTTTGATTTATTTAATATTATACACGCCGAACGTTCTCTACCGGATAAGGGCTCGGTATCCGGGAGCGGGGCATTACAGTTGGTATCAGAGCGAAGTGTCATTTCTGTCCTAGGCTTATTTTCTTCTAAGATAAGATCCCTTTAGACCTTTTAGAACTTTCCTACTCTCTCTTGAGTTGGGTGGTAATCCTCGTAAGGTTGAGATCCATGGTAAGGTTGCACTAGGACCAAGTTAGGAGTCTTCTTAGACGAAGGTTAAGTTGAGTCCTCAGTTCACATCTTTCTATGACCCCCTTAGGTTTTGTTCCTTCTAGGATCTTTAGTAGAAACCCTCTCTTCTTTTGAAGTTTTCAATCCATAACTTGTCACATAGGATTAAGTGAAACCCCCTTTAAGTAAAGGTTTGAGATCGTATTCTTATGCCTACACCATAAAGTCGAGGTCCTCTTGCTTGATTTCTTTTTCCTTACTTTCCCTATTGTGATCTCTTCACTTCCTTTTACACCTCAATGTCTAAGCCTATTTTTGGCTTGGCCTAACTTTGTAGAGAAAGACATTTGATTCTACTCTACAAATCCTCAACTTTCTTTTTTCACTATTGCTTGGTTTGTGTTTACCTAAATTCTTTGACCTTACTTTGCTCGAGATGGGTTCCACACGAAGTCCATATGCAATTCTATCCTTTTCAAGTACTTCTCACTCGTTTCAATAATTAGTTTTAAAGGTTTCTCTCATTGGCATATAGTTTTATCATCCTCGTGGTTGGCTCTATCCAACACGAGTGAATGCTTTTCGTTTTCGTGTTTACCTTTCACATAAAACCAGTTCCCCTGCTCCAAAAATTCTGAAACTTTTCAGCAAGGTAGACCACTGTTGTGTCTACAATTTCTCTCTTCATATAAATTCAGTTTCCAATGTGGATTGTTCACAAAATCCATGTTAATTCCGGACACTCTGTCCAGAAAATCTGTAGCAGCACCTTCCCTCCTTCTTCTTTTTTAAACAGGTTAAACATCCTCAAATGACCTGAACTTTCGATATGTTGTAGACAACATGTTTATCTACAACTTCCCTTTTGTAAGAAAGTTCAAATTCCTTTTCGTTTGATCGAAATTTGGAATTCAAGTCAGTGTTTACTAATCTGAAAATTCTGACAGCTTGTGCAATCGGCAAAAATAATTGTTATTGACCGACTTCTTGTCATCCAAAAATTCTAATATTTTTCTATATTTTGGTATTGTAATCAGAAATTATCAACTGTTTTCCATTGATTATATTATGAGTACAATTGGGTTTATATAGGAGTACACAAACTTAACCTCCAAGTAAATATAAATACAATAAATATTAATGTAATTATGTATTGACAACTATATCCTCAACACGCCCCCGCAATCCCGTGGGAAGCGGCTGGACACGGAGATTGGACTTGAGAAGATCAAAACGAGGACGATCGAGAGGCTTCGTGAGGAGATAAGCCAGCTGGTCTTTCGTGCTGAGAAAGGAGATGGAAAGACGTTTGGCCGCGACCAACTCGCGGACATGATGAAAATCAATTTCAATGTGCTTCGTACGTGCATGGAAGACTGGATTATGGGCAAGATAGGTGGCGCCGATATTATCACACCACAGAACTGGGGGAGTAGGAAGTGAAATGCCCATCTCACCGAGAAGACTGCACAGCCATTGAACCTCGGCAGCAGTGTTGGACAAGGTTTTATATTCAGCCTCAGTGCTACTTTTGGAGACGGTGAGATGTTGCTTAGAGCGCCAGCTAATCAAGTTGCCACCGAAGAAGACACAATAGGCCCCAACAGAACGGCGAGTATCCGGATCAGCCGCCCAGTCGGAGTCAGAATATGCATGAAGAGTAGGTGACAAATGCCGAGAGAAAAATAACCCATCAAAAATAGAGTGCTTAAGATAGCGCAGAATGCGCTTCACTGCAAGCCAATGATCATCAGTCGGAGCATGCATGAACTTGCTAACCTTGTGAACTGCAAACGCAATGTCGGGTCGAGTAAAGCTGAGGTACTGTAGACCACCGACAATGGTGCGATATAAGGAGGGATCGGCAAATGGGGAGGATGACGCAGCCGTAATTCGGGTGGAAGCAGACATAGGAGTCGGGCATGGCTTACACTTATCCATGCCAGCACGCTGAAGTAACTAAAGTATATATTTGCGTTGAGTGAGGTAGAGACCATCAGGCGTAAAAAGTGCTTCGACGCCCAAAAAGTAGGAGAGCGTGCCAAGATCCTTAACATGAAACTGGGAGCCAAGATACTTGATAACCTGTTCAACGAGGGTAGGAGAAGACCCAGTAATAATCACATCGTCGACATAAAGAAGGATATAAACTCGATCCGGGCCACGAGTGAATGTGTAAAGCGATGCATCGGCCTTGGAGGCCGTGAACCCATATGTGGAGAGAGCTTCCGTAAACCGAGCAAACTAGGCACGAGGGGCCTGGCGAAGGCCATAGAGACTGCGCTTGAGACGACATACATAATTTGGATAGTCCGGATGAATAAAGCCTTGAGGTTGCTGCATGAAGACTGGCTCAGAGAGATGTCCATGCAGAAAGGCGTTCTGAATGTCAACCTGTCGAATAGTCCAACCCTGCGAAACAGCAAGAGAAAGCAAAAGACGAATCGTAACCGGTTTGACAACCGGACTAAAAGTTTCAAAGAAATCCACACCTTCATGTTGATGAAAACCCTTGGCAACTAACCGAGCTTTATGACGCTCGAAGGTGCCATCCGCATGATGCTTTGTCCGGTAAACCCATTTGTTACCTACCACATTCATATTAGGATTAAAGGGAACAAGATCCCACGTATTAGTGCGCAGCAGAGCATTAATCTCATCTCTCATCGCATTACGCCAAACTCGATGTTTGGAGGCTTCTGTATAGGATGTAGGGTCAGAGGTGTGAGCTGTATTGACGAGGGCCCGAGGTAAGGGATAACGGATGAAGTCAGGCATCTGAGTAGGTTTGAGGGAGTTAGTGCGAGTTCGGGTGACCATAGGGTGGAGAGGAGGGTTAGTAGGAGGGGAAGGAGGTGGAGTGGGAACCAAGGAAGGGGTAGATCGGTCCGGGGAGGGTGGGGAGGAGGGTAGAGGGGGCTCGACCAAGATACGGGTTGGGCCGGTAGGTGGTGGAGAGGAGACCACGGGTGTGGAAGGAGGTGCAAGTGTGGTGGGTAAAGGGACGGTAATAAGGTTAGGGACAATGGGGTCTGGTGATGGCGTATAGGGAAAGACCGATTCATCGAACACAACGTGGTGTGCAATGTAGACACGACCTGACGAGAGATCCAGACACGTATAGCCATGGTGATTGGGACTGTAGCCGAGGAAGATGCAGGATTTTGAACGAAAGTCGGTTTTGTGATGATTATAGGGGCGGAGGTTAGGCCAACACGCACAGCCGAACACACGAAGGAAGGAGTAGTCGTGGGGCGACCGAAGACCATCTCATACGGGGATTTGTCATTGAGGACACGTGTGGGTAACCGATTAATAAGATAGGTTGCGGTGGTGAAGGCATCTTCCCAATATGGAAGAGGAAGGTTGGACTGAGCTAGAAGAGAAAGACCGACCTCGACAATTTGGTGATGTCGGCGTTCAACGGCACCAACTTGTTCGTGTGTGTGCGGGCAAGAGAGGCGATGGATAATACCAAGGGAGGTGAGGTGTTGAGAGAGGTGATTTATATTCACCGCCCGATCGGTTTGGATGGCTTTTAATTTAGTGTTGAATTGGCATTCAATCATAGTCAAGAAATCATGAAAAACAGATTCGACATCCGACTTACGTTTAAGAGGAAATAACCATAAATACTTTGTAAAATCGTCAAGAAAACTAACATAATAGCGTGAACCATAAATGGAAGATTCAAAGATATGGACCCCAAACATCCGAATAAAGTAAATCAAGAGGTGCAGAAGACGTAAAATCTGAAACATACAAAGTTTGACGATGACTCTTAGCTAATTGACACGGTGCACACACAGTAGTAGGTGCTTTATTGGGAAGACTAATCGAAAGACGACCTAAGACTTGACGCAGAACTGGAAAGGAGCAGTGTCCGAGACGACGGTGCCAGGTTGAAGAAGAGCTGGAGGTGGCGGCAAAGGCTTGGACGGAGGAGGAATTGAAGGTGGAGGAAAAGCGGTAGTGACCATCTTTGACAAATCCCCTATGATGGATGCGGCCCGAGTAATCCTTGACAAGAAAATAATTATTGTGAAACTCAAAATATACAGAATTATCATGAGCAAATTGACGTACAGAAATTAAATTTGTAGTAAGAGAAGGGGAAACAAGAACATTGTGCAAAAGATAAGTAATCGAGTGGGGAAGAGATAGAACACGAGCCAAGGTGGGAAATTGTCAAACTGTACCATCACCGACGTGAACTTTATCAGACCATCATAAGGTTCATATGAGAGATTTAAATTCAAGGTCATTTGTCATATGATGAGTAGCACCGGTGTCGTGGATCCATTCATGTGTGTCGGGGCGGGGTTGGTAATAGTAAGCGTGATAAGCATGAGGGGTCGGGCCGGAGCTTGCGGACGAGGAGCAGGGTAGTTGTATGATGGGTTTGGGTTTGGGGAGGAGACCGAGTGTACCGGTAATAACAAGTTTGAGCGGTGTGACCGATCCGAGAGCAACCGACGAGTTGGGGCCGGGTTCACCATTGTAGGAGGGACGGTAAGAGCCACGACCACGACCACGCCCCCGTCCTCGATAGCCATTATTTCCACGACCACGGTTGGGGTTGGGGCTGGAATTGTTGTTCATGGGGAGGAGACAACATGAGCAGTGGGATGAGTGGAAGAAGTAGACAGTGAAGATGAAGACGGGACAATAGGCCGGTGGTTGAGCAGCCGCGATTCTGTGGTGAGAAGCTGAGCATAGACTTCATCAGTAGTAATCGATGATCGAGAGCCAATCATTGTTACAAGGGCTTCATAATCAGGGCCTAAACCTGCAAGCAAATACGCAACAAAATCATCATCGGTGAGGGGGTGGCCGGCTAAAGCAAGGTCATCGGCAATACGCTTCAGTTTAAAGTAATAATTGGCAGCTGATAAGTCGTTTTTCCGGGTGGACGCAAGTTCAGATCGAAGTTGAATGAGCTTAGATCGGGTGGCAGACACAAAGGCTGTTTGTAAGGCGTTCCAGATTTCCGACGAGGTCGTGGCGGTGTAAACCTGTGTAAGAACATCATCCGACAAAGAAGATGTGATTGTACTCAAGATCAAGTTGTCCTGTTTTACCCATTCGGTGTAGGCTGGATTCGTGGAGGCAACACCAGCTGAGTTGGTGATGGTTTTGTCCGGTGCCGGAATAGTGCCATCGAGGTAGCCATAAACTCCTTGGCCTCGAAGATAGGGAATTAACTGAGCACGCCATAGATGAAAATTTGTCCGAGTGAGCTTGGTAATGTGGATCGAAGAAGATGGGGTAAAGGGGGGAAGAGAAGAAACAGAAGAGGCAGAAGAGGTATCGGTGGTGATGCCGGACATAGTTTCCGGTGGGGTGAGGAAGAGAACGCTGAAGAAGAAGGAGGGCTAGGGTTTTTTTTTTGTTGTCTTTTTTTTTTGTGCGGCTAGGGTTTTTTTTTTGTTAGAGAGGAGACGAGTTTAACGTAGAACGACGAGAGAGAGCGAGCCTAGCTCTGCTACCATATTGTAATCAGAAATTATCAACTGTTTTCCATTGATTATATTATGAGTACAATTGGGTTTATATAGGAGTACACAAACTTAACCTCCAAGTAAATATAAATACAATAAATATTAATGTAATTATGTATTGACAACTATATCCTCAACATTTGGAAAACTCCAGTACCTAAATCTTTTATTTTTTGACCATGTGCAAAATCCTTTCGGTTTGGGGTTTCACAAGTTGATAATATCTGATCCGGAGTAATTCTCATACACAACAACCTAAAAGGAATCCTCACCTCTTTGACTTAGGGTTTGGGCTAAGAGAGTACTAAGTTACGAATACTATGTCTTATAAGGTTTTCCGAAGTGATCTTCCCTTCGGATAGGTCTCTTTGTAGGATGTTTGTAAGTTAACATTGTTGTTTCTTTTGCAGTTATAAACAAGAACCAAGATGCTATCCTTCAACATGCCTTGTTTGATGTTCGGACCCTCACTTGAGATTCTTAAGCTCAAAAAATCATTTCCACATGTTGTCATGAATTACCTCAGAAACATATCTCCATAAGCCTTTTCCTCTAAACAAATTTACACCTTCTTACGTTTCAAATCAAGAAACAAGTTCTCTTCAATTTTGCATTGTTGCACTCCCATTCTTCTTTTCAAATGCAAATTTGACTGAGCCTTCTGATGACGGGACATTCTTCTTACATGTGTGCATTCTCAGCTTACCTCTTAAGGGTAGTGTTGATTTTGTAAATTTTTCATCTAACGTTGTCCGATCTTTCAAGGTATGCGCCTCATCTTCTTACCAGTTAGATATTTAATCCCAACTTGACATCCATCTTCAGTTACTTATCTTTAACCTTCTAGCAATTTATGCTAAACAGTTTCAAGCAAAAGGTAGTCTTTGCCAAGGTGCCCTCCGAACCTATTAGCCAACCAACATTTGAATTCCAAACTTCTGATTTCAATTCAGATTACTACACCTTGTACCTTTTCAGTTTTAAATCTCTTTTAGGCCATTTAGAGCCATTAACCACCAGACACCCCTGTTGACATTCGGTTTTCTACCTTGGCGCTCTTATTACAATTTTGTTACACCGGTTGACTGCCTACTTTGTTTTAACTTTTTCATTCCCTCATAAGGAATAACCTTGAGCCTTTATTCCTTCGTAGTGTACTATTCCTCTTGAGTAGTGCAACTTTTAACCCTTGAATTGGATCATTAATGATCGTTCACACTTCCTCTGGAAATTTGAATTAATTCTTTGAAATCAAACTTTATCCGACAATTCGTAAGTTTCTTTTCCGTTTCACTTAAAAGCTTGTTTACCGCTTACCTATTCAAAAATTTTATATTCCTTTACAATACCTTCAGGATATTCCCCTTTCAATCTTGAAATTATCTCTGTTTAACTATTGTAAACTTGGGTACTTCTTGACAAGTGTTTATTTCATTCTGAGATCTTTTGGTGTACTCGTTTTGTCTCCATTGCTCCTTCATGTGAGATTCTTGCACTCCTCTTGATTTCTAAATTGTTTAGTCGTTCTGGTGCATGACCTTGCACCTTTGCATTGATTCTCTGTTGTAAGATGTTTCCCCTACAACATTCATGCGAATGCGAATTGAGAGCCTTCTTAGTTTGCCAACAATTATTTTTGTCTACCAATCATTAACAATTAAGGTCACTTGCCAAACGTTCTCTAGTCCAACCTTCATTAATTTCCTTTTGCATTAAACGTTTCCAAGTTCATCCTGTGATGTTTCCCATAAATGTCTCCACTTCCTTAAATGTTATTTTTTCTAAATCCGAATATTGAATCCCTAAAATACAATTACTAAGTATGAACAGCCTCTGGTCAATGGAACAATGCAGGCAAGGGAAGTCGGCAAAATGGATCCGTAACTTCGGGAAAAGGATTGACTCTGAGGGCTGGGCACGGGAGTAGATTTTTGAGTATAAACGTATTATATTCCAAAAGTTAATACTCCCTCCGTCCCAAATTGTTTGAGACTTATTCATTTTTTGGCTATCACAGAATAAATCTCATAACTCTAAATAGACTTAACCTTTTTGCTTTAATTGCTTAAATTGCCCCAACTCATTAATTGATATTTCCTGAAATATTGTGAAAATAATGCTATATATAAAAGGATAAAAAGGTAAATTAGTCAAGTTTAAATGATCAGACAACTCATTAATTGATATTTTCTTAAATATTGTGAGTTTCAAAATGTCCCAAACAATTTGGGACGGAGTGAGTATTGATGTTGACTTCTTAATAAGTTTTATATTTTATTGGCGTCCCTTTAAAAAAAAAAAATAGCAGGAGGACACATGATGAATTTTTCCCTTTTTTTTTTTGGAGGGGGGTTTTGACTTTTCATTGAAACCCTCAACAAGTAACCCATAAGAGAAGGTGAGTTTGCAACGACGAATTCAGAAAACTTATTGAGCAGGATTCAGCCTTTTTTTAAGGGTAATATTTTGAAGTTATATTTATCATATTCATCCTCGTAATAATACCTGGCAAGTATTCATAATGATGATATAGTTATTCCTAAAATTCTACATATATTATCCATGATCATCTCATCTCATCATACATTATAAAAATTAAACAAAATTTGAAAATCCCAGAGATTGAGGCAAAAAAAAAGAAAATCCCAGAGATAATAGATAATATTGAAAGTAAATTTACGTAGACTTTTAAAGTAATTAACACTTTCGTTAACTTGTTTTCTCTTTTGTCTCTATAAATCATATATATATATATATATATATATATATATATATATATATATATATATACACACACATATATATGCGGTATTAATACAAGGGGGAAATTAACGAGAATGGATAAATTAAGTTCTAAATTAGTGAAATTGACAGTTTTTCAAACTTGTGCATAAAGAACAAACATAATAAAAAAAAATCTTCCGTGTTACCTGCATATCATACGTATTTGAGAAACAAAAATGGATCCAATACATTTTTTCTCTCTTATCATCATTTTTGAACATTTATATCTTACAATGTACCAGTCTAAAATTGATAATTATCTCATCAAATTTTAATTTTAATTTTTTAGTGTTTTTTATTTTGAGAGCACATTCACCATATTTGAATGTTATTTTGCGAAAATTTTCTATCGAAATCCACCATAAATATTCATTGTTTTTCGCAATTTACTAGTGAGTGGTGAGATTCAGTGAATGAATTTCGATAGTGTTGAACAGAAAAAAAAAAAAAAATTCGACAGTGAATCTCACGAAAAACGATGTAATGATATCGAACTAATTCTCAAAATGAAAAACTATGTAATGATATCGAACTAATTCTCAAAACGAAAAGCAAGAAATTTTTTTGGGTTTTTTATTTTTATTTTTTGGCCTTAAGCTATAAATCTTTTAGAATGTGTCATTCTCTTCATAAATCTTATTGGCTGTCATTTTACTAAAAAATGTTTCAAAAATATCTTATTTACTAATTACATCTATTAATTACACGAGAGATAGTGAGAAACATTAGATTCCAATGTGATTTTACCTCCTTGTTGTCATAATTACGCTGAAATAAAACCAAACACAAGTTAAAAGAGAACAATGCACTATTTTTCTCATTCCTACGTTAATTTTTGCGTTAAGTTGTTTAGTATAATATAGCAAACTGATTCCTTCAAGCCAGTAAGTAACCTAACTAATATCTCAATTAAATTTCCGTTAGACGGGAAGGGTAGGGACCTTTAAGATTTTGACCATTTTAGAGAATACGAATAAGAAGACAGACATGAACCTGTCCATTCAAAAATAAAAAATTTAAATAGAAAAGAGAAAGACCTGCAAGCGCCAAAGGATATCACTGCTGGGCTTAACATGGCGGCGGTTGTTCCAGAAATTGCGGCGAGCTTCTTCAACCTCCTCCCTTTCCTCAGCGGTTCCGGCATTCCTGTCGTACTCCCATATCTGTCTTCCGACATAGTTGTTAGTACTGTAGAGATTTGGGTCATTACCACCTTCAGATATTTTTAGCCTCCACATGTTTAATCAATCAAACAACTTAACTGAACCTGCAAAACGATTAGATGCTGGCAATCAAGATTTATCATCTACTTAATTAGTTGAATAAAGACCAAGAGATATGTACCAGACATTACCTCTAAATTAAAGGAGAGTTGTTTTTTTTTCTTTTCTTTCCCGTAAGGATGTGTGTATGTGTTGCGTTAGTCATGGCCTGGAGCGATGGCTAGACACATTTATAATGGGTACGTCGTGCCACTATTATGAGACCATAAGAAATAATAAATTTTATACATAATAATCAACGAAATGTGTTTGTAATACCTCAAGATATCAAGAACGGGTATGATGGGAGATGATGGGACAGATTGCCCACACTCTTAAAATACCTAAAGAAATATAGTAGCTCCTTACTATCACCAATTGGTTGTAGTAGAACGGTAAGCGCTTGATCTTAACATGGTATCAGAGACAGAGGTCACAGGATCGATTCCTGGTTGGAACATTATTTAAAAAAAAACAAAATTATTGCCCACACTCTTGAATGAAAAATTGTATAAGTGTTGGACAGTTGCGGCTTTACTGACACCAATTGTTTTTAGTAAATGGTAAGCGCTTGATCTTAACAGGTAAAAGCAAGAAAAGCGGATTTATTTTATATATTTTGTGACGCCCGTTTCCGGATACCGAGTTCTTATTCGAAAAAGAACGTCCGAATGTATAACATTAAATACTTACGACATTTTACATAAGTCTTTACGCTATCGTATCAAAAGTAAAGCATTGCGGAAGCTAAAAAGACTCGAGACAAACATGCCAATATCTAAAACAAGCTACATTAATGCTGTCCGATTAAAAGATAGGAAAGATAACATACAACAATGATTAACCAAGTCTTACAACATATGAAGTATCTTACAAACCAAAGGTAAACTTGTCTTAAAACGTAGGTATGAAACAAACCAAATAAAAGTACAACAAGTCTTTAAAAGAAATTAAATAGTCATCATGATACAGTAGAAAAGATAAAAGCATGATATATTACTTCCAAGCATAGCATAGCTCAAACATAAAATGGTAAGCGCTTGATCTTAACAGGGTAAAACAGTAAAAGGCGGATTTATTTTATATATTTTGTGACGCTCCGTTTCCGGATACCGAGTTCTTATTCAGAAAAGAACGTCCGAATGTATAACATTAAATACTTCTGACATTTTACATAAGTCTTTACGTCATCGTATCAAAAGTAAAGCATTGCGGAAGCTAAAAAGACTCGAGACAAACATGCCAATATCTAAAACAAGCTACATTAATGCTGTCCGATTAAAAGATAGGAAAGATAACATACAACAATGATTAACCAAGTCTTACAACATATGAAGTATCTTACAAACCAAAGGTAAACTTGTCTTAAAACGTAGGTATGAAACAAACCAAATAAAAGTACAACAAGTCTTTAAAAGAAATTAAATAGTCATCATGATACAGTAGAAAAGATAAAAGCATGATATATAACTTCCAAGCATAGCATAGCTCAAACATCATCCTCGTCATCAAATTCATGATCTTCCTGCAAATCTTCTCGGGAAAGGAAACATATACAACATGTAAAGGGGGTAATTACATTGCGTATTTAGCAAGAGGTAGAAGCTACTGAACAACATGCTTTATAATGAAAGGAAAGCACTACCTAATTATTAAAGGTTATCTTCATGTATTTGACACAGACTCTAAGGTTCACTTAATGCTCATAACATGTTGTGAGATTTCTACTTTGTTTCTAACTTAGCTTATTTTTGTTACGTCAAGTATTCAAGGGCACTACACTTAGTCAGGCACTAAGAACACTAGGTTGCAACATACTAGAGATCTGCACTTGTAGCCACGGGCTAGTCCCGATAGTGTGTGTGTGTTCGGCGGTGTCCCTCCACTTTTACTGACCGTCTCTGTGATCGGCTAATTTATCCACTTTTCTAGACGACACCACACATTGCGATATTGTCTTGTGCCTTACCGAGAATAACATTGATGTTTAGTCTTTTAGCTAGGTAAGTATGTATGTTCTAATCATTAACTATCTAGCCACTTAAGTGATTTCAAGGAAAAGACTCACTTAACAACTCTACACCCTCGTCTTAGGCAACTAGACTCTAACAACGGCTATCACATACACATACATTGATGAATACTAATTCATCAAAGCACAAGGCCAATCGTACTCTTCCGACGGTCCCGAACTTCAACTCTTCAAAGAATCCGTTCGGTGCCGGAACTAAATACATCAGAAACTTATTCATGGCTTTGTCATGTTACTTTAAGCTTATTATATCGCATAGGAGAGGTCCATACTCAAACCTAGGGGTGCACATGGTCCGGTTTTCCGGTTTCTTAATTACCACTTCTAAAACCAAACCATTTTTTACGGTTTTAAAATTTACAAACCAAAACCGAATCATAACTAGGTAAAACCATTTTGTCCGGTCCGGTTTGGATTGGCTTGGTTCCGGTTTTTTTTTTTTGGTTTTTTCTTCTCTATTCATTCTTTTTTGGATACGAAAGGTTTTACACACACAAAACATGATATAATCATATGTTCCAATTAGACTGATCATATAAGCCATGTAAACTGTTTTATTTCTTCTTGTCATAAGTCATATTAGGTTTGGGCCACAACCTACGTGAGGTAGTCGGTTGAAGTATTAACATATAATGGACTGAGTTATTATTTATTTATGTGTGGTGATATATAATTAAAATACTATTATTTACATCACACTCAATCTACACGTGCACCACAATACAACTGACTTTTCATAGGTGCATTGTAAGAACCGACTATGATTAAAGGACCTCATAATTAATAGTGTCGATATACATAGACATTTACATATATATATATATATATATATATATATATATATATATATATATATATATATATATATATATATATATATGCACGTGTATATACACACATCTAAATTTTAATTCACAAACAAATATGTACATATATATCCGGTTTTGTCTGGTTTTTTTTTTGGAAAAACAAAACCAAATTGGTTCATGGTTTGGTTTTTTACCACATAAAAACCAACCAAAAAACCATGGTTTACGCTTTTTCGGTTTGGACCGGTTTGGTTCGACCAGTTGGTTTGGTTTCCGGTTCTTTTGTTCACCCCTACTCAAACCAGACCTTAAAACACAAAACTACTCAAAAGAGGTCTTTAGCCGGCGCTAAAGATCTTTGGGGCGTGCTAAAAACACTTAAGAATTCTGGAAATCATTCAGTTTTATTTTGGTGCGCGCTAAACTACTTAGCGGGCGCTAAACCTATAGAACAATCTGCACATACTCTGCTCAGCTTTGGTGTGCGCTAAAAACTTTTGGCACGCACTAAATTGTAGCAGCATTCTGTTTGGTCATTGTTTTAGCCTGGCGCGTGCTAAATCCTTTCAGCGGGCGCTAAAACTCACAAAACCATTTTGTTTTCTCTCTGTTTGCCTTTGGCACTTGCTAAACCTATTCGAATGAATTATGAGTTCAATACATCCTGTTTAGCAGAAAGACGGATATTCCTTGCTCATTATCAGATTCTGAGTGGGAACCTGATGATACCAGCAGCCTCATTCTCCCTCTTTCAAGGTGGTGAGCCGTGTGATGGGAAACTTAGTCCTTCTTCCTTCTCGCGCACCACGGGAGTGCCTAGCGCTCGAGCATTAAATCCTCCACACTTCTTTTTCTTTGTGCCCGTTCTGCATGCGTTTCGCAACCGACGGTTCTTCGATTCCTTGGCCCTCCCTTGGTTCTTCTACCTAAACCACCCAGATCAACTTCTTTCATCAAGCAACACAACCGGGACTAACCCGAGCCCGAGTTCGTATTGGTCAATTTTGGGTCATCAAGCAAAGGGAGCACCCGACTGATAATCTACATTTTATTTTTGAATTTAATGAAAAAAGTTAGCCTTTGACTGGCGCCAAAGTGTCGAACTACCCTAAAAACTGCAGATTTTCTACACAACAACATCCAAACCAAAACCAGGACATATGCAACAACTTCAACACAGAAAAAGCACCAAAACACAACAAAATTACTTGCCAAGCATTATAAAACAACACAAGTTCAATATGAAGACCCTTTTACTTAAAATCCAAGCAAATGCACTTAAAAACTTCAAAACCAAAAAAACAAACTCTTGATTCTTTAAGGAAAACTATATGATCACAATCTAAACTTAGGTTAACTATGATCACATGTTTCCGGATGTTCTAAGCTATGAATTGAACAACTTTAAGCACTAAAACATTATCAATTCCAAGATGTTCTAAAGCTAGGGCAAAACTATACCTTCTCAGAACTTCAGAACTTTGATGTCAAAACAAAACTTGTTTGACCGTGATTCCGTTTCTCTACTTGAATCTAAAAACCGATAAAAGCTTGGTGAGATACCTTGAAGATTCTGTTTTCTCTTTTTTCTTTTCTACGAAGTTCATTTTATGAACTTTTCTGATGTTTCACCTTTGTGACAACTTCTTACAAAACATGGAGTTTTGTTCCTTGCAAATAACTCCCAATGAGTTATTTCCCTTTTTTCATTTTTTTTAAAAACATAAATCCTTTAATATTAAATATAATATTTAGGATTTTCCTGAAAGGACTATTTTGCCATTTTTAAAAATTCAGAATATTACATTTCTTCCCTATTAAGAGAAGTTTCGTCCTCAAAACTAGAACATACTGGTAGATCAAGAAAATCCAGGAATTCGAGGATCATATTATCATCAATCTCCCATGCCGCCTCGTTAGGTGATTGATTGCTCCATTGCAGCAAAACCAAATGTATCATTTTCCTCTTGATCATGTTCTCTTTTCTATCAAGGATATTAACTGGCTTCTCTTCATACACAAGATTGTTGTAGCACTTCCGGATCAACCTCAGCTTCAACATCTATCTTTGTCAAACACTTCTTCAACATCGATACATGAAACACGTGCACTCTTGACATAGATTCGGGCAATCTATGTGGATAAACTAAAGGTCCAACTTTCTCGGTGATCTCAAACGGTCCTACAAAACGTGCACTTAGATTTCCTCTCTGTCCAAACCTTTTAACTCCTTTCATTGGTGAGGCTCGAAGAAACACTCTTTTTCTCCAACATCAAGCTCTAACAGTCTTATTCTAATGTCGGCCCAACTTCTCGGTCTGTCTTGTGTAGCTTTCAGATTCTTCTTTATCAAAGAAACCTTCTCCTCATTTCCGGCACTGTCACGTGCTTCTCTCCCATTTCATCTAAAAAATAGTGATGTTCTCCATCTTCTACCATACAAGGCTTCAAACGGCGGCAACCTCATATTGACATGATAGTTGTTATTATATGCAAACTCAGCTGCATGTAGGTAATCAACCTATGAACCGCCTACCTCCAATACACAGTCTCTTAACATATCTTCGAGGGTAGGGATAGTCCTCTTGACTTGTCCATATGTTTGCGGGTAAAAAGCTTTACTCATCTTTAGCTTGGTTTCCAAAGGTTGTTGTAACCCTTTTTTTATAATAGATAGTGTTGGTCCCAGAAAAGGGTGAAATATAGTCAGGGGTGAATGACTATATAGTGAGTTTAAAAACTTTAAACCTCAGGAGTTGCAAAAACTTTACTGATGAAAAGCTTTTGGGCAACGGAAAATTAAAACCCTTCTAGAGCGTATTTTCAAACTATTTAAACAATCACAGACATATAAGGAAATGCACAAAGTAAGTGCTATAATTAAATAACACAAAGTTTATAGTGGTTCAGGGTGGGGTAATCCCTTAGTCCACTCGTCTCCTGTGATGATTGGAGGAATTCACTAATGTTTTTCACCAATACAATAGTATGATTGTCCTTGGCTACACAAGCTTCACAATCTCAAGACTATCACTCCATGGCTACAAAAGCTTCAGTGACTCAGTCTTCAAGATTGCTCCTTGAGAACAAATCCTTCAGCAACTATCAAAAAAGGTTGCAATTCCTTCTCAGACAATCTGATTCAAATATTGCTTCAGTTGGATGTGAATTGGATTCACAAAATCTTGATCAATCTCAGTGCTTAGCTCTGAATTTTGAGTTGATCTTCTAGATATTTCTTGTAAGAACAATTAGAAGGCTTGTGTTAATTTGACAGAGTTTCTGATCATTATTTTTATATTCGTATGTTCGTCCTTTTTTGTGTTTCCGTCAACGCATTCTATTTATAGCCTTGATCTCCTTGATTTGAAAATTCGTCCGTTGGCTATTTAATGCGAAGAATAATCTTGATTTAATCCTTGATTCTTCCTTGATTTTATTCTCTTTGATTTTAGCGATCCGGATTTTCTTAACGTTCCTCATAAAATCTGTTCTTGATTGATTCTGCAGTAATTGCTTGATTTCCTTAATTTCCATGTTCCGAATAAAATGTAGACAACATACTTGATTTGCCTGTTTCTTCACTTGGCTGTTGCTTTGCCGGTTCAGTGACTCTTTTACTTATCTGTTGGTCACTTGGTTGCTATGGCTGTTACTTTTCCGTTGAAATTCTCTTCACTGTTATTCCCTATAGTCAGCCGGTAGAACTTTCACTTAGCCGGTTTGCTGTTTTCTTTCTCTTTTTGATTCTCAATGTCTAATGTATGCTTGTACTTCACTGATCCTTGATTTGGGTGAGATCAGTGTACACCATATTAAAAGAATAGATTCCATCACTTTTAGTATATCTTAGACTTATCCAAGGTCATCACAGATTTCCTAGGTTATAAGTCAGTCCATAAGTCTTCGCTTTACTCTATTGGTACTTGGCTGTCTTCACTCAGCTGATCTTCTGAGCCGTCCTACCAGTCTAGTATTGTGCTTGTCTGAATGTACTTATACAACATGTCAATCTCTAAGTAAAGTGTTATACAGATATTACTAACTTATTTCAGGCTTGCTATAACAGCTAGTATGACCATCATCAAAACAAATAAAATGTTCCTAATAATTTCCCCTTTTTGAGTATGCTAAAACCCTCATAAGCCTGAACATAAGTGACATTTTTCATACAATAAAGGAATAAAACTCAAAATCCAGGAAAGGGTAAAAAGATGTTCGAAAGGAGAAATATATTAAAACTACAAGTTTCTCAAATTTTCCTTGTACCTCTTGAATTTTGTAGTTTGAATCCCTTCCAACTCCTTCTAGTCAATCTCTAGAAACTTCTATTTCCAGTACTCCAATGCCGTGCTGTGAGTAAGACCTAGAAATACCTTCTTGTCAAAAAGCCTGTTGAAATCAGGCATAGTTTCATGTGCATGTGGCTCTCCAAAGTATTTTTCCAGTCTGAGCTTTGCTTCAGCAATATGTGGATCAGCAAACATCAGATCCTTGTACATTACTCACTGTTGTTGAGAATTTAACCTGCCCATGGGTTTGAAAAATCTTGTCATGTTTTTGAACTCCTATTGTATTTCACTGGATAAATCCTCAGGCCCTTTTGCAGAGAGAGGCACTAATTGACTTGCTCTGCTGCTTGAGCCAGATGCTCCTGCCTTTGTTCCTTGCTTCAGGGATGTATACTGTCTTTTTGTTTCATTGTACATCCTTGCCATGTCTACTCTCAGCTCAACATCTTGATATCCAAGACAGTCTGCCCATGCTTCATCTTGTGACGAGTTTGGATATAATACATCTTGGACTCTAAGGAATTCTTTCACATTTTCTAATACTGCTACTTCTTTTTCTTCCTTATTTCTAATACTGCCGATCTATCTCTGTCATCATCTCTTTTTTTGAACTGGGAAATGTAGTCCAAAGCAAGGTTCATTTTTAGTTTTTTTCCTTTCTTCCAAGGCTCTCTTTTGTTGTTCTTCAGCCATAGTTTCTTATTCTCAGTTCTTTATCTCTTGCTCTGAGCTATTCATCTGTGAAGTTTGGGGGTCTGACTGTTGAACCTTCAAGCTTATCATTTCTTTCCCCCTTTTTGGCAGTATCATCCTGTTGTTGTAACATAATGCTATTGGTAGTCTCATTCATACTGATCAGACTATCCAACTTGGATTCAATATATGTAAATCTATTTTCACGAGCTGATAGTTTTTGAACCATAAGTTCCATTCTGGTTCCAATTGTAGAGACCATAGCCTCATTTTCAAGTGAGACATGTTCCCTTAGGCCTGTGAATCTGTTTGTGAGATTGATATTCATCTGATGCATGAAATCATTTTGCCTCTGGACAAAAATATTTTGTGCATCTATGTACTCAGCAACAGCATGGAATCTGCATTTTATGGATTGACTCTCAACCTTGAAGGCACAGACATTGTTCTTAGATAAAGTGCTTGTTGCTCTAGCTCATCTAGCAAGGAGTCTGCTGCCTTTTGAAATGCTTAATTGGTTATGCCAACGTCCTATTGTGTTTGACCTAGTTCTGGTTGAGGTGGTGGAGAAGTCCCTGGTTGAGTGAGTATGTGAGGGACTAGCTCAGGCTCTTGGTTTTGTACAGTTGCAGCATCACCTACTCCTTCTTCAAGTACTTGAGTAGTGGTGATTTCAGTTGCAGCAATGTCTCTCATTCCTCCATGCTCTCTGCTAGGAATGGACTTTCCTGGTGTTGCAACAGCTGATCCAGTGTCCAACACTACTGTTGGGTCAGCTGATGTGTCAACTGAGGCTTGTTGCCTATCCTTAGTCTGCTCAGTATTTCCCTCAGCGGTCTCAGTTTGATGTTCATTCAGCTTAGCTGGTGGTGTTTTCTTAGTTGCTTCCTTTTTCTGTAAAAAGGCATGCAAGGTGATATCATCATCAACTGCATCTGCTGCTCCTCCATCATCACTATTGTCACCATCACTCTAATCATCATCATCATCAGATTGATTATCATTGCCATCCTCATCATCAGAGGACTTAAGTAATCTGGCGTTGGCCTTTTCTATCATTTCCTATAGTAGTGTTTCATCAAGTACACTTACAAGGGTTGCGACACCGAGAAAACCGAAGAACCAAGCTTCTTCATCAAATATTCTTTCAGAATTAGATAGTTGAATCCTGGAATCTCCTAATTTCCAATTTAGATATTCTGCAACTCTGTCATCAATATCCTTTCAAGGATTTCTCCTGATTCTTTGTTAACATCTTCTTGTTATTGTCCACCATAATCACGACTTTCTTCCTCATGTGTCTCTTGCTGTTCTTCTTCCTCATCTATGAATTTGCCAAAGGATTCTCGGTCCAGATTTCTTTGAACCTTTTGTTTCTTTCTTTGACCAGAGGTGCTTGTATTTGATTTCTTCCTCTTTCCTCCACCTGCTGATTTTGGTTGTTTGAGATAGGTATACATTACCTTGGCATCATGAAATTGATGACGGTTAAAATAGTCTATCTTACGGCATCAATATTCTATCCATTATGAGCTAAAACTAGTTGTTTCGACCTATAAATATGAACCATTAGAGTTGAATATCACATGTCGGGTTCGTGAGTCGAGAAATCTGCACTTAGAGTTTATTTTCCCCATTTTGATATTATTTCGTGTATTATATGATGATTTTCGGGATACGAAATATTGGACTGAGCATGATGGATGAATCTGGAGTGGAATGAATGAAAGGATTGGGCCTAGGGTATTCTAGAAGCATCTGAGTTAAGTCGGTTGAAGAAAAAAGACAAAAGTACCCTCGGTTTACCGAGAGGCGGTGCCGACTTACCGAGGGTCGAGAATCTACCGAAACGAGTTTTCTTGGACGAGGGGTCAAACTAGATGTTCCTAAGTCGGTTTAGATAGCTATAAATAAGAGTCTTCGCCTCAGAACACAAGTGTACAATTTTCAAGACAATTATTATGCAATAAAAAGTTCTTAGTTCTTTATTTTATTTATTTTATGAGTTCTGGTCGGAGAGACGACGTAGTCGCCGCCTAGGGAGAGATCCGAAGGAGATCTACGCTCGTCTTCGAGGGTATGATTTTTTATATTTTCCAAGATGTAGATCTATCGTTGTTCTATTCGATTAGTATGTTTTAATAGTTTATTTTACCCCATGTGTTATAGATCTGATTCGTTGGTTAAGAAATCATGAAATAGTAGTTGCATTCTTCAGATATGCGATGGTCTCTATCGTTAGATCTGAATACCTAGTAAATTATTAATTCACGATAATCGGCGCCAGCTACGTTGATCGATAGATTTAATCTACATGTTTTTAGCCCGATCAACTATTTGCATGTTATCGTAAATTAACATGAAGGACCACAAGTGAAGTGTTAATTAGGACATTATCTAGATGGACCCCAGGAACATGCTAGACAATGTCGAAAGCTATCTAGGCAGGTTTGTGGTATGAGGTAACGCTCAATATCGGCAGCTCTAGTTCTTTATGTGTATGGGCTATTACGGACCAATTAAGGAGGGTAGCTAGCGTATATATTGTCTACTGCCATTGTCGGAGTAGATATGGTTAGGAGTTGTACCAGTAGCTGAACAAGGAATAAATTCACCGATGGGGAGGATTGTTGCATGTGTGGGGGGAATAACTAATTATTCATAATTGAACTAATACATTAGAAACTCTAGTTTGCTTCGTTGAACATGCATAATCTTGCTGGTTGATTGTTACGTATTTTACTACTATCTATATTATAGTTGGTCGTAGACCGTAATCATGTCACGCTCAATATTGATAATTAGACGTTCTTACGAGTCTCTATGGGATTCGAACTTGACTCGCCAGTACTCTACTACGATAGACCTAGTCCTATTGCTAGTAAGTGCCTTACACGCGATCAAGATTTTTGGCGCCATTGCCGGGGACTCGTGTCAAGAATACTATTTAATTAAGATTGAGTTTGCTGTATATATTTGAGTCTGTTTAATCGAGTCTGTTTTATAGTCTGTTAATACTAGAGTGATATAGAGTCAGTTCTGTTAGAATTTGGAAAAAAGGTACAATCGGTTTACCGAGGGTCTGCCCCGATAAACTGAAGGTCCCAATTTGCCAGAATCATTCTTGTTAGTTCAGAGTCAAGTTAGTGGTCAGAGTCTATATTTTTGAGTCTTCCAGGCGAGTGTAACAACCACCGTGGTAAGTCACTAACCTTTTTATTTTCTTTTTGTGTCTTGTGGAATGCTACATGAAGTTCAGCAGCCAAACTCAAGAGATTTATACCTGAGATTTAAAAATTTGCTCGAAAAAAAAGAAATGAAACTCGAGAGAGATCTGTTAGGCTGGAGGACGGCGTTAGTACGCACGAAGAAGATGACAGCAAAAGAGAAGAAGAAGATATAGAGACCAACATGGCACATAACGGACAGAATGGACAAAATGGTGCCAATGGACAGAAAGAAGTTGTGGTACAAGGAGATAGAGGAATGCTACAGAGTTATACAATGCCTATGATTGAGAAATTCGTGCCAGTAATTGTTCAGCCTGAGGATGCGGCTGAGGTATTTCGCCCTAAACCGAATGTTATACAAATGGTGACTAATTACACTACCTTTCATAGAGTAATGAACAAAGATCCTAGTGTACACATCACCAACTTTCTAGAAATAGTCAGCACAGTTAAGCCCGCAGGAGTGCCAGAAGAAAATATCAAGTTGAAATGGTTTCCATTCACTTTAGAAGACAAAGCAAAGATATGGTTATTGTCTCTAGCACCAGGATCGATCCAGACTTGGACCGATCTGTTGTAGAAGTTTATGAATAAGTACTGCCCACCTGGGAAGTCACTGCAAATGAGACAAGAGATTATGAACTTCAAGAAGAGACCCACTGAAACATTTGAAGAGGCTTGGGAAAGATTCAAGGAAGCACAGAGGAGATGCCCTCATCATGATATCACTTTGCTCGTACGAATGCATAGTTTCTATCATGGATTGAGGCCAAATGATCAAATGAGAGTGGATGCATCAAGCAACGGATGTTTTGCGTTGCTATCACCTGAAGAAGCCAAAGAGAAGTTGGATCAAATCGCACTGACAAGTCACTGGGGAACGCATCAAGTTGAAACCGCCAAAGTAGTTGAAGGCGTATTTGGAGAAGATACTTCTCAAAAGATCTTATATCTGCTAATGGAAATGAATGAAAAGATAGAAGGCATGCAAGATCGTATAGCCAAGGTTGAGAAAGTGCAAGATATTGAAATAACCAACACTGAGGATGTGAACTATATAGGAAGGCAAGGAAATCCTTATGGGGGCGGATATCGCCTAGGTTCTCATGACCAACCTAGTTTTAGATTGAGTGACCCTACTGGGGAGTTATCGACAAAGTGATTCTAACGGTGGAGAGAGACCGAGACAAGCTGGTGGATTCATGCCTCAATTCCACAAGTCCAGTGGTTGGGAAGCAGCCATGGATAAAATGAGCTCAACTGTGACCGACACGGTCAATCAACTTACAAAATCCATGACTGAGCTGAGTACAAACTTCACCACATATTGTCAGAAGAATGATACAAGACTGACCAATCAAGAAGCATTAGTGCATAATCTATCGCACCAAGTGGGACAGATTGCAGAACAAGTGTCAGCCCGTCCTCTGGGAGGATTGCCAAGTAACATTGAGAAGAATCCGAAGGACGTGAATGCAATCATGACTAGAAGTAGAAAGGAACTACCTGTACCAGTTATACCAACTGTCCAAGAAGAATCAAAATACAGTCAGCAGCAAAATCTGGAGAAAAAGAGGTGCCGGTAAACCGGAACACTACTCCGGTAAACCGGGAGTCTGAAAATTCAACAGACAAGCAGGCAGAGCAGCAGCAGTCAGTAGGTAAGTCTCCATGAATTGGAACTATTATCCTGCTGATTTACCCTATTCCCCTAGGAAATATAAGCCGATTAATGATGATGCATGATATGAAAAGTTTATTGAGATGTTTAAAAAGTTGCAAGTGAATATACCTTTGGTAGAAGCTCTGTCCGGAATGCCAGAGTATGCGAAATTCTTGAAAGATGCAATCTCTACCAAAAGAAAGTTATTAGACCTTAAGACTATAATCCTTAACGAGGAATGCTCGGCAGTTTTGCAACGCAAACTGCCACCCAAGTGTAAATATCCTGGGAGCTTCCTCAACCTTGCATGATTGGAGGAGTATGCCTAAACAAAGCATTATGTGATCTTGGAGCCAGTGTCAATCTGATGCCACTCTTCATCTTTCATAAGTTAGGCATGAAGGAGTTGAATGAAACATCTGTAACCCTTCAATTGGCAGATAGGTCAATGAAGCAACCTTGTGGAGTGGTGGAGGATGTTTTGGTGAAAGTCGATAAGTTTGTATTCCCTGTAGACTTTGTGGTGCTAGACATGGAAGCTAACCATGATGTTCCACTGATCTTAGGAAGACCTTTCCTATCTACAAGCAAAACATTGATAGATGTTCATAAGGGTGAGATGATTCTAAGAGTAAATGAGGACAAGGTAGTGTTCAATGTGATGAATTCAATGAGATATGCTCAAGATGAAGGAGAAGCATGCTACATGATAGATGCCATAAACGAACTTGTGATGTAATTATATCAGCAAGTGGCACTAGACCCTAAAGTAGTTGAGAGTTTGCTCCTGAAAGAAGAAGAAAGCTATGATGAAACTGGCCTGGGTGTAGCGAAGGTCAACCGCAAGAAATAGAACCTATATCTTCTGTGGATTTAGGAGGAACCGTTCATAGACCTTCATGGCACAAGTTCTTTGACTTACAATTGACTGGTAAGCTATTGAGATCATCATTAGAAGAGCCACTAAGGAACTTAACGTTGAAACCTTTGCCATCTCACCTGAAGTACGTGTACTTACAAGATGATACTTTCCCCCTTATAATTTCAGCATCGTTATCACCTTTAGAGGAGGAGAAACTTTTGAGAGTACTGAGAGAGCATAAAGGAGTATTTGGGTGGACGATTGCAATCATTAGAGGCCCATCGGTGTGCATGCATAAGATCTTTGTAGATCCAGAGAAGAAAGCGGTAGCACAACCTCAAAGGAGGTTGACGCCACAACTGAAGGATGTTGTTAAAGAAGAGATCATAAATATGTTGGGGATGAGAATCATTTTCCCAATAGTAGACAGTGAGTGGGTAAGCCCGATTCATGTGTTGCCTAAGAAAGAAGGATTCACTGTCCAACCGAATGAGTTCGACGAGTTAATCCCTGTGAGACTAATTACTGGACATCGAGTCTGCATTGACTTTAGGAAACTGAATGATGCAACTCGTAAAGATCATTTTCCCCTACCATTCATTGATCAGATGTTAGAAAGATTAAACGGTCATGAATTTTATTGTTTCTTAGATGGATATTCTAGTTATTATCAGATCCATATTGCCCCCGAAGACCGAGAGAAAACAACTTTCACATGTCCCTATGGAACCTTTGTGTACAATCGCATGCCTTTTGGGTTATGTAATGCACCAGCAACATTTCAAAGGTGCATGATGTCATTATTTGCGGACATGGTGGAGGATTTTCTGGAGATTTTCATGGATGATTTCTCTGTATTTGGAGATAGCTTTGACAGATGTTTGGACAATTTGAGTAATGTGCTAAAGGGATGTGAAGAGACCAACCTTGTACTTAACTGGGAAAAATGCCATTTCATGGTTACAGAAGGAATAGTGTTGGGTCATAGGATTTCAAAGAAATGAATGGAAGTTGATAGATCAAAGATAGAGGTAATAGAGAAGTTACCCCCTCCAATGAACTTAAAAACGTTGCGAGCCTTTCTTGGCCACGTAGGATTTTATAGGAGGTTTATCAAGGACTTCTCCAAAGTTTCTAGGCCTTTGACAGAATTACTTGCAAAGGATGTACCTTTTGTATTTGGAAATGAGTGCAAGAAAGCATTCAACACATTGAAGCAAATGCTTATAACTTCCCAAATTCTGGTAGCACCAGATTGGAACAAACCTTTTGAGCTTATGTGTGATGCAAGCGACACGGCAGTTGTAGCAGCCCTGGGACAAAGGGAGGATAAAATCTTTAAGCTTATTTATTACACACCAGTCGTACCCTTAACCGTGCCCAGAGGAATTATGCGACTACAGAGAATGAACTCCTGGCTATCATATTTGCGTTTGACAAGTTTTGACCCTATCTGATAGGATTGAAAGTCACTGTATTCACTGACCATACAACTTTGAAATACCTTCTAACCAAGAAAGACTCAAAACCGAGATTGCTAAGATGGATTCTACTCTTACAAGAATTTGATGTTGAAATCAAAGATAAAAAGGGATCTGAGAACCAGGTGGCTGATCACCTGTCAAGATTAACTTTGCTGGAAGAAGAACAACCAACTGAGATCAACGAAAGCTTTCCTGATGAACAACTGTTTGCCGTCTCAGTGGTGAATCGAATTGAATCTCAGACCCGGCATCATACATCAAGAGTGGGCAAGGTATACCCTTGGTTTGCTGACATTGTCAATTACTTAGCAGGAAAGTACCTGCCACCAGAATTCCATAATACAGATAAGAAAAAGTTTTTCACGTATCTGAAACATTATCATTGGGACGATCCTTACCTATAAAAATTGTGCCCTGATGCCATTCTTAGGAGATGCATCCATGATGATGAGATTCCAAGTATTTTGCACATGAGTCATGCTAGAGAAGCTGGAGGTCACTATGGGCCGGACAAGACAACAGCAAAAGTCCTGCAGTGTGGATTCTATTGGCCAACAATTCATAAATCTGCTTACGAGTTTACAAGATCCTGTCATTCCTGCCAAATGACTGGTAATATTTCTAAGTGGAACGAGATGCCACTGCAGAATATCTTAGAAGTGGAGTTATTCGATGTATGGGGAATTGATTTTGTTGGGCCATTCACATCGTCAAAATCCAATCGTTACATCCTAGTAGCAGTTGATTATGTTTCCAAATGGGTGGAAGCAGTGGCTTCACCTAATAATGATGCCAGGGTTGTCCTGAGGTTTCTTAAGAAAAATATTTTGACGAGGTTTGGTGTGCCAAGAGCCATAATTAGTGACGGAGGGAGTCATTTCTGTAATAGGTTGTTTGAGAAGTTAATGATGAGATATGGGGTTAGACATAAGATTGCAACAGCATATCACCCCCAGACGAGTGGACAAGTAGAAGTCACAAATAGAGAGATTAAGAGGATTTTAGAGAAGACTGTGAATCCCACGAGGAAATATTGGTCTTTTAAATTGGATGACGCTCTCTGGGCATACAGAACAACTTATAGGACCACGATTGGGATGTCACCATATATGATAGTATTTGGAAAAGCATATCATTTACCGGTAGAACTCGAGCACCGAGCACTGTGGGTTACGAGATTTCTAAACATGGATGAAAATTTAGCCCGGTGAAAAGAGAATGCTAGAGTTGAGTAGATTGGAAGAGTTTAGACTTCAAGTGTATGATAATGCTAAGATTTACAAGGAGAAAACGAAGCGTCTACACGATAAGAAGATTCTAAACCGCACATTTTAAGTGGGAGATAAAGTGCTGGTGTATAACTCGCGTCTTCATCTTTTTCCGGGAAAGTTGAAGTCTAGATGGTATGGACCACATGTAGTCACGAAAGTCGTCAATTCAGGTGCATGTGAGGTTAGACATGAACACTCTGGGCAAACTTTCTTAGTAAATGGCTACAAGTTGAAACATTTCTTTAGAGCACAATTATAACCCTGAATTGTAAGTCTTTGCGTTGGAAGAGCCGGAATATGAATATAGGAGCCCTATTAGTACAGTCGAGCTGACGACTATAAACTCAGAACTATTTCTAAATTTATTGCTTTTGTTTATTTTATTTTGAGTCAATAAAGTAGCATGACAATCACAAGGTTTTTTTCATCACTTATATCTTCAGCCATCTGACTAGAGATATAAGTGGTTTTTTCCTTCACGATTCTCATGTGATACCCTCGTAAAAGTTTTCGCGTCTTGCTGAGGCAGGTAACAACTTGGAAAAGGCATTACCTAGGAGCTAATGATTCTGCTCCAAGATTCTTTTTGACTCAGCCATAATTTCCAGAGCTAAGTACCTTTTCTTTTCTTAATTATTAGTCATTGGGGACAATGTCTATAATAAGTGGGGGGTAAGGCGTCTTAGCTGGATAATCGAAAAAAGGATACTTAACACTGTTTTTAGCTTGCTTATTGCACGTTTTCGAGTAAGGAATCGGTAGAAAAGGAGCCCAAGTTCAATTTGAAGTGAGCTATAGCATATTCAATTTAGCATGGAAGAACGAGCATATGTTGTGTTGCATTAAGTAGTCACTTATTAATTATTATTCTTCATTGCAATCAATATTTGAGCACATAATCTGAGTGAGAAGTGTTTAAGATCAGATGACAAATTGTTTTAACCGGGAATCATTATTTGTCTGTCTATATACTTTACCAAATTGTTGTAAGACAAGGGAAGAAACTTGGATGATGAAAGGTACCCGGGATAACGGACTTGTGAGAGAGAGAGAAAAAAATGAGGAAATCTGCCAAAAGAAAAAAAAATGATGAAAAGAAGAAAAAGAGAAAAGAAAAAGAGAAGAAAAGAGATATGCAATAAGGGCGCGACCCTCGCATCAAAAGAAAGAAACGAGGACTTAAGATCGATGCTCAGTCCCCGAGTCCGCCCGACCCAATATCGGTACCATGTTGTGTAACCAAGTCTGAAGGCAAGGTGAGCGAGTGTATGCATAGGTAAGTTAAGATTGTGTGGTTAATACAACTTGATTCTCTTCACGAACGCACTATCACAACTGATTCATCACACGACACATTGATGCATGATAAGTAGTGATTAATGGGGAGCTTATGGAATGTATCTTAATGTATGTTTCTGCCGGAATTCATTATTGAATGCGTGGTAGTTGATGGGGATTGTTCTTGGAGGTACATTCTGCCTTGATACTCTGCTCACGGATGAGCAGAAGGCTAGTGGGGGGTAGTTGATGACGGTTAAAATAGTCTATCCTACGGCATCAATATTCTATCCATTATGAGCTAAAAATAGTTGTTTCGACCTATAAATATGAACCATTAGAGTTGAATATCACATGTCGGGTTTGTGAGTCGAGTAATCTGCACTTAGCGTTTATTTTCCCCATTTCAATATTATTTCGTGTATTATTTGATGATTTTCAGGGCCTAGGGTATTATTTGATGATTGGCTGAGCATGATGGACGAATCTGGAGTGGGCTGAATGAAAGGATTGGGCCCAGGTTATTCTAGAAGCATCCAAGTTATGTCGGTTGGAGAAAAAAGACAAAAGTACCCTCGGTTTACCGAGAGGCGGTGCCGACTTACAGAGGGTTGAGAATCTTCCGAAATGCATTTTCTTGGACGAGGGGTCGAACTAGATGTTCCTAAGTCTGTTTAGATAACTATGAATAAGAGGCTTCACCTCAGAACACAAGTGTACAATTTTCAGGACAATTATTATGCAATAAAAAGTTCTTAGTTCTTTATTTTATTTATTTTATGAGTTCTGGTCGGAGAGATGATGGAGTCGCCGCCTAGGGAGAGATCCAAAGGAGATCTATGCTCGTCTTCGAGGGTATGGTTTTCTATCTTTTCCAAGATGTACATCTATCGTTGTTATATTCAATTAGTATGTTTTAATTGCTTATTTAGTTTAATTATGTAGTAGTTAGTTTATTTTACCCCATGTGTTATAGATCTAATTCGTTGGTGAAGAAATCATGAAATAGTAGTTGTGTTCTTCAGATCTGCGATGGTTTATATCCCTAGATCTGAATACCTAGTAAATTATTAATTCATGATAATCGGCGCCAGCTACGTTGATCGATAGATTTAATCTACATGTTTTTAGCCTGATCAACTGTTTGCATGTTATTGTAAATTAACATGAAGGACCACAAGTGAAGTGTTAATTAGGACATTATCTAGATGGACCCTATGAACATGCTGGTCAATGTCGACAGCTGTGTAGGCGGGTTTGTGGTATAAGGTAACGCTCAATATCGGCAGCTCTAGTTCTTTATACGTATGGGCTATTACGGACCAATTAAGGAGGGTAGCTAGCGTATAGATTGTCTATTGCCATTTTCGGAGTAGATAGGGTTAGGAGTTGTACCCGTAGCTGAACAAGGAATAAATTCACCGATGGGGAGGACTGTTGCATGTGTGGGGGGAATAACTAATTACTCATAATTGAACTAATACATTAGAAACTCTAGTTTGCTTCATTGAACTTGCATAATCTTGCTAGTTGATTGTTACCCATTTTACTACTATCTATATTATAGTTGGTCGTAGACCGTAATCGTGACACGCTCAATCTTGATAATTAGACGTTCTTACGAGTCTCTGTGGGATTCGACCTTGACTCGCCAGTACTCTACTATGATAGACCTAGTCCTATTGCTAGTAAGTGCCTTGCACACGATCAGAAATCGGTGAAGTGCCCCAAAAGGAACATTCATACACTTCAACAGATAGTGAAGGTGAATCCCGTAGGATTTCTTTACCCAGAAAATCTCTTTTTTCTTCTTGCCTTTAGCTAACCCCTTTTCAGCTGTACTTGTCTCTCCTTTGATTTGTTCTTTGAGCCGTCTGAAAATATAAGTGGCCCAGTCAAACTCCAGGCCATTGTAGATAATGCCCATCAGTCTCATCCTAACCTCAGTCATGGCATTCATGACTCCTAATTTGCCTTCGATGTTCTTCCCAATCAATAAACTAAATTCATTGAAAGGTTTCTTGTGAGCAGATCTCAAGCAATTGAACTTTTTGTTGTGTGTGGTGGCATCCTTTCTAATTTCCATCCAGAACACATCTATGTCTTGTGGAACGAGCCCCACTTTTGCATATCCTTGATTTGAGAGAAGAAGATGCTGGTAGATTAACTTTGCTTTAATCACCACTTCTGTGCCATTGACAGTAGCGAATATCTTGTCTTCATTTACTTCACCATTCTCAACAAGGAGTCCAGAGACAAATTTGTCGGTTTTCCAGAAGGAAATGAGACTCTCATATCAAATGCTAATGATAGGGGGGTTGAGGAATGTAGTCAGCCCTAAATTGGTGTATCCATCCACCAATCTTTTTGCTTGTACATCATTGTTGCACAGGTTCATGTAGTGTATGGGTTGGAAAAAAGACCTGGTTGCAATCAATTTCTAGTACTGTTTTCCGGACTTTATGGTTGAGGAAGATAAGGCCTTTTCTATGATTTTGAGAGTGAAAAGCTTTGAAATTTCTGGAGAAATGAATGTTTGAATTGTAAAGAGGCGTAAAGAGTTTGTGAAAAGTATAAGTGTGGTTTATATAGCCAAGCAATTTGAGTGTGAACAGGATTTTGAATATGGAAGAATTTAGTGGAGTGGTGGCGTGATTTGGTGTATAAGAAATCACGGTTATTGGGTTTAGTGGGAGAATGGATTGAGGTAAGTAATGTTAAATCCCGGGAATCGAGGCATTTCCGTCATTCCATCAATTCAAAATGTAACCTCCATGATTTAAAAACTAATATCCATGTGTGTGATCCTCCATAATAAATAAATCCTCTGATTTTCCACATGTGTAAATGATTTATTCATTTCACACTTTATTGATAATTATTTTCACCGGTAGAGTGATGAGATTACTCTGCCGATCATTCTCTGAGCTGCTTCATAAAAAATGTTCCTAACAATTGGCGAAGTGAACTTTGCTCAGTGCCTTACCTGCCAAGTGAGCACACCCAAAATGGCAAAGGTTCAGTCAGCTGGTGAAGTCACTTCGCTGATTACTCCAGTTAGCTGCTCCTTGTGACTTAATCAATTTCAATCATTCCCAACTCAGTTCTGGACTTACGAAATATTTCATGACTGAGTGGTTTTGTGAATATATCAGCCAATTGATCTTCTGTAGATATGTACTTAAGGATTACATCTCCTTTCTCAACATGATCTCTGATGAAATGATGTCTCACATTAATATGCTTTGTTCTTGAGTGAAGTACTGGATTCTCTGTAATTGATATCACACTTTTGTTAGCACACATGATTGGAATTGTCTTCTCTTTGATTCCATAGTCTCTCAGCTGTTGACTTATCCATAGTACTTGTGCACAACAGCTATCTGCTGCTATATATTCTGCTTCTTCTATTGAAGTGGATATAAAATTTTGCTTTTTACTGAACCAAGATACTAGTCTGCTGCCTAGCATCTGACAGGTTCCTGTGGTGCTTTTTCTATCAATTTTGCATCCAACAAAATCTGAATCTGAATAAGATATTAATTTGAATCCACCATCTTTTGGATACCAAATTCCCACATATATTGTGTGTTTCAGATATTTGATGATTCATTTTGCTGCTAATAAATGAGATTCCTTAGGTTGAGCTTTAAATCTTGCATATAGTCCTACTGCAAATGCTATATCAGGTCTACTTTCAGTTAGGTAGAGTAAGGATCCAATAATTCCTTTGTGTAACTTTTGATCTACATTCTTCCCGTTCTCATCCGTCCCAAGTATAGTTCTTGCACACATAGGTGTTTCAGAAGTTCCATTGGTGTCTATACCATACTTGTTGATTAAGTCTTTTGTGTACTTTGCTTGATTGATGAAGATGGCATCCTTCAACTGTTTCACTTGTAATCCTAGGAAGTAGTTGAGTTCTCCCATCATGCTCATTTAGATTTTGCTTTTCATCAGATTTGCAAATTTCTCACATAGCTTCTCATCTTCTGATCCAATTATGATGTAATCCACATATATTTGTACTAACAGTGTGCTTGTTCCATCTTCTATCTTGAATAGTGTCTTGTCAATGGTTCCTTTACTGAAACCATTGTTGATCAGGAATTGTGACAATGTCTCGTACCAGGCTCTAGGTGCTTGTTTGAGTCCATAAAGTGCCTTTTTGAGCTTGCATACCTTATCTTCTTTTCCTTTCAATTGAAAACCAGGTGGTTATTCAACATATACTTCTCCTTCCAAGAGTCCATTTAGAAATGCACTCTTTACATCCATTTGATCAACTTTTAAATCTTTGTGAGCTGCAAAAGCTAGGCAAAGTCTGATTGCTTCCAATCTTGCTACTGGTGCAAAACTTTCATCATAATCTATGCCTTCTGCTTGTGAATATCCTTTTGCTACTAGTCTTGCTTTGTTCCTGACAATTGCTCCTTGTTTATCTATCTTGTTTCTGAACACCCATTTTGTTCCAATGATGTTGACCATGTCTGGTTTATCAACAAGTTCCCAGACTTCATTTCTCTCAAATTCATTGAGTTCTTCTTGCATGGCTGTAATCCAGTTAGCGTCTTGGATTGCATAATCTATTATCATGGGTTCCACTTGTGATAAAAAAAAAGTTAGCATGCTTTCCAGTTGTCTTCTGGTTCTAACACCTGCATGAACATCTCCAATGACTTGTTCTTTTGGATGATCTCTAAGCCAATTCAAGTCAGGTTGAAGTTGTGCTTGATCTGGTGCTTCTTCTGTTCCTGCATGTGCATCAGCTTCTTGAGACTGAGTTGGTGATTCTGTTGTTGTAGCAGCTGGTACATCATCTTAATTATCAACGGAGTGATTTAGTATAATGGATGGTACTACTGTATCTAGGAATAGGCTTGTCTGATTTAGTATAGTGGCTGGTACTAGTGTTTGGTTAGTCAAACACTACAAGAATTGATTCTTCAATCACCCAGGTTCTCTTGTTTAGTACTTTGAAAGCTTTGCTAGTGTCTGAATATCCCATGAAAATTGAGTCATAAGTTTTTCCATCAAATGTATGTAACTGATTCCTATTCAAAACAAAACATTTAGATCCAAACATATGTAAGTGAGATATGTTAGGTTTTCTTCCATTCCATATTTCATAGGGTGTTTTCCCATGATGTTTATTCATGATAGATCTGTTTTGAGTGTAACATGATGTATTTACTGCTTCAGCCCAAAATCTTTTTGGTAAGTTTGCTTCTACTATCATTGTTCTAATGAACTTTTTTTTAACTGCTCTGCTTTTCTTTCTCTCTCTACTCTATTCTCGCTGTGGAGTTCTCATTGTCGATATTTGATGTAGTACTCCATTTTCTTCATAGTAGGGTCTGATCATTTCATTTAGGAATTTTGTGCCTCTGTCTGATCTTATCTTGATAATCTTCAATTATTTTACATTCTGACTTCTTCTCAATAAATTTGTAGTTTCTAGAGAGTTTCTCTTTTCTTGTTCATGAATGGTCCAGGTGCACTTGGAAAAGTCATCAACCACTACTAAAGTGTAATTCTTTCCACTTACACTTACTGGTGTGACTGGTCCAAATAGATCTATATGCAACATATGTAAGATTCATGTTTTTGATTGATGTGGCTTTGACTTGAAGGAGCTTTTGATATGTTTTCCTTTCTCACAAGCATCACAAAGACTCTCTTTATTGAATGTGATGTCTGGTAGTCCTTATACTAATTTGTTCTTTGATAGCTTGTTGATTATCTTGAAATTCAGGTGAGTCAGTCTTCTGTGCCAAATCCAGCTAGGTGATTGTTTGGTTTTGACAAGTAGACATGTTTCTACTTTTGCTGTCTTCCAGCATACCACATACATGTTGTCCTCTATTTTTCCTACAAGTACAACTGTGTTGGTTTGTTTGTAAATCACCCTGCAACCGTCTTTGTTGAAGTGCACATTATAGCATTTGTCACAGAATTAACTTATGCTTAGAAGATTGAAATTCAATCCCTTGACGTATGCCACATTCTGAATCTTCAAATTGTTCTTTAACATGGTGCCTTCCCCCTTAATTTTGCCGGGGTTTTCTTTGCCTCAAAAGGTAACTTTGGGTCCATCAAAAGCTTTGAATTCAGTCAGCCATCCCTTATTTCCTGTCATATGTCTAGAACATCCACTGTCTATGTACCAGACATCCTACAAAACAAGTTAAGCAAGTTTAGGTACCCAACACTATTTGGGTCCATACCTGTTAGCAATCATGCCTCCTACTTCAGATGTGTATCCAAAGGATTTTCTCTTTGGAGGGTTGAAGTCATCCATCACCTATGTATAAGGCATGGCAGAATAGCTTCTAATAGGTTTACTAAAAGTATTATGATACATTTCTCTAACTTTTGGTGTCTTAGCATCCTGTTTCACATTCCAAAACACAACAGATGACTTTTTTTCATAATTCCTTTTGTATCCAGGACCATGCCTTTTATGGCATTTCCCAAATACATTTGGCTTTGTATGAAATGGTTTTCTCTTCTATTTTGGAGGTGGAACATTCCAATCATCTTTTGAAGGGCAAAGTCTGCCTTTACCTTTCAGTATACCTTTGCCCTTAGTAGGCTGATAAGATGATTTACTATGTTGTCTCACTGCATTGGTTTTTGGCTTCACTGGTGCAGGATGAGTAGTTGAAACTATGGTCTGTCCTTTTCTGAATATAGGTCCAGTTCCATTGTTTCTTTTCTCATCTTGACTATTGTACCCAAGACATGATCTGGATCCAAACCTTTTTAGGGGTTTGTAAGCTGGTGCATTATATGGTGCAGTGGTGGCCTCAGCTGATAGAGAGGTCTCCTTAACTGGTCTGTTAGCACCAGATGAGTGATCATGTGTTGCTTGTTGATCAGCTGAGTGTACCCCCTTACTAGTTGATTCAGCTTTTAACTTTTCCAATTCTTTCTTTAATCTTTTATTTTCCTCTCTCAGACTCGTACATTCTTTTTCCTGAATTTCACGAGTTGTTTGGATTTCTTCATATCTACTCATAAGATTTTGAATTAGATTTGTAGAGTCTAATGGGAAAATAGAAGATTGTGTAGTGCCAGATGGGGATGCATTAGATGAGCATAAACTAGATAGTACCTCTGTTTCTTCAATTTCCTTTGCCATTAAACATAGACAAGCTATTTCATTGTCTGGGCTGGTGCCTTCACTGTCATTTGAGTCATTATCAAATGATTTTGCTGCATCACTTTCACTGCTGGTTTCAACCTTTAATGCTTTCATGCTCTTCCTTTTGGTTGACGACTTGTATCTCTTTTTTTCTTCATCTTTGTCTTTTTCTTATGGACAATCAGCCTTGAAGTGTCATTTCTTTTTTTAGTTGAAGCATCTGAGCTCATCATCCATTTTCCTGAAGTCTTTATTGATGAAGTCTTATCTTTGGATGAGGAACTTCCCTTGTACTTCCTTTTCTTGAATCTGTCAAATCGTTTAATTAGAAAAGTAATCTGCTCCTTTAGTTCGTGAGTCTCTTTACTGGTTGAGTCAGCTGCTTTACTTTTCTGGGGTGCAACCAGTGAACTGGCCTTGTGTGGCTCTGCTGGTTCACCATCTTCACTGTTTAACTATAATTCATGAGCTTTCAGTTGAGACATCAGTGTTAGGGTGTCAGTATTGGCAAAATCTATCGTGCCTTTGAGTATTGATGTGATGATCTTCCATCTTTCTGGTAGACCTCTCAAAATATCCAGACAGACTTCTTTTTGTGGATAAGTATGGCCAAGTTGTTGTAGTTCACTGATAATACTTGAAAATATATTATCCATTTGATCAATGGATTCACCAATCTTCATTTTGAAATTTTGAAATTTCTGTTTAGCAACATATAATTTATTTTCTTTTTCTGCCTCTGATCCTTCATTGACAAGAGCCAATTTGTCCCACATTTCCTTTGTTGTTTTACAGTCTTTGATCCTCATGAACATATTGCTGTCAAGAGTTTTCATTATCATATCTTTGGCAACAAAGTCAAGATTTGCTCTTCTCATGTCATCTTTGGTCCAATCCTTCTTAGGATTTTCTATTTCCTTTCCTTGATTTGGGCCTGTTGTAGCCTTTGTCATGATCATTATTGGTCCATCGTTAATTACATCAAGAATCTCCTCATTAGTTGCTTCAAGATGAGATAACATTCTTATTTTATATTCATCAAAATTGTTAACATTGAAAACAAGAACCTTTTCTATTCTCTCACCAATCTGCCTCACAATTCACATTTCTAACCATTCTTTCATCCCCTCTCTTTCTTTCCATCTATTGCACTCTCCCACCCTAACCCAATCCCTTAACCAATTTCAACCCACCCATAATCACAATGTCTGACCCACCCTTTATCTTTTCTTATCATACTTATATATCTTTTTCTAAACCCATCATACTCTCAACCTCCATCTTGTTTACCAAATAACCTTGTGTTGAGGAATTAGAAATATTGCTAAGTTTTATTGATTATCTTTTATCATTTTGGTTTCCATAATCCTAGCTGGGGGTAAGTGTAGCTCTGCACCTAGCTAGATTTTAAAAGTCTTTGCTTCGATCGAAATACAACTTCTCTCTCTACCGGAAGATTTTAAATTTCACACTTTTTCTAACCCTTCCGGCACATATAGATGAGTTTTGTTCTAAGCTATCACACCGATCCGGCCTTGTTGATGACGGTTATGACTTTTACGTGATACATTGGGTCATTAGTAATATAGAGGAGAAGCTACATCTCCCTAGGTTGTTGATCCGTTGGCACCCCCGTATCTAACCTATTAGAAAATAAATAACCAAACCCTAACTAGGGTTTACTACTTTCTAACATAATCTGCAGCTATTCAAATTCTTCGATGATCGGGAAATGAAATGAACTCGGATCGCGACGAAACTTTCCAGATATGTTCTTCACTCCTTAGGCTTCAATATGGACAGTTGGATCGGAGTTTGGACTTGTCAAGTTTCTCCAGTGAGCCGCCTCACTTGTCGCTGAATCTGCTCTCTTACAAAGAACAAGATCGCTGACTTCCGAGGCTGATCGGGAATCGAGATGATACCCGATCGACTGAAATTTTTATACGACGTCAATGACTCTATGCTTATTAATCTGACTGGTCGTATTTGAGTTTGAACGGTCAAAAACCTTCCAGAAATTTGAGGAAGTCACAGGTAGGGTTTCTGTCAATCCTACGTTTTTCTGTTACAGCAGCCTCTTTGCAGCAACGAACGGATATGGATACGGATTTCGATCTGACTAGTGATCAATTAGTCTAATATGAACTCGACCGATCGATCACTTTCTTAGGGTTAACAAACAAGGGGACTGTCTCTTTAATTCCTGCAGGAAGGAATGAATTTCATGTCTATGAAAATCGAACTACTCACTCATCGTGAGATAGTGCCAATGGAAGCTGCTTGGAACACATATTTAAGTGAACCGTAATTCAACACATCAAACACTACCCCGAGACAAGCGAAAGACCACGTGATCACCTTAGGATTAAGGTTGATCAATATATGATCATCTAATGATTTAATAAGATTCCTCGATTACGGAATTATATCGAGAAATTCAGATTAAATCGGTCCAAATTCTATATGAATGCCATCATATATAAATGCCCCACGTAGTACCTCTACCGATAGTCCGATAAGACTATCACACCCTAAGGTGTTCTGGCGCATTATTGGTGTTTTAATCAAGAGACCCTAATCTCTCCGATTAAGTTCACCACAGATTATCAGCTTTAAGTATATCTCCACTAACTCAATCCTCAACGTGTAATCCATACACCGAGTTAAGTGGTTACATACGATATACTTAGGGTTTGCAAGAGGTATTACATTACAAGCACAAAGCAAGTAATAAGGTGTGATAAATTCTGCATTATTAAAAACAATTACACAAATTGTCTTTCGGGCACTACACCTAACAGTATCTAGGGTGCCGACTCATTCGTTGGACCGATAGCCTTATTCTCTGGATCAGTACTGCATTTAGGACCACTTTTTTCGCCCCTGTACTTTTCCTTGATGTTTGGAATGAAGCTTCTCTTGCTCTGCTAAGCTTTTGAATTAAAAAATTCCAGTGTGTGGCCCTCTTGTTTTGGATAAACCTAAGGTGTTAAGCACGCAGGTTTATCAAAAACTGAGAGGCTAGGTGCCATTTATCGCAATCAATTTATAGTTGTCAAAATGAGCTTTTCACTTGCCCAAAAGATAATGCCTGAGGCTGCTTTACAAAATACGCTTGTTTTTATGCATGAAGTAAGGAGTTTAAGCTTACATGTAATATCTTTTCCAGTTCTCGGCGTGCCAAGACCTGTCGTATTCACGAACTTGGTTGTCCTTTAGGACATAAGTCCCATTTTTGATTATCCTCATGACCTGAAGTTTACCCTCCCAATTCTCAGATAGCTTTCCCTTTTTAGCTTTGTGACAAGTGGCCTGACTTTTCTGCAAAACATAATCTCCCAACGCGAAGAGATGATCGTTGATATGTTTGTCGTGCTGCCTCTTGGCCGCTTGCTTGCAGTTGAGAAAACGAGCATACGAGTCGATTCGCCTCTCGTCCAACAAATCTAGATCAACCTGCCTTGCAGTCGGTTTTTAGCCTCACGGAAATGTGCCACCCTTAAGCTTGGTAGAGCCATTTCCACTAGGGCCATAACCTCCGACCCATAGGTCAAGGAAAAAGGTGTTTCGCCAGTAGTTGTCTTTCTTGACGTCCTGAGGGCCCATAAGGCCGCTGGCAGATAAACCGGCCATTTTCCCGCTTTGTCGTCTAGGCTCTTTTTCAGCACGCATAGCACCTATTTATTCGCATTTTCGGCCTAACCGTTTCTTTGAGGGTAGCATACTGACGATTGCCAATGCTTAACGTTATGCTCCCTGCAAAATTTGTTGAACTCTTCTCTGAATTGTGGCCCGTGGTCGGATAGTATTACCCTGAGGATGCCAAATCTGGTCCAAACTTGGTCGAGCAAGAAGTAGATTATATCTTTAGTCTTGGTTTTCACCAAGGCTTTGGCCTCGATCCACTTGGTAAAGTAGTGAACATAGACGACCACATATTCACATCCCGAAAGACCCCTTTTCAGCGGCCCGATGAGGTTGATCACCCACATGTCGAACGGCCAGGCTGCGATGATGATGCTTTGTTCGACTGAGGGCTGCTTGGGAATATGCGCAAACTTTTGACATTTATCACATTTTCTAGCACATATTTGGGCATCTTCTGCGAGCTTTGGCTAGTAATATCCGGACCAAAACAACTTTCTGAACAAGTGTGCGGCAAGCCGGATGGCCGCCACACATCCCCTCATGCAGCTCCATAAGTATTCCTTTGACTTCTTCCGGCCGTACACATCGTGATAGAGGCTTGGAAAAAGACTTTCGATATAGAATATTATCCGTGATGGTGTACCTAGCAGCCCTTCTGATCAGGGCTCGGGCCTCTTTGGAATCGGATGAGAGGATCCCTGATTCATTATCTGCTTTCAGCTTGTTGATCCAAAATGGATTGGTGGGTTGGAAATCCATGATTTCCACCCAGTTTATGGTCGGCCCTGACAGATGTTCCACCATGACAGCTGGATTACTTATCTCCTCCTTACCTATTAACTTTGATAAATTGTCCACTCGATGATTGTCCTCTCGAGGTATGTTGGTGAATTTGTAATATTTGAAATTTCCCTCCAGCTTTTTTACTAGGTTGATGTACTTTTGCAAGATTTTGCAATGAATTCCGTACGACCCTGTCACCTGGTTGACCACCAATTGTGAATCGCAAAATACCTCCACATTTTTCACTCTCATGGCTTTGGTGAGCTTGAGTCCCGCTATGACTGCCTCATATTCTGCCTGATTATTTGATGCAGTGAAGTCAACTCTCAGGGCTTTTTCAATTTCCTCTGAGGTACCGGGCTCCAGTAATATAATTCCAGCCCCGCAACCATTATGGCTTGCGGCTCCATCAACGTATAGCTGTCAACAATGATTCGGCCTTTTAGGCTCGGTCACTGTTGGTGCTGTTGGATCGTTTTTAAGAGTCGAGGTGGGCCGTTCCTCTAGTTGTTCTTCATTGAAACTCGTTTCTGTGATGAAATCAGGTAAGGCCTGGGCTTTGATAGCTTTCCTAGGCTCGTACCGGATATCAAATTCATTGAGTTTGATGGCCCATCCTAGTAGTTGAGCAGCTAAGTCTGGCCTGTGGAGGACTTGGCGTAACGGAGCATCAGATAATACAGTAATGATGTGCGATGAAAAGTAAGCCCTTAATTTCTAGGCAGCAATAACAACACAGTAGGCCAAATTTTCAATTATAAAATAACGACTCTCATCGGGACTGAGAGTCTTAGAAACATAGTAAATGGGTTTTTGAAGGGTACTGTCCTCCTTGACAAGAGCAGCTGCGACAGCCCGGTCTGAGGCCGCTAGATACAAAAACAAAATGTCCCCTATCATAGGTAGGCCTTGAACTCCTTGAAATCTTGAGAACACTCTCCTGTCCACTCAAAGGTTTTGTTCCCTTTGAGGATCTTGAAGAAAGGTAGGCTTTTCTCAGCAGATTTGGAAAAGAATCTCCCCAGAGCAATTATCCTCCCGTTCAGCCTCTACACCTCTTTTACTGTGGTCGGCTCGCTCATGTTGATCACAGACTCGATTTTCTCAAGATTTGCTTCGATCCCCTTCTGACTCACCATGAAACCCAAAATTTTCCCGCCCAGACGCCGAAAGTGCATTTGGCAGGGTTAAGCTTCTTTGAGTGATTCTTGAAATTTAGGAGAGTTTCCTACAGATCAACTAAATGATCGTGAGGACCCGACTTGACGACTATATCGTCAATGTATGCTTCCATATTTCTGCCTATTTGCGAGCTGAAGACTCGGTTTACCATCATTTGATACGTCGAGCCAGCGTTTTTCAGACCAAAAGGCATCATTTCATAATAATAAAGCCCTCCAGCAGCCGTAAAAGCTGTCATCTCTTTGTTACAGTTAGCCATCTTTACTTGATGATATCCTGAATAGGCATCCATGAAGCTTATCATCTCGAAACCGGTGATCCCATCTACCATTTTATCAATTCGTGATAGTGCGTAGGGATCTTTCAGACAGGCCTTGTTTATGTCGGTGAAGTCGACGCACATCCGCCACTTTCCATTATGTTTCTTCACCATTACGATGTTGGCTAACCATGTCAGATATTGAAGCTCCCTGATTATGCCCGCGTCCAGGAGTTTCTCGAATTTGCCATTGATGGCGACCACTTTTCCCTTAGAGAGCTGACACGTTTTTTTTGCTGAATTGGTTTAAAGTTGGGATCGATGCTAAGATAGTGTAGCGCGACCTCAGGCTCCACACCCCTCATATCTGTTACCTCCCAGGTGAAGGCATCTGTATTTTCCCTCAAAAGCACCACCAACTCCTCCCTTTCTGTTTCTGTCATCTGAGAGCCGACCTTTATTTTCTGGTCGGGATACTTTTTGTTCATGACGACCTTGACGAGCTCATCGTTGGCCGTGAAATCTGCATGATCTCTGATCTGTAGAGTTTCAACCTCTACTATTTTGTTTATGGACTCTTGTACCATGCTGATCCTATCCGAGAACACACTGAACTCCTCAATTCTGGGTCTTTTTGAGTCGGCCCTATTTTTGGTCATGTACTCAAGAAAAATCCCCAGTTGACTCATGGCGACTCCGATATCATCTCTTACATGAAATTTGACCCTTTGGTGTGGGATAGACACAACCATTTGGAACTTCTTCATGGCCGGGATTCCCAAGATCATGTTATAATAAGAAGGACGATCAAAGACCAAGAATGTTATTACCTCAGTTCAGCAAGGCTCGTATTCACCCATAGTGATGTTGAGGTTGATCGTACCCTTGACCCATACTATATCATTGGAGAAACCCTCTAACACTCCGAGATAGGGCTTCAGCTTGGCCTCCCCAAATCCGTTATATTTTAAACAGTCAAAATAGATTACATCACGGCCTGCTCCGGTGTCTATCATGACTCGATTGACCCCGTATTGCTCGTTAACTCTGACCTTAAGGATTATCGGTAAGCTCACTCTTGGTGAACATGATTCATTTTTCCGACTCTCCCAGAACGATCTGTTTTTCAAAACCGGTAGTGCGGATTGAATGTATCTGCGATTTCAGCTGACTATTGCTCCTGATGTCTCCGTGAATGACCTGTACCTCCTTCTGATACATGCGAGGTTGTCGGCCTTTATTCACGCTGGCATTTCCATCTCGCCTGTACTTGGCCGCAGGTCCCTCATAAATCAGCCTGTCTATCTTATTTCTAAGTGTGAAGCATTCATCAGTTAAATAACCATGATCTTTATGATATTCGCACCATTTTGTTTTATCAAGGGTATCAGGCCTGCCCTTGATGACGTTGATCAAGTGAAATTAAAATACTTGACCACCAAAACCAATACTAGCAAGAGGACTAGGTCCATCGTAGTATAGCTATAGCGAATCAAGGTCGATCCCACAGGGAACCAATTGTGGGTCATTTATATACAAACAATTAATCATTCATGTCAAGGACACAGAGGCGGTCTACGACCAACAGAAGACAAGAAAGATAAAGGACACGACACAAACAACGTAATTAACCTCCCCAATTATCATGTTATCGGTTGGATCTAGAGATTCTATATAATTAAGCGATACTCGACAACTATTAACCCGATTCGTATTACTTTTATATTGGCTATGGGAGTCATCCCCTAAACTAGATCTAGCTCCGGGTAGGCCATCTAGATCACTACGCTACATCACGTGACTTCGCTTTTTCGGCCTCCATCTCATATGACTCGCACGCTTACAAAACTAGGGATGCCGATATTAACCGTATTCCACATCTAGGCAACATTCCTTTGTTCAGCGCATTTCTAAGCGATCGCATCGATCTACGTCCCATTAACAATCACCTGGACGGTCTCATGTTAATCTACGATTTACGTATAACTAGGTGCTAGCAATTCCCAAATATAACACAGATCTAGATCTCGCTGAAAGTCCTGGAAGATCAATTCATGAGCCGACCTAGGAGTCCTATATTGGTATTTCCAAATCATACGCTAATTAAAACAGACGAGCAACGTAGCCGTATCCATACCTACTAAGATAAGAAATTCTAGGTGGACAATCACACCATAAAGACGTGGCTAGATTGACGCGATGAACAACTAAATCTTAGCGTTTCTACATACGTAACGGATAAAATAGAGACTCACAAAGAAATAATATAGATTTACTAAAAACACGGTTGTCGATCATACCAAAGTCATCTATAGGTCACCGGATAACAGATCTGGGCGTGTGGATCCTTATAGACAAGGAATCCCCACTGCCTCATATCGTATCCTTAGATCTACATCGTTCGGTGAAGAACGAACAACCTCAAACGATAAACAATAATTGGGAGATTAATTACAAAGAACTAAGAACAAATGAATACAAGAACTTACATTACTGCAGAACTTGCATAAAAACTGCTCTAAGAAAAACTGAGAACTTTATTATAAAATTGTGTATATGTGCGTGGTATATGCCTCTATTTATAGGGGTTCAAGCTAATTAATAGATTTACTTCAAAATGTCAAAACAAATAGAGATAACTCTCGGCCGATCTCAAAATAAAATGCAAAATGCGCCCCCCTTGGTGCGTCCCCCCTATTGGCGCCATCTTGGATTGGTTTACTCCTCTTTTCGTGCTTATCCGATCTTTATCTTGAATTTCTTTTGATTTATCTTGAGATTTAATTCTTCCATTTGTATTTATCCTCCAAAATTATCCAAATCTGCAAAATAGATATTTATCCCAAAATAAATCATATTTAAATAAAACGGATAAATATAATAAAAATGGATAAATACCGATTTATATAATAAAAACGGATAAACACCAAATTATATCTTATAAATGGATAAATACCAAATTATATAATATAAATCATATAACATTAAATAATACATATAAACATGCGATTTATCACAAAATATATATTATTAGTCTCGATTTAAGGTCAACGTTGATGACTTTTACGGGTATAATTTGACCGTCATCAACTACCCCCCACTTAGACTTTGCTCGTCCCGAACAAAGTATCAATAAGTCTTTCCCCAAGACAACATTTCTCATGGTCAAATCATACTTATACAAGAAACTCGAGTCAACTCATCCCATTCATGCTCATAAGGTATCCATTATTCGCTACTCGCTATGAATCAAGTGATGTGTGCATGTGCATTCGATTTTATACTTTCGTGGCAAGATTAAAGTTTATGCTAACTTCATAGCCTCAACCTACCAACATCAACATTCCCACTTCTTAAGCCTCAGAATGGGTAAAGACATGGTTCAATAAGCAAGAGCGTCATCTGTATGGTTTTGGACTTGGAGACCGAGAAAATACTCAAGCCTCTTAAAAGTTGAATTTTTTTCACATTTTCATATTTTCAAGCATTAACACATCTCAAGAAAGAAACTTGCTTTAAAAGTAAATTATGCATTGCAAGAATCCCCTTTCACGGATTGGTCAATAACATGAATATTACCACAAGCGCGAGGCTACTTTGGTAATGTTACTACAAGCCCAATGTTTAACGCTTTGTCAAAACACAGATAATTGTCAAGCTTATTACTCCGCTTTGATGGCCAGAAGATAGGAATACATCAGCAGATAAATATCGACACTAAGTCTACATAACCAATCATCTACGCAATGTACACATAATCTCTTCAGTTATTATGATTCGTGCGATAAACTCGATTCAAAGATTGAGTAATTGAATAATAAATAACTACTTGCAACAATCGGCATGAATATCCTCAAATTTACATTCACATAAGTATAAAATGATCACGTACTCATGCAACTTGGTTCCTTTCCTATCAATTCTTAGCTAGGAACTCACAATTCTAAGGGTACGAGATAAATAATATGGTATTTATTCAATTTTTTTAATTTTTCACCGTTTCATTCAATTTTCAATTATAGTACATCATAGATAAGTCTCCTACCCCCCACTTAAACATGTCATTGTCCCCAATGACAAATAGAAATGAGAATTTAAGAAAAAAATTAGCTCTGGAAACGGCTCTCAAGTAGATGCAAAACATCGGAGTAATCTAAGCACGTCGTGGAGAAGCAAGTGAAAACCTGTTTAAGCAAACCAAACAGAAACTCCACAAAACCGTTAATAACATGTCAATGGAAGTTATAAAATAATGTGGCAGTAATTAGATATAAAATATCCAAAAACAAATTAAGCCACTTTATTTCATACAACCAATGACAAGGAAAGCCAAAGAGTTAAAACTACTCGTTCAGACACGAAGTCTAAAAAAATATATATAGACGCAAAAAGATAAATACTAAATATAAAGAAAAATAAACAAGCAACTAAAGATGGTAGTCTTCATCTCTAATCTCCACCGCTTAAATATTCCTAAAACCGGGTGGAGAAGACAAAGATCAAAAAGCATTACCCCACGTGGGAAAACACGAGGTTGATTGGATCAACCATGTATTCAATCCAGTGTAAAAGAGAAACTTGTTAAGGGTGAAAAGGTACAACGGAAAGGATAAGGGTAGTTGCAGAATGGATTGCACACAACTTTGGATTTTCACTCGGATCGCCATTCTAAAAAGTTTTGGAAGTTGACCAAAATTGTTTTTGTTTGCACCAATCATTCTCTGTTACATTTTCAGTAATTCTCAAGCTCTCTTAATGCTTCCATCTTAAGGTTATGTGAACTAATTGATCATCAGGGGGTTAATGGTAAATAAGGATAAAATATTTTGAGTCGGGTTCACAGAGACTTCCTACTCAGAATGGACAGTCTATGGATGGTTAATCCGTATGTAGTGATTATATCAATGGACACTTATTCACTCTATGGGTTGAGTATAAGTATACATCTATAATCGGTAGAGTTCTGTTTCGGGTTTATGGTGGCGTAATCCCGGAATTAATAATTAATGTACTTATTCTGTTCGATGTATAAATAATTATTGGATCTACTGGTTATAGGTCCATGGTCCCCAATGTGGCTTCTATAATTCGGGATGATATTCATGTTTATTTGGGCCTCAGTGTTAATTAATTGGCTGGGCTAATTAATTGATATGCATGGATATTATTTAGTTGGGCTAAATAATATAATACACATAAAAGATATTTTATGTGGGCTTAGAAACCCTAATTTTGGCGCCAATTTTGAGTGTTATTTATCACAAAAATTAATTTTCTTGTGTTATGGAAAATAAAAGATATTCTTGTTATATGATTGGTTGGATGACTTGTTATTTGATTTCCTATTGGTCAATACACGTCACAATTAGTCATTATGGAAAATTGCCGTTATGGGTAAGCTCATCTGGCAAGCAAAGCACTGGTACTCAGCGAAGTGAACTACACTGATTGTTAGGAACACTTATATACAACAACTCAGTGAAGAATTCAGTACACCGGCTTAATGACCAGCCAAGGCACTCCATTGAAAATATATACAATGGAGTCAATAGAAAATTAAAGTTTGAACTAAATCAGTTTTATACATATGAAAAATCAAGAAATTATGGAAGATTATACTGAGGAATATTACACACGTGGAGATCAATTCAAAATCGTGGAGGTAACTATATTATTTTTGTATTATAAATGCCTCGATACCCGGGATTTATCATTACTTACCTCAATCCTCTCCCCCACTACACTCAAATATCGTGATTTACATACACAAAATCATGCCAATACGTCACAAAATCCGTCAATATTCAACCACGTTCACACTACCGAAAATCATCCTATATAAACCACACTTAGAGGTTTTTCGGAAATCTTTGCGCTATTTTGCAAGTCATAAACCCTACTTTGCTTTCTTTTTGAAAAATCGAAGCTTTTCAAAAACCTCAATCTCTCTCAAACAATGGCTTCATCCTCTTCAACCACTCAAACTGGAAAACAATATGAGAAATCGATTGCCACTAGATCGTTCTTTCAAGAAAAACACTACTTAAAGCTATGCGGAAATGACAATGATGCAAAAAGATTGGCAAATGGATGCAAAAACCTAGGATTGCGGACCTTCCTAAATCCACCCATCAAAGAGATTTGCTATGAAAGCCTCATCGCCTTCTGGAAATCCGCCAAGTTTGTTTCTGGGCTCTTTGCTGAAGAAGGTGTCGAAATGGGTGAAGACCGGATTGTTGCATCGGTCAATGGCACAGAAGTGGAAATTACCACCAAAGTAATTCCCAAATACCTTAAACTCCCAAATAATGGTCTCAACAAAGTGGCTCTAGTCCCACAAAACTTGGATGACTTCTGGATCACAATTGCTAAAACGGAGAACCTAGGATGTAAGAAACTTAACTGTTATAGATCAGCCTTGAAGAAACCCTTTAATGAATTCAGTACTCTAGTTGGAAATACAATTGAAGGCAAGCTAGGGGCAAACAATGCTATGACAGAGGTTAGAATGCATCTTATGGGCATCATCTACAATAATCTGGAGTTCAATTGGGCCAACTATTTCTTCCTGCAAATCAAAGAGCAAATTCAGGGAGAGGCCAATACTGCTAAAAATTGGTTAGCAGAAGGAAAGAAGCAAAAGGGGCACTTCTGGATCAAGAAATCCTATGGAACCCAACTCCACTACCTCATGCAATGTCTGAATGTACCGGTAATAAAACTCCATAAATTACATGAATCCAAAGTCATGTTTACCTATGTCAAACATACAATGAAAGAAGCAGGAGGGAAGCGGAAACAACCAAACAGAACCACAACTGATCAAAGAAAGAAATCAAGAGTTCAAAGAAATCTGGACAAAGAGGAGTTTGGAAATTTAATTGATGAAGAAGAAGAAGAGGAATCAGGAGAAGAAGCAGAACAACAAGAGGAAGAAAGTGGAAGTAAGGATGAACAACCTCAAAATGAGGAAGATGCAAATGATGAGGAAACTCCAGAAGAACCTGCACAGATGTCTGCAACTGATATTGATGATTGAATTGTAGCATATCTTGAATGGAAAGAAGGTGACTCCAGAACTCAGCTCCAAGACTCAGAACACATGCTTGCTGAGGAGGCTTGGTTCTTTGATTTCCTGGGGATCACAACCTTGGTTGCTGTACTTGATGAACCCCCCCTCTCTGGGATATGGTTGATGCAGCAAAGGCAAAAATACCTCTGATTTCCGATAAAGAAAGCAGTGAATCAGATGATGATGATGATGGTGATGATCATGATGATGATGATGGTGATGATCCCCATACTAATTATGGTGATAGACAAGATAAAGAGGCTGAACCTAGAACTGCTACAATTGATGATAACATCCTCCTAAGTTCATTTCTACAAACACAAGGTACAGCAAAGTCAACCCCATCAGCTAAGGCAACTTCATCAACCCCACAAAATGATCAGCAGACCATGACAGATGATAACACCCCTGAGCTGATTCCACAAACTACTCATGCCCCACAACTTTTTGTTGAAACTACAGCTCAACCTACAACAGTGTTAGACACTCGATCAGCTGCTGCCACTCCAGTCAAGACAATTCCTGGCACAGAGCAAGGGAGAATAGAAGACAGTGCTGCACCAGAATTCACATCTACTCAAGTACTTGAAGAAGTAGAGGCTGGTGCAGATGTTAATCAACCAACACCATAGCACCAAGAATTGGTTGAGGTACCTCCCACTACGCCACATCAGGACAGAGGACAACAAACAGAATTAGAACCGGCTGATATCCGTCAACAGCTTTCTCACCTGTCTACTGGCATTTCAAATGAGGCCTCCGAAAAAGTAGCAGACTTGTTAGCTGAAGAACTAGAATAGCAAGCCACGTATCTCAGATCCATGACTTTGGCATTTAAAGATGAAAGTCAATCCATCGAAAGAAGATTCTAGGCTGTTGCTGAGTATATTGATGCATAAAACATTGTAGTGCAAAGACATGCAGACTTCATAAAACAGATGAATATCAATTTTACTCACAATTTCTGAGGTTTACGACAACACATATCCCTGGAAAATAAAGCTATGGCTTCAGCTCTTGGCACAAGATTTGGCATTCTAACCAAGAGGTTAATTGATCATGATGCCAGATTCATATCCATTGAATCCAAATTGGACACCCTGATTGGTACAACTGAAGCTACAAATAGTATCTTACTATAGCGAAGGGATGATGCTGCCAAAAAGGGGGAAAGAAGTGATAAGCCTGAAGAAGGATCAACAGTTAGACCCCTAAACTTCACTGAGGAGCAGCTAAGAGCAAGGGACTGAGAACTGAGAATTCAAAATGAAGCTGAAGAATAGCTAACAAAGGCAATAGAGGAGAGGGAAAAAAATATCAAATGAACCCTACATAGGTTTCCCTCACCCCATGCAAAGAAGGGATGATGATAGAGATAGATAAGGTAGACAGCAAAGACCTGGATCAAATCAGCAAAGAGGATCAGCCAGTCAAAACAGATCTAGTACAAGCAGAGGCAGTAGCAGGACAAAGTATAATGGTGAGAAAATAAGTTTCCCAACCCTCAGAAACAGACAAGAATATGATGCAGAGGTGTTAGATATTGTAAGAGAATTTTTCAGAGTCCAAGAAGGACTTTATCCAAATCACACGCAAGATGAAGCATGGGCAGATTGGCTAAGCTATCAAGATAAGAAGATGAGAACTGATATGGCCAAAATTTACAATGACATTAACAGACAACATGCATCTCTCAAGAAAAATACTGGATCCAACTCAACCAGTAGACCAAGTACAGCCATTCCCCTCTCTGCAAAAGGACCAGAAGATCTAACTAGTGAACAACAAAAAGATTTCAATTACATGGCAAGATTCTTCAATCCTATGGGTAAGATGAACCAACAAGAACAATGGGGTCTGTTCAAGAATCTCAAGTTTGCTGATTCACACATTGCTGAAGCTAGGGATAGACTTGAGAAATACTTTGGACGCAAATGAGACTATACCTGATTTCCACAGATTATTTGCCAAGAGAATATTTCACGGAGTTTCTGAGTACACTGCTATGGCATACTGAAAGTGGAAGTTTCCTGAAATTGATTGGAAAGATATGGAGGAGGTCCAGACCACTAAGTTCAAGAGGTACAAAGCAGAATTAAGTAAAATATAATTATAGCACTCTGAATATGTTTTGAACTGACTTATCTTATTGCCCTTGAATAGATGAATAAATTTTTTGAGTTTTGTTCTTTGGATTATTAGTATGAAAATTTTGTATATTTATATTCAGGCTTATGAGGGTTTTGGCATCATCAAAAAGGGAGAAATTGTTAGGAACATTTTATTATGTTTTGATGATTGCCATACTAGCTGTTATAGCAAGCCTGAAATAAGTTAAAATTCTCTGTATAAGTCTTTACTTAAAGTCTGACATGTTGTATAAGTTAAGTCAGACAAGTATTGTACTAGTTGGTAGGATGACAAAGTAAAATAGATATTCAGCAGAGTGAAGCCAGCCAAGTACCAGTAGAGAAGTATGAAGACTATGGCCTGACTTATAACCAAGGAAGTCTGTGATGACCTTGGATATGTCTAAGTTATAATTTAAATTATGAAATACATTACTGAATATGGTTTACACTGTTCTCACCCAAATCAAGGATCAGTGAAGTACAAAAAAAACATTTGAAAGAATCAAAGAAAATAACAAGGCAGTGAACCGGCAAAGTAAACTGACTATCGGCTAAGTAAAGATAGACGCAGTGAAGGGAGAACCAAATAGCCAAGTCAAAAGACTCACTTAACCATTCAGGGAAAGGCCAAGTAAACTTTACTTGTTCAGATTTCAAGGGATGAAGATCATGCATTAAATATACAATCTATTGAGGATCAATCAAGGACGGATTTTCTGATAAACGTTTGAAGAAAAATCAAATCACTGAAATCATGGAGAATGCAATTAAGGGGGAATCAAGAATTAAATCAAGGATTATTCCCCACATTAAATAGCCAATGGATGGAAATTCAAATTGAGAATTATCAAGGCTATAAATAGAAGGCATTGACATAAAAGAAAAATAACGATTGAATCTAAGAAACAAGCAGAAACTCTGTCAAAGTAAAAAGCCTTCTATCTGTACGTAAAGGAAACATCTAGAGATCAACTCAGCGATCAGAACTTCAACAACAAATCAAGCTCTGAGATTGATCAACAAATCGGTGAATTCAATTAACATCAACTGAGGCAATTGAATCAGAGGAATCTGATAAGGAGTTGCAATCTTTGCGATAGCTGCTGAAAGATTTGTTCTCAAGGAGCAGTGATATAGATTGAGCCACTGAAGCTTTTGAAGCCAGGGAGTGATAGTCTTGTAGATTGTGAAGCTTGAGTAGCCAAGGACAATATGCTATTGTATCTGTGAAAACAATAGTGAATTCCTCCAATCATCACAGGAGAAGAGTTGATTAAAGGATTACACCACCCTAAACCACTATAAACCTTTGTATCTATTTACTTTCAGCAATTTTCTTTATAGCACTTTAATTCATCGCATTCTCTATATCTGTGATGGCATAATCTACTATGAAACAACATTTTAAGAAGGGACTTATCCGCTGCCCAAAAGCTTTTAAATATAAGAAAAGTTTTTGAAACTCCACTATAGTCATTCACTCCCCCCCTCTGACTATAGTTTTACCCTTCTCTGGGACTAACAATGACATTAATACTGATCAGATGAAAGAAGGCGAGTTCTTTGGGACCCTCCTCCTTGCAACACGGTGAATTTAACTACCCTGGTCCAGGGAGAGTCTGTTGCTGAAGAGTTCCAAGTCGGTGATGAGTATCTTAATTTGACAGGCGATCACACGCGCACTCCTCCTAGCCTGAATTGAAGATTGTAATATTTTGGTTTCACAACAATTTCCACTGTTTTGTAATAATTTCTTTGCTTCCAATTCACTTTGTCGTCGCTTGAACAAATTCAACACTTTCTTTCTGCTGTTTTGTAATTTGTTTCTGACATATGGCCGCTTTTGCGCTTCTTTGTTTTGTATGCACTTTCTTTTATTTTCCATCTTCTTTGTTCTCTTTTTCGTGTGCCCTCCTAATTCTTGGCGAGGATGGAATGTTGGGTTTGCCATGAATTTAATGTGGAATTGCCTTAAAGTTAATCGTTGCCCCGTTTACCTTGGCGAGGCTGAGAGCTTTGATAGCATTGCTCGTTATAGTCGATGTAAAATCCAACTTGCGATTTTAAATTAAAATTTCCGTTTATCCGGCCCCCTTGTTTTAAGCAATACGATGCCGAGCTTTATTGAAACAGATGACTAACCTCCGGGGCTGGAATGAAAAATCCTCCTGCGGACCCCTTATTTCAAGCGAGGTCACTGTGTACTTGTTTGAAAAAATTCGATGTAAAAATTTCCACTTGCGGCCCCCTTGTTTTGAACAAGACTAATTTCGACCTGGTTTGAAGCAAATAGTGGGTGTGCTACTGAAATGCCAACAGCTCTGATTTGATTGGATAATTCAATGGCAGGGGCTTTCAATCTTTTCGATAACGGCACAATAAATATGGTATTGAATCTTGTTTCGATAACTGCCAGACGATTAATTGCGTCTTTTGAAAATCAAAATTAAGATAAACCGTGAGAGTATCGACGGTTTGATTCTTTTGATCCTGACCGTGTCCCTCTTTCTTCCTCTATAAGATGGGAGGGTTTCTGTTGGTCCCTTGGAAAGGCTAACACAAGTTTAGAGGGGGGGGGGGGGTGAATAAACTTGTCACCAAAAACTTTTCCAAAACTGGAGAAGCCCCAGGAACTGAAGCTTCACAAACTCAAGCGATACTCACTTCGCTTTTGTTCTCGCCTCCAAAACTTGTGTGGAGTTCAACTAACTCAACTGAGTATAAGTCAATGCTGACTTATATTTAGTCTTGTTAACTGGCAGCGGATAAAACTAGCCTTTTGTGCAACAGATGTGTTAATAAAAATCTTAACCTTCTATGTGTCAGTTCTGTGTTGACTCAGTGTCTGGTGTTTGCTGTGAGAAATGATGAAATGATTATGCAACAAATAAAACAAACATAAATGCATAAAGTAAGTCAACACAAGATTTGTTTATGGAAGTTCTGGGTGGTGTAATCCCGTACGTCTCCCCTTCTCCTGTGGTGTAGGAGGTATCACTAGAATCTTGAGATAACCGTTACAAAATCCTAGCACTATGACAGTCCTTCACGACACCCTATTTTCACTGTCTACACATAATGAAGAAAGGTAGGATTGCTCCCTTCATTCTGCACACTGATCCTTCGGAGGTGGAATGACTCCTTCACGAGCTCACCACTATCACAAACACAGTCCGCAGACTGCACCAACAGTTGTGGCAACCAAGTTGCAACCGTATGAAGAAAGGTGGAATTGCTCTCTTCAAACTATGCACAGCCAACCCTTTTTCACAAAGGTTAGGTTTAGAATTAATCAAGGATTAATTCAGTGAGCTGTCTGGTTCTTCTGGATCTAGCTTTGTAGCTTCAAGATGCCTTCTTTCCCCCTTAATGGGTTACTGGATCTTTCTTTGAAGTCTTCCAGGCAATTTTGTTGGCTTCTCATTTTCTAGATATATATGATCTGATTTTCTGGATCTGGATCTTTGGATATGTGCTTGTAAAGCTCTTTTTCTGATCTTTCTCTCTTTTTTTCTTCAAGTGATTCTCTTGTGTATTTATAGGGGTGATGTAACGGTCACTAGCTCTTGTAACCGTTACACTTGTCGCTTAGCCAACGCTCATATGTACGATCTTTTTATATTGTCGCTTTAAATTCAACCAAGGCCTTGACTCAGTTTTCTACTCTTCTTCAAAACTGAGTACCTTGTATACTTGACATCTGACTTTAATTGACTAAGTCAGAGTACACCATTCAGTTTCTTCTTATCCTGTCAACTGATAATCTTTGTCCTTAAGATTATTCAGTTTTACATGATCTATAGTTCAGTTCCAGGTCACCACAGACTTGCCTGAATCTTGACTTATAGTCACGACTTAATCAGCTTCTAACTGAGTTTGAACCCTCAGTTCTTCAATCTTCAATAACTGAGTCTGTGACCCTCAGTTCTTCAGTCTTCATAGATAAGCCAACTGAGTCTGTGTCCCTCAGCGAACTTATCTTCTTCAGTTATTGCATAACTGAGTTTGAACCCTCAGTTCTTCATGTGCATACTCAGTTTTCTTGTTGTGATTCAGCTGTTCGCCTAGTTCCTATTCTATTACAATGCTTGTCTGAAACAACCTATACAAGGTTCAGACTCTAAATAGAACTTATACATTTTCTTTAGACCATTTCTTGCTTCTTCTTCCATTATGCACTATAACAGTTAGTTATGACTTCATCATCATGGGTTGTAAGTGATTTGTCTAATTACGTGACGAATCATCATCAAAACATAAATAATATTTCCAACAATTTCCCCCTTTTTGATGATGTATCATAACCCTCCCTAAAAGCAGTAATAAAAGAATAATGCAAGAAATCATAACAAATCAAATTAGGATAACAAACTAGAACAACTGAGTTCATTAAGTCACGGTAAACTGAGTTACACAAAAGATTACTGGCTTCCTTTTTCCAAATTCAACAATTTTTCTCCAACAAAGATACTCTTTTTTTGTCTCCAGGAGTCTTCTTGCCTTTCCTTCTTCTTCTGTTTCACCATCTCTAGGCTTGATCTCCAGATATTCATTTAGCAACTGATTTGCCTCTTCATTGTTACCAGCTTTAAACTTTACCAAGATCTCTTTTATTTCTTCACTCATCACCTTCTCTTCTTCCTCTGAAATAAGACTAGATTCCTTCCCTTTGGTCTTTTCAGCTTTTCCTTCTTGTTCCAATTCAGCTTCCCCCTTAGTTGTTATCTCTTTAACTTCTACTGACTTTAGACGTTCTTTCAGTCTGATACAGATAGCAAGTTTTCTTCTGATATTCATCACAACTCTAACTGAGGTCTATTCATCTTCCTCAGTTCTTGTTTCTTTGAAGGTTTCTTCCGCGGTCAGTTCTTCAATCAAACTATCAACTGCTTCTCCATTCTGTTGAATTGTAAGTAGATCAGCATCTACTTGTTAGTCTTGTTCTTCCACCAACTGTTTGGCATAGATTTCTTCAGCTGATTCAGCTTTAGCATCACCTTTGATTTTATCACCAGCTTCATCTTCCCCCTTGTTTGAAGATAAGCGATAGCTTTCTTCAAATAACTTACGCAGGGTGATGAGGTTGGAGTATTCATTCAAACCTGAGTAATGAGATCTTCCAATGAAGTCATGTAGATTGTAAAGTCTCTGTTGTAGGGTTAACATCACGCCTTCAATGATTTCTTTCAATCTACCCAATTTTTCTTCAATTGTTTCAGTTGATTGTTGCTGAGATGTTTCAGGTGCAGACTTGCTTGTGGATGCTTCATGGATTTGAGATGAAGTGCTGGGCTCAGGATAATAAAAATAAACATCATGACTTGTCAGTTCTTTTTCATACTCGGCTTCGCAAAATTCAGCGTCCTCCACAGTTTCTCTTTTCTCCTCAGTATATTCTTCAAACATCTTAGTTTGAAATTCACTTTCTTCAGTTTCTTCACGTTCACTTTCTTCAGTTTCATCACGTTCACTTTCTTCGGTTTCATCCTCAATTTGAATTACATTCTCAGTTTCAGTTTTCTTTGCTTGAAGGTTGTTCCACATCCTTTTCTGTCTTCTCAGAGTTCTATCATCCAATCTTACAGTCTCACTTGAACTAGAATCTGAAATTTCACTTGATTCTTCTACAACAATCTTCCTCTTCTTAACTCCTGTGGACACTGGCTTGTGTTCCACTTCTGTTTGTGGGGATTTTGAAATGGAGAAATGATCTAGTATCCTTTGGATTGGATAAGTGAATCCCTTTTTCAATAAAATCTTTTCTCCAGTAGCGTTTCTTTCTTTGGCTTTCTCATGTTCGTCTGAGATTTGCTTTATCAATTGATTGAGAGCAAACTTGTTCCAATCCAATTTCTCCTGAAACCAAATGGCGTAGATCAACTTTAGTTTATCTGTCGAGAGAGTGTAGAAATTCCGAGCATGACCAATGACATTCTTGGTCAGAAGGATCGTCAAGAATGCAAATTCTCATTTCTGCTGATAGATTGATCCACTAAGGTTCTTCTCATTATTGTTGATTGCAGTGACGTCCCAAAGTTTGTTCTTTTCTTTATTTCCAAAGATGAGGGATGAAAAGCCTCTAGTTATGTCTAGACCAAACACCAGGGAAAGCAGTTGTTCATCAATGGTGAAGCTTTTATCTTGAACAGTTGTCCTGAAGCTTTTTCCCTCATTGGTGATTTCTGCATTCTTGTAGAAGTCTTTGATGATGTCTGGACACAAAGTAGTAACCTTTGTCACAATCAAATTCTCCAGTCCTCGAATCTTTTTGACTAACAATTCGAGTTGAGAGAGTGGAGTGTGAAAATCTTTGACAGAAATTATCCAGGCTTGTGGTGATTCCATCGTCGATGTTGTATCATTCCATGATTTTTGAATTAGGGATCCTTTTTGAAAATCTTGAATGCTTTCAATTTGGATGAGCAGGATTTCGTCAAGATTTCGTTTTGCAATCATTTTCAAATAAGTGTCGTGTCACAATCAATGGGATTTTGTAGGGATGTACATCTACTTTTTCTCCCAGATTGACACGTGGCTTCGAGTGATTTGTCATGTCACCCAACCATCAGATGGTAGCTGGAAAGTCTTCTGCTTTTGACCAAATTGTCCTTCATCAGCTTTTGTTTAAAGGTCGGTTTTCTCGGATTCAACATTGAAATCGACTCAACTCGCAAAACAGCTTTAAGTTTTCTTCGTACCCATCTTTTGGGTCCGGTGGATTAGTTACTGAAGTATTATTTTCAGTTTCTTCGATGAGAGGATTAAGCTTTCTCATTTCTTTTCTGGATAAACCATTACGCTCAATCTTAGTTGATTTCACAAGGAATCTTTTAGATTTACCAATCTTAGTTTCCTAGTGTAATCCACTAGATCTTCCAGTAATTTGAAGTTCAGAATTCTCAATACTGGGTAGGGGTGGGAAGTTATCATTGCTTTTGTCAAATTTACTAGACATTAATCTTTCAGCAGATTTGACATCTCAGTTTCAAGAAATTTATTCCAATCTTTCGTTTTGTCAAGTTCTTCGTCTTTTAATTTCAGTTCCAACGTAAGTTGTTTTGTTAACTCGACAAGATCAAAGTTTCTCTGGCTGAGTTCAGCAAATGATAATTGAGTTGAAGAATGTACCTTTTCATGATGGTTTGATACAGTTTCAAGATCTGAGTGTACATCCTTTTGTTGCTCTAACGAATCTTCTATATCAATGGTAATTTGCAACAACTTCTTTTCTTCTTCTTCTGAGAGATTTCTTTGTGATGGAACTTCTCTGGATCTGTTAATATAAAGATTAAGGTTTGTATCCACATCATCACTAAGTTGAGGTTCTGGATTTGTATGCCGATTTGTCGCACTAAACCTTTCAATTATTTGATCCTGAAAATCAGATACACTTTGCAAACAATTAGTTAGGGGGTGAATGAGCCAACTCTTAATTCTAGATGTAGTTATTGAAATTAAATTAAGTGCTTTTGGAACTGATACAGTGAAGGGTCTTCAACAACTGGTTAAAAAGATATCTTATGGATCACTTTCGAATGGAAGAACTGCTCCGATACCAATTGTTGGTCCTTTGGAAAGGCTAACACAAGTTTAGAGGGGGGGGGGGTTGAATAAACTTGTCACCAAAAACTTTTCAAAAACTGGAGAAGCCCCAGGAACTGAGTTTCTGTCAAACTCAAACTGATACTCAGCTCAGTTTTGTTCTTATCCTGAAACTTGTGCGGAGTTCAGCTAACTCAACTGAGTATAAGTCAATGCTGACTTATATTTAGTCTTGTTAACTGGCAGCGGATAAAACTAGCCTTTTGCGCAACAGATGTGTTAATAAAAATCTTAACCTTCTATGTATCAGTTCTGTGCTGACTCAGTGTCTGGTGTTTGCTGAGAGAAATGATGAAATGATTATGCAACAAATAAAACAAACATAAATGCATAAAGTAAGTCAACACAAGATTTGTTTATGGAAGTGTCGGGTGGTGTAATCCCGTACGTCTCCCCTTCTCCTGTGGTGTAGGAGGTATCACTAGAATCTTGAGATAACCGTTACAAAATCATAGCACTATGACAGTCCTTCACGACACCCTAGTTTCACTGTCTACACATAATGAATAAAGGTAGGATTGCTCCCTTCATTCTGCACACTGATCCTTCGGAGGTGGAATGACTCCTTCACCAGCTCACCACTATCACAAACACATTCCACAGACTGCACCAACAGCTGTGGCAACCAAGTTGCAACCGTATGAAGAAAGGTGGAATTGCTCTCTTCAAACTATGCACAGCCAACCTTTTTTCACAAAGGTTAGGTTTAGAATTAATCAAGGATTAATTCAGTGAGCTGTCTGGTTCTTCTGGATCTAGCTTTGTAGCTACAAGATGCCTTCTTTCCCCCTTAATGGGTTACTGGATCTTTCTTTGAAGTCTTCAAGGCAATTTTGTTGGCTTCCCATTTTCTAGATATATATGATCTGATTTTCTGGATCTGTATCTTTGGATATGTGCTTGTAAAGCTCTTTTCTGATCCTTCTCTCTCTTTTTCTTCAAGTGATTCTCTTGTGTATTTATAAGGGTGATGTAACGGTCACTAGCTCTTGTAGCCGTTACACTTGTCATTTATCCAACGTTCATATGTACGATCTTTGTCTTATTGTCAGTTTAAATTCAGCAAGGCCTTGACTCAGTTTTCTACTCTTCTTCAAAACTGAGTACCTTGTATACTTGACATCTGACTTTAATTGACTAAGTCAGAGTACACCATTCAGTTTCTTCTTATCCTGTCAACTGATAATCTTTGTCCTTAAGATTATTCAGTTTTACATGATCTATAGTTCGATTTGTGTCACCACAGACTTGCACTCATCCCGACTTATAGTCACGACTTAATCGACTTTCTAACCGAGTTTGAACCTCGCTTCTTCAATCTTCAATAATCGAGTGCAGCGACCCTCGGTTCTTGATCTTCATAGATAAGCCAACTGAGTCATGTCCTCAAATAACTTATCTTCTTCATTATTGCATAACCGAGTTTGAACCCTCGCTTCTTCATGTGCATACTCAGTTTTCTTGTTGTGATTCAAATTGTTACTTAGTTCCTATTCTATTACAATGCTTGTCTGAAACAACCTATACAAGGTTCAGACTATAGATAGAACTTATACATTTTCTCTAGACCATTTCTTGCTTCTTTTTCCATTATGCACTATAACAATTAGTTATGACTTCATCATCATGGATTGTAAGTGATTTGTCTAATTACGTGACGAATCATCATCAAAACATAAATAATATTTCCAACAGTTTCCCTGGCCTTCCTTCACTACTCTTTTTTGCACAAACCTTTGTTCTTTGATCAATCTTTTCGATCAGGAGAGGGTAGCTCAGTTCGTGTGTTCAAAGCCTGTCCTATGCGTGATGTTTCCCCCCTCTTCCTTACCGCCTCTGAAACTATCAAATACTATTTCTGGCGTTACTTTGACGTAGTTAAGCTTTTGAGGGAGAGGGGTTTTAACAAGGACGATGTTGAAAGTGATGGCTCTTTGCTCCCGCTCAACTTTCTGGGTGGTGGGATTTTACCCCCCACACCTATGATACCCTTCAACATCACATTGGTGTTCTTTCGGAGATCTTTCAAGATGATGTTGTTAGCTCCGTTTCCCTTCGAGGAGTTTCTATAAATTTTACCCTAGAGGCTATCAACGGGCTTCTTCATATGCCTTCTATCAATCCTTCTTCTCATTATGAAATTGCTTGTAATCTTGGCGATGAGGAAAGTAGACAGGTCCGGCTATGTCGCAAAATCCGTGTGCTTTTCCCTAATCGTCAATGCCCTCGTACATTTGGCCCCGCATCTGAATTTTCTCCCAGTAATCGAGAATGGAAGAGGTCCACTCACGGTCTCTTCCGTTTACGGACTCTGAAGAAGTTACAGAGGCTGAGGCTTTTCTTCTTTATGCCATACGCGACCCGCAGGTGGATGTTGATTAGGGGATTCTGATCCATCACGAGTCTGTCAAGTTCGCCGTTTGATCGAACTTTTCTAGATGTACAATCTTACCGGCAATGTACCGGGTCAATTGTAGTCTAGTAATTGGTCAAGGTCGTATCCACAAGGATTGTGAGGTTGAACACCAAAAAGCTATTATTATCTTGATCTAAGTCGCAATAATACAAGAAGCTAAATTTATCTAAAAGTCTACTACTACAAAGGGTGATAAAGCGATAAAAATCCTAGCCAAGACAATGTGTAGATTAAGCTAATCTCTCATAGTATCATGGGAATGATTTCCTTCCAACCTACCAAAGGTGTTCAAAAGTGTGAAACGGTGCATTCCTAATCAAATAGTTCCCCCTCATACGAGTGTATAAAACTACTATATACCTCCTCTTTGGCCTAGGTATCCTAAACCTAATGAATTGGTATGATAAGCACTTGAATCCAATGAAAATGTCAACTATCCCCAGATAAGAAATCGAATGCCTCGAAAGGTTGATTTTACCTTCCGGTTCTCCTACCCTCTTCTCACACCTAATATCTCCTTTCGGTCTCAATTAAGTGTGTAAATGCAAGCATTAGTTAATTACTCCAACACAAGCGAACCATACAATGCAAGTAAGAAAAGATTCACAACATTTGAAACTAAACAACATGAACAATCATTCCCAATCAAGATAAGAGATTACACTACTTCTACAACACCATCTTTGCTAGTGGTGAGCTAGCCACTCATGATTAAAAACACAAACTTGTCAATGTAAGCATTCATAATCATAAGAACAATTAATTCAAAGTAAAGATTAAGAATTTACCCAACCAAAAGCTATCAACTTTAAGAAGAGAAACTTGCATTCAAGATCTTGAAGTGATCCAATGGTGTTCACACCCAAAAGGATGAAAACTTGGTTCCTTTAAATGATTCTAGAAATCAAAATTAAGAATTCTTAATGTTTACAAGTGGAATTAGATGCTAATTTGTGGTGGAATTTGGCTAGGAGAGCCTTGATGATAGAGGTGTCTTTAAGCTTTATGGTTGGGGGACTGAATAATGCTGAAACATGCTGCAAATTCGACTTCTTATGGTGAAAAACGCTTAACGAGCCGAGCTGCCAGAAGTTCGGCTCGACAGGTGGTTGGGTACTAGAACGTCTTCGGTAAATTGATCATAACTTTGCGTGTAGACGTCCGATTTTAGTGACTCAATATGTGTTAGAAGCTTGTTTGAGGATCTACAACTCTTGTGAATAAGTACAAACCGAATTCTGCCTCTACGGTAGGTCAAATGTTGCTTGAAGATAGGTTACGGTAGAAGCATTAACGACAAATGATCCGCTTGAACTCGATAGCTTCCGGCATAATCTTCTTGCCCTTAAAATACGTGTTTAGGCTCAACACGTGTCGTCCATCGGGATCTCTGTCAATCTATAATCCTGCAATACAACACCAAAACACCAAGCGTAAACCCGACAGGACTCTCCAGTTACTATAACCGGTATAAAACCTATCAAAATGTGATATTTTATATAATAATTACCATCTACATATGGATTAAACTAAGAAAATAATGACTCTAATTGATACGAAAATAGCAATAAATGCATGAGAAATAGGGATAAAACATCGTAAAAAGTATCATCTAGTTGACTTACATCACTGTTGCTATGGATCCTGATCTTCGCATTCATTTTAGATCGCTGATTTCTCGTCTGTGTGTAGATGTATCTGAAGGATGTAGGATCTTAGATCTAAACGAGTTAGATCTACGCGCAGCGGATGGATCACGATTTATATATCACAATACATAAATAAAGGATTTAACTACTACAAGGGGGTTAAGATCATATTACTAATAGTGGGAAGAGAAGCCTTGATCTTCCAATGTGTTCTCCAAACGGTGGTTGATGGACACCCTTCTCGATAAAAGCACCTCCTAGATATGCAATACCAAGAAAAACTTAGAGTTTTTCTTCTTCTAAAAACCCTAGATAAGAAAACTAATTTTTTTTCTCTCTTTTATGTGGTGTAGGTCGAATTTTACCAATGCCAATTACACTTGGAATAACTCTCCTTTTATAGGAGAGTAAATCCTTGGTCTCCAAGTATTAATTAAATAAATAAATAATTAATTAAACAAAATAAAAGAATATTTTCCTTAATGACTAATTGTTACATGTATTGACCAATAGGAAATCAAATAACAAGTCATCCAACCAATCATATAACAATAATATCTTTTATTTTCCATAACACAAGAAAATTAATTCTTGTGATAAATAACATTCAAAATTGGCGCCACAATTAGGGTTTCTAAGCCCACATAAAATTTCTTTTATATGTATTATATTATTTAGCCCAACTAAATAATATCCATGCATATCAATTAATTAGCCCAGCCAATTAATTAACACTCAGGCCCAAATAAACAAGAATATCATCCCGAATTATAGAAGCCACATTGGGGACCATGGACCTATAACCAGTAGCTCCAATAATTAATTATTCATCGAACATAATAAGTACATTAATTATTAATTCCGGGATTACGCCACCATAAACCCGAAACTGAACTTTACCGATTATAGATGTATACTTATACTCAACCCATAGAGTGAATAAGTGTCCATTGATATAATCACTACATACGGATTAACCCTCCATAGACAGTCCATTCTGAGTAGGAAGTCTCCGTGAACCCGACTCAGAATATCTTATCCTTATTTACCATTAACCCCCTGAAGATCAATTAGTTCACATATCTGACTAGTGATCAATTAGTCTAATATGAACTCGGCCGATCGATCACTTTCTTAGGGTTAACAAACAAGGGGACTGTCTCTCTACTTTCCGTAGGAAGGAATGAATTCCATGTCTGTGAAAATCAGAACTACTCACTCATCAGGAGATAGTGCCAATGGAAGTGGCTTGGAACACATATTTACGTGAACCGTAACTAACACATCAAACACTACCCCGAGAGAAGCAGCACCCTGTGATCACCTCAGGATTAAGGTTGATCCATATATGATCATCTAATGATTTAATAAGATTCCTCAATTACGGAATTATATCGAGAAATTCAGATTAAATCGGTCCCGTCCTATATGAATGCCATCATATATAAATGCCCCACGTAGGTACCCTCTACCGATAGTCTGGATAAGAATATCACACCCAAAGGTGTTCTGGGCGCATTATTGGTGTTTTAATCAATAGACCCTAAACTCTGATTAAGTTCACCACGGACTAACAGTTTAAGTATACCTCCACTAACTCAATCCTCACGTGTAATCCATACACTGAGTTAAGTGGTTACATACAGATATACTTAAGGTTTGCAGCAGTGTATTACTTTACAAGCACAAAGCAAGTAATAAGGTGAGATAAATTCTGTCATCCATTATTAAAAACAATTACACAAATTGTCTTTCGGGCACTACACCTAACAATCTCCCACTTGCACGAAATGACAAGCAACGATTGTTTTTAGAGCACACCCTTTCTCATCTTATTCACAACACCCTCCCACTTGCTCTAAAAGCAGATGAGATATATCCCTCAATGCCGTACACTCCAAGAACTCGAATTGGTACACTGATCAGTTAGGTTGTCGGTTCGAGAAGATCTTTAGGATCGAAACATCGCCGGTCCATCTAATCAGGCGATACTCTCTCTCAATATGCTTTTGACCTCTAGTGACTGAGAAGATCCTTCTAAGCTATCTCTTCACTGTTTTCACAATGAAGTGATATCGGCTCACTAGACCTGGAATTACCCCCAGACCAAAAAGGAAATTCTAAGCTCTATGAGTAAACACTGAGCCCGAGATCAACTTAATGATCATCCTTAATCTGACGACAAGTCAAAAACAATGTAGTCAACCATATTCAAGTTTGCACCCGAATATACAAGCACATTATTCCTCGTTCTTCAAAGATACTTGAGGACGTACTAAAACCGCTATTCAATGCTCGAATCCGAGATTCGACTACTATTGACTTGTGATAACCTGACTTGCCGTTATCCAAGAGAGACTCTATCCCATTTTCTCTTTATCCAAAGATTTAGAGAATCATTCCTGAGAGGTAGGGTAGGACTACTCTCGATGAATGTTGCATACGTATATGCATGATCATCTTATTCAATAAGATAGGTGGGATAGCCAATGACTCATTCTCGTTAATTTGACCAAATCAGATTCTTAGAATATAGTCCAATTCTCCCATCCAGAGAATCTTGGCGTGTCAGTTTCCGACTTCAGATAGCACACCCATGTTGTTTCCAACCGTTTCAGTGTTACCATTCATGAACACTAATACTACTAATTTACCAATATTGATATCCAGTCTACGAAATACTTATCAACATTCTGGTCAAGTCCACATATTTTAAAACATGTGACTTTAAATGACCGAGATGTTCTCTTAAATCCACAAAGGATATAAGCCCCGGCAGTCATCCTGCCATTTTTTCTAACCAAGGCCCTTCTGTTCCGAATGAATCCAGAATCCGTTTTTCGGCAAGAAAGTCTCAGGGAATCACTCCTATTTTCTGCTTTCTAACGAAATCTTGCAAGACTGAGTGGTGAGAGAGTTCAAGGTCTGGTTAAATCTCTACTTGTCAGGGAATCACCCCTATACCACTTAGCTTTGCGCTGAAAGTTTAAACTTTCCTATTCATTCGACTCTTTTCTGTGTAGACCCAATTGCTCTCACTATTCCTGAGACACTCAGGTGGTTCTACAAGAGGCTGAACAGAACTAGAGTATCAAAACTCCATTCACAGGGTTAAGGTTTTCAAACCAACCTCTATGATCAGAATCCTATACAGCCCACCGAGAGCCATAGGTTATCAATCACCCCAGCAGACTGTAAAGTCCACAAAACCACAATGTGTCAACGGTTAAACCATACTTCCACTGTGTTTTGGGTAGATTGACATTCGAATCTAGTAGTATTTATCATTGTAATCACCAACAACTGATGTTGGACGTGGTCTGATTAAATCAGATAGTAACTACCTTTGGGTAACCGTACTCCAAGGTTTAAGGCTGTTACTTATAGATTCTATCAGAAGCCTTGTGACAGTTCAACTACTTTCTGATCTCAAGAATCTTATAACCAACCTTCACTCGTCTCATTAAGGCATTTCACGAACAATCAAAGTCTGAACGTATTCGCAAAATCTCCAGTCCTACCTTCAAGCATTAAATGCTAAATGCCTACATTTACGGAAGTGGTGTGAACCGAATTCACTCCTTATCCATAAATTCACTTGCATCTTCTAGGTAGACTTCTAGGTTTACATAATAATGTTAATTGTTATTTTGCAACGAATTATCTTAATCGAGTTAAGCAGTGTATTGTAGCACATCAATAACTATATAGGGCAAGTCTATCGTTTCTTCCTCAGTGAGAAACATTCCACCCTTTGTACTAGTCAATTTCTATCTTTCCCAACTCAGTTCTCAACTTGCTTAATCTTTCATGACTGAGAGGTTTTGTGAAGATGTCAGCCAATTGAACTTTAGTGGATATGTATCGTAGAATAACATCTACTTTTTCAACATGATCTCTGATAAAGTGATGTCTCACATCAATGTGTTTTGTTCTTGAGTGTAATACTGGATTTTCAGTGATAGATATTACACTTGTGTTGTCACACATAATTGGAATTGTCTTCTTCTCCATTCCATAATCTCTTAGCCGTTGTCTGATCCATAGAACTTGTGCACAACAACTACCTGCTGCTATATATTCTGCTTCAGTTGTTGATGTAGATATAGATTTTTGATTTTTGCTAAACCATGATACTAGTCTGTTGCCTAGCATTTCACATGTTCCAGAAGTGCTCTTTCTATCTATCTTGCATCCAGCATAGTCAGAGCCTGAATATGATATTAGCTTGAATCCTCCATCTTTTGGATACCAAATTCCAACATTGATGGTGTTTTTCAGATATTTGATTAATCTTTTGGTTGCTAGAAGGTGTGATTCCTTTGGTTGAGCTTGAAATCTTGCACATACTCCTACTACAAAAGCTATATCAGGTCTGCTTGTAGTTAGATAGAGTAGGGATCCAATGATTCCTCTATAAAGCTTCTGATCACCATCCTTTCCACTTTCATCTTTTCCAAGAATAACCCTTGCACATTGGTGTGTCTGATGTGCCAATTGTATCCATACCATACTTGTGTATAAGGTCTTTTGTGTACTTGGCTTGATTAATGAAGATGCCATCTTTCATTTGCTTCACTTGCAGACCAAGAAAGTAATTTTACTCTCCCATCATGCTCATCTAAAATTTGCTTTTCATTAGGTTTGCAAATTTCTCACATAGATTCTCATCCTCTAATCCAAAGATAATGTCATCAACATAAATCTGAACTAACATGGTGTTTGTTCCTTTCTCTAGTTTGAAGAGAGTTTTATCAATAGTTCCCTTTTTGAATCCATTGTTGATAAAAAAAATTGTGATAGTGTCTCATACCAAGCTCTGGGTGCCAGTTTTTCTCCATAAGTGCCTTTTTGAGTTTGTACACTTTATCTTCTTTCCCTTTGAGTTGAAAACCAGGAGGTTGTTCTGCATACACTTCATCTTCTAGAAGTCCATTCAGAAATGCACTCTTGACATCCATCTGGTAAACTTTGAAGTCTTTGTTGGCAGCAAAGGCTAGAAAGAGTTTGATTGCTTCCAGTCTTGCAACTGGGCAAAGGTTTCATCATAATCTATTCCTTCTGCTTGAGAGTAGCCTTTAGCAACTAGCCTCGCTTTGTTTCTGACAACTGTCCCTTGTCCATTGATTGCGTGTAAGTCACTAACGTCGATGTTACTAGCAAGAATACTAGGTACATAATAGTATAGTAAATGCGAGTCAAGGTGGATCCCACAGAGACAATGCAACTTATACGTATAAACGATCCTAACCTAATTAAGAAGCAACATAAAGGCGGTCATTGACCAACACTAACATAAAAGAAAAAAAAACGTGGTATTCTCTCCCTCTCCTCACCGATCTAGTAAATTGGATTAGTTAATCGTTATGTTTACTTCCCAACATAATTTCCTTAGATTAATCATGAGCTTTTAAGGATTATTTTCATATTTATCAGCTACGGGTGCAATTCCTACTCATATCTACTCTGACAATAGCAGTAGACAATCTATATGCAAGCTACCCTCCTTAATTGGTCCGTAATAGCCCGTACGCATAAAGAACTAGAAATGACGATATTGAGTGTTACTTCATACCGCTAACCTGCCTAGACAGTTGTCGACATTGACCGGCACGTTCCTAGGGTCCATTCAAGACTATGTCCTAATTAACACTTCACTAACAGTCCTTCATGTTAATTTACGAATTACGAATAATAGATTGGCCACACCTATTACTCGTTTTAATTATTTCTACCGATCAACGTAGCTGCAGTGAATCCTAGTTTAGGTTTTCTAAAACATGCCCCGGTAAACCGGTATTGACCGCCGGGTTACCGGGGGTGACTTTTCCTAAGTTCTGGATCTACATTGCTCAGTAAGTTTAAAATAAGTAAATTATGGGGTTGTTAAACATGCAGATTAAATAAAACACATAAATACGAACAGATCTACCATATTGAAGATGATAAATGAACGTTCAAAGCTTCATACCTTCAACAATGGAGATCTAGCTTGATCTACTCAAGCTTTTGATGAAGGAAGAAGGGAGGAAACCAAAAACAACTCTCCAAAGCTCAAGAAAACTTTATTGCATAATAATTTTAATGTAATTTATAAAACTTATCAAGACTTATGAAGACTTATCAAAACTTATACATTAATATGTAAACGGGCCTTATATAGATACCATGGCCGACTTAAGACTCTCTAAAACCTTAACCGACCTAGTAGAGGTGGCAGAATCAATTTCATGACAACCAAGTCGCCGGTTTACCGGGCCTAGCCCTCGGGTTACCGGGCCTATTTTTCTTCCTTCTTCAGCAGGCTTCTTCTTGGACTTCAATCACTCGGCCCATTGTACCTCTTTTGGTCCAGATCCATTCTCCAATGCTCCAGATTTGGTACATCCTATAAAACACGCAAAACGAGAAAAAACAGTACCAAAACATCAGGAAAATAACATAGACGCAGAATTACGATCCTGGAAACACTCATATAGCATTTAACATATATTCCACATAATAACGAGCCTATCTATCCTCTCTTGAGTAGAATTCGGGGTGAATATAGGTATAATTATTGGTAACATTTAGAGCGTCATCAACTACCCTCCACTTAGCTTTTGATCGTCCAGAGCAAAAAGGTGAAAAGAAAAAAAAAACTCTGATCAATATAAGTTAATTAAAAACAACTATGCCTCACAAAGTCAAGATCAAGATCATGCCACTCATATCCATCAGTAACATATTAAACACAATTCACGTCATGAGCCAATGTGTGTGTTCAATAACTTTCACAACCGCTTAGAAATGCAGACAGTTTCACATTACGTCAACCTGTAGTCGAACTAACCAGTCTCGAACATGTATGTATTAACTAATTGAGCAGGCAATGAGGATTGAGAACCGAGCATATGTCACTCTTTGGCTCACGTTTATCGGTCTATGCAAAAGTCGTGCGTCTTACGCTCCATCGACTAAGATATTGCCAAAAGAGAATATATATGTATATATTTCAATGCACTTCTCTTTCTGGGCGGGTGAACTCTCATTGATTTAACTATCCTCACGGCCTCACTCATGATAAACTACCGAATCCAAAATTCCTTGCCTTTATAAGCGTAAGTGAAACATGATTCATGATAAAGACAAGGTCAACTCTAGTCAAAGCAATATGCTATCGACTACACACCAAGGGAAGTGAGTTATACATGCTTAAAATGGTGGCTCATAACAGAAAATGCACTTAATACGCCACTACTTCAGAAGTGGGCACTTTCTCTTACTCGTACAAAATAAAACAAAGATGAAGTCAATTAACTCGAAAAGATAAAAAATATCATAATTTTTCAAAATTCTGTCGAAATGAATCAAATTCTAAGTGGTGAATCGTGCATCAAAGAGAATCAAGATAATCAAGCACTTCATGGAATATAATGCTAAAAAGATAAGTGACGTTCCTCGGACCCCCACTTACTCGAAACATTGTCCCTAATGTTTAAGATGGAAAATAAAAAACGGAAAGGAACTTAGCTTCGGTTAAGGGTGGAACCATAGAAGAATCGGATCATCGTATAAATCATCGGGCTAATGCAAGTAGTCGATGAAGAATCTGCGCTAAGTAACTCAAACAAACCAAGAAGAATAGAGGTGACAAGAAACTGTATAACAAAAGTGCGGCAGTAAAAGAGAAAATAATAACTCCAAAACAATTTAAGCCGACAAAATCATTATATTAATAATATTATGCTACATCAACTAGATAGGAAAAGGAAATAAAACTAAAAACAAGAAAATGGAAAACAACAATAAAAAAGAAATAAAAGCTATTCATCATCAGAATAACCCTCACAGTAATCTCTAGGCTTAAAACTGGAAGGAGGTACAGAACTTGAGGCGGCTGCGGTGGAAGAGGATGCTCTATGATGAGGGACAGTCCTAGATGGCTGGGTAGCAGGCGGAACTCCTAGAAATTCAATAATCCTTGATATCTTTCTATGTAAACTCGCAATCTCTCACGAGTGCTCCTCAAGCAAGGCTCTTTGAGTCCTCGGTGCACCATGCACCGGAGTAGGCTCCAACTCTGCTCTAACCCGTCTCTATACTCTTGAGACTGACTACGAATTGAGCTGTGGCTCAGGGTCTTCCCAATCATAACTGACGAGCATCTTCACCTCGGCCTCCAGAGCAAAGATATCAATCACCGGCCCGTATGGTAACAGCTCTCACTCAGAAGTGGCGGCAAGCTCATGAATACGGCTATGCATCAAAAGACCGATGCTGATTGGGGCACCCGTCTCTAGATTGAACATCAACTCTACCCTTGTAGTAGTGACAGAGACCATGTGCTTCATCGGAAGAAGGCGAGCACAAACAAATCTATTGACCATCTTCCGGTCCCAAGATAGCTCGTTTTCTAGGAAGATGGTGAGGGCTCCAGCAGGGTTATGCTTCCATTGCACCCCTAAGAATTCAGCTATCATCTCCATCCTCTTGAGATCGGTAATATTGCTCGAGGATGTGTACTCATCCGGGCCCACCAGTGGATTTCTAACCCCAAAATGCTCCTTGATCTGCTCGAAAGAAAAATCAACCTTGACACCGCGAACCATAGCATATGTGGCTCCGGGGTTATGTGAAACGTATGCATAGAATTCCTTACCACCGTGGCGTTGAACCGGGCGGGTGCCTCAGCCATGTCCAATGAATCTTGTGCTTGTAGGGCACCCGGTAAAATCGAACCGCAATCCTTCAAGTCTACCCCTCGTTCTCAAGCCATTGGTCTTGCGTTCCAATGCACTCGAAACGACTCGTAAATCTCTAAAGAATGGAATTTCTCAACCCCGTCTATCAAGGGATTAGAATCTCCATACACACTCTGATAGCCACTGGGATGAACTGCTAAACGTTGACGCTTAGGACCCATTCTAGATGATAACATAACCTGATACAGAAGCTGTTTCTGAAAAACAACCCTCGGTAAACTGGAGATAGGGTACGGTTTACCGGCCTGAAATTTTCTGATTTTTTACTGGGATTGTGCTTCTGGTAGTGGAAGAAGAAGAACTACAGCATGTCACTGTTGTAGCAGTAAGACAAATCAACAACAGGGGTGAAGGATGTGGTGTTTAGGGTTTGGAAAAATGGAAGGAAATGGTTTGGTTATGATGGTGATGGTGGCTAGATTTTTAGAAAAGAAGAAGAAATGGAAGAAATTTGATGAATTGAGGAAATGATATTAGATGAGAATGATGATAATGGTTGTGAAGAGGTGGTTTAAATAGGAAGAACTGAGTGAATGTGGAAAGATTTAGTGGGATTGTGGGTAGAGAGTAATTAGGGTGAGGGATTTGAGGAGGTGACTGATGGGATTGAGGTGGAGTTATGGTGGAGTGTGGGAAATGATGAAAATTTTGAAAAGAGGAGGAAATGGTTCGGTTTCCGCTGACTGACCGTATCTGGTGCAACGTGTGTCCTCCACGTGTCTCTAAAAATTTAGCTTTTTAAACTAACATTCAGAAATCTGAAAATCAAGCCTCGGTAACCCGGAGGTTACCCTCGAGATACCGGGGGTACTTTTCCCCAGATTTCTTTGTCTGCCCTTGCTGCACTTCTTACTCAACCTTTCTGCTCAATTCTGACCTCAAATTGATTAGACTTTTACTCCTTCCATTGCTATTTCCGACTCAAACCTAACCTACTTCACTAGAATCCACAACGAGTATAAAAAACCTTTCCACAACCATCGATTTTCAAGCCAAAGTTTGCGGTAGGATGAAAAAGGCTCGTCCCTTCATCTGGCTACTTTTATTCAATCCTAACTTCCTAAGGGTTTGAAGAAATAGTTCTGAGTTTACAGTCACCAGCTCGACTTTCTTCGGATCTCCGATCAATCAAGGGTTGGAGCCTTAACTCGCCAAACTTTTGCTCCAGAAGCTTGTACCTTCATAGAAAATTTCTAAGCCCTCTTCCTAGCACGCCTTTCTCTCTTGGCTTACGTACTAGGTCTACCTCTGTGTCGAGATTTAGACTTTAAACTCAAGGACTCCACGTTTTCCATTTTAAGCTCAACTCGTTCATTACGCAACACGGAAGGACTGGCTTCCGTGAGCATCTTGTCATGGTCCTTCTCTTCTCTTTCTCTCAGCATTAATCTCATAAATTCCTGCTCAACGGTTTCTACTACAACCTCTCTATGCTTATGCCCCTCGATCTCCATAATCTCCACCTTTCCTGAAGCATACGTCATCTTACAACTCTCTAGTCGGTTTTCTAGGGGTTCTAAGATCTTAAAAGATACAACATCATTATTCACCCTCAAAGTTATCTCCCCTTTCTCAAAATCCATAGCGCCCTGCTCGTTGCTAAGAAAGGCCTTTCTAAGAGAACCGGGGCACTTGAGTGGTTAGGTACATCTATGACCGTTAAATCAATTGGATAACTGAACGCTCCTGCCTTAATTGTGAATTTCTTAAGCGAACAAGTAGGCATATCTCTGGTTCTATCTACGAAAGTCATGGTCCTGGTTCGATTCATTACGACCAGAAGTCTTATCTTTTGACAGAGGGAAAAAGGTAGAATATTGCAACTCGTGCCAGAGTCGCAGAGACCTAATCCTATGGATATTCCATTAACATAAATTGGGAGTCTGAACGTGCCAGGGTCTCCTAACTTCACCACGGTGTCTGAGTCTGGGTAATCCTCAGGCTCAGAGAACATCGTGTCAGGATCCTCTTCAGGATCATCAGAATCATTATCCGAAGACGATATATCAATTTATTCGCAAGGGAACTCACCTGGGCGATACGTGTTATACTCCTTTAAGTCATCTTCAGGCTCTTGATTGATTGCTTTATCCTCTTTTTCCTACCGTTGCTTTACAGATTCATAATGCTCTCTTGCTTCAGATACAGGGTGCATGGAAATCGGTGTGATGTTCAAGATCGTTCAAGGCATATTGTTTGACTTGTGTGCACTTTTTCAAGTCAAAATTGATCGAATTTCTGAATGATTCTGATCATCCTGCGAAAAGGCAAAAATAAAACAAAGAAAATGTTAGCAACTTCCGCTTCAGTTGGGTGTGATCCCAACTGTTGCGAACCTACTAACTAAAATCAAAATGGAATAACACAGAATAACAGGGACTGTTCAGAAATTGATTTTTCATGCCTCGGTAACTCGGAGATTACCATCGATAAACCGGCCCTGAAATTTCTCTTTCTGGCAGTTTAACATGTGCAGGTTTGATACAGAACGACTCAAGACTCAAAATAAAATAAAATTAAAGAAAAACGACTTCTTAATTAGAATTAAAACGTTTATATTTAAAAATTGGCCATTGTCCTCGGCAACGGCGCCAAAAATCTTGATCACGTGTAAGTCACTAACGTCGATATTACTAGAAAGAATACTTGGTACATCGTAGTATAGTAAATGTGAGTCAATGTCGATCCCACAGAGACAATGCAACTTATACATAAACGATCCTAACCTAATTAAGAAGCAACATAAAGGCGGTCATTGACCAACAATAACATAAAAGAAAACAAACGTGGTATTCTCTCCCTCTCCTCACCGATATACTAACTTGGATTAGTTAATCATTATGTTTACTTCCCCACATAATTTCCTTAGATAAATCACGAGCTTTTAATGATTATTATCATATTTATCAGCTACGGGTACAATTCCTACTCCTATCTACTCCGACAATTGCAGTAGACAATCTATACGCAAGCTACCCTCTTTAATTGGTCCGTAATAGACCATACGCATAAAGAACTAGAACTGCCGATATTGAGTGTTACCTCATACCGCTAACCTGCCTAGACAACTGTCGACATTGACCAGCACGTTCTTAGGGTCCATTCAAGACTATGTCCTAATTAACACTTCAATAACAGTCATTCATGTTAATTTACAAATTACGAATATTAGATTGTCCAGACTTATTTCTCGTTTTAATTATTTCTACCGATCAACGTAGCTGTAGTCAATCTCAGTTTAGGTTTTCTAAAACATGCCCCGGTAAACCGGTATAGACTGCTGGGTTATCGGGGGCGACTTTTCCTAATTTCTGGATCTACATTGCTCAGTACGATTAAAATAAGTTAATTATGGGGTTGTTAAACAGGCAGATTAAATAAAACGCATAAATACGAACAGATCTACCATATTAAAGATGATAAAGGAACGTTCAAAGATTCATACCTTCAACAATGGAGATCTAGCTCGATCTACTCAAGCTACAGATGATGGAAGAAGGGAGGAAACCAAAAACAACTCTCCAAAGCTCAAGAAAACTTTATTGCATAATAATTGTAATGTAATTTATAAAAATTATTAAAACTTCTCAAGACTTATGAAGACTTATCAAAACTTATACAATAATCTGTAAACGAGGCCTTATACAGATACCATGGCAGACTTAAGACTCTCTAAAACCCTAACCGACCCAGTAGAGGCGGCAGAATCAATTTCGTGTCGACCAAGTCGCCGGTTTACCGGGCCTAATTTTCTTCCTTCTCTTCAGCAGGCTTCTTCTTGGACTTCAATCCCTCGGCCCAATGTACTTCTTTTGGTCCAGATCTGTTCATCAATGCTCTAGATTCGGTACATCCTATAAAACACGCAAAATGAGACAAAACAGTACCAAAACATCGGGAAAATAATATAGATGCAAAATTACGATCCTGGAAAAACTCATATAGCATTTAAAATATATTCCACATAATAACGAGCCTATATATCCTCTCTTGAGCAGAAGTCGGGGTGAATATATGTATAATTATTGGTACCATTTAGAGCGTCATCATTCATCTATCTTGTTTCTTAATAACCATTTTGTTCCAATGATGTTGGCTATGTCTGGTCTGTCAACAAGTTCCTAGACCTCATTTCTTTCAAATTCATTTAGTTCTTCTTGCATAGCTATAATCTAATCAGTATTTTGTATTGCATCATCTATTATTTTGGGTTCTACTTGTGATAGAAAGCATGTTAACATATTCTCCAGTTGTCTTCTGGTTCTGACTCCTGTGTGAATGTCTCCAATGACTTGCTCTTCAGGATGATCTCTTAGCTAGTTGAGGTTAGGTTGAAGTTGTTGGTGCTTCTACAACTTCAGTTTGTGCATCAGCTTCATGTTCTTGTGTTGGTGCCTCTTCTATTGTAATTACTGGTATCTTATCTTGATTACCAAATTTGTGATTCAGAATGGTAGCCGGTATTGTTGTATTCATGTAGGCTTGTCTTGATCCTGCTTCTTCTTCATGTTCTTAAAAGCTTTCACCATTTGTGTTTGACTCATCAAAGACTACATGAATTGATTCTTCAACCACCAAGTTTATTTTGTTGAGTACTCTGAAAGCTTTGCTAGTTTCTGAGTATCCCATAAAGATAGCTTCATCAGATTTTTCATCAAAAGTATGTAACTGATTCCTGTTCAAAACAAAACATTTAGAACCAAACATATGCAAATGTGAGATGTTAGGTTTTCTTCCATTCCATATTTCATATGGAGTTTTTCCATGATGTTTGTTGATGATTGATCTGTTTCGAGTGTAGCATCTTTGATTTTTTGCTGCACCCAAAATCTCTTTGGCAAGCATGCTTCTGCAATCATTGTTCTGACTGCTTCTTTGAGTGTCCTGTTACTTTTTTCTGCTACACCATTCTGTTGTCGAGTCCCTGCTGCTGATAGTTGATGCAGTATTCCATTTTATTCACAATAGGTTCTAATAATTTCATTTAGAAATTATGTGCCTCTATCTGATCTGATTTTTATTATCTTTAGTTCCTTCTCATTTTGAATTCTTCTTAGTAAATCCGGCAACTTTTTGAGTGTCTCTCTTTTCTTGTTCAATAATATGGTCCAGGTGAATTTGGAAAAGTCATCCACCACTACTAGAGTATATTTCTTTCCACTTACACTAACTGGTGTGACTGGTCCAAAAAGATCCCTATGTAACAGATGTAAAATTCTTGTTGTTGATTGATAGGGCTTTGACTTGAGGGAGCTTTTGATTTGATTCCCTTTTTGACATGCATCACAAAGACTTTCTTTCTTCAATGTGATCTCTGGTAAGCCTTCAACTAACTTGTTCTTTGACAATGTGTTGATGATTTTGAAATTTAGATGATTCAATCTTCTATGCCAAATGGCCCAAATCCAGTTGGTTTATTGCTTATTTTTGACAAGCAAACATGTTTCTGCTTTAGCTGTCTTCCAATCTACCACATACATATTTTCTTCTCTCCTACCTGCAAGTACAACTGTATTGGGTTAACTGTGAATCACCTTGCATCCATCCTGGTTGAAGTGCACATTATAGCCTTTTTCACAAAACTGATGATACTTAGAAGATTGAAATTCAGTCCTTTAACATAAACCACATTTGGAATCTTCAAGCTGTTTTTGAGCATTATGCCTTCCCCCTTAATTTTACCAGGGTTTTCTTTGCCTCCAAAAGTAACTTTGGGTCCATCAAAAGTCTTAAAGTCATTGAGCCATCATACCTTGTTCCCTGTCATGTGTCTGGAACATCCACTGTCTATGTAACAGACATCCTGCAAAACAAATTAATTATGTTTAGGTACCCAACACTATTTGGGTCCGTACCTGTTACTAGTCATGCCTCCTACTCCTAGTGTGTATCCAAAGGATCTTCTTTTTGGATAATTGAAGTCATCAACTTCATATATATAAGGTATGGCTGAATAACTTATAATATTTCTACTAGAGGTATTCTGATACTTTTCTCTACTCTTTGGTGCATTTGCATCCTTTTTCACTCTCTAATATGTAAGAGGAAACTTATTTTCATGCTGCTTCTTGTGTCCAGGAATATGCCTTGGCTGACTTTTCTTAAACACATGATGCATATTACAAAATGGTTTCTTTTTATATTTTGGGGGTGTGATATTCCAATCATCCTTAGAAGGGTAAAGTCTTCCCTTACCTTTCTGAACTCCTTTGCCTTTATTTAGCTGGATTGATGATTTATTCTGCTGTTTCACTGCACTGGGTTTTGACTTCATCGGTGCATGATGAGTGGTTAAAACTATGGTCTGTCCTTTTCTGAAATTTGGTCCAGGCTTGGTCCTTGAATCAGAATTGTGTTGTCCATTGTTTCTATTTCCATCCTGACTGTTGTAGCCAAGACCAGATCTGGATCCAAACCTTTTTGGGGGTTTATAAGCTGGTATATTAAGTGGTGCAGTGGTGTTCTTAACAGGAATGGATATTCTCTCAGCTGGTCTTTCAGCATTAGATGAGTGATCATCTGTTGCTTGTTGATCAGTTGAGTGGATCTTCTTTCTAGTTTGATCAGCTTTCATTTCATCCAGTTCTTTCTTTAATCTTTTATTTTCCTTTCTCATATTCTCACATTCTAGTTCTATAATTTCATGATTTTCTTGAATTTCTTCAAATTTGCTCATGAGATTTTGAATTAGATTTGCAGAATCTAAATGGAGAGTAGAAGATTGTGCAGTGTCAGATGTGGATGCACTAGATGATGTGTATGAGCTAGAAATTACCTCATTTTCCTTTGACTTTTTAGCCATACGGCATAGGTATGCCTTTTCATTCTCTGAGATGTCAGCTTCATCATCATCAGAATCATTTTCAGATGAATCTTTATTCTTTTCACTGCTAGAATCAGCTTTAATTGCATTCTTGCTCTCTCTCTTTTTAGTTGTCTTATACTTTTTCTTATCCTCATCTTTGTCTTTTTCTTCAGGGCAATCAGCCTTGAAGTGACCTTTCTTCCTGCAGTTGAACCATTTGTACTCATCATCCTTTTTCTTCATGTCTCTGCTTTAGCTAGACTTTTTGTTTGATGATGATCCTCCTTTAAATATCTTCTTCTTGATAAACCTATCAAAACGTTTGATTAGTTAGGCTACATGTTCTTTCAGCTCCTGTGTCTTTTTGCTGCTTGAGTGAGTTGTTTTGCTTTGCTGAGGTGCAGCCAGTGCACTGGCTTTGTGTGCCTCAGCTGGTGCACTGTCTTCACCGTTTAACTCAAATTCATGAGCCTTTAACTGAGACATCAGGGTCAAGGTGTCAATGTTTGCAAGGTTTGTTGTTCCTCTAAGCACTGATGTGATGATCTTCCATCTTTTAGGTAGGCCTCTCCAGATTTTCAGGCATACTTCTTTCTGAGGATATGTGTGTCCAAGTAGTTTAAATTCACTGATGATGCTAGATAATCTGTTATCCATTTGATCAATGGATTCTCCAGTCTTCATATTAAAGTTCTCAAATTTGTGCTTTGCAACAGATATTTTCGTTAACTGCTTATGATCCTTAATTGATTAGTGCCAATTTGTCCCACATCTCCTTTGCTGTTTTAAAATCTTTGATCCTCATGAACATGTTGCTGTCTAGAGTCTTCAAAATCATATCTTTTGCAACAAATCTAGGTTTTCTCTTTTTCTGTCATCCTTGTTCCAATCCTGCTTGAGTTTGTCTATTTCTTTTCCTTGATCAGCTCATGTGGTTATCACAGTTGTGATCTTGATTGGGCAATCTTTGATTACATCCAGCATCTCCTCATGAGTTGCTGCAATATTAGACAACATTCTTATTTTATATTCATCAAAATTATTGACATTGAATATAGGTACTTTTGACATAAAATTTGAGGAATCCATGAGTACAAATAAGAGATATATATATAGAAAGCACAATTTGAAAACTACTTTGAAAATATGTGATCTCCTTGTTACTAGAAATTATATCTGCACAGGTTCTGATACTAGGAACACTGCTCCGATACAAATTGCTGGTCCCAGAGAAGGGTAAAACTATAGTCAGAGGGGGGTGAATGACTATAGTGGAGTTTCAAAAACTTTTCTTATATTTAAAAGCTTTTGTGCAGCGGATAAGTCCCTTCTTAAAATGTTGTTTCAAAGTAGATTATGCAATCACAGATATAGAGAATGCAATGAATTAAAGTGCTGTAAAGAAAATTGCTGAAAGTAAATAGACACAAAGGTTTATAGGGTTGGTGTAATCCCTTAATCCACTCTTCTCCTGTGATGATTGGAGGAATTCACTATTGTTTTCATAGATACAATAGCACGATTGTCCTTGGCTACACAAGCTTCACAATCTACAAGACTATCACTCCCTGGCTTCAAAAGCTTCAGTGACTCAGTCTCTATCACTGATTTTGGTTCTATGTTAAATCGACTTTGACTTTGGAGATTCAAAATTGATTTTTTCTTTATTGGAGATTCAAACTAGAGGTAGTTCTTCCTTGAAAGTTGACTTTGGAACTCGCTAGGGGGCCGGTTCGCGAACCACAGGTCATTAGGTCTGCCATAGACCAGAGCCACCAACATATAGAAGACAAGCTATGACCTCCAGGCCACGAGGCCCTCAGGCCGCTAATCAGGTCCACCAGTGACCTTGTCCATGACACTTAAAGGAAGAACTACCTCTAGTTTGGAAAGACAATGATATAAAGGATGCAAAGATCAGCGAGGTCATCAGTCGGCTCCTCCACGAGCCTGCTGCTATAGATAAATATCTATTTTGTACTATATGTCCTCACCTGTAATAAGCCGAACTTTAGTCGGTGGCTCCCCTATAAATAAGGGAGCTTGTAACCCATTAAAGGGGAGGATGAGTTAATAAATAAAGACAAGGCAAAGCCAAATTCTACCACTCTCTCTAAAGACAAGGCAAAGCCAAATTCTACCACTCTCTCTTCTATGTTTGCGCCACCACTTCCACCGCCACAAATCCCACAGCACCTACGCGTGCCATCAAATTGATACACTTTTTATAGCCAGATATCCAACCTACAAACACCGTTAAAACAAGATGATAATTTCGACATCATCAATTTCCAATGCATCAGTTATTTTTTTTTCTCTAAAGTATTTACATCTCCAATAAAAAAAATTTCAATACTAAAAACTCATTTACCAACAAAGTATTTACAAATCCAATAAAAAATACATTTTCAATACTATATTTTTAACATAATAATTATTTTCTTAATCAGATTTGATTTTTCTCTCTCATGACCGATAAAAATACTGTGGTAGTACTAAATTTACATATATATATATATATATATATATATATATATATATATATATATATATATATATATATATATATATATATATATATATCAAACTTTATTCAGTCCAATGGAATTTTATTATTTTTTAAAATTTAATCACACATCAATATTATGAATTCAACAAATATTATGAGTTCAACAAATAAATTAATTATTAATTATACTCTTCATCTATTAAGATTTCCGATTTTAACCTCACACTTTACTTAATATTCTAACATTTCAAAAGGTGGACAGTCTATTCAAGCCCCGCTTCTCACGTGGAATTTCGTGAGCACTCATAATTGAATCCGTAAATAATTATAAATCTGTATTTTACGTATCTTAACATTTAATATTCATTTAAAATAGACCCATAGTAGTGTCTCTTAAACAAATCTGTAAATGACAGATTTTTGAGTAATTGCTCTATATCTTCTTCAATATTGAGAATTCGAATCAATGTCTCTTAACATATTCTCTATTTTACAGACTCAAAAAATATTTTTCTTTCTTTTACGAATCTTTATTCATGATCAATCAGCATTGAAATCTCTAAACAACATTAAAATATATCTCCAAATCCATTATATATATATATATATATATATATATATATATATATATATATATATATATATATATATATATATATATATATATATATATATATTACACTAACAAATAATTAATTTATACAATATTAATATATTACTTTTTCAGTTTCATTATTTATGCAAACTTAAGCCGGTGAGACCGTGACAAACCTTATTAAAAAGATGGAAATTTAGACTCAAAATTAATGGTATATATCCACCTTTAAAAATAGTTATATATCAGAACATGAAAAAAAAAAAAAAAAAAAAAAAAAAAAAAAAAAAAAACTAAAAGTCAAATAAATTGAGCCACTGGATATACTGTTTGGAAAGAAAATAACCAAAAAAATAAAAGTAAAAAAGGGAAAAGACCCGTAGAGATCTTCTGTATTTGCGGGAGAGCGGAGAAGCAGCGCTCTCTTGACAGAATCTAGCCTGTTGAGATCCCAGTCACAGATTTTAATGTGATGATATTTTGGATATAAATCTAATAAAATAAATATGAAAAATACAGATTTAACATCATTTATGATATATACTGTGAGTGTTCTTAGTATCTATATCCTTATCTGCTCTCTCTCCTACCTCATTCTTTTCCCACCTGTGTCTCCTGCCTTCCTTTTCTTTTTATTTTTACTTATTTTCTCATCTTTATAAAAAATTACTACTATAAAAATTACACCAATTAAATGATAATATTCCCACTCACACCATTATGAAAACTTACTTCAATAAAAATTACACCGATTTAAAGGTAAACGGAATAATTTTAACCAAATTTTCCTTCCACATATGGATACAAGAGTTAAAAAAACGCCTAGAAATTTGTAAATAATTTGTTTAAGGACGGCAGAGTGAAACAATATAATAGAAAATATGATTTCCAACTATCATCTGATTTCCTCCGATCTTGCTGACTTAGAAATTTGTAAATAATTTGTTTAAGGACTGTCTATTCAATGCGCATGTATACATGTGCATCCCTTTCATCGTGTCAATTTTTTTTTATTTTCTATTCATTTTTTTCTTTCATTCATTTGATGAAGAAAGATACGAAATGATAAATACAAGAATCTGAATCGTTGACCAAATAATACACCGTGTATGATTAAACCGATTTATTCATACTGACCAAAAAAATTATACTACTATATATATTAATAATTCATGTCAATTGTTGATGTTAGGTGGTCAGTTTATTCGATGTAAGCAAACGGTGGCCCTTCCTTTTAACGTGGGAATTTTCTTGAAATTTATTTATTTATTTATTTATTGATTTTTGACTTTTAGGCATATGAGCGATTTTTGATTTTTTTAATTTTGAGGCAATGCTATTTTCCTTTTAATTGATGATTTCTTACCCATTATGAATCAAAAATTTGTTGATTATTCTGATTTAATTTAATTCAGATTTTGTGTGTTTTACAGATCCAGCCCGAAAACACATTCCATGCGTTTGGTTAAATTGTGTCAAAATAAATATGCTCAAAAAATATAATTTAAAGCGTATAATTGAAATTAATATTTCTGTGTTAAGACTATTTGGTGTGAAAAAGACATTTACTATTGCATTTCCCAAATTATTACTACTATTTTTATGCCTTAACATGCACATTAATTAATAAAACCAATGTATGATCGATTTTTTTATCTTTTTTCTTTAAGGGGATCGAATTTTCAAGTATATTAGAAAATGCCCTTCAATTCATATCGGTATACAAAATAGTATGTAGCTACCAAAGGCATAGCTTAGTAGAAATATCACATTGATGCTGTAATGGCAGACCGTCCTCCGAGGTAATGTGTGGGAATTCGATACTATGTATCGATGATCTTTCAGCGTAAAAAAGAAGTGTATATACAACATTTGAAAACTAGTCCACTGAGGCATAACCGTCGATTACATCGTCCATGAAGCTCTAGGGACAGGGCAATGGAAGTCATTGGGTTGAGGATCAACCTAAAAGTGGTACGTACGTTGAAAACATAGAGTAATGATAGAGACACAACCAATTGACACAATAGACGACACAACCAAATTTCACATCCTTGATTTTGATGGGTTTACATCAAAATCAAGTATGAGAAATTAGTGACGATGTCGGATATCGTCTAATCAATAATCCGTGCCTAATTAACTCTTGGAACCATTTATCAAGAACACATAATAATGGGGATGGTGATTTAGGTTTAGTTTAAACTGAGCCTGGGAGTTATGTCTTTCAAGTTGCCTATGTATCCTGTATTTGTTGAGGACTCAAGTCTTTCATATATCCTTAGAGTTTGTTTATATAGTGGGCGTCTCACCCTATTTCTTGTCCTGCAAGTATTATGATTTATTTCCTCGCCTCTAAGGATTAATACGTGTAAATCCCTTTGAATTAGGGATAATTATGGTTGTATTTGATTTGACAGAATCAACGTCCTATAATCATTGGATTCCTTCCATGTTTATCCTATTATATAGGCACACGTTTAAATACCAAAATAAGGAGAGCTCCAGACGACCTGCGCTGAGCTCCTCAGGTCGTCTCGACCTGAGTTACATGGCCAGCCCGGCCTCTGTTATGACCGAGCCGTCCTGCGGTGGTCTAGTCAGGCAAGGCAGGTCAGGCCTCCTACCTGGGATTATGCCTATTCCTATTTACTGACATGGGGCCCCTGGCCTTCATAATTATTACTCTTCTCTTTCACTATTTATTACACGGCCATTCTCTGAATGACACATGGCACGGTCTACCCTAACCATCGTCATAAGCCCCCCCAGGTCTGACCAGACTCCTTTGGAGCAAGGCACATCTGACTTAGGTGGAGTGCAGCTCGGCTAATTCACAGAGTTAGGGTTTGCCTTACAACATGGCCACGTTACCGTCATCACTCTGTTATGATAGACACGAAAAATGAAGCATTTCTATATGCGCCTGAATGATGAGGTTGTTTTCCCCATACTACTTTAGGGGCTTATAACCCTTTAGTCTTGTCACGTATCTTCAAACGATACAACATTTCATTAAACCTGAGATTGTAGTCCGTCGGTTTCCATTCCAATCTGCAACCTCTTCAATAACAAGTAAGCTTTCTGTGATTTTCCCATTTTTAATTCCTTTATTGTTGATGGGTGAGCCAGTTATTCTCACAGATAGTTCAATCAAAGTTTTATTTGAGTCTGAGCCAGAATCAGAGAGTGAAAATTCCCATTTCAGGGTTAATTCTGAGAACCCTGTTTTCCTGTTGGTCCTAGAGAAGGGTAAAAGTATAGTCAGAGGGGGGTGAATGACTATACTGGAGTTTCAAAAACTTTTCTCAATATAAAAGCTTTTGTGCAGCGGATAAATCCCTTCTTTTAATGATGTTTCAAAGTTGGATATGCACACACAAAATATGAAAGATGCAGTAAGTACGGGCAGTAAAGTAAAGTGCTGAAAGTAAATAGACACAAAGGTTTATAGTGGTTTAGGGTGGTGTAATCCCTTAATCCACTCTTCTCCAGTGATGATTGGAGGAATTCACTATTGTTTTCACTGATACAATATTTAGATTGTCCTTCGCTACACAAGCTTCCCAATCTTCAAGACTATCACTCCATGGCTTCAAAAGCTTCAGTGACTCAGTCTTCAACACTGCTCCTTGGGAACAAATCATTCAGCAGCTATCACAAACACAACTCCTTCTCAGATGGCTTTGATTCAGTTGCATGACTGTTGTGAATTGGATTCACAGATTCTATTGATCAATCTCAGTGCTTGATGTGAAATTTTAGCTCTGATTGCTGAGTTGATCTCTAGGAAGGTCCTTTAAGTTCATATAGAAGGCTTTTCAAATTGACAGAGTTTCTGCTTGTTCTTATGTAATTCGACCATGTTTTTTTCTGTTTGTCAATGCCTTCTATTTATAGCCTTGATAATCCTTGATTTGAATTTTAGTCCGTTGGCTATTTAATGTGGAGAATAATCCTTGATTTAATTCTTGATTCCCCCTTCATTATGTTCTCCTTGATTTCAGTGCTCCGGATTTTTCTTCAAATGTTTATCACAAAATCCATCTTTGATTGATTGTGCATTTAATGCTTGATCCTCTGAATCTTCCTTATTTCTTCACGTTCTGAATAAGACTGAATTGTTTTGTTGTTCCTTTACTTGACTGTTCCTCAACCGGTGGAGTTTTCATGCTTACTTAGATGTTTTGTTCTTCCTTCATTGCTTTTTCTTTACTCAGCCGGTAGAAGGTTCACATTGCCAGTTCACTGCTTTCTTGACTTCTTTGATTTTTCAAGAATCCTTGTACTTCGCTGATCCTTGATTTGAGTGAGATCAGTGTACACCATATTTAAACTATGAATTTCATCACTTAAAATATATCTTTGACTTATTCAATGTCATCACAGACTTCCCTGGTTATAAGTCAGACCATATGTCTTCATGCTTCTCTACTGGTACTCGGCTGCTTTTACTATGCCGGATTTTCATTTTACTTAGCCATCCTACCAACTAGTACAATACTTGTCTGACTCAACTTATACAACATGTCAGACTCTAAGTAAAGACTTATACATAGATTTCAAACTTATTTCAGGCTTGCTATAACAGCTAGTATGGCCATCATCAAAACATAATAAAATGTTCCTAACAATTTCCCACTTTTTGATGATTCCAAAACACTCATAAGCTTGAGCATAAGTATGTAAATTTTCATAATAATAACAGAATAAAACTCAGAAATTTTATTCATCCATCAAGGGCAATAAGATAGTTCATTCAAAGGCAAAAGAATTTATTAAAAGGCTGGCTACTTCTTTTATTCAAACCTGATGCCCTTGCCTTTGATGCCCTTGCCCTTGTCTGTTGGGCTGTCCTTCTTTGTGGAGCTTACTGGCTTGCCGCTGCCACCTTCCCCCTTTTTGGCAGCACCATACCTTTCTACCAGAATTTGGTTTGTTGCCTCAAATACTTGGATAAGGGTGTTGAGTTGCTGCCCTGAGTAATCCATGACCTCATCCAAGTGTTGAATTTTCTGTGTATGCTCATTCAAAGTGACCAACAAGGGTTTGAGTTTGTCCTCAAGCACTCTAGCTAGATGCTCCAAATTTGATTGGACATGATGGGGAATGAGAAACTATAGGTTGCAGAGTAAGTCTCATTGCCTCTCCATTACTGAATCCTAAACTTTAATATGACTGATTAGAGCTTCATTTTGATGCATGGAGGTGGCATTGCTTCTCAGAGCAGTCTTGAGATTTTGCCTACTCTTATACTTCCTTTCCATATCCACAATGAGTGGATTGATATCCAGATTGAAAAATTTATATGGATCTTCCTCTGCTGGTGCAAATGCATCAGCCTCCTCTCCTTCTTCTTTCTCTTCCTCTTTTTCTTCTTTTTCTTCATTTTCTTCAATCTCATGGTCAGAGAGAGATTGTTGAAAGTCACTTGCATTTCCAAGTCCTTGTGAGGACTGTCCTCCTACTCCATGTGATGGAGTCACAACTGCTTCAGATGGTGTTCCCTCTTGGAAAAAGCTGGGGGTCTTGTCAGAATTAGCACAGTGAATTTTATCAGCTGGCTCACTCGGCTGTTGTTCAACTTTGCTGATGCTCATGAGAATCACCTCTTAGAGCGTCAGGTCATCATCAGATAAGCCCATCATTTCTTGATCATCCTCAAGATGATCTCCTTCCTGTTGCTCACCCTCTCCCTTTTCCTCCTCATCCTCAATAGCTTCTTCCTCACCCTCAATCTCTTCTTCTTCAGATGGTGTAGCAAAGTATCCTTCCTCACCTTCTTGTAGATAGGTGACTGCCTCTTGTTTACTTTCATCACTCTCTGCATCATCACTGATTTCAAGAGGGTTATCCTTGTTACTAGGTAGACTCTCTAGTTGGTCTTGTACCGTTTGGGATCTGGTCCATCTCCCAATCCCTGACCTGCTGCTTTTAGGTTGTTTTTTTTTGCTTCCAGCAGTGGGTTATGGTTTCTGGGAGGCCTTAACATAGGTAAACATCACATTGGCCTTTTGCAGTGGATGCACATATATGGGTTTCACTTTTACTTGGTAGAATAGGTGTTGAAGGGGAATCCATATGATTTCCTTTCCCAGAAATCACCTTTCTTTTGCAGGTTCTTGCTTGGTGCCGTAATTGCTAGATCAATTTCCTTTTGAGTTTGCTCCTTCATTCTGTTGAAGATAAACTGTGACCAGTTAAAAGGAATACCTTGATAGATGATGGCTATCAATTTGACTCTGGGTTCTGTCATGTTTTCTATGGAACCCTTTTCCCTACAATGTTCTTTGTTATTACAGGAGCAAACTCTGCAAATGGGCGTTTGAGTGCGGATCTAGGGAAGTTGTATTTCTTGCTTTTCCTGCTAGGGTTCTTGGCCTTTTCAGTCCATAATGTATTGATGTTGATTTGCATCTTCTTCTGTTGGTCCCAGAGAAGGGTAAAACTATAGTCAAAGGGGGGTTGAATGACTATAGTGGAGTGTCAAAAACTCTTCTTATATTAAAAAGCTTTTGGGCAGCGGATAAGTCCCTTCTTAAAATGTTGTTTCAAAGTAGATTATGCAATTACAGTTATAGAGTATACAATGAAATAAAGTGCTATAAAGTAAATTGCTGAAAGTAAATAGACACAAAGGTTAATAGTGGTTCAGGGTGGTGTAATCCCTTAATCCACTCTCCTCCTGTGATGATTGAAGGAATTCAGTATTGTTTTCACAGATACAAAAGCACGATTGTCCTTGGCTGCACAAGATTCACAATCTACAAGACTATCACTCCCTGGCTTCAAAAGCTTCAGTGACTCAGTCTCTATCACTGCTCATTGAGAACAAATCTTTCAGCAGCTATCACAAAGGTTGAAACTCCTTCTCAGATTCCTCTGATTCAATTGCCTCACTTGACGTGGATTGAATTCACAGATTTGTTGATCAATCTCAGAGCTTGATTTGGAATTGAAGTTCTAATTGCTGAGTTGATCTCTAGATATTTCCATTAATTACAGATAGAAGGCTTTTTGTTTTGACAGAGTTTCTTCTTGTATCTTATTAGATTCAAATCCTTATTTTCTTGTTTGTCAATGCCTTCTATTTATAGCCTTGATAATCCTTGATTTGAATTTCCATCCGTTGGCTATTTAATGTGAAGAATGATCCTTGATTTAATTCTTGATTCCCCCTAAATTATATTCTCCTTGATTTCAGTGATTAGATTTCTTCAAACGTCTATCAGACAATCCATCCTTGATTGATCCTCAATTGATCGTGCATTTAATGTTTGATCTTCATCACTTGAACTGTGAACCAGTAAAGTTTACTTGGCCGTTCCCTGAACGGTTAAGTGATTCTTCTGACTTGGCTATTTGGTTCTTCCTTCACTGCTCTGTCTTTACTCAGCCGATAACCAGTTTACTTTGCTGGTTCAGTACATTGTTATTTTCTTTGATTCTTTCAGGTACTTTTTGTACTTCACTGATTCTTGATTGGGGTGAGATCAATGTACAACGTATTTGACAATGTATTTCATCATTTGAATTATTATTGAGACTTATCCTAGGTCATCACAGACTTCCTTGGTTATGAGTCAGATGTTAAGGGTATTTTTATACGGTTTTTAACGTTATATTTGATAATGATTTCCTCCGTATTTGTATAATTTGCATAGAAAACGAGTGTTTAAATGATTTATTAAGCAAGTAAGATTTTGATTAGTTTATTTGCAAAATGAGGTTGTGTATGTGTTTTAATTATGGTTTTACGAGTATTTGGATTGTGTTACGTTTTGCGGTGTTTTTGATGTCATGTAGGTACATGTTGGAGGCTGAATTGATGATCAAATGTTGATATAATTCGAGCTAAATCAAGAAAGAGACGAGGAAAGAAGGATAAAGATGGAAGAAGGAGGAGATAAAGATCAAGAAATCGAAGTTACAAACACATATGGACGTTCGTCCGGGTCCCGTCCCAGTGGGCGGGCGTTTGATAAAGCGACGGGCGTCGGTAAGTATTTTGATACAGAGAGTTTGGGCGCTGGATGAACGAACGTCTGGCACAAGTTCAAGGTGAAGGAACGAACGTCGAGATATCTTGGACGGCGTCCGGAGAGGAAGAAAATCGAGATTCCGGGTAGCGCTGAACTTCCAACGCAGTTCTTGATATGATAACAACCGATTTGACTCTGGACCTCAAGAGAAGAGTTGTAGGGCTTGAAGAGTGGATTCTACAGGATTTTGAATCACTCCATTCCGGCTTACGAGGCCCGAGATATGAGCGTTACAAGTTTGGATGCTGTTGCTGAAAATAGTGGACGAGCGTCCGGAATCTTCAAACGGGCGTCCGGAGCGGTTACTGTAGCAGCCGACATTGAAACTCTATATAAGCAGCGGATTTCTTTCACCCTAAACATATAATTTCGAACCCTAAACCCTAGGGGGCAGCTTGGCTGCGTTTTCTCTGATTTTTTTATCTACTTTTATGCACTTTAATTCTTAGATTAGATTAGTTAGTTTCATGCACTTTTTATTCAACAATTCAAGCTTTCAAAGGATGCTAAGAGGCTAATCCCTCTTTGAACAAGCGTTGTGAAGCCTTCCTTCAACAATTCAGTTTTGATTCGTGATTAATCTGTGAGTATCTATTTCAAGTTCGTTTCTTTTATCATGTTTTGTATGTTTTTGCATGTTTAATCGAAAGATGCTTGCTTTGATGATTGTTTATGTGATGAAAATCATGTTAACGATAGATCACCGTGATAAAAGAATAGATCTTCGATCTAACTAAAACGAGAGTTATTAGATTGATTTTCTAGATTAGAAATTGAAAGATTTCACGCCTAGGTTAGAAAGACGTAATCTTTAACATCGAAAGATAAAAGATTAGAAAACGAACTTGTCTACGAGAGTAGGAGTTTATGCCTTCGATTAGGTGAATCACGACTTGAGTAGAGGTCACGAATTAATCCGAGTTAGAATTGAATGTTGATAGGATAGGTGGATCAATTGCTTGTTCGTTCGTTATAATTTGATTTAATCCTTAAAACTTGAATTGTTTAGCTTTAGTTTACTTTTCTGTACTTTAGTTTAGTTTTTATCGCCTTCAATCTTGCCTAGCATTGGAGCAATCCTCTGTCTAGTTACTTTTTCTGCATATTTGTTTAGGTTAGTTATTCGTTTAGGTTAGATTCGTGACATAGTTAGTTAAAAACAAAAGCTAGGATTCACATTCGTCTAGTTCCCCGTAAGATCGACCCGGCATTAGCCTCCATACTACGATCCTTGCACTTGAGGTTAACCGGTTTATTACTTGTTGTTTTGTATTGATAAAATCCGGGACATCAGACCATAGTGTCTTCATGCTTCTCTGCTGGTACTTGGCTGGTTTCACTCTACCGAATATCTGTTTTACTTTTGCCTCCTACCAACTGGTACTAAATTTGTCTGAATCAACTTATACAACATGTCAGACTCTAAGTGAAGAATTATATGAGAATTCTAACTTATTTCAGGCTTCCTATAACAGCTAGTATGGCCATCATCAAAACATAATAAAATGTTCCTAACAATTTCCCCCTTTTTGATGATGCCAAACCCTCATAAGCCTGAACATAAGTGTACAAAATTTTCATAATAATCAACAGAACAAAACTCAAAAAATATATTCATCCATTCAAGGGAAATGAGGAAGGTAAGTTCAAAACATGTTCAGAGTGCTATAATTATACTTTACTTAATTCTGCTTTGTACCTCTTGAACTTAGTGGTCTAGACCTCCTCCATATCTTTCCAATCGATTTCTAGAAACTTCCAATTCTAGTATGACATTGCAGTGTACTCAGAAACTCCATGAAATATTCTCTTGCCAAAGAGTCCGTGGAAATCAGGCATAGTCTCATTTGCCCTGGGTTCCCCAAAGTATTTCTCAAGTTTATCCCTAGCTTCAACAATGTGTGAGTCAGCAAACTTGAGATTCTTGAACAGACCCCATTGTTCTTGTTGGTTCATTTTCCCCATAGGGTTGAAGAATCTTACCATGTAGATGAAATCCTCTTGTTGATCACTGGTTAAATCTTCTGGTCCTTTTGCAGAGAGTGGTATGGATGTACTTGGTCTGTTGGTTGAGTCGGATCCAGTATTTTGCTTAAGAGAAGCATGTTGTCTCTTAATATCATTGTAAATTTTGGCCATATCCGTTCTCATTTTTTCATCCTGGTAGCTTAGCCAATCCGCCCATGCTTCATCTTGTGTTTGATTTGGATACAGACCTTCTTGGACTCTGAAGAACTCTCTTACATTAGCTAGAATTTCAGCATCATATTCTTGCCTGTTTCTGTGAGTTGGGAAAAAAAATTTCTCACCAGTATATCTGATGCTGCTACTGCCTCTGCTTGTACTGGATCTGTGTTGACTTGCTGATCCTCTTCGCTGATTTGATCCATGTCTTTGCTGTCTACCTAATCTATCTCTATCATCATCTCTTCTTTGGATAGGGTGAGGAAAACCTATGCAAGGTTCATTTGATATCTTTTCCCTCTTCTCTCTTGCCTTTCTTAGCTGTTCTTCAGCTTCATTTCGAATTCTCAGTTCTCTTTCCCTTGCTCTTAGCTACTCCTCAGTGAAGTTTGGGGGTCTAAATGTTGATCCTTCTTCAGGCTTATCACTTCTTTCCCTCTTTTTGTCAGTATCATCCCTTTGCTGTAGTAATATACTGTTTGTAGCTTCCGCTATACCAATCAGGGTGTCCAGTTTTGATTCAATGGACGTGAATCTTGCATCATGATCAGATAACCTCTTGGTTACACTGCCAAATCTTGTGCCAAGTGCTGAAGCCATAGCTTCATTCTGTAGGGATAAGTGTTGACGTAGACTTGAGAAATTGTGAGTAAAATTTATATTCATCTATTTTATTAAGTCTGCATGTCTATGCACAACAATATTTTGTGCATCAATATACTTAGCAATAGCCTGGAATCTTCTTTCTATGGAGTGACTTTCATATTTAAATGCTAGAGTCATGGATCTGAGATACATGTGTTGGTCCCTTAAAAAGGATTTGGTTAAGTTTAGAGAGGGGGGGGGGGGGGGTGAATAAACTTAACACTTAAATTTTTTTTCGGAGTTTTGCAAACTCAGTAAGGTCAATAGCCTGATGACTATCAGTAGTCTGCTGACCACTCAGTAGCCTGCTGACTGAAGGTAGTCTGTTGACTAATAAGATTACTGAATTTGTTGTAGTGGATTATATTAAAATTAAGCCTTCGTACTTGTTGTTAAGAGATGATACCAAGAATTAGATACTTGATGAGAGTCAACTTTACTGTACTTTGGTGTGCAGTTTAACACATGTTTATCACTTTATTGACATGTTTTGGGTAGTTATAGACCTGTTTGAGAGTAATATCGACAGTTGTATGCACGGGGAGTTAAACTATCACATCGATAGTAAACTCCGCCTTTTAACGATATTTGACTCTTTTTCGAGCACTTTTGTCTTGTGGAATTATGCGTGGTGTTTTGTTCGTGTGTTTATTGCAGGACTTAGGTGACTCGAGATCCCGGAAGGCGATGTTTTGGGATGAGAGACGTGTTCGTGGCACGAAAGTTGAATGAAAATGGAATAAAAGTCAAGTTTGGAGTGATATCAAGTCAAACTGCGTTTGCCCTACCCCAAACTGGCATTTGCATCAAACCTAGGCCAAACTGGCGTTTGGACATAGCAAACTGGCATTCACAGAGTTAACATTTGATACAGAAAGTTAGAGTTTTGGCCAGCCGAGCGTCCAAATGACCCCCAAACACACGTTTGGGTGGGTTCAGCCCAATTCAAGAAGCTCATATAACACAAACGGGCGTCCAGGGTACATAGACGAGTGTTTGCCCTCATGACATGAGTCATCAAACGAGCGTTCAAGATAAAGAAAACGCTGGTCCACTGAAGAACAAACCCTAATCATCATCAGAATTCCAGGTGAACGAGCGTCACAGTAAAGCAAATGCTCGTCCAAGACCGACAACATCATATTTTCGACCTACACTATAAATATGCCGCTCATTCAGCCCCTATTCATTCTTGGCCGACTTTAGACTTTTCTTCGGCGATTTAGGTGCGATTTTAGTGTAGTTTGATCACCCTTTGATCATTTGATTCCATAAATTACATCCTTTGATTCTACACACTTGTTATAGCTTAGATTTACATTCCAAGAACAAAAGATTCAACTTTTGGATCGCTTTTCTCTTTGGTATTTTCTGGATTAGATTTTCTGCAAATTTTATGTTAATGACTTCTCTTTTATTTAATGTCTTTGGGTTGATTTCAATTTCTATTTCACTTATTAGCATAATCATGAGTAGCTAATCCGTTGTGTAGTCGAATTATGTGAAAGCGAGCGAAAACTCTAAGGGGGATGAGATTGGGAGTTGTGTAGCACGTAAATTAATGTTTAAACGATTAATCCATGTCCTAAAACTTATTTTAACGCCTTTGAATTAGATTGATCACCTAGTTCACTGTCACACACATCGAACTTATAGATGCATTTTGCGGTGAGATGTGGGATAAGGGGTTTTGGGATCGTTGCGTAGATTCGGCCTAGTTGTTAGGTCCATTTCCGATACAGATGATTTTCATCGTTGTTCGAGTGACTCTAGAGCGTCATCATGTTAGGTTAATCGGTTTTCTAAAGAGAAAATTAATTAACATCACATAGGGTGGTTAGATCGAGTTGTTCAGTCTAATCACTAGAATTAGGAGTTGGCACCCGTGGATGTCGTTAAGCTACATTGGATAGGTAGGTCGGTTAAGACACGCTCCCTGTTAAGTCTTTCCTTAGGGGTAAAAGTAGCTCGTGGGATTATAGTTTGGCTATACCTTTTAATAACTAGAAGCACAACCAGTAGTACAATCTTTCTTTCCGCATTAGTATAATATCTTTCCACTATATTTTGGCCTGAACTAAGTGCTATGTCGGCTTTGGTACTTAGACACTACTCCTTGTGGATTCGACCTTATGACCACTATACTCTCGTTGACCTGATACTCTGTCGGTTAAAGTTAGCGGTTAAGTATTTTTCTATCAATTATTTTGGCGCCGTTTCCGGGGAGTAACGTTTGATATCTTGTAAGTTGACCGAAAGCTTGGGCTTAGGTCGTTTTTATTTGTTTTCTTGTTTTTTTTTTCTATTTTTGACAGTGCAAGACCACGAGAAGTTCAAAACAACCTCTTATCGAGCCAATTGAAGAGATTGAAGCCTTTGCACGCCACTACAACAGTCAAGGAAGAAAGGAGATCGTTATTGGGACTCCAAACCCTCTGTACGAAGAAGAGGGATTAATTGATACATCTCTGTCAGACTTCAATAGAGAGATGGATGAGCTTAATGGTAGAGATAATTTGGATGGTCGGGATAATTTTGAGCCTTTGACTGAGCACAATGCACCGGGCAGTACATCCATCCTCAGGGATACAACTTTACAATTGACCCCAATCCGTGATCATATAGAACAATTGGAGAATGATGGGTTAAGACTCCAGCAAATGATCGACCCTCAATATACTCAGAGAACGGGTATTGGGAGTAACCGAGGTGGACAGTTTGGAGTAAACAGAATAGGGAAAAACACTGAGCATACTCAGCAGCCACCGTTGCAACAACAGAACACTCAGCAGTTCGGGCAGTTTGACCAAGCTACAGTCGAAAAGGTACTTTTGATGCTGGCTGAACAGGGAAACCCACAAAACCAAAATAATCATTAGAATCGGAATAATCAGCAGCCACCTATTCAACAACATGAGCAGCAACCCAACCAGGATAATTATCAGCAACAATATCGAGGGGAACAATCGAGGAATGTAAGACAACCGGGGCAAGGACCTAGATTTTGCCGATATTATGTCAATACCCCACATGAGGTGGTAGGGCATAACCCCATAAGAATTCCTCCTATAAATGCAAACAACAAAGAGATCAAGCAGAACATCTTGAACATGTTGGGAGAGAATGCTTTGTTCCACGGGAAGTCCACAGAAGATCCTAACAGTTTCCTTGATCATTTCATGGAAATCTGTGGGACTATGAAATATAATGGGGTGCCAGAGGATGCAATACGGATGATGGTTTTTCTGTTTGCACTAAAAGAGGCTGCTAGAGATTGGTTCGATTCATTGCCTAACGATTCGTTGCATACATGGGAGGATGTAGTGCAAGTTTTTCTAAGTATTTCCCTCCAGCCAAGATACTAGACCTGAAGGAGGATATTTCGACATTTGATGGATTGAGTGGAGAGACTTTGAAAGAGACATATGAGAGATTTCAGGGCTTGCTGAAGAAATGCCCACCACATGGTTTCTCCACGGTTGAACAGGTGATTAACCTATTTAGAGCTTTCGAACCAGTGGACCAGAATAAGCTTAACTCTGCAAGTTTTTGTGATATCATGAATTTGCCCCCAGAACAGGCAATGCAACAGATAAAGAATGATGCTGAAGGAGAAGGGGCAGTGGGGCTCTACAAGAAAGAACAAGAAAGCGCCTTTGGAAACTGTAAAGTCATTGAAAGACGATTTGGATAGAGAACAAGCGTTGCATGAGAAGATGCAATCGATGTCACTAATGATAGAGAAGAGGGAGGCAGAGAGAAAGACGGCATTACAATGCCAAATGTGTGGAGGTGGCCATTCCGCTTTGCTATGTACTTCACTAAAGAAGTCCACTTACCCACAACAGTTGCCTCCACAACAGCAACATAATGTTTTTTGCAATGGGACATGTAAAGAATAATCAACAAGATTTTGGCCAACAAAAATAGTGGAATTCAAATTTCGATAATCAAAAGGGCCAGTAGTTCGAGTATGGCATGGAAGAGCAGCAACAGTACAATGTGAGCTATGTTGGACAAGGTAATGGGTGTAACTGGAATCAGAACAAGCAGGGACAAGGTTGGAATCAAACACAGGGGCAGAATTGGAATCGAAACAATAACAATAAGAACCCCCAGAATCAGTATGCCTATGAAAATACCAATCAAGGCATGTATCAGAACAATCAGCAACAGGGCCACCAACAGCAGAATAATGAGAACTGGGGCCAGAATAATCATGGACAGAATCAGAGTTGGGGGAGCAATCAAGGATGGAACCAGAATCAGGGGCAGCAAGGAAACAATAATCAGCAAGCTTGCCATCAAAACTGTTGGAAAGGTGTCCTAAACCCAATCGGGTTGGACCGGATCCGACCGAGTCGGGTCGTTTACAGTCTATTTAGTTCATGTAATAACTTTATTATGATTAATAAAAGCACTTATGTTATTATATATTGTTTATCTTCATATTATTTGTTGTGTATATATAGTAACGTCCCTAGTATCAATCTGTGATAGAGAAACCATGATAGTGATTATGGTTGATGAGATCTCTAATCACTATAACAAGGTTGGTACTTAAATGTCTCTAGTCTTATATATTATCAAATGGGACATTGGTAGTATAATCAGACTAGCACGTATTGGATGTCTTCTATCTTTTAGTAGATAGGGATAGATCTCCTCTATCGAAGTGTAGAGACACTTGGACTGTACGTGGACGTGTATTAGAGAATGAGTACGTTAGACTGACCCACTAACATTAAGTGTCACACTATGTGGCGGTTGTGTAATTATCCTTTTGACCGGAGTCTTCATGGCATCATGATGACGGTCAAATTATACCCGTAAAAGTCATCAACGTAGACCTTAAATCGAGATTAATAATATGTATTTTATATTAAATCACATGTTTATATGGATTATTTAATGTTTTGTGATTTATAAAATATAATTTGGTATTTATCCATTATTAAGATATAATTTGGTGTTTATCCATTTTTATTATATAAATCGGTAATTATCCGTTTTATTATATTTATCCGTTTTTATTTAAATATGATTTATTTTGGGATAAATATCTATTTTGCGATTGAGATAATTATGGAGGATAAATACAAATGGAAGGATTAAATCTCAAGATAAATCCAAGATGCATTGAAGATAAATATCGGATAAGCACGAAAAAGATCGGATAAGCATGACAAAAGCCGCAAACCAATCGAGAGTGGCGCCAACTTCCACACGCATTTAGGGGCGCACCTTATTTTTACAAGATCGGCCGGGAGTTATCTCTTATTTATTTTGATGTTTTGAAGTATATCTCTTAGTTAGCTTGAACCCCTATAAATAAAGGCATGTATTACACGCCATTTAGACACCATATACACTCTAGAAACACAATATTACAATACTTTTAGTTTATCAATATAGTTCTTTTTATTTTATATTATGTTTCTTCATCACGGAGGCGATGGATTCATCGATTAGAGATTGCATTGAAGGATTGGAGGACCCTCCGTCTACGAGGTAATGTCTATCCAAATATGTCGTTTTATTCGTAGATCTATTTTATTTCGTTATGGAGTAGTCGTTTGTGTATTGATTTCGTGATGTAGTTAATTAACAAACCCATATTCATGTAGATCTAAGCCGTACGAAGGCGTTTTACGAGCAAATTCTAGAGTCACCGGTCTAGATCTACCACGGTCTATATGGTTAGATCTAGCCATCAAGATTCTATAATTTTCTGTGAAACGACTTCGCTACGTCGTGCTTTCTGTTTTTCATATAAACATGTAATAGATCTGGCCAATTTGTTACATCGTTCTCGTAAATTAATATGATATATTGTGAAAATTGCCATGTTAAATAGGACATTAGTTAGCCGATCGTTTAGGAGGTGTGCCAACCCGTCCACGGTGGTTGCCTAGACGAGGTGACGATTTTAGATCGGCATCCCTAGTTTGGTATAGCATGCTTGTTATATGATGTTCTATCCTGTCCAAGGAAGGATTCGTAATTAAGCATAGGGATCTTTTATCCGTTCACGAATTAGATCCGATTTAGGGATGGCTCCGTGGCCAAAATATAATCAACCTTAATGTCTTTTACTGCCTCGGCTTAGATATACATATATGGGGAGTAATTACTACTAGCGTAATCAATACCGTTTGTTAGAGTCTTATAAAACCATAAAAATAAGTGTTTTAGTGTCTCACTTCGTCGTATTGTTAGTCTTTGTGTTTTCTATCGTGTCAACCTTTATTTTTACGTTATTGTTGGTCGGAGACCGCCTTTAATCTATTTTTAGTTTAATAACGTTGTACTTGTTTAAGCCGAGTCTCTGTGGGATCGACATCGACTCTATCTAGCTATACTACGATTGAACCTAGTTCTCTTGCTAGTAGGTTATTTAGGTATCGAGTTATTTTTATAACTTGACCGTCATCAAGTTTTTGGCGCCGTTGCCGGGGACTCGTGTCATTAAATTGAGTATAGCTTATTTTATTAAAAGTAGATTCGTAAATATTGTGAATAAGATTCAGTATATTAAACGATTAATCGTTAAAAATAATAATAAATAAATATAAATAAATAAAAGAGTTCGATCGATCGAACCACAATTCTCGATCGACCGAGCATTTATTGTTTTTATGTTTCGTTACGCTTTGTTTTACACAGTCGCCTTGTGTTTTTGTATTTCTAGTCTGCTTTTAGTTTAGTTTTTATTTATTGAGTCTAGGATTAGCCTTTAAAGTTTCTAATAGTTTATTGTTATTTCTATTTTTGTCTATTTTAGAGTCTCGCCAAAGGCAGTAGCCTTGGCGTATTTTAATTGTTTAATTTTGTTTTTGGTCTTGCAAATAAAAAAGTAATAAATATAAATAATAATAAAATAAAAAATAAAAAAAAAACAAGCAAGCTACCCGGATTTCTGAGGATCCAATCGAAGAGCAAGGCGAGGAAAAATCTGAAGGAGCACATCAATCTGACTCAGACATGGAAGCATTACTGAATAACGCCAGCCAGGTAAATGGAAATAATTTTAATAATGCAAATTTTGTTAACCAAGCTGTGGCTGCATGGGAAAGGCGTACTTTGCAAAGCTATGCAACGCCTACCATTGAACAATTCATTCCTGCTATCGTAGTGCCTAAAGATGCTGCTGAAGTTTATCACCCGAAACCTAATGTCATTCAAATGGTAGCAAACTATTCCACTTTTCATGGTAACCTGAATGAAGATCCTAGCATTCACGTGATGAATTTCTTAGAGATCGTTAGTACCGTGAAGCCTGAACTGGTTCCTGAGGATAACATTAAGATGAAACTTTTTCCTTTCACTTTGAAAGATAAAGCTAAGCAATGGCTTTTCTCTTTAGAGGCTAGATCAATCACGACCTGGGAGGAACTGCTACAAAAGTTCATGAATAAGTACTTCCCTATAGGAAAGACCTTCAAGTTACGCCAAGATATCTTGGGGTTTAAGCAGCAACCTGGGGAGAGTTTTGATCAAGCTTGGGAACGTTTTAAGGAGTCCATGAGGAAGTGCCCTCATCATGATATCCCTCTATGGATTTTAATGCAAACCTTTTACCATGGATTGAGAGATACGGAGAAGATAAGAGTAGATGCCTCCAGCAATGGAGCGTTTGTTCTTTTATCTCCTGAGGAGGCACGAGGAAAGATGGAGCAAATAGCAATGAATAGCCAATGGGGAGGTGGTGAAATAGCAACTGTGAAGATGGCCGATAATCTATTTGAGGAGGATGTATCGCATAAGATCCTAAATACTCTATTGCTCATAAATGATAAGGTGGATGGTATGCATGAGAGGATTGTACGAGTTGAGACTGGAAAAGGGACAGAAACGACTAAGCCATTAGAGAATGCGGGTACTAAAGAAGCCAATTACATTGGGAGACAGGGTAATCACTATGACGGTTGCAAACCAAATCATGACCAACCTGAATTCCGATGGAGTGATCCAAATGAAGGGGTAAAACCACACAACACTTATGTACCTCAGCAAGCTCACGGTTGGGAAGTTGCGCTTGAAAAGATGAGTAACACAATGTCCGACCTTTGTGAATCAATTAGCGAGAATCCATTACTTGACTTGGCTACAAACTTTCGCCAATCTCACAAGAGAATGATGCCAAAGTCACCAACCAAGAAGCCTTAGTCCGTAATCTCTCATCAAATAGGACAATTAGTGAACAACTCACAACTAGGCCTCCAGGGGATTTCCGAGCAACACAGATAGGAACCCTAGGGATGTGAATGCGATAATGATTAGAAGTGAAAAGGAGCATACTCAACAATCCCAAAGAATGAGGAAAATATAGAAAATGTTAGGGATGATGAGAAAGAGCTGAGGGGCATTCACACCATGCTTAGAAAAACCCCGACGAGCAATTATCCTCCATCTCTACCATTTTAGGGAATAGTGATTGCACCGAAATATCTTCGCAAGGTGAGGTTGTTAAGGTGAGAAGCAACAACCATGGTTTAAAGATTATGTGAATTATTTATCCGGAGATATTTACCACTGTGACTTGAACCAAAAAAAAAGAAGAAGTTCTTTTGGACCTTAAACACTATTATTGGGATGAACCCTATCTTTTCAAGCGATGCTCGGACAACATCTTTAGAAGATGTGTTCTGAGAGTGAATTCCCGATATACTTAAACATTGCCATACGTATGAAGCGGGGAGGACACTATGGAGGAGACAAGACCACTTGCTAAAGTTCTCCAATGTGGTTTTTATCTTGGCCCAATCTTTACAAAATCGCACACGAATATGCTAGATCCTGTCATTCATGCCAAATGACGGGCAATATCTCAAGAGAAAATGAAATGCCACTGAGGAGTATCCTAGAACCAGAAATCTTTGATGTATGGGGAATTGATTTTGTGGGACCTTTCACTTCGTCTGTTTCAAACCGCTATATTTTGGTGGCAGTCGACTATGTGTCCAAATGGGTTGAGGCAATTGCTTCACCTAGCAATGATGCAAAGGTTGTACTGCGGTTTTTAAAGAAAAATATCTTTACGCGGTTTGGAATCCCTCGTGCCATCATTAGTGATAATGGGAGCCATTTCTGTAATAAGCCTTTTGAGAAGTTAATGGCCAAGTACGGGGTGAGACATAAGTTAGCTACCGCTTATCATCCTCAAACAAGTGGTCAAGTTGAGGTCACAAACCGAGAGATTAAGCGTATCCTGGAAAAAACTGTGAACCCAACAAGGAAAGATTGGTCGTTGAAGTTAGATGACGCTTTATGGGCTTATCGGACTGCGTATAAGACTTCCATAGGTATGTCCCCATACCAGATTGTTTTTGGGAAAGCGTGTCATCTACCGGTTGAACTTGAGCACCGTGCCTTATGGGCTACTCGTATGTTGAATTTAGATGAAAGTTTAGCCGGAGAAAAGAGATTGTTGGAATTAACTCGCCTAGAAAGAGTTTCGCATTGAAGCTTACGAGAATGTTCGGATCTATAAAGAGCGCACTAAGAGATTTCATGATAAAAAGATCCTTGACCGCACCTTTAAGGTGGGCGATATGGTTCTTATCTACAATTCGCGCTTGAAACTCTTCCCGGGCAAGTTAAAATCAAGATGGTTTGGTCCTTATAAAGTGAGTAAAGTATTTCCTTCCGGAGCTGCAGAGGTAAGTCACCTAGATGATCGAAAAACTTTTATGGTCAATGGTCACCGATTAAAGCATTACCTCGGGAATCATTTTGATAGAGAGGAAGAAGTATTTACTCTCGGCAATCCTAGTTACAACTAGACCATCATGTGAGTACAGTCGAGCTAACGACTATAACCATAGAACTATTTCTTAAAACTATATTTTTGATTTGTTTTTGCTTTGAATAAAGTAGCATGAGGCTGTTAAGGTTTTTTTCATCTCGCCATGTTCGATTCTAAGTTCGGAATAAACGAGGTTTTTCCTTGATAGCCGCCATGTGAGTTTTGTAGTTTTAACTCTTTGGTTTTCCGTGTCGTTGGTTGTATGAAATAAAGTGGCTTAAATTGTTTTTGGATATTCTATATCTAATTACTGCCACATTATTTTATAACTTCCATTGACATGTTATTAACGGTTTCGTGGAGTTTCTGTTTGGTTTGCTTAAACAGGTTTTCGTTTGCTTCTCCACGGCGTGCTTGGTCTACAACTACATTCATCATCTACTTGAGAGCCGTTTCGAGCTAAGTCTTTTCTTAAATTCTCCTTTTTCTTTGTCATTGAGGACAATGCCGAGTTTAAGTGGGGGTAGGAGACTTAGCCATAATGCTATAATTGAACAATTGAATGAAACGGTAAAATGAAAATGCTATAATTGAACAATTGAATGAAACGGTAAAATGAAAAATTTTGAACAAATGCCAAATTAATTATCTCGTACCCTTAGAATTGTGAGTTCTTATACATAGAATTGATAGGGAATGAACCAGGTTGCATGATTACATGATCATTTTATACTTATGTGAATGTAAATTTAAGGATATTCATGCCAACTATTGCAAGTAGTTATTTATTATTCGATTACTCGATGTGTGAATCGAATTATACCGCGCAAATTATAATACCTAAGAAGAATTATGTGTACATTACGTAGATGATTGGTTATGCAGACTTAGTGTCGATATTTATCTGCTGATGTATTCCTATCTTCTGGCCATCAAAGCGGAGTAATAAGCTTGAGAATTATCTGTGTTTTGACAAAATGTTAAACATCGGGCTTGTAGTAACATTACCAAAGTAGCCCCGCGCTTGTGGTAATATTCAATGCTTCCACTAATCCGTGAGAGGAGGATTCTTGCAATGCATACTTTACTTTTAAAGCAAGTTTCTTTCTTGAGAAGTGGTAAAGTTTGAAATGATGAAAATGAAAAAAAATTCAATTTTTAAGAGGCTTGAGTATCTTTCTCGGTCTCCAAGTCCAAAAAGCGTATGGATGACGCTCTTGCTTATTGCACCATGTCTTTACCCATTGCGAGGCTTAAGAAGTGGAATACTGATGTTGGTAGGTTGAGATTGCAAAGTTAGCATAAACTTTAATCTTGCCACGAATAGATAAAACCAAATGCACATGCACACATCACTTGATTCATAGCGAGTAGTGAATAATGGGTACCTTATGAGCATAGTTGGTATGAGTTGACGCGAGTTTCTTGTGTAAGTATGATTTGACCACGGGAAATGTTATCTTGGGAATGACTTATTGATGCTTTGTTCGGGACGATCAAAGTCTAAGTGGGGGTAGTTGATGACGGTCAAATTATACCCGTAAAAGTCATCAACGTAGACCTTAAATCGAGATTAATAATATGTATTTTATATTAAATCACATGTTTATATGGATTATTTAATGTTTTGTGATTTATAAAATATAATTTGGTATTTATCCATTATTAAGATATAATTTGGTGTTTATCCATTTTTATTATATAAATCGGTAATTATCCGTTTTTATTATATTTATCCGTTTTTATTTAAATATGATTTATTTTGGGATAAATATCTATTTTGCAGATTGAGATAATTATGGAGGATAAATACAAATGGAAGGATTAAATCTCAAGATAAATCCAAGATGCATTGAAGATAAATATCGGATAAGCACGAAAAGATCGGATAAGCATGACAAAAGCCGGCAAACCAATCAGAGAGTGGCGCCAACTTCCACACGCATTTAGAGGCGCACCTTATTTTTACAAGATCGGCCGGAGTTATCTCTTATTTATTTTGATATTTTGAAGTATATCTCATAGTTAGCTTGAACCCCTATAAATAAAGGCATGTATTACACGCCATTTAGACACCATATACACTCTAGAAACACAATATTACAATACTTTTAGTTTATCAATATAGTTCTTTTTATTTTATATTATGTTTCTTCATCACGGAGGCGATGGATTCATCGATTAGAGATTGCATTGAAGGATTGGAGGACCCTCCGTCTCACGAGGTAATGTCTATCCAAATGTGTCGCTTTTATTCGTAGATCTATTTTATTTCGTTATGGAGTAGTCGTTTGTGTATTGATTTCGTGATGTAGTTAATTAACAAACCCATATTCATGTAGATCTAAGCCGTCTGAAGGCGTTTCTTGAGCAAATTCTAGAGTCACCGGTCTAGATCTACCACGGTCTATATGGTTAGATCTAGCCATCAAGATTCTAGTAATTTTCTGTGAACGACTTCGGCTACGTCGTGCTTTCTGTTTTTCATATAAACATGTAATAGATCTGGCCAATTTGTTACATCGTTCTCGTAAATTAATATGATATATTGTGAAAATTGCCATGTTAAATAGGACATTAGTTAGCCGATCGTTTAGGAGGTGTGCCAACCCGTCCACGGTGGTTGCCTAGACGAGGTGACGATTTTAGATCGGCATCCCTAGTTTGGTATAGCATGCTTGTTATATGATGTTCTATCCTGTCCAAGGAAGGATTCGTAATTAAGCATAGGGATCTTTTATCCGTTCACGAATTAGATCCAGATTTAGGGATGGCTCCGTGGCCAAAATATAATCAACCTTAATGTCTTTTACGTCTCGGCTTAGATATACATATATGGGGAGTAATTACTACTAGCGTAATCAATACCGTTTGTTAGAGTCTTATAAAACCATAAAAATAAGTGTTTTAGTGTCTCTTTGTCGTATTGTTAGTCTTTGTGTTTTCTATCGTGTCAACCTTTATTTTTACGTTATTGTTGGTCGGAGACCGCCCTTTAATCTATTTTTAGTTTAATAACGTTGTACTTGTTTAAGCCGAGTCTCTGTGGGATCGACCTCGACTCTATCTAGCTATACTACGATTGAACCTAGTTCTCTTGCTAGTAGGTTATTTAGGTATCGAGTTATTTTTATAACTTGACCGTCATCACATCACGGTGTGGATTGTCATGCTTTGACACTATTGAGGTTTCTCCTAACCACGGGGCGATCATGCGGTAGTGATTGGGTATGATATTGAAGCATGCGGAGTATACATGATTGGTCGTCCGGGAATCGCGTATTCTATGATTGGGATCGAATATCCGAAATGGCCTTCTTATAAGGAATGTCTAGCTCTCGAGAATCTTTGCAAAGTGGGAGTAAATGTGTTATTCCGAGAGAGCATGATATTGAAGACGGTCAAATTATACCCGTAAAAGTCATCAACGTTGACCTTAAATCGAGATTAATAATGTATATTTCATATTGAATCACTCGTTTATATTTAACTGTTTTTATTATTAAAAGGCCGATTTATTGTGCTATAAATGTTTATTTTGCAGATCACAACAAATCGGGAGGATTAATGTTAATTAATCAATGGTCTCAAGATAATAGAAAGAAAATCGGAGCATTAAGCGAAAGGTTAATCGGATCAACACGAAGCGTGCGATGGGGAGCAAGACAGACGAAGAAAATATTTAAAATGTGCCAAAAATAGGTTCGGTCAACCGAGCCTATAGCTTCGATCGACCGAGTGTGTCATCTCGGTCACTTATCGGATTTTTTCGTATTTACCTTCTAGATCCTTCATAAGTCGGCGAAACTCCTATATAAGCAAAGAAATACGAGAAATTGTAAATCATCCTTCATTCTTTCTTCAATCTTACAATTCATAATATAACTTTGATACAATGTAGAATAATTTGAGGGTTTCAAAGAATTTAAGGGCTGCAATATGTAAGCCTTTATTTTCTGTTTCTTTCTTTTAAGTTATTAATCCCTCCAAATTATGTTTTATCGTTTGAATTAGTTTATCATAGCTAGATGATGTAGATCTAGGCTATGACGTTAGGGATGTGGCGACTCCTTGTCTATGGGGATCCCATAACCTACGTCATACACTTAGTATTTATTCATGAATCTACTTGATTTAATTAATGCGTATCTATGTTAGTTTATATGAATACCGTATGCAATTCTTTATTAATCTGTTCTATATGATGAAACACCGAGAGATATATTCTAAGATGTATTGCAGGTTGAAATCGTTCGGGTGACCGAAAGGTGTCATTCGGTCAACCGAGGCCTTACACTCGGTCGACCGAGCCTGTTTCATCGATTATTTACGCCACGTCTTTATGGTAGGTTTAGCCTAGTTGAATTTATTATCTCGGTAGGTATGGCTATGGCTACGTTACTCGCTTAGTTTAATTAAAAACGTGTAAAAGGAAATACCAATATAAAACTCTTACGTAGGCTTATGAATTGCTCTTCACGGACGTTCAAAGAATATCTAGGTAGGTTTATATTTGGGAATTGCATGAACTTGATTATACATACGTCGTAGATTAGCATGAGACTATAACTTGGTAATTGCTAGTTGGGCGAGAGCTTGAGTAATCGTTTAGGAAGTATAAGTCGCCTAACCATATGAATGTTGCCTGGCGAGGTGTACGATTAATATCGGCATCCTTAGTGTCGTAAGCGTGCAAGTTATATGAGATGGATACCCAAAGGTGAAGTCACGTAATGTAGCATAGTGATCTAGCAACCTAACGGTGCTAAGTCAAGTTAAAGAGGATGACTCCCATCCAATCTAAGATAGATACAAGCGGATTGACGATTAATAAGTTCGATTTATTATATAAATTATCTAGGTCCAAACGATAAAGACTATAATTGGGGAGGTTAATTACGTTGTATCGAGTCGTGTCTTTACCTTTCTTGTCTTATGTTGGTCGTGAGACGCCTCTATGTCCTTGACATGTTTAATTAATTGTTTGTATATAAGATGATCCACAATTGGTTCCTGTGGGATCGACCTTGATTCACTATAGTCGTACTACGATGGGCTAGTCCTCTTGCTAGTATTGGTTTATGGTGGTCAAGTATATTATAACCTGATTGACCCCGATCAGATATCCAGATTATAAGATACGATCGTTAATGTATTGACACTCGAGATACGATCGTATGGATATTATTACAGCGATAGGATTGTAAGTTACACGGTAATCGCTTCACATGAAAGGTAGTAGTCATTGCTTTTGACTCTTCTCGATGATTGGGGTCACGGTGTGTTGCTAGACGCTATCCGTGATCGTTAGGTATGAAGGGCATTTTAGTAAATTGCACTTTGTGTCTACGGCCAACATATTCGAAGCCTATCGGGTCACACACATATGAACATCGAGTCGGATTAAAATGCGGTTATAGTTGATAACCAAATAAGGAAAGTTTATCTCTAGACTATAAAAGTTATAGTGGTAAATTAATATGGTGGTATTTATTTATTATGAATAAATAAAATACAAGATATTAATTATATATAAATTAGATTAATTAAAGAATATTCCGGAAGCCAATTTATTGGCATATGAGGCGCCACATTTAAGTGTATGAGATACACTTGGATTGTGCACTTTAATTAATAAGATTGCCATAATATTAATATAAGATATTAATTGATTTTGAAAAAATAGATTTATGGTAATAAGATAATTATAATCAATATAAGATATTGGCAAAATAAATTATTATTAAAGAGATAAATCAATCTAGTTGATTTTCCTTATTTTATTGGAAAAAGGTTTTTTTTCTCCTCCACACCATATGGGGCACCCCAACCACTATATATAGGAGGTGGGTGTCAAGCACTTTTGTACATCACAATTGCAAGAGTTCATAATTCTTGTGTAAAATAGAGAGCCTTCCATAGTGAGTTTGTGAGGGAAGAAAAGGTCGGTCTAGCGGCCAGGAGTTTTTCTTCGATAGCAATCAAGGAGGATTACGGCAAGGGGTTGCACGTGTGGACTAGCGATAGAGGCGGATCGTGGGCGGCTTGCGCGTTGAACTACTCTCCGTTGGCGGTCAAAGCGGCGATCTTATAGATCATCTAAGGTATAACCATCAAACTACTTAACGTGTTTATTGCATTAAACGAAGAACGATCTAGAAAAGGAAATCAAATTTTAAATTCCGCTACGTTAAACTAGTGATTGCCTAACAGTGGTATCAGAGACAGACTTCGAGCTTAAGCAATAAGCATAAATTAATTGCGTAGTATTTAATCGATAGATGGAAGATTTAAATCACGAAACGTTAAAACAAAAAAAAGGGTTTATGGGGGTCGGCCGACTGGCGGCGCCCCCATCCCTCGGCGGCGGCGGTGGTCTTCGGGCTGCCGTCCGTCGGCTCTCTTCTTCCAATGGGGGAGATCAACCCTTTTCATTTTGTGATATTTTATTGTGCATAGATATCTCGTTTGTTTAGTTGTGTCATATGGCCAACCAATGGTCTAAATAGTTTGGACCATTGGGAAACCATGTGGCATGTTGGCCTTTTCAAATTTTGATTTGGAATAGGCCTAGGCCCTTTTTAAATATTTATAGGTGGGAAACATGTGACTTGTGTTTGAAATTCAAATAGCCGTTTCAGGCTTGTTTCCATCTTGACTTGCTTTTTTTGACTGTTCATAGTACTGACACAGTCAGGCATCTTTTTGTCAGTTTTCAGTCTGTCCACCCTTTGACCTATGTCCATTGGATAATCCTCTGAATCTTTCCAATGTTCCTTTTATCTTGTCCATTGATTTGTTGATTAAATCAAGGCTTGTAATCCATCCTTATCTGTTTAATCTTCCAATGTGACTTTGATTAAATCGAGAATTACATTTAGCAGATATATGGACTATATCAGTCTGCTGATGTACAAATTAGTCAGCTGATTGTAGGTCTGCTGTATTTTGATAACACACCAGTTGACTTCTTCTCATCTAACTTATTATTATGAAGTTAGAGTACACCATTTAAATTATAACTAAGTTCCAATCACCACTTAACATATGGAACTTAGACTTTGTACACAAGGTATATGTAATCAGTTTAGGTCATCACAGACTTCCCTAAATTCTGATTCCATATCCTTGACTTTAAATAATATGTTTGATCCCTTAGCCTTCAATAACTGAGTTTGAACCCTCAATTTTCGCCTTCCACAAAGTTGCTGACTCTCTTGACCTAGACACTCTTGGCGACTGAGACAGTCCACTTGATAAAGTCAGCTGACCTACTTACAGTGCTTGTTTTATCAAACCTATACAAAGATCAAACTCTAATAAACCTATACATTTGATCTATATAACTTTTCGCCTTTGCTCTATAATAGCTAGTTTGGCACTCATCATTAAAACTTAAAATATGTAAACAATTTCCCCCTTTTTAGTGATGATGCCAATACCTTCCTTACAGCAAAGCAAAAAGGTAAAACAAAGACAGAACAAAATTCAGATATTTCTCATTAAAAACTCATTTGTTCAAAAGTATTACAAACTAGAAATCAGCAAAAGATAAATGAAAGATAAAGGTGCTGATCTAGTTTTTGTTCTTGTCTTGCTCTTGATTTTTTTGGTATTCTCTGATTTCCCTGATTACATCTATCATCCATTGATTTTATATTGTAGAGAAATCAATCCAAGTATTTAACTCTTTCCACCATTTCCAGGCTTCTGGTAGAGCAAACCTTATGGAGTGAACAGAGAAGCCTTGTCTCATGTACAAATGTTTGAACTCTTCAAGTGAATCCTTTGCTGACAGATATGCCAATCTTTGTCCTCTTCCACCTCTTCCACCTCTGAAAGAAGCTCTTAAAGATTTGACCCTTATTTCCCCAAATTTTAGTCCCAGAAATGAGTTTAGACCCTCCTGAAATCCCATGTCTTGTATTCCTTTAGGAGATCATTTGTTTGCTGAATCCTGCCAGGTGAAGGGTTCCTGAACTCATTGATGTCATTCTCCAATTTCTTGTTAGCAAAAATTATGGCTGCCTCTTTTGCTTCTACTGTAAGGCCCTTTTCCCCCTTAAAGACATCATCAATAAAATGGCTCAGCAGGCCATGAACACTCTCCTGTGTCACCACCAAATTTGCAAGTTGACCATCCATAATCTCAATTCTAGTGTCAACAGCAGTAATCCTTCCTTTAATAGTCTGTTCCAGCAGATTTATCCTTTCAGTAAGTTTAGGATCAGGTACAGCAGGTTGAGATACTTCAGCAGGGTGAACCACAGCAGACCTGGGTGCCTCACTTTTGAGGCAATCTCCTCAGCCATCTTTTTATCTCTGTTGATGACCTCACTTTTGAGCCTTCCTACATATCTCAACAGGTCATTGGTTGAAAAATGAAGATGTATAATATTTGATGCAGCAGTATCAGATGTTCTCCCTCTGTTTTCCACCAGACTTACCAAATCTTCAAATCTTTGTTCACTTATATTCAGTTGAGTCCTTAGTTGGGCGATGTCATCCCTTACTGCCCTCAACTCATTCAAGATACGAATTGGAATAGCATCCATTCAAGCCATACCACCAGCAGCTCCTCCAGCCGGCTGTTTAACATGATCATCAGCCCTGGGCTGCCTGACAACCATTACTCTTGTCATGTCCCATTCATGGGGCTCAGGACCCTCCTCAGTCACATCTCCAAAAATCTCCTCAATTAGATTTTCTTGCTCTGGTTGAGGTGCTTGAACTTCCTCCAAAACCGGTACATTTTCAAACAATGGTACATGTGCCTGTTGGGGCTCATCAGCAACTTGTTCTTCAGGCATTTGGAATTCTTCATCACTGAAGTCTTAGTCCAGCAGCTGTTCATCCTCATCAACAACAGTCTGCTGACTATCTTTTCCTTCAGGAGCCTTTGCCTCAGCAACCTGATCAGCAGCCTCTACATCAGTAGTCTCTACATAAACCACAGGGTATTCCTCCAATCCCTTTATAGGTTCCAACCTTTGTTCAGGTGCTGTTTGATCCTCAGCAGTCTAAACCTTCTGTTCCGACCTGTATTAAGGTGCTTTTTGTTCCTCAGCAACCTGAACCACCTCTTCAACAACAAAAACTTGAGGAAATAGTGCCAAGTTTTCCTCTAGAACTCCTCTGACATCATCAATCTTCTATAAGATATCAACAGCTTGTGACAATGTGTCTTGAGTGTCAAACCACTCCTGATATTGTGCTGAATCCTCTGAGCTGATGTCATCTTCCTCAAACATAACAACATCAGAGATAATATTCAATCTTGCATCTTCCTGTGATGTTGCTATGGCAAGCCATGTCTCCAAATCTTCATTGTAAGCAGCTGCCAACATTTCATTCAGGCTATCAGTCTGATGTCTCTCAGTGGACTTATCATCTTCAGCAGGATGATCTGCTATTTGCTCAGTGGACCCCTATCCTGCATCCTCTGTAGATAAGTTATAGAAGTTCCACTTGATTCCCCTGGATGCATGGGATGATCATCATCAGAATCAGAATCAGATGATGATTCATCAATGTCGGGTGTGTATTTTGAATCCCTGAACATGATGTTTGAACTTTTCTTTCCTTCTTCAATCAGCTTCATCAGCCTTATCTGCAACATTTTTGTGTCAACTAATTCTAGCAGGCTATCAACTCCCATCTGATCAAATGCCCATTCCATAAATCCCGACATTGGTTCTCTTGCAGATTTCTGTCTCTTATAGAATCCAAACTTCCACTAAAAATATTTCTGTACCATTCTGAAGTTAGGATCCACCCTCTCTTTCTTAGATTTCTTTTCCCTCCTTTCATATGGCATTGAGTGCTTTCTCGGATCTGATTGATCAACTTGTTGTCCTCCAAAGGTCCCAACAAGGTGACTTAATGTATCCTCAGCCGATACAAACTGGTCCGTAGGTTCTTCAAATTGTATATTTGTACCTACTACCTCTAATCGTTCCACACTAGGTTCCCTTGACTTATATGTTCACAGCAGGGTCAACAAACATTTGTTCTTCCCCTTGAATTATTGCAGAATCAGTAGGGATATCAACATGTGGACCTTCCCCCTGAGCTGTAGCATCCACATCAGGGTCTTCCATGGATACATTTGCTTCCATAGCTGGTTCAGATTCAGCAATCTGCTGTGGCTCTTCAGTTTGTTGCTCAAAAGCATCCTCTCTTGCCTCAGTAGGCTCATCAACTTGTACATGTTCTTCCTCATCAACACCTTCTTCAGCTTTCTTTTGGGCCTCCATAACCCTTAATTCCTTTCCTTTGCCATGAACCCTCTTCTTGGCAATTTGTTTTCTTCTTTTTACAGGTTGCTACTCAGCCTCATCAGCTTTCCTCTTTCTTGAATCTGCCTTTTGTTGTTCTCTTAGAATCTCAGCAGCAGTTTTCTTTGTAGTTCCAGTAGGCTCAGTAGGCTCAGCTTCAATTTGACTTTCAGTAGACTTGGCAGTGTCTACTAATTGATGTCTTGTTCTCTTAAGAATTAATAAATCTGTTATCATTCTTGTGTCAGCAGCCTTTCTTTTCTCCACAGTTTTCTTTGGTGCAGCAGGCTGTGTATCATGTTTATCCTTATATCTATTTTCTTGCTCACCTCCATCATTGCCATCATCATCATTGTCACTCTCTGTTCTTTCAGCATCTACATCTTCATCATCATCCAAACCAGGGATGAGATAACTAACTTCTGGTTTGTATCTGGATTTGTTGATCCTTACAGGTGCAATATCAGCAATCTTCAAGTGGTTCAGTAGGGCTTGAATCATCAAACCCTGTCTTGGACTTCCTTGTTCCATCTCTATCTTTTGTTATCACTTTCTTCATGTAATGAACATAGAATCCAGCCCAATCAAACTTCATACTCTTGCATATGATTATCAGTATATCTATCTTTGGTCCTGAGAGAGTGTCAAGACTACCACTGAATCCAAGAATGTTCTTAGCAGGTTGTACTCCAATCGGATATGCTTCACATTGATACTTAGGCCGGATGGGATGGACCTATTTGTCTTTATTGCATGAACAAACTCCAATCTTGATAACTCCATTGATTCAGGATTTGTAGGAGCACCATTTCCAGGTCCAAATCCAAACACCTCCCTCAGCAGGTCTGAGGTAACTTCAATCTCCTGAGCATTTACAGTTGTAGTAAATCCCTCTCTGTCATCTCTAATCACAATGTTCCTCCAGAAATTTGTAACATTTGTATAAAAGATGCTTTCCAATCTCAGATTTAGAACATCTTCCAGCCCTTCATACATTCTGATTCTTCTACCAATATTGATAGCTAACTCAGACATGTTACAATCAACAACAAATCCTCTAACACTTTGACTCGTTCCAATGTGAACATCTCTCTTATCTGCCATTGTGTAGATTTGAAAAAGATGAAGAAGAGAGCTTGCAAATCTGTTTTTACACTCTTGAATATTCTGAGAAAGTTGATCTGAAACTTGTATGTATCGTCTATGTATATATGTGTATATATAAGGAAAGAAAGTGGGTGGTAACTGTCAGGCCAGTACTGTACACGTACTTTTGAATAAATGTGATGTTGCCATGTGTCCCACTAAATTATCCCATAAAGAGTTGTAACCGTTGGATATTGTAACCGCAGTTATAAAGATAAGAATAATATCCGTTCACTGTTGATTATCATTTAAGTTTGACTGTCTTGTAACGTATATATCAGCAGACTTATATGTCAGTAGAGTTGGCTCAGCAACCTGCTGACGTGGATGGCTCAGCAGCTTGCTAACAGGTTACTCTGCTGATCTTCAAATAGTCTAGTTTTGTCCAACTGATAATACAAGATGAAGTTTAATACCAATGACTGATCTGTCAAGTAAGCTCACCCAACAGGACAAAGACCAATCCCTTTGGAGACTTCATTTGCTCAATTGTCCAAACTATTTAAGTACATGGAATTGTTGATACCAATGACTAATCTGCTAAGTGAGCTCACCCATCATAGCAAAGACTTATCCCCTTGGTGAATTCCAGTACACTGCTGATTATTAACATATCAGTCAACTTTGATAATTCCAAGTTCAGTTCTTAACTTGGCAAATCTTTCATTATCCAATGGTTTTGTAAAGATGTCAGCAAGTTGATCTTCCGTAGGGATGAACAGAACCACCACATCTTTCTTTTCTACATGATCTCTTATAAAATGATGTCTCACATCAATGTGTTTGGTTCTTGACTGCAAAATAGGATTTTCTATGATTTCTATTGCACTTGTGTTGTCACACATTATAGGAATTTCTCTTTCTTCAAACCCATAATCCCTTAATTGTTGTCTTAACCATAGTACTTGTGCACAACAACTTCCAGCAGCAATATATTGAGCTTCAGCAATGGAAGTTGATATAGAATTCTGTTTCTTGCTAAACCAGGAAACAAGTCTATTTCCCATCAACTGACAGGTTCCTGATGTACATTTTCTATCAATCTTGCATCCAACATAATCAGAATCTGAGTATGATATAACCTTGAAACTTCCATCTTTTGAGTACCATATCCCTACTCCCAAAGTCTCTTTTAGATACTTGAGAATTCTTTTGACTATAGCTAAATGACTTTCTTTAGGTTTAGATTGAAATCTTGCACAAACACCTAAATCAAAGGATATATCAGGTCTGCTGGCAGTGAGGTACAGCAGACTGCCTATCATCTTTCTGTATAAAGTCTGATCAACATCTTTGCCTTCTTTAACTTCATCCAATCTGATGCTTGTACTCATAGGAGTTGATATTTTGGTGCTATTTTCCATACGAAATTTCTTCAGTAGCTCTATGGTATATTTAGTTTGATGAATGAAGATTCCATATTTCATTTGTTTGACTTCTAATCCCAAAAAGTAGTTTATTTCTCCCATCATAATCATTTGGAACTTGCTTTTCATGAGATTAGAACACTTTTCACATAGCAAATCATTTTCAGAACAAAAAATTGTGTCATCAACATAAATTTGTAACAGCAGGATGCTGTCCTCTTCATTGATTCTGAAAAGAGTCTTGTCAATGGTACCTTTGGTAAAACCATTGCTCACCAAGAATTGAGATAGGGTTTCATACCATGCTATTGCTGCCTATTTCAAACCATAAAATTCCTTGGTGAGTCTATACACTTTATCTTCTTGATCTTTAACTTCAAAACCAGGAGGTTGCTGAACATAAAATTCCTCCTCTAGAATGCCATTCAAGAATTCACTCTTAACATCCATTTGATATACTTTGAAGTTTTTGTATGCAGCATATGCCAAAAATAATCTTATGGATTCCAATCTTGCAACTGGGGCATATGTCTCATCATAATCTATTCCATCTGCTTGAGAAATGCCTTTTGCCACTAGTCTGGCCTTGTTTCTGACAATGGTACCAGATTCATCCAATTTATTTCTGTATACCCATTTAGTGCCAATTATATTTACATGACTAGACCTTTCCACTAGTGTCCAAACTTGGTTTCTTTCAAACACATTTAATTTTTATTGCATACCAATTATCCAATCTGGATCAGAAATTGTTTCTTTAACAACTTTAGGCTCCATTTGAGATAGAAAACAAGTGAACATTGCTTTTAATTGTCTTCTAGTCCTGACACCTTGCTGTATATCACCAATTATTTGTTCAGCGGGGTGAGCTCTAAATCAACATAAATCATGGTTTACTAGATTTACAGGAACATCATCTTCAGTGGGGTCTGCTGTTGTTTCAGTAGGGGGATCAGCAGCTCCTTGAATTCCATTAGTTGTTGTATCGATAGTGTTACCAACAGGTTCTTCAAAGTAGTACATCTTTATTTTCATAATCAGAAACTTTTAAGTCACTTATCTTGTTCAAGACATCAACATATTCTGGATCAGTGACCTCTTGATTCTCAGCAGGTTCTGAAACTTTATCATCCTCCATTCTAGTGAATTTAGGCTTATCAAATACCACATGTATAGATTCTTCATGTTTTAATGTCCTTTTTTTTTCAGTACCCTGAATGCCTTACTGACTAAAAAATATCCCCAAAAGATTCCTTCATCTGATTTAGGTTGGAATATCTTCAGTTGTTCCTTATGATTTAGAGTAAAGCATTTACTTCCAAATGGATGAAAATAGGATATATTAGGTTTTCTTCCATTCCATACTTCATAAGGTGTCTTCAGCAGCTTATTGTTCACTGAGGTCCTATTTTGTGTATAGCATGCAGTATTACTTGCTTCAGCCCAATATCTTTCAAGTAGCAATGCTTCACAAATCATAGTCCTTCCTACTTCCTTCAAAGTCCTGTTTCTTCTCTCAGCAACCCCATTTTGCTGAGGTGTACCAGCAACTGCTAATTGATGCAGCACGCCATTTTGTTCAAAATATTCTCTTATGAATTTGTTAAGAAACTCAGTACCCTTGTCTGATCTGATCTTCACTACTGTCAAACTTTTCTCATTATGCAATCTCTTCAAAAGTTCAGAAATCTTTTGAAGTGTCTCACTTTTCTTGTTCATAAATATCACCCAAGTGTATCTTAAATAATCATCAACAACCACCAAGGTGTATTTCTTTCCTGTTACACTGGTTGGTGTTACTCGTCCAAATAGATCCATGTGCATCAACTCCAAAACTCTTTTTGTTGATTGTTGTGTCTTTGACTTGAAGCTTGGCTTTGTTTGTTTACCTTGCTGACATGCATCACATATACCATCTTTCTTGAATGTGATCTCTGGTAAACCAATCACCAACTTCTTTTTCTCTAACTGATTGATATCATCAAAATTAAGATGATTTAACTTCTTGTGCAATAACCAATTTAGTTCTGATTTGGTATGAACTATTAGGCATGTTTCTGGAACAGCAGTAGACCAATCCACAACATACATGTTTTGTTGTCTTCTTTCAGCCAACACAACTTGTTAACCTCTTTCACTAATGACAATGCAGTAGCATTTGTCAAAAGTGACCTTGTAACCTATGCCACAAAATTGTCCAGTGCTCAGTAGGTTGTAGTACAGTCCTTCCACATATGCAACATTCTTGATTGTCAATCCATTCATCACCAGTGTTCCATATTCTCATGTATATCCTGGTGTATTTTTGTTGCCAAAATTTACTCTTGGACCATCCTTTGCCACATAGTTTGTTAAACAATGCTTATTCTTTGTCATATGTCTAGAACATCAACTGTCAAAGTACCAGACACCTTACAAAGCAAAGTTAATGTATTTTAGGTACCCAAAACTATTTGGGTCCATAATGGTCAGTGGTAAGCATGACCCTTGGCATATTTCCATAAGGTCTTCTTTCAAAAGCATAGAACTTTTGTTCATATATGTATCCTACATTTCCATAAAATCTAACATTTGGTTGTGTAGGATTCACATATGGTTTCTGGCCTTTTGGTAAATAGTGCTGTTTGAAGTGATTTCTATTGTTAGAGGCACTAGCAAAAACATGGGAATGCTGTCTGTTAGGAATAGCCCTGTAATATGAAGTCTGCTGAGGTCTCTGCTGAGGTCTTGAATAAGTCCTATGCTGAGTCCTCTGCTGATTCTATTGCTGAGGTTTTACCCTAGCATTATGGTATTGTTTATGATTTCTAGCAGTAGAGGCTGGAACATTCCAATCATCATCAGTAGGGAACAATCTACCTTTCCCCCTGAGATAAGTATCCCTTGAATGATTAACATTTTTGGGTTTAGGATTCTTATCCTTCGAATATTTATGATTTTTGCCCTTTTGTGGTCCAACAGACTTTGCAAAGAGTCCGCTATCGTGAGATCTGAAGGTCCAAAGAAATCCTACCCTTGGATTTACCCTTTTTGTTAGGTACTATTGTCCTTTTACACTTTTGATTTTGCTTTTTTCTAGCAATCTCAGTAGGTTTAACTGCCTCAGCAACCTTTTTGGGAGTTGGATCTTGTGCAGGCACAAACTTAGCCCCAATTCTGGTACTAGGTTCAGTAGCCTTACTGGATCCACCCTTAATAGATTTTTGATTTTCAAATCCAAGGCCTGTTCTATCACCATAAGGCTTTCCAGATTTGAATGTAGTGGTGGAACTTGATTGTGCCGCATATTCAGCAGCTACTGAGGGTACAACAGACTTATGTTGGATCTGTTCATAATCCTTTTCCTTTCCTTTGAGAGTTCTTAATTCAGCATGTAATCTTTGAACTTCTGCTTGAAGTGCCTCTTTTTCAGCCTTCACAATCTTATAACCAGATTGTATTATCCTTAGTTGATTAAGGATGGCATCCAAAGATTTTTCACTGTCAGAAGTTTTAGGATTTGAACCACAAGTAGATTCACAATCACTTTCAACAGGAGTATTTACAGATACAGAATTGTATACCTCCTCGGTTTCATCCATATTGAACATTAAAGCATAATCTTCCAAGTGTGCAACAAGTGCAGTATCATCAGATTCATTTCCTTTTTTGATTCCACTTCATATCCTGATTCATCACCAGCAACCAAAGCTTTCTTGCCAGATCTTCTTTGTTGATTCTTGTTCTTCAGTAGGTCTGGAAAATCAGGTCTAAAATGTCTAGGTTTCTTGCAGTTGAAGCACAAATAATCAGGTTCTTTCTTTTGTTTCAACTCAGTACAGTCAGGTTTGAAGTGTTCTGGTTTCTTTCATTGAAAACACAAGTGTTAGGAACATTTATTATGTTTTGATGATGGCCATACTAGCTGTTATAGCAAGCCTGAAATAAGTTAGAATTCTCTGTATGAGTCTTTACTTAGAGTCTGACATGTTGTATAAGTTGAGTCAGACAAGTATTGTACTAGTTGGTAGGATGGCAAAGTAAAACAGACATTCGGCAGAGTGAAGCCAGCCAAGCACCAGCAGAGATACAATGAAGACTTTATGGTTTGACTTATAACCAAGGAAGTCTGTGATGACCTTGGATAAGTCTAAATAATATTTCAAGTGATGAAACTTAATATTCAAGTATGGTGTACACTGATCTCATCCCAATCAAGGATCGTTGAAGTACAAAGATTCTCCTTAAATCAAGCAAAGAAGAAAATGAAGAATCGGTGAGTGAAGACAAACGGTAGTAAGGGAAGAGCCAAAACGGCTAAGTCAGAAGGGTCACTCGACCGTTCAGAAAATAATAAAGTAATACCTACCAGATCGGATTTAATATATATTGAAGATTCAGAGGATCATGCATTAAATGCACAATCAATAGAGGATCAATCAAGGACGGATTTTCTGCTATACGTTTGACGAAAGAATCCGATCAACAAATCAAGGAGAATGCAATTAAGGGGGAATCAAGAATGAAATCAAGGATTATTCCCTCATTAATATAGCCAACGGACGGAATTTCAAAATCAAGGTTATTCAAGGCTATAAATAGAAGGCATTGATAGAAAAACAAAACAATTATCTGAAAAGAAAAATCAAGCAGAAACTCAGTCAATTCAAAAAGCCTTCTCTCGAACTTACAAGGATACATCTAGTGATCAACTCTGGACATCGAGCTACAAAGTCATATTCAAAGACGAGATTGATTAAGCAAGGTTGTGGATCACATTCACATCAAACTGAAGCAACTGAATCAGAGGCAATCCGAGAAGGAGTTGAGTCTGTGATAGCTGTTGAAGGATTTTGATCTCAAGGAGCGAGCAAAGAGCGAGATCAATCACCAAGCCATTGTAGTCAAGGAGTGATAGTCTTGTAGATTGTGAAGCTTGGGATGCCAAGGACAATCATACTATTGTATCTGTGAAAACAATAGTGAATTCCTCCAATCATCACAGGAGAATAGTGGATTAAGGGATTACACCACCCTGAACCAATATAAGCCTTGTGTCAATTTACTTTCTGCAATTTACTTTGCAGTATTTATTTAAATTGCCTAGATCATAACTTATATCTGTGATTGCCTAAACTGATTTGAAAACAACATAGTAAGAAAGGACTTATCCGCTGCCCAAAAGCTTTTAAACAAAAGAAAAGTTTTTGAAACTCCATTTTAGTCATTCACCCCCCCCCCACTGACTATAGTTTCACCCTTCTCTTGGACCAACAATTTGTATCGGAGCAGTGTTCCTAGTATCAGAACCTGTTCAGATCTAATTTCTGGTAACAAGGAGATCAAACATTTTCAAAGTAGTTTTCAAATCTAAGTTTTCGATACGTTTACATTTATATCTTCACTTGCACTTATGGATTCCTCAAACTTTTTGTCAAAAGTACCTGTTTTTAATGTTAATAATTTTGATGAATATAAAATAAGAATGATGTCTCATCTTGCAGCAACTCATGAAGAGATGCTAGATGTAATTAATGATGGACCAATCATAATCACTACTGTGGTAGGCACATAAGCAGATCAAGGGAAGGAAATCGATAAACCTAAAAAGGATTGGACCAAGGATGACAGGAGAAGAGCAAATCTGGATTTTGTTGCAAAAGACATGATTTTGAAGACCCTAGATAGCAACATGTTCATGAGAATCAAAGACTGCAAAACAGCAAAGGAGACGTGGGACAAGCTAGCATTGATAAATGAAGGATCTGAAGCAGTTAAAGAAAACAAATTATCTGTTTCAAAATAGAAATTTGAGAACTTCAAAATGAAGGCTGGTGAATCCATTGATCAAATGGACAACAGATTCTCAAGCATTATCGATGAATCGCAATAGCCTTGGACACACATATCCCCGTAAAGAAGTATGCTTGAAGATTTTGAGAGGCTTACGAAAGATGGAAGATCATAACATCGATGAATCGTGAGGAACAACAAATCTTGCAAACACGACACTCTGACCCTGATGTCCCAATTAAAAAAAGCTCATGAATTCGAAATGAACGGTGAAGATGGTGCTCCGGCAGAGACACAAAAAATCACTACACTGGTTGCACCCCAGCAAAGTAACTTTGCCGATTGTATCAGCAGAGAGACACAAGAACTCAAAGAACATGTAGCTTTATTAGTCAAACGTTTTGACAGGTTTAGCAAAAAAAAGCCATTCAAGGGAAACTCATCATCAAACAAGAGGTCAAGCTCAAACAAAGACATGAAGAAGAAAGTTGATGAATACAGATGCTTCAACCGCAACAAGAAAGGTCACTTCAAGGCTGATTGTCCTGAAGAAAATGACAAAGATGATGAAAAGAAGAAATACAAAGCATTTGAAAAGAGGAAAAGCAAGAAGGCAATCAAGGCCGAATCCAATCGATAGTGAAAAGAATGAAGAATCATCGATAATGACTCGGATGATGCGATGATGAAGAAGATAGCTCGAGAAAATGAAAAAGCATGCTTATGTCTCATGACCAAAGAATTAAATGAAGATGAAGGTGACAAATGTATTACATCGATTTATGTCTAATGACCAAAGAATCAAATGAAATCGAGGTATCATCTAGCTCTTACTCTTCATCTAATGCATCCACTTCGACCTTTGCACAATATTATTCGCTCTCCCATTAGATACATGAGACCTAGTCCAAAATCTCATGACTAAATTTGATGAAATTGAAATGAATCATGAAATTACGGAAAAGGAATGCAAGGATCTAAGAAAAGAGAATAAGAGATTAAAGAAAGAACTGGATAAAGCAAAAGTCGAATTAACTAGTAAGGAGACTGTTTAAATGATCAACAAAAAGCAGATGATCATACATCCGTTATTGATGATCGATTAAGAAAATCTCCCACCAAGAAAAGTAACCACTTGCACCACTAAATGCACCATCTTACAAACCTTCGAGAGAGGTTTGGATCTGATCTGGTCTTGGCTAACAGCCAGATGAAAGTAGAAACAATGGTCAACACAATTCTAAATTCAGACCATCAATGGACCAAAATTTAGAAAGGACGGACCATAGTTCCAACAAATCATCCCCGCTCCGGTGAAGTCAAAACCTAGTGCAATGAAACAAAGAGACTAAATCCTCATTCCACTCAAGCAAAAACAAAAGCCTTCGAAAGGTAAAGGCGCACTTTATCCTTCGAGAGGATGATTGAATGTTGCACCTCCAAAATACAAGAAGAAACCATTGAGTGATATGCATCATGTGTTTAAGAAAAATCAATCTAGATATGTTCCTAGACACATGAAGCAACACAGTTTCCTCTTGCATATTGGAAAGTAAAGAGGATGCACATGTACCAAAAGGCGAGAAATGTATCGAATATCTTGAGAAAAATATCGAAAGCTATTCTCAGTGATGCCTTATACATATGAAGTTGATGACTTCAACTATCCAAAAGAAGAACTTTTGGATATACACTTGGTATGGGAGGCATGATCTAATTAATTGGACCCAAACAAGTGTTGGGTACCTAAACTTAATTAATTTGTTTTGTAGGATGTCCGGTACATAGACAATGGATGTTCGGACACATGACAGAAACAAGAAATGGCTCACCACTTTCAAAGCTTTTGATGGACCCAAAGTCATATTTGGAGGCAAAGATAATCTGGCAAGATTAAGGGGGAAGGAATAATACTCAAGAACAATCTGAAGATTCAAAATGTGGCATATGTCAATGGACTTAATTTCAATTTGTTGAGCATTAGTCAATTCTATGACAAAGGCTACAATGTGCACTTCAACAAAGAAGGATGCAAAGTGATTCACAGCCAAACCAACATAGTAGTTCTTGCAGGTAGAAGACAAGACAACATGTATGTGGTGGACTAGAGAACAGCCAAGGCAGAAACATGTCTGTTTGTCAAAAATAAACAATCAACAAGTTGGATTTGGCACGAGAAGATTAAATCACTTGAATTTCAAGACCGTCAACAAATTATCAAAGAACAAGTTAGTTGAAGGCCCGCTTAAAGATCGATTCAAAAGGAAAGCCTATGTGATGCATGTCGGAAGTGGAAACAAATCAAAAGTTCATTCAAGTCAAAGCCTTATCAATCTACAACAAGAGTTCTACATCCATTTACTCATGGACTGCTTGGACCGATCCACACCATTAAGTGTAAGTGATAAGAAATACACCCTAGTAGTGGTGGATGACTTTTCAAAATACACCTGACCATTTTCATGAACAATAAGAAATAAGCACTCAAA